>OY998181.1:71322194-72522194 GCA_963921935.1 Galeruca laticollis
TTAATCCAGGCCTCCTGGAACTGGTCTCACCGACCCATTAAATTCCAATCAGCGTTTTATTGTCCATATACTAAAACCCCCCTAAAATAGAGAAACGAATTAGCCTCTACATAGGGTTTGCATTTTACCCCGGTCAAATTTTCGCCGTACCCCCGTAATATCCCATCATACTGACTATAATAACAATACCCGAAATTCGCAAATAATTACACCTCATGACTTTTAACTGTATAAAAGCCACCTACTCTGAGAATAAAAACTATATGACTGGTTTTTTTCCGCTCAGCAAGAAAATTACGATACCAATAAAAACCCATAATATAAAAACTACGTCGTTGGACACATCCCTGAATGTTTATACAACCCCTGTGATATATTCTTATTTCAACAAAATATAAAGCCATGAAGAATATGAATGAATAAAAATTTATAAAATATAACGAAACTATCCTGCGAACCCAGATTACAAACTCCAATAAATTACGAATCAAAGCAGAATTTCTACGTTAAATTGCCTACAAATCTGTTAATTCCGAGAAAGTATCTTTCAACCATTTACCTTTTTATTGAATCCTACCAGCTAACGCCGTCTACGGGAATTTTCCACGTGGTTTCCTAAATCTACCAATTCTACTGGAATCCTTTGGTCATCGGCACCCCCTGGTTCAGTATATTATTGGGTCAGACCTTCGATTTGTTAAATCGAGCGATATTTTCTTCCCCTACGTAGAATTTATCAGGCTTTCCGTGAAATAACGTTATGGCTCCCAGAGCACATGCAAATATCTCTTGTTGAAATGAAGTGTATTCACCTTGACGGCAATTGGAGGACTGAAATTTTTAACTCGTTTCCGACAGCGCTGTGACTTCTCTTAGTCGACAGGTTAGCCAAATTAAATTTACGACGGCTCGACGAATTTTTCGCGTTACAGTATTTTTATACAAATAAAATGAGGAAGTAGTTAAATTTGTAATCAGTGACCGTTCTATGAAATAAAAAATTTTGTCGTGGTTTACGGCCATTTAAAAGGAGTATTAAATTCAAAAATACAATATTACGTTTCAGTTCATTAGTTGTTTTGAACGATCTTTAGATTTTAGCTCAAGCATATTTTGATATGACCAAACCGCAGTTGTAACTAAAATTGGAAGATGGTTCAAAACAAATAATAAAACCGAAACGTAACAGAGATAGTTATGAAATGAGTATAATAATTATAATTTTAAGCTAAAAAGCCTGTTACATTTAAATAGGTATCTTACACAAAATAAACATGTGCCCTTTTATATACTACTGTAGACAGAAACAGAATAGTTATTTATGCAACAAATGCATAAAGTGGTGCTTTCTTTCACGAATGAAAAAATTGACGCAGGCATGCAAAAACCAAAAAATGTCTCATTTAGGTTGCTCTAAATGGACTAAAAATGGCGTAGACTTGTTTGTAATGATGGCATAACGGTGCATAAAATTGACACATGAGTGCATAATAGTTTTTTATGTAAAAAGTGTGTAAAGTAGCCTTTTTTCGACGAATGCGACAATCACATGAGTCGAAAAAAGGCATTTACACACGAATTGCATACAATATTTTTTCTACTACCGAAAATTTTATCAAAATACAGAAGTTTAATAGTAATTTTCTTTGCGCACTAAACTAGGTTTAATTTTTCTTCAGAAGAAGCTATAACGCTTTTATTGATTCCCAATAAAAGATATTATATATTAGTTAATATTTTGAACATTTTAATCAAAATCAGAGCAAACTAACAAAACAACAGACGAATTCAATTATTAACAATACTAATATTAAAGGTGCAATTTGTGCACTGGGACACTTTCGGAATATTTTGTATTCTACACCATTCTTTAAACAAATTATATTTTGTTTCGTAAATATTCACAGATTTTTGGGGCAATTATTCATTAGAAGCATTCTGTGCTACGTGTAATATGTTTGGTGGTGTATTTTCGAAATAATCTTCTGAGAGATCGTCAGAGGAATCCATCTTTATAATTATATGTACCTACCTATTCCGTTATCTAAAAAAGAATCTCATAGTTTCCTAAAAATGTTCAATACTTAAATATAAATACTTTTGCTTACCCTAGGTATAGTCGGAAGATCTCAATTTCAATTTTAAATGTCAGATTCAATGCACAAAGAAATGTCAGTCACTCACAGCCAACTTAGAGGTACCTACCTATGCACCCTATTCTATTATTTTCCAGTACCCAATGATTATTACGTATGTACTTTACTGAATTCTATATGTTTCAATCTCTGATTTAAAAAAAAACTCAGATTTAATATCCGTTTATTATACCTACCTATATTTTTATAAGACTGTAACTGTATAACTGTGTAACTGTATAACTGTATAAATATATAAAGTATAACTGTATAAATATATAAAGTATAACTGTATAACTGTATAACTGTATTTCTGTATAACTGTATAACTGTATAACTGTATAACTGTATAACCGTATAACCGTATAACTGTATAACTGTATAACTGTATAACAGTATAACAGTATAACAGTATAACAGTATAACAGTATAACAGTATAACTGATAACTGTATAACAGTATAACAGTATAACTGTATAACTGTATAATTGTATAACTGTATAACTGTATAACTGTATAACTGTATAACTGTATAACTGTATAACTGTATAACTGTATAACTGTATAACTGTATAACTGTATAACTGTATAACTGTATAACTGTATAACTGTATAACTGTATAACTGTATAACTGTATAACTGTATAACTGTATAACTGTATAACTGTATAACTGTATAACTGTATAACTGTATAACTGTATAACTGTATAACTGTATAACTGTATAACTGTATAACTGTATAACTGTATAACTGTATAACTGTATAACTGTATAACTGTATAACTGTATAACTGTATAACTGTATAACTGTATAACTGTATAACTGTATAACTGTATAACTGTATAACTGTATAACTGTATAACTGTATAACTGTATAACTGTATAACTGTATAACTGTATAACTGTATAACTGTATAACTGTATAACTGTATAACTGTATAACTGTATAACTGTATAACTGTATAACTGTATAACTGTATAACTGTATAACTGTATAACTGTATAACTGTATAACTGTATAACTGTATAACTGTATAACTGTATAACTGTATAACTGTATAACTGTATAACTGTATAACTGTATAACTGTATAACTGTATAACTGTATAACTGTATAACTGTATAACTGTATAACTGTATAACTGTATAACTGTATAACTGTATAACTGTATAACTGTATAACTGTATAACTGTATAACTGTATAACTGTATAACTGTATAACTGTATAACTGTATAACTGTATAACTGTATAACTGTATAACTGTATAACTGTATAACTGTATAACTGTATAACTGTATAACTGTATAACTGTATAACTGTATAACTGTATAACTGTATAACTGTATAACTGTATAACTGTATAACTGTATAACTGTATAACTGTATAACTGTATAACTGTATAACTGTATAACTGTATAACTGTATAACTGTATAACTGTATAACTGTATAACTGTATAACTGTATAACTGTATAACTGTATAACTGTATAACTGTATAACTGTATAACTGTATAACTGTATAACTGTATAATGTATAACTGTATAACTGTATAACTGTATAACTGTATAACTGTATAACTGTATAACTGTATAACTGTATAACTGTATAACTGTATAACTGTATAACTGTATAACTGTATAACTGTATAACTGTATAACTGTATAACTGTATAACTGTATAACTGTATAACTGTATAACTGTATAACTGTATAACTGTATAACTGTATAACTGTATAACTGTATAACTGTATAACTGTATAACTGTATAACTGTATAACTGTATAACTGTATAACTGTATAACTGTATAACTGTATAACTGTATAACTGTATAACTGTATAACTGTATAACTGTATAACTGTATAACTGTATAACTGTATAACTGTATAACTGTATAACTGTATAACTGTATAACTGTATAACTGTATAACTGTATAACTGTATAACTGTATAACTGTATAACTGTATAACTGTATAACTGTATAACTGTATAACTGTATAACTGTATAACTGTATAACTGTATAACTGTATAACTGTATAACTGTATAACTGTATAACTGTATAACTGTATAACTGTATAACTGTAAAACTGTAAAACTGTATAACTGTATAACTGTATAACTGTATAACTGTATAACTGTAAAACTGTATAACTGTATAACTGTATAACTGTATAACTGTATAACTGTATAACTGTATAACTGTATAACTGTATAACTGTATAACTGTATAACTGTATAACTGTATAACTGTAAAACTGTATAACTGTATAACTGTATAACTGTATAACTGTATAACTGTAAAACTGTAAAACTGTATAACTGTATAACTGTATAACTGTAAAACTGTATAACTGTATAACTGTATAACTGTATAACTGTAAAACTGTAAACTGTATAACTGTATAACTGTATAACTGTATAACTGTATAACTGTATAACTGTATAACTGTATAACTGTATAACTGTATAACTGTATAACTGTATAACTGTATAACTGTATAACTGTATAACTGTATAACTGTATAACTGTATAACTGTATAACTGTATAACTGTATAACTGTATAACTGTATAACTGTATAACTGTATAACTGTATAACTGTATAACTGTATAACTGTATAACTGTATAACTGTATAACTGTATAACTGTATAACTGTATAACTGTATAACTGTATAACTGTATAACTGTATAACTGTATAACTGTATAACTGTATAACTGTATAACTGTATAACTGTATAACTGTATAACTGTATAACTGTATAACTGTATAACTGTATAACTGTATAACTGTATAACTGTATAACTGTATAACTGTATAACTGTATAACTGTATAACTGTATAACTGTATAACTGTATAACTGTATAACTGTATAACTGTATAACTGTATAACTGTATAACTGTATAACTGTATAACTGTATAACTGTATAACTGTATAACTGTATAACTGTATAACTGTATAACTGTATAACTGTATAACTGTATAACTGTATAACTGTATAACTGTATAACTGTATAACTGTATAACTGTATAACTGTATAACTGTATAACTGTATAACTGTATAACTGTATAACTATAACTGTATAACTGTATAACTGTATAACTGTATAACTGTATAACTGTATAACTGTATAACTGTATAACTGTATAACTGTATAACTGTATAACTGTATAACTGTATAACTGTATAACTGTATAACTGTATAACTGTATAACTGTATAACTGTATAACTGTATAACTGTATAACTGTATAACTGTATAACTGTATAACTGTATAACTGTATAACTGTATAACTGTATAACTGTATAACTGTATAACTGTATAACTGTATAACTGTATAACTGTATAACTGTATAACTGTATAACTGTATAACTGTATAACTGTATAACTGTATAACTGTATAACTGTATAACTGTATAACTGTATAACTGTATAACTGTATAACTGTATAACTGTATAACTGTATAACTGTATAACTGTATAACTGTATAACTGTATAACTGTATAACTGTATAACTGTATAACTGTATAACTGTATAACTGTATAACTGTATAACTGTATAACTGTATAACTGTATAACTGTATAACTGTATAACTGTATAACTGTATAACTGTATAACTGTATAACTGTATAACTGTATAACTGTATAACTGTATAACTGTATAACTGTATAACTGTATAACTGTATAACTGTATAACTGTATAACTGTATAACTGTATAACTGTATAACTGTATAACTGTATAACTGTATAACTGTATAACTGTATAACTGTATAACTGTATAACTGTATAACTGTATAACTGTATAACTGTATAACTGTATAACTGTATAACTGTATAACTGTATAACTGTATAACTGTATAACTGTATAACTGTATAACTGTATAACTGTATAACTGTATAACTGTATAACTGTATAACTGTATAACTGTATAACTGTATAACTGTATAACTGTATAACTGTATAACTGTATAACTGTATAACTGTATAACTGTATAACTGTATAACTGTATAACTGTATAACTGTATAACTGTATAACTGTATAACTGTATAACTGTATAACTGTATAACTGTATAACTGTATAACTGTATAACTGTATAACTGTATAACTGTATAACTGTATAACTGTATAACTGTATAACTGTATAACTGTATAACTGTATAACTGTATAACTGTATAACTGTATAACTGTATAACTGTATAACTGTATAACTGTATAACTGTATAACTGTATAACTGTATAATTGTATAACTGTATAACTGTATAACTGTATAACTGTATAACTGTATAACTGTATAACTGTATAACTGTATAACTGTATAACTGTATAACTGTATAACTGTATAACTGTATAACTGTATAACTGTATAACTGTATAACTGTATAACTGTATAACTGTATAACTGTATAACTGTATAACTGTATAACTGTATAACTGTATAACTGTATAACTGTATAACTGTATAACTGTATAACTGTATAACTGTATAACTGTATAACTGTATAACTGTATAACTGTATAACTGTATAACTGTATAACTGTATAACTGTATAACTGTATAACTGTATAACTGTATAACTGTATAACTGTATAACTGTATAACTGTATAACTGTATAACTGTATAACTGTATAACTGTATAACTGTATAACTGTATAACTGTATAACTGTATAACTGTATAACTGTATAACTGTATAACTGTATAACTGTATAACTGTATAACTGTATAACTGTATAACTGTATAACTGTATAACTGTATAACTGTATAACTGTATAACTGTATAACTGTATAACTGTATAACTGTATAACTGTATAACTGTATAACTGTATAACTGTATAACTGTATAACTGTATAACTGTATAACTGTATAACTGTATAACTGTATAACTGTATAACTGTATAACTGTATAACTGTATAACTGTAAAACTGTATAACTGTATAACTGTAAAACTGTAAAACTGTATAACTGTATAACTGTATAACTGTATAACTGTATAACTGTAAAACTGTAAAACTGTATAACTGTATAACTGTAAAACTGTATAACTGTATAACTGTATAACTGTATAACTGTATAACTGTATAACTGTATAACTGTATAACTGTATAACTGTATAACTGTATAACTGTATAACTGTATAACTGTATAACTGTATAACTGTATAACTGTATAACTGTATAACTGTATAACTGTATAACTGTATAACTGTATAACTGTATAACTGTATAACTGTATAACTGTATAACTGTATAACTGTATAACTGTATAACTGTATAACTGTATAACTGTATAACTGTATAACTGTATAACTGTATAACTGTATAACTGTATAACTGTATAACTGTATAACTGTATAACTGTATAACTGTATAACTGTATAACTGTATAACTGTATAACTGTATAACTGTATAACTGTATAACTGTATAACTGTATAACTGTATAACTGTATAACTGTATAACTGTATAACTGTATAACTGTATAACTGTATAACTGTATAACTGTATAACTGTATAACTGTATAACTGTATAACTGTATAACTGTATAACTGTATAACTGTATAACTGTATAACTGTATAACTGTATAACTGTATAACTGTATAAACTGTATAACTGTATAACTGTATAACTGTATAACTGTATAACTGTATAACTGTATAACTGTATAACTGTATAACTGTATAACTGTATAACTGTATAACTGTATAACTGTATAACTGTATAACTGTATAACTGTATAACTGTATAACTGTATAACTGTATAACTGTATAACTGTAAAACTGTAAAACTGTAAAACTGTATAACTGTATAACTGTATAACTGTATAACTGTATAACTGTATAACTGTATAACTGTATAACTGTATAACTGTATAACTGTATAACTGTATAACTGTATAACTGTATAACTGTATAACTGTATAACTGTATAACTGTATAACTGTATAACTGTATAACTGTATAACTGTATAACTGTATAACTGTATAACTGTATAACTGTATAACTGTATAACTGTATAACTGTATAACTGTATAACTGTATAACTGTATAACTGTATAACTGTATAACTGTATAACTGTATAACTGTATAACTGTATAACTGTATAACTGTATAACTGTATAACTGTATAACTGTATAACTGTATAACTGTATAACTGTATAACTGTATAACTGTATAACTGTATAACTGTATAACTGTATAACTGTATAACTGTATAACTGTATAACTGTATAACTGTATAACTGTATAACTGTATAACTGTATAACTGTATAACTGTATAACTGTATAACTGTATAACTGTATAACTGTATAACTGTATAACTGTATAACTGTATAACTGTATAACTGTATAACTGTATAACTGTATAACTGTATAACTGTATAACTGTATAACTGTATAACTGTATAACTGTATAACTGTATAACTGTATAACTGTATAACTGTATAACTGTATAACTGTATAACTGTATAACTGTATAACTGTATAACTGTATAACTGTATGACTGTATAACTGTATAACTGTATAACTGTATAACTGTATGACTGTATAACTGTATAACTGTATAACTGTATAACTGTATAACTGTATAACTGTATAACTGTATAACTGTATAACTGTATAACTGTATAACTGTATAACTGTATAACTGTATAACTGTATAACTGTATAACTGTATAACTGTATAACTGTATAACTGTATAACTGTATAACTGTATAACTGTATAACTGTATAACTGTATAACTGTATAACTGTATAACTGTATAACTGTATAACTGTATAACTGTATAACTGTATAACTGTATAACTGTATAACTGTATAACTGTATAACTGTATAACTGTATAACTGTATAACTGTATTACTGTATAACTGTATAACTGTATAACTGTATAACTGTATAACTGTATAACTGTATAACTGTATAACTGTATAACTGTATAACTGTATAACTGTATAACTGTATAACTGTATAACTGTATAACTGTATAACTGTATAACTGTATAACTGTATAACTGTATAACTGTATAACTGTATAACTGTATAACTGTATAACTGTATAACTGTATAACTGTATAACTGTATAACTGTATAACTGTATAACTGTATAACTGTATAACTGTATAACTGTATAACTGTATAACTGTATAACTGTATAACTGTATAACTGTATAACTGTATAACTGTATAACTGTATAACTGTATAACTGTATAACTGTATAACTGTATAACTGTATAACTGTATAACTGTATAACTGTATAACTGTATAACTGTATAACTGTATAACTGTATAACTGTATAACTGTATAACTGTATAACTGTATAACTGTATAACTGTATAACTGTATAACTGTATAACTGTATAACTGTATAACTGTATAACTGTATAACTGTATAACTGTATAACTGTATAACTGTATAACTGTATAACTGTATAACTGTATAACTGTATAACTGTATAACTGTATAACTGTATAACTGTATAACTGTATAACTGTATAACTGTATAACTGTATAACTGTATAACTGTATAACTGTATAACTGTATAACTGTATAACTGTATAACTGTATAACTGTATAACTGTATAACTGTATAACTGTATAACTGTATAACTGTATAACTGTATAACTGTATAACTGTATAACTGTATAACTGTATAACTTGTGACGCGTTTTCACCTCCGAAAGCCACATTCACCTTAACAGCTACCTCCTTTTTTAATATATTATGTATACGTCGTTTAATGAGAGCCCTACAATCTTTGAGAAATGCAATGGGATCCTTATGCTTCAGGTTTGAGATGCTACCAGTTCTGATGCGACCGTTAAATGCTGCATCCAGATCATCCCATTTTACACGATGTTTTGCAGTTTCAATATGAGATGATAGGTCTCCACCATGTTTTTGAATATATTTAAATTGGTTACGAAATGATTTGATTTGAGTTATACTAGTTAAGATATGCTTCTTTTCTCCAATATTCTTGGCACTCCGTAACGCATTATTTAGTTTTCTTACAGCTTTTCTACACTCCATAAGCCCTCTAGTCACTTGGTGTTCATTATAATTAGATGTTATAAGCCCCAACAAAGTAGCAACATGTTTTACTAGATTCACAAAGAGACTCATAATAAGGATGAAAATTTTTTTCGTAAGCACTTTGAACAAAGAACTGTAATCGAATGAGCATTATCAGGATATGAGGGGTAACAAGTAAACTTCTAGTCGGACGGAAGACTGAACGATAACATTTTTCCCTAAAAAAGACCCGCGATTGAGCAGTTCTGCGATTTCCGGGCTATTGTAATATGTGTTACCATTATGTATGATTTTGTTAATTTCATTATGTTTTTGCCTAAAGTGACGAGCAATTTTCCATAATGGATTGTCACCTGGTTTTAGTGTTTCTAAGAAGTTAGACCATTCGGTATTTCTGTGTTCTTTAATTAAAATATTGATTTTTTGTTGGTATTGATTTAGTGCTACGTGATATCTTAAGTTTCTTGTTTTTTGCCATTTTTTCCTAACTTTGTTTCTGTCTTTAATGCATTCCACAATGTTATCTGGAAGTGTATTTTTTTTATGTGTTATTTGTTTAGTTGTTGTTGAATGATCTCTAGCATTAATAATTATTTTCTGAAGGTTATCAATTATTTTTACTAAATGATTTACATTTGAAATTTCATCAACTATTGTTAAATTGTTGTTAATATATTTGCGGAATTTATTCCAATTCGTTTTATTGTAGTTAAATAGTGTTTTGTTGTCAGTGTCGACTATATTGTGCGATAATTTTAAATGAATAAGAACGGGATCGTGATCTGAGGTAAGGTCGGGAAGGGTTTTTATTTTGGTCATGTTAATAATATTTTCACCAATGGCTATGTCTAGTGTGCTAGGAAAGTGGTTTGCTTGAAAGGGATGATGGGTAGGTTCGGTGGTGTGAAATACTTCACAATCCGTGTTATCGCAGAACTTCATGAGAGTATTTCCATTAGGGTTCGGGTAGTTGGCGTATTGATCCCACTCCGGATGCTTGCAGTTGAGATCACCAACTACCAGAACTTTATTGTGAGAGTTAAATATATTGTGAAAGTCAGTAAGTGTTAATTTGTTGTCGGGAGGATTGTATGCACCGACAATTTTAATTTTATTATCAAACAGTATCGCAATATACTCAATTGAAGATTTGTTTTGTTGCAGGATTTTGAAGTTAATGCCTTTTTTGATTAATAAAGCGACACCGCCTCCGTCGGCATCACCGGGGCGATCTTGTCTATAAAGACGATAATTAGTATTCATAAAGTTTACTGTCATATATGATTTAAGGAACGTCTCCATAAGAAAGAAAATATCTGGCTTATGAATTTCGAGAAAATGTCTGATAATTGGGAGTTTATTTTGTACTGAATGTACATTACAGAAAATAATTTTGAGATTATATCGTTTTTGAATTACTGTTTTATCACCTACCTGCCTATATAGCATAGTTGTCTATTCCAGTAACAAAGTTATTGTATACCATAAATTTCTCCAATTTAGTTGTCGCTTTCCTCACCTCTAGTAGAAGATCAGATACCGCTCTGGTTAGTTCCTCTAAATTCACCAGAGAGTGAAGTTCCTGGAAGAGGCTATTCAATTCAGAAAATTTATTGATATCTGCGTTCGTGTTGTTTTGGTGGCTGGTGCTTCTACTTGAAGAGGGTGGGGGGTGGGCGTTTTGAGGGGTGGTTTTGGGAATATTTTTGACAGGGAGACTTGGGAATTCTGTATTGCTATTGTTTGATTTCTGCGTCCAGGGATTGATTTTGGGAGGGGGTGCAGGAATGAATTTGGGGGTTGATTTGGAGGGCTGCAGGGCTCTTCTTTCTTCCATCCAAATTTTTCTTTTTATGATGTCCGGGGAGACTTCTGCATTGGCGGGGTGGTCTCCCTTGCAATTAGCACATTTGGCAGGAAGTGCGCGATCTTTGGTGCATTCTGGAGTTAAATGATTACCTGCACATTTTAGGCACCTTGGGGCACGTCCGCAGTTTGAGGTGGCGTGCCCCCACAACTGACAGATATGACACTGTATAACAGGTTTGTTTTGTCTCCTGTGTTCCCAGCTGATCCTTGTGTGTTCAATTATTCTTATATTTTTAATTAAATAATCCAGTGTAATTTTTGAGGAAGTAACAACTAAGTATAGTGGCATACTCTTGGTTGTCATCCTGTATATATCCTTCACTTCAATTTTGTAGATTTTTTCGAGCTCTTCACGAATATCGATGATTTGAATACCCTCGGCAAGGCCTTTTAGCACAAACGCATGTGTTTTGTCTTCTTTACGAGAATATGTGTGATGCTGAATTTTCTCGTTGCGAAATATTGACTTTAATTTCTCAAAATCGTCACAATCTTTGGTGAAAATGATTGAAGATTTGTTCGTATATTTAATCTCAAACGGGTTTTTGATAATTTCCTTTAACTTATTTACTATGTCTCGATGATGACTAACGTTGCCATCGATAACAATTGGTGGATATTGATTAGTTTTATTTGACTTTTTTGGTGTTGATTTGGTTTTTTTATGCGATTGTTCACAATTACATAAATTCACTTAACACAGACAACAACAAAAATTTAACAACCTGCTTTGAAATATATAATACTATTCAACAACTTAAAAACAAAACAGCACCAGGAGTAGATACCATACACAACATTTTGCTTAAAAACATTCCCAAGAAAGCAATCGTACAGATTACTCACATAACGAATTTTATTATTAAAACAGGGTAATATCCAGATATGCTCAAGATAGCCAACGTCATTCCCATTATCAAAGCTAATAAACAGCCAAGTTATGTGGATAGCTACAGACCCATTTCCCTGCTAAACAATATAGCAAAGGTGATCGACAAAATCATACTTTTCAGGCTCAAGCAATTTGTTGATAAACAAAATATTATTCCTATCGAGCAATACGGATTCAGAAGCGGCCATAGCACTGTATCTCAAATCGTCAGAGTTATTAATTATATAAGGGAAGGTTTCCAATCCAAAAAAAAATCGGTCATGGTAACAATTGACATCCAAAAGGCTTTTGACTCCGTATGGCTCGAGGGATTAATACACAAATTAATTAAGTTAGAATTTCCAAACTATTTAATAAAAATATTACACTCATATTTATCTAAAAGAACATTTTACTCCAAGATCAATAATCATACTGCTGGACCGTATTTAATACAAGCCGGAGTACCGCAAGGGTCGGTGTTATCACCTTTGCTATACTCCCTATTTATCCACGATTTACCAACATCTCCTCATCTTTTAACCGCAATGTATGCCGATGACACTTGCTCTGTATCATCTGCACAGAATCCAAATGACGCTCTCAACTTAGCACAAACACACATTAACACAAAAATAATACCTTACTTTCACGATTGCAAATTAGCTATTAATGAATCCAAAACAGAGTATTTATTACTCAGGAGAATAGCTAAGAAAAACACATCATTGCAGTCTTCGCTTTGCGTAAATGGACATAATATTCAGCCTAGTAATACCCTAATATATTTAGGGTATACTATACAAGCGAACACAAACGCGAATGCTCATATCTTGCAACAGGTGCGCAAGGCTAAGATTGCAATGAGAAAACTATATCCACTCATTTGCACACGTAGTAACTTAACAACTCAAAACAAAATACTCACGTACACTTACATCATAAGACCAATCCTCACATACGCAGCTCCCGTTTATTATAACGGGACTAAACACAACTTCCACTCCCTACAGGTGATACAGAATAAGTGTTTGCGGATGGCTATTAAACACAACTATTACCCTATATTACCCAAAAACTCCTGGATTCATGAAAAAGCTGATATACCCACTATCAGAGATTTCATATCTAAAATATCGCAAAATTTTTACAATAACTGTCTGCCAGATGATCTTCAGAAAAACATGAAAGACGCAAATCGCGCAGGAGACATCCGAGATAGTGGGTGTAGGCTGCTGCAAGGTTCACTAATTACATAACTAGGGTGTTTTAACTCCAAACCTACTTTCTTACAAACTTGTGTAATTAACTCAATAATACTAATAAATAACTTAAATCAACGTCAGTCATGTTGCCGCCTTCAAAGCTAAATCCCATATCAATTTTGAGTCACTGTTTTTTAGCTATTTTTCAGTGATATAACAGCCGAAATATACAGGTGTCATAATTCATTGCGGGACAAAGTTATTGTTACTAGCGAATACCAATGGATGATGCTGCGGCAAGGAGCCATTGTTAATCATGAGGACTTAAACGAAGGATTGAGAAAACTGCCAGAACATCGGCTTCACTTTTTGTTGTTCTTTATCCTATGTAAAGGGAATAATAATTTATAATAAAGACCATTTTTAATAATAATAATAATAAATTGAGCAGTTCTATGCTAATTCCCAGACTGACTGTCTGGTTTTTGGATCTTAGCGACAATAAAGTGTTTATAATATTTCAAAGTCTTCTTTAAATTATACAGTATTAGAGATCAATAGAGTCAGTGCTCATTGATCCTCTAGCCATACCGTCTCCCCCAACAACGGGAACTATCCCGTTTCAGACTGAATACACTCGGCGTCTGAAAGCGAAAATTCAGTTACTTAATGCAACCAAACCGGAAATTTTCTCAAGTGAAAACCTAAATAATAATACTAATCTGTGCGTTAATAAACCTATAATTACAGTGAAAACCTCTCCTAAATCATACAGAGTTAAAGGTACTTTCAAACATAAATTTAATAAAAAAAAAGCCGGTAAACACATTAAACTTTCCGCAACCAAAAAAAACGATACAGACAAAAATAGTGGCGTGAAACTCGGGCAAAGTGTTAAACAAGGACTAGAAACCCTCGCAACTGAAATCACTAGTTCATCGAAATACACCGATGAATTAAACAGAATAAAAACCAAAACCCTAAAATCAAAACAAAACAGAAATAAGGATTATTTTAAAATTGCTTATATAGAGGACGAACAACTAGATCAGGTTAGTGTAAATAAAAATAACTTAACTGACATTAACATACCGAAACATTGCTTAGACGTGATTGACATTAATAAATTATCCGAAGCACTAAACATTGCTAAAGTAAATAAAAAGTGTCTAGCAAACACTGAAAAGTGTCTAGAAGACTGCACTAACATATCCATAGCTAAAGAAAAGTGTCTAGAAACTAATGAAATTATAAAGAGTTTAGAATTAAATTTCAACAAAAAGTGTATAGAAAACAACTCAGAAGAAAAGTGTATGGAAATACAGAAAACGTGTATAGAAAACAACGAGTATTTTAAAGTTAATGATAATTCTATAAATCCAGACATAACCATACCTGTTTGTCGCGGTAATAACACTAATAGTACATCGACCCCTAACAACAACAATATTAATATAGAAAACCCTGACAACATGGAAGATGACACAATAGGGCCGGGAAATAGCCATAATTCCTCAGACGATGACGAAAATGCAGAATTAGCATCAAACCAGATAGCGACGGTACAGGCAATCGTCCACCAAACAGCGAATAAATCGTGGGCGGACGAAGTAGAAGGCGAAAAAAACCAGGGAAAAGACACATTTATTTCCCAATACCAATCATTAAACAAAAACGCAACACAAATTAAAGCCAGATCACTATACAACAATAACAACAACCCAAAACAAGATATAAACGAAATTATAACGATTCCAATGGATACAAATGACAATGACTCAACAGAATTTCAATACCCAAAAAAGAAAGCAACATTTAATAAAATACTAAGCCAGACCATTCGAAAGAAACAGCCTATACCTACCAGCAACACTTATGAGTCTCTATCGGACATATCTGATGATGACTCAAAAAAAACAACAACAACAACAACAACAACACAAAAAAAAAGGAGAAAAACCAGATTCCGAAAATTCGTCACCACAGATGTTTCAACAGACGAGGAAGAAGTAGTCTCACACCAAGAGCCTAAAAGGTCAAAAACCATCCCCCAAGTGGCAAAAGAAACAACCACCAACTGTCCCCCAATCGTTATCGATGGGAACGTGTCTCACCATCGGGAGATGGTTAACAAGTTAAAAGATGAGATCAAGTCGCCTTTTGAAATTAAATACACAAATAGCTCATCAATTGTGTTTACAAAAGATGTAAGCGATTTTGAAAAACTTGAAAAAGTCTTAAGAAATGAAAAGGTTCAATACCACACCTACGCAAGACGCGAAGAAAAAACTCATGCCTTTGTGTTGAGGGGACTGGCTGAAGGCATGCAGTTAATCGACATTAAAGAAGAGATGGAGAAGACACACAAAATACTAATCAAAGACATATATAGGATGACAACGAAAGGTCGTCCTTTGTATCTGGTAGTCACAGATAACAAAGTAACCCTCGACTTTTTAAATAAAAATGTGAGAGTAATTGAACACACAAGGGTACTCTGGGAGTTCAGGAGACAAAGCAAGCCAATTATTCAATGCCACATTTGTCAGCTTTGGGGACACGCTACATCCAACTGTGGCCGAACTCCCAGATGCATAAAGTGTGCGGGACCACATCTCACTCCAGAATGTTCAAAAACAAGAACCACTCCGGCAAAATGTGCCAACTGTGATGGGGATCACCCGGCGAATGCCGAAATCTGCCCGGAATTTATAAAAAGAAAAATATGGTTAGATGAAAAGAGATCAGCTAACCAAAAATCCAAGCCTACCCCTCAAAAGTTCATCCCTGCACCCCTTCCAAAAACCAACCCCTGGACTCAGAACAAAAATAAGACAGATTTTCCTAGCCTGCCCACAAAATCCCATCCTCAAATTACTCCCTCAGCATCTACCTCACAACCCCAAGCAACTAAACTTACACCACCCAATCCAATAATCAAATAATAAACACTGATATTAATAAATTCACAAAGATTAATCAAATGTTCCGAGAATTACATTCATTGGTAAATTTAGACGAACTCGCTAGAGCAGTAGGAGATCTATTGAGAGAAATGCAAAAAGCCACTTCCAAAATGGACAAATTTACAATCTACAACAATTTTGTGACTGGAATAGACAACTATGACATATAGGCAGGTATGTGGAAAAACAGATTTTCAAAAACGATATAACATCAAATTAATATTCTGCAATGTACGTGGAGTACAAAATAAATTACCCATAATCAGACATTTTCTCGAAATTCATCAACCAGATATTTTCTTTTTAATGGAGACATTTCTTAAATCTCACAAAACTGTAAATTTCAGAAACCCAAAATATCGTCTAATTAGACAAGACCGCGCTGATGATACCGGCGGTGGCGGTATCGCTCTATTAATCAAAAAAGGTATAAATTTCAAATTACTGCAACAAAATAATACATCAATTGAACACATCGCGATTCTTTTTGATAATAAGGTTAAGATAGTGGGAGCTTACAACTCGCCTGACAACAAAATTACACACACTGACTTACATAACATTTTTAACACACACAACAAAGTTTTGGTGGTTGGCGATCTCAACTGCAAACACCCGCAGTGGGATCGATTCGCCAGCTACCCAAACGCTAATGGAAATACGCTCATGAAGTTCTGCGATAATTTGGAATGTGATGTATTTCATACCGACGAACCGACGTACTTCCCTTACGCGGTAAATCACACTCCAAGCATTTTAGATATAGCTATAGGTAAAAATATAAGTAATATTACAAAAATAAAAACGCTCACTGACCTAAACTCTGATCATGATCCCGTCCTCATCCATCTCAAAATCTCCCATAACACCCAAAACGCCAACTATCCCACAACATTTAATTATAAAAAAACAAATTGGCTTAATTACAGAAAATACATAAACAACAACTTAACAATAAACGATAAAATTGAAAATTCACAACAATTAAGTAATACAATAATAAATCTGCAAAACATAATAATCCAAGCTAGAGACCAAACTACGGAAATCATTCAAATAAGACAAACACGCAATAAGTTACCAAACAATATAATACTATCCATTAAAGAAAAAAACAGACTAAGAAAAATATGGCAGAGAACAAGGGATTTAAACGATCACAAATTATTACAGAACCAGCAAATCATTATTAACAAATTAGTAAAAGAATTCAAAAATAACGAGTGGGTTGAATTTTTAAGTACATTGAAACCAGACTACAATTCTTTATGGAAAATCGCTCGGTACTTTAGAAACAAAATTATCGAAATCAATAAAATAATTTATAATGACCAAACATATACACACTCCTCCGATATCGCAGAAAAGTTCGGAGAGTATTTCCAAAGCAACTCTGTGAATCATTCTCAACACACTCAATATCACCAAGACATCACACACACAGTACAGCATTACATAAATTCACTTAACACCTTAAATACAAAAAACCTAACAACATGCTCCGAAATATACAACACAATACAACAACTCAAAAACAAAACATCCCCCGGCTCTGACACCATACATAACATCCTACTCAAAAATCTACCAAAAAAAGCGATTGTACAGTTAACCTACATCACGAATTTTATTATCAAAAAAGGAACATATCCCGATATGCTCAAAACAGCCAACGTCATCCCCATTGTCAAAGCAAACAAACAACCAAGTTATATAGATAGCTATAGACCTATATCCCTCCTTAACAATATAGCGAAGGTGATAGATAAAATAATCCTTTTTAGACTGAATCAATTTGTTCACAAACACAATATAATCCCCACCGAGCAATATGGATTTCGAAGTGGTCGAAGTACAGTAGCTCGAATAATTCGAGTAATTAATTATATTAGAGAAGGTTTCCAAAACAAAAACAAATCTGTTATGGTGACCCTAGACATCCAAAAGGCCTTCGATTCTGTATGGCACGAGGGTTTGATTTACAAATTAATAAAATTAGAAATTCCTGAATACTTAATAAAAATTTTATACTCTTATTTAACAAACAGGACTTTTTATTCAAAAATAAATAATCATATAGCTGGACCTTTCACAATTCATGCAGGAGTACCGCAGGGGTCGGTGTTATCACCTTTGCTATACTCCCTATTCATTCAAGACCCACCAACATCCCCTCATTTACTAACCGCAATGTATGCCGACGACACTTGTTTTGTTGCCTCTGCAAAGAATCCCGATCAGGCACTAGAAATAACACAAGCACACATTAATTCAAACATAATACCTTACTTTCACAAACAAAAACTAGTCATCAACGAATCCAAAACTGAGTACATCCTACTAAAAAGGATAACCACAAAAAACACATCATTGCAATCTCAGCTTTGCGTAAATGGACACAATATTAAGCTTAGTAATACCCAAAAGTACTTAGGGTATACTATACAAGGAAATACAAATGCCAACGCTCATATTGTGCAACAGGTGCGCAAGGCCAAGATTGCAATGAGCAAACTTTACCCACTCATCTGTACTCACAGCAAATTATCAACAGAAAACAAAATTCTTACTTATACTTATATAATTCGTCCAATTCTTACATATGCAGCTCCCGTTTATTACAACGGCACAAAACATAACTTCAACTCCCTGCAAGTGGTACAAAACAAGTGTCTCCGGATGGCGATTAAACATAATTGTTACCCCAAACTACTCAAAAACACATGGTTACATGAGAAAGCTGATTTACCCACTATCAAAGACTTTATAACCAAAATTTCAACGAACTTTTATAATCATTGTCTGCCAAAGGATCTTCGTAAGAATCTCATAGACGCAAATCGCGCAGGAGACATCCGAGATAGTGGGTGTAGACTTCTGCATGGCACGTTAATTACATAACTAGGTTGTTTAACTCCAAACCCTTATCAACACAAGCATGTAAATAAATTCCATATAAATTAAATTTCACAAAACCAACATCAGCCAAGTTGCCGACCCCAAGTCTAGAAACCCCATGTCATTTTTGAAAACCTGTTTTTTAGCTACTTTTCAGGTATAGCCTAGCCGAAATATTCTGGGAGTCACAAACTATTCGAGGGACAAAGTTGTTGCAGAAAGTGAAAAGAAATGGATAATGCCACAGAGTAAGGAGCCATATTTACCTGTCAGACACTCACACTATAGAGGAAATTGGCCAGAACATCCGCACTATATACTTTAATTATCTCTATATTGTATAAGGGAATCATAATTTGTATAATAAAGACCATTTTTAAAAAAAATAAAAAAATAAAAAAAAAACCCGCGATTGAGGAAATTTGTGCCTGTTTTTCCATAAGGAAGCATGTAAAAAAATGACGTATTTTGAGCTAATTGAGCAATTCTGACACTTTTTAACCGTAATATTTGAGGAAGATATGATATATTCAAGTAATGATTCCAATTAACGAACAGTGATTGGAAGAAGTTTATGATCTGTATCTGTAGGCTACGATTTAGCTAGACTACAAATTCCATTCCGGCAACCTTCAGGACCATTGATTATGAGAAAAAATTACCATTCGAGGAATTGTAAAAGAATAATAAATTACTTATAAATTGAAAACTTTTCGCCTATTATGATATTTTTACTTGAGGAGGATATGATATATTCTAGTAATGATTCCAATTAACAAACAGTGAAATAAGAAGTTAATGATCTGTATCTGCAGACTACGATTTAGCTAGACCACAAACTATATTCCGACAACCTTCAGGACCATTGATCACGAGAAAAAATCACCATTCGACGTATTTTTTAAAAGAATAATAAATTATTTATAAATTGAAATCCTGAATTTGTCGATCACGAATTGTTTATTATTTTTTCTATATTGTCTATTCACCCATAGTTAAACATATACTATTATTTATTATCTATTTTTTTATAAGTGAGGTCGAAGGAGATTCTTTAATAGCCTTTAGGCAACAATTTTCCCTGATATGTGATGAAAACATACAGAAAATACTATACGCTTTAAGCTAATTGAGCAATTCTGACACTTTTTAACCGTAATATTTGAGGAAGATATGATATATTCTAGTAATGATTCCAATTAACAAACAGTGAAATAAGAAGTTAATGATCTGTATCTGCAGACTACGATTTAGCTAGACCACAAATTATATTCCGACAACCTTCAGGACCATTGATTACGAGAAAAAAATCACCATTCGACGTATTTTTTAAAAGAAGAATAAATTATTTATAAATTGAAATCCTGAATTTGTCGATCACGAATTGTTTATTATTTTTTCTATATTGTCTATTTACCCATAGTTAAACATATACTATTATTTATTATCTATTTTTTATATGTGAGGTCGAAGGAGATTCTTTAATAGCCTTTAGGCAACAATTTTCCCTGATATGTGATGAAACATACAGAAAATACTATACGCACTTGAACTAATAGATAACCGCATGTTTTGTAGGCATGTCTTACAGATATCCTAGTTAAGTACTTATCCCACAATGTGGTAACTGCCGTATTTCTGTGCGGAAAAAAGTCGATCCCCCGTTTTATATCCGAAGAGACCTCAAAAAATACTTATATGGTTAAGAGAAATCGATATACGAGACCCACTACTTTTTTTCCGACCAAAAATTCAATCACAATTTAAACTACAATACATATCAAAAATCTATATAAAATTTACATATGAGGTTATAGGCACTCTTCAATAGCCTTTAGGCGACTCTACCCCATAACAGAAGGATACTATTCGTACATAACTCAAAAGGTGACTGCTCGGGTTGTAATCGAGTCTAACCGACACCCTAAGTTTTTTGTACTCCTCCCACTGTGTGGTACCTGTCATATCTCTGTGTAGGAAAAGTCAGTACCCTTTTTTCACCCGAAGGAACCTCATTGTATGCTATCAAAATTATATATCACAACTAAAACAATAAATATTTTTGTAGGTAAATACTCAAAAGATACTTACTCGTTTGCCTATTTTCTTCTGCAGCAATCTTCACCCCAGGCGCGAGCTATTGTGTACCACACGTCATCGCGATTTTAGAAGAGCCCATCTAATTCGGACATCAGACTAGAAATAAAAATTTATTAGTCTAATATTTTACTAACCAAAATTTTTAACAATTGACAATCAATTAAACTTTTTTGCATAAATCTATCTACATCCCTTCACTTTTTATAACAAACAATGATGATCTTACCAAAAAAACTATTACATCGTCGCAGACTAGTGAAATTACTAGTAAAAACAATTATATATGGGTGTATATTTCCATATTAATTAATTTTTTTTATGCAACTCTAAATAAAAAGGTTCAAAATATTCATAAAAAAAGATCTCCTCAGATGTCTATTCTACATAAGAATCAATGCATATTTATACTTTCATCTGAGTCGATGACGTCATAGATTCTCGTTACTAATAACATACCTTATCAACGAAAACCGACAAGTCCAAACAAGTTCATATTAAAACGGATACATGATTTCAAAAAAACTTGGGTTATGATGAAAAATTATATGATTGTAACAGTGATTTTTCATGATGTCCAAAGAATAATATTCCACCTAGTTCAAAATATAAAAAGTTATTGTCTACCCATTATCCTAGAAATAATTATAAAATTCACTACCGGACACTAAACGATTGACATTGAAAAAGATACATAGGTTTCTAAAATTCGAGCGGAATTCTTGGTTGAAGACATATTGATTTAAACAACCATTTGAGAAATTCAGCAAACAATGATTCTGAATCATCATAAACTTATTAATAAAACAATGGAAAATTCTCGAAAGTACCGTTATGTTAAATTACTTAAATCTTGAAACGGCCGCTACAGCATAAAACATATCATTGCAATTCCTTTGTTACATTATAGTACAATTTTTAATGGAAATCTAGTAGCTATTGAATTAAAAAGGGCTGAAATAGTTTTCGGTAAACCTCTTTATATAGGTGTGACTATTTTTTGATTTTATGATACCGAAATTGGATCTTAAAGACGTAAATTACTAAAAAACAATATGTACGGCCTTATCTCCCTACATCAACTGATATTTTTTGGTTCAAAGACATATTTTTAACCCCAAACTCACGTATACGTTAGAAGCGTAATTAAATTATAATCTACCCCCATCCATCGTTCGTTTAAACTTTTTTAATGAAATTTTTACTAAAAAACAATATATACGGCCTTATCTTCCTACATTAACTAATATTTTTTGAAAAAACATCTAAATAAATGTGTCATATTTCAACAAAAAAATATTTATTACTCACGCTTTAAGGGAACAACTTATCACTTGCACACCTTATTCAACACTGAAAATATCAATTTTTAATACACACGTCTTTGTCCATTCATTAAGCCGGTGACGTCGGCGGCCGTATAGATTACTAAGATTTTAATAATTTTGTCTCTACTTAATATAAAATTAATATTGGATTACTTTAATGGAGAAAAAATATTTCCGTATTATCAGTAATCAACCGCAATATCTCACAATGAATAAAATACTGAATCGAATCGTAGAAAACAAAATGGATTGAGGAAACTTATCACTAATCAAAAAATAACTACAAAGTATGATGAATGTGGTTTTAACAATAAACCATTATGATACATTGTTGCAATGAATGGTGTGTTGTTCCAGCCAGACGCTGATAGTGCAGAATATGCAGCGAGTTACGTCAATGGATATTGTTTATTATGCAGTAATGCATTTTGTGCCATAAGCATATTATAAAACATATAAATATCATTGTACCAAAAAAATAGTAGATTGTATTGTTAAGTGTACTTAATAAACGTCTCAAGTGTGTAGTTCGTTTTTAAAAAGTCCTTCTCGAAGTTCGAAAACATCATTGGCGCAGTCAGTAGGATATTTCGGAAATTTAACGTATCGCACGGGAAATTGTTCGTTTCAACGATTAACCGAAATATTCGAATTTGTGTTCAGAAACTGTATTCGAGTGCATATCGAAGCTGCAGATAGTTCGAGTGGACATCGAGCGATTCCAGCAGTTCCAGTGGACGACACCAGAAAGAACTTCAGAAGAGCAAGAAAAACGAAGACCACAAACCACCTGGGTTAAGAACTAGCATCGTTCCAACCTTTAGGACCCTAGAATATGATAGCTTTAGTTATAACGTAAGTGCTCATTATTATTTCCTTTATTTTCCATAACCATTTCTTTAGTAGTTATAGTTATATATATATATATAAAAATAATTAATATAATTTGATGAGGGAATCTGAACTAGAGAATATAAGTACACTACTTGAAAATATTTTAAATTTACAAGAAAGTGAAAACAATAATTTTGAAAATAATATAACTGAAAATAATTTAGGAAATTTAGACTTAGAAATGACTTCATCAGGTACAAACTACCAACTACTTAAATTATATCTAGACTCAATTCCAAATTTTGATGGAAACCCTCATACACTTAATATTTTTATAGGTAATTGTGAAAGTTTTATTTCTGCGTTCGCTAGTAACACAGATGCTTCTTTAAATACATTTCTACTTAGAGCTATTATAGGTAAATTAATAGGTAGAGCTCAAATATTAATTGGTTCCCGCACAGAATTAAAAACGTGGGATGAAATTAAACAAGCTTTAAATTTAAGTTTTGGAGACCAAAGAAACATTGACTGTTTGGTACAAGATCTTATTAATTTAAAACCTTTAAAAAATGAAAGTCCTTATAATTTTGGTATGCGATGCCAAGATTCTAGGAGCCTTATTATTTCCAAATTAAATTCTTTAGACTTAGACATAAATGAAAAACGCCTACATCTTAAAAATTATGACAATTTAGCCTTAAAAACTTTTGTTCGTGGATTACCTGTACCAATACAAACTAACGTACGTTTAAGATCACCTGACAGCTTAGAAAAAGCTATGAGTTTAGTTGTAGAAGAAGAAAATTTTCTATATTCCACTCAAAGATTAAGTAACTTAAATTCTAATGTATCATTTAAGCCTAGTTTAAGAGTAACACCTACAAGAAATCAAAATTTCAATCAGTACCCTTCATTCACCCCCAATTATAATAATATACATCGACACCAATCACCAACACAATTTCAACCAACCCGACCAATATTTCCATCTAATTTAATAACTCGTCCTCCAGTATCATATCCACAGAGGTATACACAACATTCTCCTCCAAACCAATCTTACAATTGGCGTCCAAATAACAATTATCCGACTCAACGTCATCCATTTTTCACAAATCAAACTTACAACCCAATACAGCGACCCTCTCAGCCAATTCCAAATTTCAACCAGCAAAATGTTCGCCATAATAATCAACAATTTAATCGTCCAAATAATTCTCAAAGTTTCAAACCAGAACCTATGGACATTTCTTCAGGAAATACGATACTTAAGTCCCGATCAAATCCCAAATTTACATCAGCAGAACTTTTCAATCAAACTGTAGACAATCCTTATCAAAATCAAGAAATCAATAGTTCCCTTCCAACCGATAACCAATTTGATACAGAAAATTATGAAAAATTATTTGATTACGAAAATTCATATAATTATGAAACAGATGAAAATGCTGACAATCATTATACGCCGGAAACAGAATATCCTCACGTAAATGATCCGACAAGTTACAATGATTTTTACAGAGATTCTCATGTAGACTCTCACGTTACGGAAATATCAAATAATCAGATTCAGGATTTTCATACTCGCACATATCTAAACCAAATAACATAATTTATGTTAACGCCTTGAAAACGAATTTGCCATTCATAGAAATTCCAGAAATAAGTGCAAAGTTTTTAGTTGACACAGGAAGTTCAAAGTCACTTATAGATCCGGAACTTGCGTATAAATTTTATAACAATTGCATTTTTAAAGAAAAATTTAACATTCAAACTGCTCATAATATCACGTATCACGACGAGGTAGCTCATATTCCATTGTTTGATATCTTTAATTTACAGGAAACTCATAAATTTTATCTTTTCAAGTTTAGTGAAAGATTTGATGGAATCATAGGCGTAGATTTACTTAAACAATTAAATGCTAGCGTTAATGTTAGTAAAAAGGAAATTGTTACCCCTAACACAGTTATTCCTTTAATATTTGGTTCAAATACTGAGGAAAATATAAAAAATTATTCATTAATAATACCGGGTCGTACTCAACAAGTTGTTAAATTACCCGTTAATTACAAAAATGGCATTGGAATACTTGATTACGAGAAGTTAGGTAATGGACTCGAAACACCAAAAGCTTTAGTAAATATAGTTGATAATTTTGCAATAACTACAATAATAAATTCTAATGAGAATCCGGTTAAACTTGATATTCATGAACCTTTTGACATCGAACCTTTAAGTTTAGTTGAAGTTAATTTCTTAGGAAAAATGGAAGTAGATTCAGAAATAAATTTTAGTAATTCCGATGATAATAAATTGAAAGAAAATTTAAAAAATATCAGATTAGATCATTGTAATAAAGAAGAGAAAGATGCATTAAGAAATATTTGCTATCAGTATAGAGATATATTTTACTGTGAAGGCATCCCTTTAAGTTTCACGAACGAAATCAAACATAAAATTAAATTAACCGACGATAGTCCAATTTATACCAAATCATATCGGTTCCCGGAAATTCATAGAGAAGAAGTAAAGAGACAAATGGGAAAAATGTTACAAGATGGCATCATTGAAGAATCAACTTCGCCGTTTTCTTCGCCAATATGGATTGTCCCAAAACGATCAGATGCTTCTGGCAAGAAAAAATGGAGACTGGTAATAGACTACCGCAAGTTAAATGAGAAGACTATTCAAAACCGATATCCAATTCCCAGGATAAATGAAATTATGGACCGACTAGGAAGAGCTATTTTACATCCTTGGATTTAGATAGTGGCTTCCACCAAATTGAAGTTGATCCCGAAGACGTACCCAAAACTGCTTTCAGCACCCCACAAGGTCACTTTCAATTCAAAAGAATGCCTTTTGGACTTAAAAACGCCCCTTCCACTTTTCAAAGTGTAATGGACAACGTATTACGAGGACTAACTGACGAAACATGTATTGTTTATCTTGACGACATCTTAATTTATAGTACTTCCCTTCAGGAACATATACAACGAGTGAAACAGATATTTGACAGACTGAGAAAATATAACTTGAAAGTACAACTTGACAAATCCGAATTCCTTCAGAAAACTATAGTATATCTAGGTCATATTATTACTCCCGAAGGTGTTAAACCTAATCCCGAGAAAATTTCTGTCATTAAAAATTTCCCAATTCCTAAAACACAAACAGAAATCAAAAGTTTCCTTGGACTACTAGGATACTACCGTCGCTTCATACCCAATTTTGCAAAATTGACAAAACCCATGACTAAATGCTTGAAAAAAGGTATGCGAATAATTCATGACAAAGAATTTATAGACTCTTTTCGAAACTGCAAAGAAATTCTAACAAATGACCCAATATTACAATATCCGGACTTTTCTAAACCCATGATACTAACAACAGACAGTAGTAATTACTCTCTTGGAGCAGTATTATCACAAGGTACCGTTCCAAATGACAAACCTATAGCTTACGCCTCACGAACTTTAAATGATTCAGAAATCAACTACTCCACAATCGAAAAAGAATTACTTGCAATCGTATGGGCTTGCAAACATTTTCGCCCTTACTTGTATGGTCGACAATTTCACATATACACTGACCATAAACCTCTAACCTGGCTTTTCAAACTAAAAGAACCAAATTCAAAACTTGTACGTTGGCGTTTGAAATTAGAGGAATATGACTACAAGATATTTTACAAACGCGGATCTTTAAATGTTGTATCTGATTGCTTGAGTAGAATACCAATTAACGCTTTAGACACTGAATCAGTTATTAATAACCCTGGTGATACTAATCAAGAAATTTTAGAATTCTTACGTGAGTTTGAAAGCTCATTAGAAATGGAAAAAGCTTCTACGAGTGCGCAAAACGAATCAAAAATAAACATTATTTCAGATATACAAATACAGCCTCCTAATAATACCGCTGATATACCTACAAATTCTAGAGACGAACTCAATACACCTCAACCTGACTGGACGAAACTTTCTACTCCTAAATCTAATTCTTCAACCGTTCATTCCATAGCTGATAATGAAACCACTAATCAAGGTATTCCTATATTAGACGAAATTATAAATAACAAAGTTCACCAAATTTTAGTATACTCAAATTTATATCAAAAAATAGATATCTCTCAACATACTTATGAAAATCATAAAATTATAAAAGTTAAAATCCCTGAAAACGACAATGAACGTTTCATATTTGAATTTTTAGTAGAATACACAGATCTTAATAACACGTTTTACATTTATTTTAACAAAGAAAATTTATATAACGATTTTAATAAAGTTTACTTAAAACATTTCTCTTCAAACGAACCAAGACTCATTAAATGCACTAAATTAGTAAACACTGTATCTGATAAGGAGGAACAAATGATTTTATTGAAAAATTACCATGAAGGCAAGACCACACACAGAGGAATTCAGGAAACTTTAGAAAAATTAAAAATAAATTATTATTGGAAAAATATGAAGAATACAATAACTAATTACATAAATTCTTGTACTATTTGCCAAAAAAATAAATATGCTAGACAAAAACCGTATGTTCCGCTAATGCTAACTGAAACCGCGTCCAAACCGTTTCATATTATACACATTGATGTTTTTACTTACGACGGAAAGTCTTATCTAACGTTAACAGATGCATTTACAAAATATGCACAAGCAGTGCACATTCCTTCTAAAACAGCTGTTATTATAAGCAAAGCTTTAATAAAATATTTCACATCTTTCGGAGTACCACAATTAATTATTTTAGATAAAGGTACAGAATTTAATAACGAAACTATTAAAGAACTCTTAGCGTTACACAAAATTAAAATACACTTTACCACAGCTGGTCATCATGAATCCAACTCTATAGCCGAAAGAGTACATTCAACCTTAATTGAACATCTAAGATTATTACGAGAACTCTATCCCGACGAAGATGATTTAATGGATTACGCAATAATAGGTTATAATAATTCTATACATAGTTCTACAAGTTTTACCCCTTTTGAACTTACTTTTGGTCACACAGATTCTAGAAATCCTAACGAAATTTTCATACCCCAAGCTTTCTATAACGATTATGTGAACAGTCATCAATCAAAATTACAACATGTTTATAAAGATGTACACGACAAATTGAAACAAAACAAAGAAAAAATTATAGAGAAACGTAATACAAAAGGTGACTCGAATAATGAATTTAAAATCGGTCAAATTGTATACAAGCACAACCCCAAGAAACGAAATAAAAAAGATAAACGTTTTCTAGGCCCTTTCGAAATTACTCAAATACTTGACAGGAATCGTGTTGAAATTTCTGGAAATTTACTCAAACATAAAAAACTTAAAGCACATCAAGAAATTATTCACATTAATGAACTAAAAAAACCTCCCATTACAGGTTCCTCTGTTGGACCACCGAAGGAAGATTAAATACCCCTAAATTCCATAACCTGAACGATAATCCTGGCCTCCTACCCTTACGACTAGGAACAGCATATGTACAAACAGATTTTTGGACCTTTATACACATTTATGATATTACAAACTTGACAGATCACTTTTTAACTTTAAAAGACCAATATGATAATCTACATGAATCTCTATCAAAACACCCCAGCATATTTAATTTTACAGAACACTTCGATAACTCCTATCATATAATTCAAGTATTAGAAAATAAAATATATTCACAAATCAATCAAATAAACCCACTATGGAGAAAGCAGGTAAAACGATCACTTTTTGACGGACTTGGCTCAGCAATAAAATTCTTGACAGGTAATTTAGACCAAGACGATGCAATACGATATGACGAAGCTATTAAAGCCTTATCTGATAATCAAAATAAAATAAAAACATTGTTAGAACACCAAGTAACATTACTCGAATCATCAATGAAAATATTTGAAAACAATTCTAGAATATTATCCCACAACCAAGAAATATTAAGCTCACGTATTAACGATTTACAAAAAGAATTACGAAATATAAAAATTGAAAATATAGAAACTTTCCATTTCTTCTCAATAGAACAGATCGTTTCTCAATTTTCTATTAGCTTTCAAATAATATATGATATGCTCGATAAAATAGAAGTAGCTATAAGCTTCGCAAAAATAAATACCTTTCACAATTCTATAGCAAACCCAAGCGAAATACTTTTAGAGATTAACACAGTTAAGAAAAATATTAACAAAAATAACAGATTTCCTTTCGAAACTTCTTTAAACAATATTCTATTATTCGAGAAAATTATCAAAGGTTAAAGTTACAGTAAATATAATAGTATTATTTTCATATTAGAAGTACCGATTGTAGAACTTAGTGAATATAACTACTATCATCTATATCCCATACCTACACCTTCAAACCAAAATTTTAAACTTATAATACCCCAAACCAAATTTCTCCTTTTAAATGAGCTAAGCTATGCATCTACAAATTCGAAGTGTGAAGAAATTATTCAAGAAGAATTCATCTGCCGAGAGATACAAACAAGAGTAATCTCACAGAAAGCTCCTTGCGAAGTCCAACTTCTAAAATATTCCCAATCTACAAACAGTTGTCGAGAAATTCCATCTACCATTAGTGAAGTTAAAGTGCAGAAATTGGAAACTGACCATTGGATTGTGATCACCCCGTATAGTGTTATAGCCAGACAAAATTGTAACAAAGACATTACGAACATTCCTGTGAACGGTAGTTACTTAATCGAACTTAATAACCGCTGTGAAATTTTAATAGACAATATTTATTTAAGAACTTTTAAGACCAAAGTGCCAGAATATAAAAACATTGATTTACCGAAATTACAAATTAATAAAAATAATTACACTTTAGATACCGTTAAGCTAAAACCTGTGTATTTGGATTCAATTGATCTTAACGAAATGAACAATGTCATCAGTGCCATTCAAGAAGATAAAACTTTAGCCGAGAAAATAGATTGGTCACCGATTCATTTCAAAAGTATAAGCTTTTATTCAATTTTATTCTACTTTATAGTTACAGGCTGCATTATCTACCTAGTACTCAAGAATAGAAAGAAGAAAAGTCAATCGAAACGGACGACAACAAGTGAAGAAGATGTTCTGAAGAATTTTCCCATCATGTCGAACTCTGGTCCATCCCCATAGTTCTCTCCTAGGGCGGAGGAGTTACGTCAATGGATATTGTTTATTATGCAGTAATGCATTTTGTGCCATAAGCATATTATAAAACATATAAATATCATTGTACCAAAAAAATAGTAGATTGTATTGTTAAATGTACTTAATAAACGTCTCAAGTGTGTAGTTCGTTTTTAAAAAGTCCTTCTCGAAGTTCGAAAACATCATTAGCGTAAGTATTCTAGATATTTGATCCTGGTAAAGCAGCCGCCGACGTCACCGGCTTAATGAATGGACAAAGACGTGTGTATTAAAAATTGATATTTTCAGTGTTAAATAAGGTGTGCAAGTGATAAGTTGTTCCCTTAAAGCGTGAGTAATAAATATTTTTTTGTTGAAATATGACACATTTCTTTAGATGTTTTTTCAAAAAATATCAGTTAATGTAGGAAGATAAGGCCGTATATATTGTTTTTTAGTAAAAATTTTATTAAAAAAGTTTATACGAACGATGGATGGGGGTAGATTATAATTTAATTACGCTTCTAACGTATACGTGAGTTTGGGGTTAAAAATATGTCTTTGAAAAAAAAAATATCAGTTGATGTAGGGAGATAAGGCCGTACATATTGTTTTTTAGTAATTTACGTCTTTAAGATCCAATTTCGGTATCATAAAATCAAAAAATAGTCACACCTATATAAAGATGTGCATCTACAAATGTTTCTTCAAAATCACTTTCGATATAAACTTCATCATTCTCGCTATCTCCGTCTTCGGCCAAATTAATAATAATATTATCTACAACAGTATCTAAAAGTGGTTCATTGTTCATAAATTCATCTTCAATCTTTATAACATGGTCACATTTAACTTTCCGATCATTTGCAGAAAATGTGTCAAAAAATTCATTACATAATTATTTAACCTTGTTAAATTGAAGGTAACATTTCGTTTGGCCACATATTCTTTAAGTGCCGCCCCAACACTCTCGATCGGATTTAAGTACGGGTGATAAGGGGGTAGCCTTAAAACTTGCAATCCATGTCGAATAAACAATTCATCAATTTTATAAGTTTTATATTGCGGTTTGTACATTTTTGCAACGTTATAAAGATCCGGTTTTAACTTTTGTTCACTGTAATATATGTTTATTTTAGAAAGCCAGTTTTTTTATTGTTGTTTAGTCCAAGCAGTCGTAGGTAATTTTTCATTTAGAACATTGTGATATGGGGCGTTATCAATTACCACAACTGCGTTTTTTGGCAGGTTTAGAATGGGGTTCGGACCTGGTGGACTCTTCCTTCTGGGAATTGGACCTGGTGGAACCCTCCTCCTGGGAATGGGATCTGGTAAACCCCTCCTACTGGGGTTCGGGCCTGGTGGACCTCTCCTCCTGGTGTTCGGACCTGGTGGACCCTTCCTCCTGGGAATGGGACCTGGTGGACCCCTTCTACTAGGGTTCGGACCTGGTGGACTACTCCTTCTGGTGTTTGGACCTGGTGGACCCTTCCTCCAGCTAGCTCAGCGGCGTGGTAGTGTTCGCCTCCTCCTTCAGGGGTCGGTGTGTATCCCACTTGTTGAGCGCCATGTCGTCGGGTGGGCGTTGTCTGATTGCCAAAGCCCTGAAAAGGGCTCAGGCTGTCATGACTATTCACGTCCGACATTTTCATAAATAAATATTATATTTTTATATGTATATTATATAGAAAATTCCGTATCTCACTATAAATCCCTTAGGACTCACGTAATCCACTATCTCGCAGAGAAACTGGGAGCAAGTAAATGAAATGCCAATTCAAGATAATTCAACTTGCCCAGTTCGATCAATATCTCAACAGCGTAGCGGTACCAGAGCGTCTAAGCGAGCCGTTGCGTCTTCTTTAGAGGTCGAAGATGAACTGCCGATCCGTTGCTCCCCGCCGCCTATTTATACACATTCGCGCGTGGTTCGGTGCGCAGGCATGTGTTTTGATTGGCAGGGGCGGAGCCTATGAGTTCGACGCGCTTTGCTCTGGGGTCACCCCCCCGCTCCGAAGATCGAACTAGGAATGTTTGCTTTATTAAAATTAGAGTGTATAAAATTTGTATAAAATGTAAAAATAAAGTATGATGTAAATAAGGTTGAGATATGGACAGAGAAGCTGAAAATTAAGGGGAAAAAGGAGAAAATGTGGTATATACAATAGACTGTTTAGTTGTCCTCTGGTGGTGCTCTTGGTGGTGGTGATGGCCTTATATCGTCGACGTAGATCAGCTTGTGGCCGCCGTCCTTGAGCACATTGTAGGTGTTAGGGACTAATTGTTCTAGTATTTCATGGGGTCCGGTCCATGTTTGGCCGAAGTTGGATTTGGCGAAGTTCCGGACGAGCACCTTTTCTCCGGGTGAGAATATTTTTGCCGGCGCTTGTGTGTCGGGAAACAGGCGCCTGGCGTAGATGGTGGCCTTCTGTTTGGCCTCCTCTTTTCGCTGGAGGCGTTTTTCGGGGGTGTTGAGTGGCCTTGGTCGCTTTGGGTCTTCTTCTGGGCGGCGGAGCTCGTAGCCCAGCAGTAAGTGGCATGGTGTCTGTTCACTGGCTGCTGAGGCCCTTGTCCTGAGAGAGAACACTGTGTCCGCCAGGAGGTCTTCCCATCTATTTTCCTGTTTACCGACCAGTCTGGCTCGTAGTCCCTTTTTAATTTCTTGGACTCGCCTCTCCACGGGGTTTGCCCTTTGGTGGTAGATCGGGGAGTTTACTGGTTTTATGTGATTCCTGTCTAGAAATCTTTCAAACACCCCGCCACGGAATTGGCCTCCATTGGCCGTGATCACGCATTCCGGGTAGCCCCATCTTTAACAGACCTCCTCCTCTAAGAACTGGACCACTGCTTTGGCCTTGCCTGATGTGGTGCAACGGTATTCTATCCATTTGGAGAAGAGGTCTGTGGCCACCAGGATGAAGCGATTGCCTCTGGTTGACTTTGGGTATGGCCCTAGGACGTCGAAGGAGATGGTCTTCCACGGTCCTTGTGGTTCTCTGGCTTCCATTGATGCTGCTGGCTGTCTGGCTGCTGACTTGGTGGTGGCGCAGATGAGGCAAGACTTCACATGTTGCTTGGCATCCTTCTGTAGTGTTGGCCAGTAATATATTCGTTTGATGGCTCTAGTAGTTTCGTCTGTCCCGGGGTGGCCCGAGGCTTCGTGGTAGGTCTTGAGCACGTCTTCTCGATAGCGTTTGGGGACGACCAGCCGGTGTTGTTGCCCCGCCGTGTAGAAGCAAGTGCTCTGTTTTACTGAGAAGTCCTGTGTTAGGGTCTGTTCCACTTCGGTTTCTGGGCCTCTGGTGGTGATGGCTTCTAGGCGACGTCTCAGTCGCAGCATTCCAGGATGTGTCCTATGGGATTTCGCTATGCGTTCTTCCAGCGTGAGGTTGGCGTTGTCCTCTTGGGCTTCTTCCTCTTCTTCGTCCTCGAGGAGGCATAGGAGGGGGAAGTTGTCTGGTTCGTCGATTTCTATGGGGGGCCAGGACAGTCGTTCGATTTCATCGTCTTGGGATGAGTTGTTGGTGGTTGGTTCCTCGGTTTCCGGGAGCCTGGAGAGGTGGTCCGGAAGTTCATTTGCCTTCCCTGGGACGTGGTGGATGCTGAAATCGTATTCTTGTAACAGGAGCGCCCATCTTGTGAGTTTGGTCCTCTCTTCCCTGAATCTGTCCAGCCAGGTTAGGGCCCTGTTGTCGGTGTAGAGGTCGAAGTGCTGGTCTTGGAGGTAGTGCTTGAATCTCTTGATTCTCCATACTACGGCGAGACATTCGATCTCGTTGATATGGTACCTCCGTTCAGCGGGGCTTAGCTTGGCGCTGGCGTAACAGATTATCCTTCTGTTGTTGGGGTCCCCCTGGAAGAGAACTGCTCCCATACCGGTGGTGGAAGCGTCCGTCTGGAGGCTGAAGCCCTGGTTTGGGTCCGGTCTTGACAGCTGGAGGGGTTGTGAGACTTCTCGTTTTATTCTCTGGAAGGAGCTTTCCGCCTCTGGAGTCCATTTGAATTTCCTCTTGGCGGCCGTGAGGTCTGAGAGGGGGGACGTTTTCTCGGCGTAGTTCTTCACGAAGTCTCTGAGCTAGCCTGCTGTTCCTAGGAAGCTTCGTAGTTGCTTCCTGGTTGTGGGTCTGGGGTAGTCTTGAATCTTCAGGACGTGTTTTTCCAGAGGTAGGTTCGCTTCCGCTGTTATAGTGTGCCCTAGGTATTCTAGTTGGTCAGAGGCGAATTGGCACTTTTTGAGGGATGCCCAGAGTCCATGGGTTCGGAGTCGTTCTAGAACTAACTGGATATGACGAATGTGTTCTGCCAAGGTGTTTGAGTATATGATAATGTCGTCCATATACACCTTGGCGAATATGTCTATATATCCAGCTAGGACTTGATTGGCCAGTTTCTGGAACGTTGTGGGGGCGTTCTTCAGGCCGAACGGCATAACCAGGAACTCGTAGGCTGACCCGTCTGGTGTCGAGAAGGCTGTGAGGTGGATGGAGTCGTCTGCCATAGGGACTTGCCAGAATCCACTTTTGAGGTCGATGGAGCTGAAAACCTTTGCTTGACCCAGGTCTCTGATTGTGTCATGGATGGGTGGGAGATTGGAAACTTCGGTTGCGGTGGCGTTGTTAAGTTTCCTGTAGTCAACGCAGAACCGCGGTTCTCCGTCTTTCTTTTGGACCACCACGATCGGGCTGTTATATTCAGAGTGGCTTGGTCAGATGACTCCGGCAGCTAGCATCTTGTCTACCTCGTCGTATATGATGCGTTTTTTCTCTGGTGAATATTTATATGGTTTTACCCTGATAAGTTTGGGGTCGTTGAGGCGGATCACGTGCTCTGTTGCCTTTGTGGTGGCCTGTTTGAGTTGATCTTCGAAGACCTCAGGGTACCGGTGCAGGACTTCCTCTACCTGAGCTTGGTAGGCTGCGGGTACCTGGCCTTCTTTCAAGGCGATGGCTTGGCTTGGTTTCCGGGACCTCTGTTGGCCGGACCAATAGGAGATGATCCTTTTTTCCTTCCCGAAATGGATGCAGCCTCTGTTGGTGTCGAGCAGGGCCTCCTGCTCTTGCATCCATTCCAGTCCCAGGATCATCTGGTGCTGGAGTTCTTTCAAAACAATGCATTTGATCTTAAATGGTTCCCCTTCTAAGGTTATGGTCTCCTCTGTTGTTCCCGCTGATTTGACCTCGTGGTTGTGGCAGGCGAGTGCGACGGAGGTTTTCGGGCTACTTGGTATTTCCTGCACCAGGCTCTGACTGACGAAATTCTTCGTGGCACCGGTGTCCAGCAGGACGGTGATGCTTTTGCCATGCAGGACTGCCTGGATTTGCGGGAGAGGGTGGCGGCCCGGACCTTTTCCGGTGATAGGGTTGAGTTCTGTGGTGGGGCGGAGCGCTTGTTGTCCGGTCGGTGATATGTTTGGGACATCGTTTATTGGTGTCCGCCCCCATTGGCGGTTCCCTGTTGCTGACGCCTGGATGTTGGTTGCTGCCTGGCCTGTGTCTGGGGTGGTGTTGGTCTGGCGTGGATCTGTGGTGGACGGGAGTATGACCTAGCTGCTTCCCGGATGTCCCTTTCTAAGGCAACTGCCGCTCTATGGAGATCTTCCATCGTTCTTGGTGGTTGGGCTCTTAGGCTTCTTCTGATCTCTGGGTTGAGTTGCTCGATCAGAAGGTGGACAAGCTGTTGCTCCGTCATGTGTGGAGCTACTCTTGAGGCTAGTGTTGTTTTCTCTTCTATGAAGATTGATGGATCTTCGTCCTCTTGCTGGTACTTGCCGTAGAACTTGGACGTCAGCTTGGCCAGGTCTGATGGATGATTAAATTTATCTAGGAACCGGTTGGTGAATGCATACCACTCCATTCTGGTTCTCGGGTACTGGTTTAACCATTTGCTGGCCATCCCTCTGAGGCATTGTTTGGTGGCATTGACCCATTCCTCTTGGGGTACTTGTTGGGCCTGTAGATGTCTCTGCATGGCTTGAAGAAATTGCGTGGGGTCCTCTTCTTCCCTACCGCTGAACGTCGGTGGCTCTGGCTTCCATCCTTGGTTGGTCAGTTTCTGCAAGGCCTGGAGTATTGCTTCAGCCTGGACCGCGGCTGAGGGACTGGGAAGCGGCTGGTGGTATGTGGTAGCCTGGGTTGTCCGTAGGCTTCCTTGCTGTTGGGTCTGGTAGTGGGTGCCTGCTGGTGTTGATGTTGTGGTTGGTCTGTTGGTCCTCTCTGCCCTGAGGATCTCCGATAGCGGCTTGGCTTCCCTTGGTCCCGGTTGGGGTTGGTAGGTGCCTCTTCTATGGATTTGGACCTGGTGGACCTCTCCTTCTGGGGTTCGGACCTGGTGGACCTCTGCTCCTGGGGTTCGGACCTGGTGGACTCTTCCTTCTGGGAATTGGACCTGGTGGAACCCTCCTCCTGGGAATGGGATCTGGTAAACCCCTCCTACTGGGGTTCGGGCCTGGTGGACCTCTCCTCCTGGTGTTCGGACCTGGTGGACCCTTCCTCCTGGAAATGGGACCTGGTGGAACCCTTCTACAGGGGTTCGGACCTGGTGGACTTCTCCTCCTGGTGTTTGGACCTGGTGGACCCTTCCTCCAGCTAGCTCAGCGGCGTGGTAGTTTTCGCCTCCTCCTTCAGGGGTCGGTGTGTATCCCACTTGTTGGGCGCCATGTCGTCGGGTGGGCGTTGTCTGATTGCCAAAGCCCTGAAAAGGGCTCTGGCTGTCATTACTATTCACGTACGACATTTTCATAAATAAATATTATATTTTTATATGTATATTATATAAAAAATTCCGTATCTCACTATAAATCCCTTAGGACTCTCGTAATCCACTATCTCGCAGAGGAACTGGGAGCAAGTAAATGAAATGCCAATTCAAGATAATTCAACTTGCCCAGTTCGATCTATATCTCAACAGCGTAGCGGTACCAGAGCGTCTAAGCGAGCCGTTGCGTCTTCTTTAGAGGTCGAAGATGAACTGCCGATCCGTTGCTCCCCGCCGCCTATTTATACACATCCGCGCGTGGTTCGGTGCGCAGGCATGTGTTTTGATTGGCAGGGGCGGAGCCTATGAGTTCGACGCGCTTCGCTCTGGGGTTTGTTTGTTTTAAAAAGTCTATATTACAATCATTTCTGATTTTAAAATTTACAATATCTGTACAAAACAATATATAAATACGAACACAACATAAATATATATTCTGCCGGTGTTCTGGCCGTTCTTGACAGTATTGCTTATGTCTCGATAAGTTCATGGCACCTTGCGTAGCATTATCCATTAATTTTGTCTTGAAAATTACTTTGTCCCGTATTAAAAAGTATGACTCCATTAGCTATTTCGACTTATTTGTCCCTGAAAAGCAGCTGAAAAACAGGGTTTCAAAACGAACTGGGTTTAGTTAATGAAGGAAAGCAACATGACAGATGTTCCTTTTAATAGGATATATGTTTTGTGTGTGTATATATTTGGTTGATTAGGGGTAGTAAGATACCCTCTAATTCGATGTTTGGTAGATTTGGGGTTAAACAACTAGTTATGTAAATAAATTACCATGCAAAAGCCTACTCCCACTATCACGGGTGTCTTTTGCGCGATTGGCGGCTCTGAGTGTTTCTCGAAGATTTTCGGGCAGACAATAATTATAAAAGTTTTGTGATATTTTAGTTATAAAGTCCTTGATAGTGGGTATTTCGGCTTGTTCATGTAGCCATGAGTTTCTAGGAAGTTTTGGGTATTCAGTTGTATGAGGTATTGCCATACGCAGACACTTATTTTGCACCACCTGTAGTGTGTGAAAGTTATGTTTTGTAGCGGTGTAATAAACTGGGGCGGCGTAAGTCAGTGTAGGTCTAATGATTTGGCGATATATCATAAGTTTGTTGTGTACAGAGAGATAACTTTTTTTGCAAATCAAAGGGTATAATTTGCTCATTGCTATCTTGGCCTTTGGAACTTGCTTAGTTATATGTGCGTTGGCGTTTGTATTGCTTTGCACTGTATAACCGAGGTAATTCAATGTGAGACTAGGGGTGATGGTTTGCCCCTCAACACAAAGCTGAGATTGCAATGAGCCATTTTTCCCATTTCTCCTCCTGAGTAACATGTACTCTGTTTTTGAAGGATTGATTGTCAATTTGTTATCTCTCATGTATGTGAGTATTTGTGTGTTTAAGTGTGATTGAATATTTTGTAGTGCTTTGTCTGGTGTTGGTGCAGATGATACAAAACAAGTGTCGTCTGCATACATAGCTGTTAAAATGTTTGGGGCTGAGGGTAGATCGTAGGTAAATAGGGAGTATAGCAAAGGTGAAAGAACTGATCCTTGTGGAACTCCAGCTTGGATAGGGTATGGACCCGCTAAGCCTTCATTCACACAAGAATAGAATTTTCTATTATGTATATAAGTATTTATAATTTTTATTAAATATTCTGGAAAATTAAGTTTTATTAGTTTAAATATCAAACCTCCGTGCCACACCGTGTCGAAGGCTTTTTGTATGTCTATTGTTACCATTATTGTTTTGTTTTTATTAAAGAATTCTTTTCTGATATGGTTGAAGACTCTAATTATTTGAGCAACAGTACTGTGTCCACTTCTGAACCCATACTGCTCTTTTGGAAGAATATTATGGCTATCTACGAATTGTTGCATTCTTTTAAGAATGATTTTATCAATCACCTTTGCTATGTTATTAAGAAGGGATATTGGTCTGTAGCTATCCACATAACATGATTGTTTGTTGGCTTTAATAATAGGGATAACATTGGCTGTTTTGAGCATATCAGGGTAGTTGCCAGTTTTAATTATATAATTGACGATGTAAGTCATTTGTACTATCGCTTTTCTAGGTAAGCTTTTAAGTAACACGTTTGAAATACCGTCAGTCCCTGGGGCTGTTTTGTTCTTAAGTGACTTAATTGTGGTGTATATTTCATCAGTGGTTGCTAAATTAAATTTAATTGATGAATTGAGATTATTGAAATAATTTGATACTATTGTAGATATTTTATTGTGAAGTTGAGTGTTAGTTATATTGTTTTTAAAATTGTCCTGAAAATACTCTCCAAAGGCCTCTGCGATCTTCGATTTTTGAGTGATGGTTTTACCATTTGATGTTATTTTGGTTATTTCATGTCTCTTATTTTTTAATTTTTTTGTGATTTTCCATAGAGAATTATCTTTAGTTGTTAGTGTTTCCAGAAATAATTTCCATTCGTTATTTCGATGTTCTTTTATTTCTGAATTTACCAAATTTTGATATTCTTTTAAAAGTTGTTTATCTGAATCACTACGGCTTTGCTGCCATCTTTTGCGTATTTTATTTTCTTCCTTTATAATATTTACAATACGGTCCGGGAGGATGTTTATTGATTTAGGTTTGGGTTTTATAGTTGTGGTTTTGTTTCTTGCTGTTATTATGATATTTTGTAAGTTTTGAATCGATTGTGTTAATTGACTTTGATTTTCAATATTATTTGTGATTGTTAATGTTTCATTTATAAGTTTTTTAAATGCTGTCCAATTGGTTGTTGTGTAATCGTGTATTTTGCGTGTATGTGAATGTGTGTTGTGTGTTATTTTTAGTTCAATAAGAATTGGATCATGGTCTGAATTTAAGTCTGGGAGGGTCTTCATCTTAGTTATAGTGTTGACATTTCTGCCAACCGCTATATCTATTGTGCTTGGGGTATTACCGGAAAAGGGAAAATGGGTGGGATCATCCGTACTGTAAATATTACAATCCGAATTATCACAGAACCTTTGGAGGGTATTTCCGTTGGTATTAGGGTAAGAAGCATATGAATCCCAGAGGGGGTGCCTACAATTTAAGTCACCCACTAAGAGTACCCTGTTATGCGTTCTTATTATGTTATAAAAGTCGGTATCTAAAAGTTTTTTGTTTGGTGAATTGTATGCACCCACAATTTTTATTTTGTTGTCTATGAGTAGGGAGATATGCTCAATCGAAGAATTATTTTGTTGCAGGATTTGATATGTGATGTCTTTTTTGATTAATACTGCGAGACCGCCACCGCCGACACCATCGGGGCGGTCAAGTCTATGCAGACTATATTCTGGGTTTCTAAAATTCACGGATTTATTAGGTTTTAGGAGCGTCTCGCATAAAAAGAAAATGTCTGGTTTTTGAATGTCGAGAAAATGTCTGATGAGTTGGAGTTTATTTATTACTCCATTTACATTACAGAAAATTATTTTAAGATGATTACGTTTTTGAATTCCTGTTTTATCACCTACCTGCCTAGATGTCATACTTATCAATTCCGGCGACAAAGTTATTATAGATGGTAAACTTCTCTAATTTGTTGGTGGCTGCTCTCATCTCATGTAACAGGTCTGCGACTGCTCTTGTTAGCTCATCGAGGTTGACCATGCTTTGTAATTCTTGAAACATCGTGTTTAATTTCGAAAATTTATTTATATCAGCCGTGGGGGTGGCTGAGGCATTTGTTTCAGGAGTAACTCGGGTTTTGAGGATACTTTGTTGTTGGGAGGGAATTGTTTGTTTGGAGGGTAAACTGGGGTATTCTTGTAGAGATGGGGCATTTTTGTTGTTCCAAGGGTTTGTTTTTGGAAGAGGAGCGGGGATGAATTTCGGGGCTGCATTATTTGGAGTTTTTGTTCTTTTAGCTTCGAGCCAGTCTCTTCGTTTGATAAACTCTGGACATATCGTAGCGTTGGCAGGATGATCGCCTTTGCAGTTTGCACATTTGGCCGGTGTAGACCTGTCCTTTGGGCATTCAGGTGTTAAGTGGGAAGCTGCACATTTTAAACATCGGGGTGCCCTGCCACAGTTGGAAGTGGCGTGTCCCCAAAGCTGGCAAATGTGACACTGTATTATCGGCTTCGACTGACGCCGATATTCCCATAGGATTCTGGTGTGTTCCAAAACTCGAACGTTTTTATTCAGGAAATCCAGTGTGATTTTTGGGTCAGTAATAACTAAATACAGTGGCCTCGCTTTGGTGGTCATCCTGTATATATCCTTGACGTCAATTTTATATGTATTTGTCAGCTCTTCCTTGATTTCATCTAACTGAAGGCCTTCGGCTAGACCTCTCAGCACGAATGCGTGGGTTTTTTCTTCCTTCCTCGTGTAGGTGTGGAAAGGAACTTTTTCGCTTCTTAAAATTTGTTTTAGATTATCGAAGTCTGCCGTCTCTTTGGTGAAAATAATTATTGAATTAGCGGTGTATTTCATTTCAAATGTCTCGGTTACACATTCTTTCAATTTACTAACCATATCTTTATGTGCGGATACGTTCCCATCGATTACAATGGGAGGGCAGGAAGATGTGGTTTTTTTAGCTGATTTTGTCGTCGTGGATTCTTTTTGTTTGGGACGTTTACTCGTGTGTATTTTATTATTGTCATCTGAGCTGTCTTCGGTTGCAACAAATTTACGAAATTTCGTTTTTTTCCGTTTTTTTTGCTGTTTAGTCGTAGTCTCCTCCCCCTCTGAGTCTTCTGATAGCGTTTCATATCTGTTTTTTGTTGATGTTATTGTCTGTTTTTTTGTATGTTTTAAGATATTTTTAAATGTTGTAATTTTTTTTGGTATTAGAAAATCGTCTTCATTATTTGAAACTTCCATTCGATCATCCGGGATGGCAACTATCGCATTTATGTCTTCCGTCTGTTTTTTCTTGTTTGTCATGTCCATGAGTCTTGGCACAATCGTTTTTTTGGTCATACTTTCATATTGGGATACAAATTTGTCATTTGTAGGGTTATCTTGTATTACATTTTCATTTTCGACTTCATCTGCCCAAGATTGGTCGGCTTGGTTATGTATCCACTTGAGTCGTTTTTGTAATTGGTGGATTTTCTTCTAAATTATTGCTTTCGGCGTCTGAGGCACTTGTGTTGGTACCTATGGTATCCTCTCCCATTTTTAATTTCTTTTGTTTTTTAAATAAATTAGATGTTTTGTCGGGGGTGGAGGTTCTCGCTGATATTCTCCCTCTATATAAAGGTATTGAAAATTCCAAGGATTGGTTTAAAGTGTAACTTCCCGCAGTATCCTTTTCTGTATTTTTGTCGTTTTCAAACTTTTCTATACACTTTTTATATGTTGAGGTTTCTATACACTTTTTAACCTTCGGGTTTTCTAGACACTTTTTTTTGTTATTGTATTCTAGACACTTTGTTAATTTCTGAACTGTTTCCTCGTCTGGTAGATTATCGTTGTTAGTATTACTTGAAGATTCTCCTATACACTTTTTATCGTTTGTGTTTACTAGACACTTTTCTTTATCTATGTGTTCTAGACACTTTTTATGATTGGGGCTTTCTAGACACTTTTTAGTGTCTGATTGTCCTATACACTTTTCTTTGTTTTTGGTAATTTCAATACATTTATTAAGGGTGTCTATATCTACTGCATCTATGCAAGATTTTGGAATATTTATATTATATAGGTTTGTATCGATATTGGTACTTTCTGAGTCTTTATTTTCTAGAAATACAATCTGGTGATAATTTACGTTTCGAGATTTTAATTCTAGAGTTTTGGATTTGATCCTTTGTATTTCGTTAGTGTATATGGTATGATTAATCTCAGGAGATTTTGTGGATGTACTAGAGTCGTCTCCGTCTTTAGAGTTTGACTTCTCAGTACTTTTCCATTCAATTTTATTTTTTGTGTCTTTTTTAGTGTTATTGTTTTTTATAGAATTAGTGTGTTTTTGTCTTTTTAGTGATTTCAATTTGAACGTACCTTTTCGTATTGGTTTCCGTGGGGAGGTTTTCACTTTAACTATATGTTTAGAGGTAGTTTTAACTGACACAGTTTTATCACTAATTAAGTTTTCATTTTCGAACAAATATGGTTTAACACTATTTAGTTTTTTAATTTTTTTTCTAAGTCTCAGGGTGTACGCGGTGGGGTACGGAGTACCCGTAACTGGGGGTGAGGGTAACGGTGAGAAGGCTATGAGTGTAACTCTATAGAATTCTCAAGAACAAACTCTTTCTATTTATCGATTGAACAAATTTTTCAAAATACTATTTTCCAGTGGTAAAAATTCAAACAGACGCACTTGAATATTAGCAAGGAAGTGTGATTCGCTCTGGGGTCAGAGGGGTAACAAGTAAACTTCTAGTGGGACGGAAGACTGAACGATAACATTTTTCCCTAAAAAAGACCCGCGATTCCATTCCATTCCATTCCATGCTAACTTCCGAGTGCGTCGGTTGGATTTTTATATTGGAAAATAAAGTTATCTATTATCTCTTATATCTTTAAAATTTTCTTTAAATCGAAAGTGTTTGTTCGGAAGGAATCAATAGAGTTATTCTCATTGATTTCCCTATACCAATTTCCCCCCCAACTACGGGTACTCCGTATCAAACGGAATATACTCTATATATTAATGAAAAACTTATCATCGTAGACAAAATAGAAAATATAAATCAATTAACTAACACTATTCAAAATCTTCAAAATATCATAATCACTGCTCGAAACACATCAACATCCTTAAAACATAAATTAAACCTCCAAAATTCTCTTCCCGATTACATTTTAAACATAATTAAAGACAAAAATAAAATCCGCAAAAGATGGCAAATAAACAGAAATAATAACGACAGACAATCATTAAAATATTATCAAAACTTAATAAACACATTAATAAATGAATATAGAAACTACAACTGGAAAGTGTTTTTAGAAAAACTTACCACAAAAGATAATTCACTATGGAAAATAACTAAACAATTAAAAAGTAAACGAGAAGAATTAACAAAAATAGTAGTAGATGGCAACATTATAACCCAAAAATCCAATATTGCACAAGCCTTTGGAGAGTACTTTCAGGACAATTTTATCAATAATACACCAAACACACAATACCACCTAAATATAAATCAAATAGTCACAGATTACTTAAAAAATGTACGAACAACACAAATTTAGTAACCACATCAGAAATAACAAGCACCATTGGCACACTCAAAAACAAGACTGCACCGGGGGTGGATGGGATTACAAATGTATTACTAAAAAGTCTTCCTAAAAAAGCAATAGTGCAAATTACACATATTGTAAACTATATAATTAAAAATGGTATCTATCCCGATATGCTCAAGATTGCCAATGTTATACCGATTATCAAAGCCAACAAACAACCCTGTTATGTGGACAGTTATAGACCTATCTCCTTACTTAACAATATAGCAAAGGTGATAGACAAAGTTATTCTCACTAGAATTCAAAAATATGTTGATAAACATAATATTATACCCCAAGAGCAATACGGTTTCAGAGGCGGTCATAGTACAGTCGCGCAAATTATAAGAGTATTTAATCACATTAGAGAAGAGTTCCACAAAAAAAATAAATCAATAATGACCACTATTGACATTCAAAAAGCCTTTGATACCGTATGGCACGAGGGGCTAATATATAAACTTATTAAACTCAAATTTCCAGAATACCTAATTAAAATTATTAAATCTTATATTACTAATAGAAAATTTTATTCTTGTGTGAACGAAGGTGTAGCAGGGCCATACTCCATACTCGCCGGAGTTCCACAAGGGTCGGTACTTTCACCCTTGCTGTATTCCCTATTTACCCACGATTTACCCTCCTCACCGCAAATTCTAACCTCCATGTACGCAGACGACACATGTTTTGTATCATCTGCAACGACTCCAGACTTTGCACTACAAAACATTCAAACACACATAAATACACAAATACTGACATACATGAGGGACAACAAACTTACTATCAACCCCTCCAAAACAGAGTACTTGTTACTCAGGAGGATGGGGAGGAACAAGTGCTCATTGCAATCTCAGCTATATGTAGATGGGCAAATTATATCACCCAGTAACACACTAAAATACTTGGGATATACAGTGCAGGGCAACACTAATGCCAATGCACACATTATGAAACAAGTACAAAAAGCGAAGATGGCAATGAGCAAATTGTACCCACTGATCTGTAAGAAAAGCTGTCTCTCACCACATAACAAATTGATCATATACAGGCAAGTTATTAGACCAATACTAACATACGCCGCTCCGGCCTACTACACAGCCACTAAACACAATTTCCATACACTGCAGGTGGTGCAAAACAAGTGCTTACGTATGGCAATACCACACAAAACAGTTTACCCTAAACTTCCAAAAAATACATGGTTACATGATCAAGCAGACTTACCCACTATTGAGGACTTTATAACAAAAATATCCAAAAATTTTTATAAACATTGCTTACCCAAAAATCTTCGAGAAACTCTTAAAGCCGCCAGTCGCGCAGAAGACACCCGTGATAGTGGGTGTAGGCTTCTGCATGGTAACTTGTTCACATAACTAGTTGTTTTATTTCAACAACCAAAGACATCGAATCAAAGGTACTAGTTACCTCTGATCACCCTTAAAAATTTTCAAGCACACATATTCTATAATACACAATAATAACATCTGTCATGTTGCCTCTACTCATAACTTAATCTCTCATTCCGTTTTGAAACCCTGTTTTTCAGCTGCTTTTCAGGGATTTACTAGTCGAAATAGCCATGGAATTATATTTGTGAATACGGGACAAAGGAAGTTATAAAATCATAGTAAATGGATTATGCAGAAACGCAAGGCGCCATATACACAAACATCATGACGATCGATTGAACCAAGATTGCCAGAACATCGGCCTCACTATCTTGTATACAATTGTATATAATCAATGTAAAATTATTGTTAATAAAGACGTTTTAAAACAAACAAAAACAAACCCGCGATTCCATTCCATTCCATTCCATGCTAACTTCCAAGTGCGTCGGTTGGATTTTTATATTGGAAAATAAAGTTATCTATTATCTCTTATATCTTTAAAATTTTCTTTAAATCGAAAGTGTTTGTTCGGAAGGAATCAATAGAGTTATTCTCATTGATTTCCCTATACCAATTTCCCCCCCAACTACGGGTACTCCGTATCAAACGGAATATACTCGCCGTTTACGCGAGAAAATTCAGAAATTACAAAATCTGAAGCCAGAATTGTTCGAAAGTGATAAGCTAAACCGAGATTTAACTGTGTGTGTAAAAAAACCAGCTGTGACAGTGAAAACATCTCCTCGTTCGAAACTAAAAGGTACGTTCCAAAAAAAACTTGTCACAAAAAACAAAATAAAAAGATTAAAAAAACATAATAACAAATTAATCAGTGAAAAAGGTGATAGGGCCAATAAACTCAAATCAACTCATGAGAACTTAAGCCCCACCCCCTTTAACACAAATTCGCAAATATTAGAACAATTCACTAACGAAAGAGCGAGAATTAAAAATAAAACTTTAGAATTAAAATCAAAGAAGAAAGATTACTTAAAAATAGCCTTTATTGATGAAGAATCACTGATTAATGATAACTCAGATACAAGCACACATAGTATACAAAATTTCGAAAATATTCAAATTCCAAAACAAACTCTTGAAACACTAGACGTGAGTACACTCTCAAAAAGTATCGAAATAATGAAGCAACAAAACGAAGCCAAAAAGTGTCTAGAAGAGAAGAAAAAGTGTATAGGACAGGATAAAAAGTGTATAGGAAACACTAAAAAGTGTATAGAAACAGAAAAAAACAGTACAGAAAAAAAAATTATCTTAAGTCCGGAAAGTAACTCATCAAAACTAGCTGAATTAACCAAATCTAATAACAATTACGAATCAATAGAAAACGAATTAACAAATTTTCAAGAGAAAAACCTCGAAACTTCATTCCCGATTTGTCGTGGTAATAATACAAATACCACGTCAACTCCAGTTAATCTAATTATAAATAATCAAAACAATCCTAATCAAATGGAAGAAGACACTATTGGGCCAAACTCCAATGGCAATTCCACAGACGACTCAGATGCCAGTCAACGAAACATCAGAAAAAACACTGAAATAATCACCGATGTACAAATCCACACTGCAGCCAATCTATCATGGGCGCAAGAAGTGGAAAACGCTGATACAAGTAATAATAAACAATCAGACAACTTCGTATCACAATACACGAAATTAACAAAAAAAACCACCCCAATTGTCGCCAGACAGCTAAATATGGTGTCTACCGACAAAAACAAACGACCATCCGAAGACCTAATTGCAATACAAACAATTTCACAAACAACACAAATGGAAGTTGAAGATATAACACCACCAGGTTTCACTAAACCGAGAAAAACCACTTCGTTTAGTAATATTCTGAATAAAATCAATAAACCGCAACAAATAGACACACAAAATAGATATGAATCATTATCTGATGAATCCGAGGAAGAAACAATAAAACCTCATAATGAACAAAAAAAAACGGAAAAAAATCCGCTTCCGGAAACTCAAAGCCTCAGAACTCAGCTCCGATGAAGAAACCATTGACAAAACCAACACGAAAAAAATGAAGAAAACTACCCCCAAACAAGATAATGCCACATGCCCTCCTATAGTAATAGAAGGGAACGTTTCCGCACATAGAGACATGGTGACTAAATTAAAAACTGAAATCGGCAAAAAATTCGAAATAAAATACACAAACAGCTCTTCCATCGTTTTTACCAAGGACGTAGAAGATTTCGAAAACTTAAAAACAGTTCTCCGAAGAGAAAAGGTACCTTATCATACCTATTCCCGACGAGAAGACAAGACTCATGCCTTTGTCCTAAGAGGCCTGACCGAGGGACTACAACTGACCGATATAAAAGAAGACCTGCTAAACAACTATAAAATCGTTATCAAAGACATCTACAGAATGACTACTAAGGGTAGGCCACTATACTTAGTAGTCACCGATTCAAAGATAACATTAGACTTTTTGAACAAAAACGTCAAAATCATTGAATATACTCGAGTGCAATGGGAGCACAGGAGACAAAATAAACCTATAATCCAGTGCCACATTTGTCAACTGTGGGGCCACGCGACGTCGAATTGTGGCCGTGCTCCCAGATGCCTCAAATGTGCAGGAACTCATCTCACCACCGAATGCACAAAGGAGCGAACAACACCTGCAAGATGTGCCAACTGCAAAGGGGACCACCCTGCAAATGCCGAGATCTGTCCCGAATTTGTAAAAAGAAAAATTTGGTTAGAAGAACGAAGAAATTTAACCCAAAAAAACAAACCCACCCCTCCAAAATTCATCCCCGCTCCTGCACCAACAACAAATCCATGGACTAAACAAACAATCAACAATACAGATTTTCCCAGTTTACCCTCCAAAAACACCCCCCCTACAACCACGCAAAAATCCTACCCTCACCCCCAAGAAAATAAAATAACCAACCAGCCATTACCTACCAACAGCGACATAAATCAATTCTCCGAAATCAACAACTTGTTCAGAGAATTAAGATCACTTGTCAACCTAGACGAACTAACTAGAGCGCTACAAGACCTGCTTCAAGAAATGAGAAAAGCCACAACCAAAATCGAAAAATTTACGATATACAATAACTTTGTAACTAACATTGACAGCTATGACATCTAGGCAGGTAGGTGGAAAAACAGTAATTAAAAAAAGATTCAATCTCAAAATCATTTTCTGTAATGTACAATCAGTACATAACAAAATCAATTTAATCAGACATTTTCTCGACATTCACAAACCAGATATTTTCTTTCTAATCGAGACGTTCCTTAAACCAAACAAAACTATCAACTTCAGAAACCCTGAATATCGTCTTTTCAGACAAGACCGCCCCGGTGATGCCAAGGGGGGCGGTATCGCTTTACTAATCAAAAAAGACATCAAATTTAAACTCCTGCAACAAAATAAAACATCAATTGAGCATATCGCAATACTTTTTGATAATAAAATAAAAATCATAGGGGTCTATAATCCTCCAAGCATAAAACTAAACGATGAAGACTTTTTCAATTTAGTAAAAACTCATAATAGGGTGCTGATAGTGGGAGATCTCAACTGTAAACATCCACAGTGGGATCCCCTCCTGTCACACCCTAACCAAAACGGAAGTACTTTACTGAACTTCTGCGATAATTTTGATTGCAACGTATTTTATACTGACACGCCTACATATTTCCCATTTGCAAATTTTTCAGCTAGTACACTACACATAGCGATAGGGAAAAATATAAACAACATCACCAAAATTAAAACGTTAACAGACTTCAATTCGGACCATGATCCGGTATTAATACACCTCAAACTGAGACACAACACTCAAACAGTAGAAAACAAAATATATGATTTTAAAACCACAAATTGGACCCTTTATAGAAAATACATAAACAAACATTTAACAATAATTAGTGAAATTAAAAACATTAACCATTTAAGTGAAATAATAGAGAAACTTCAGACATTAATAGTAGATGCAAGAAATAAAACAACTTCAATAAAATTTAAATCTAGTAATCAAAACACGCTCCCGGACTACATCGTACAATTAATAAAAGATAAAAATAAAGCCAGAAAAAAATGGCAACGAACCAGATCCCAAGAAGATCATTTGCTGGTTAAACACTATCAGCATCTAATAAATGATTCAATTAAACAACACAAAAATGAAGAATGGGAAAAATTCCTGACTAACTTAAAACCAGAAGATAATTCTCTTTGGAAAATCGCTCGCCGTTTAAGAAACCAAACTAAAACTATCCCCAAAATTATAAACAACGATCTAACAATAACTGACAACACAATTATCGCAGAAAAGTTCGGTGAGGACTTTCAAAACAACTTCATTAATAATTCACCGCATTCACAATTTCACCAAAATATAACGAACGTTGTTCAACAACACTTACGACAAATTAATGATTTAAACACACAAAATTTAACAACTTTTTCAGAGACATATATTACAATTCAACGTTTAAAAAACAAAACAGCCCCTGGGCTAGATGGTATTCAAAATATATTAATTAAAAACTTACCAAGAAAGGCAATTGTCCAACTCACTTACATAATTAACTATGTAATTAAAACTGGTCAATATCCTGATATGCTCAAGATATCCAACATTATACCCATCATCAAAGCGAATAAAGAACCATGTTATGTAGATAGTTATAGACCAATCTCCCTATTAAACAATATAGCAAAGGTGATAGACAAAATAATTTTAAAAAGGCTACAAACGTTTGTCGACAAAAATAATATTATTCCTCTCGAGCAATACGGATTTAGGAGTGACCACAGTACGGTTGCACAAATTATTCGAGTTATTAATCATATCCGTGAAGGTTTTCATAAGAAACATAAGGCCATCATGGCAACCTTAGATATTCAAAAGGCATTTGACTCCGTATGGCTCGAGGGGCTAATATATCAACTAATTAAACTACATATTCCAGACTATTTGATAAAAATAATTAATTCTTATTTAAACAACAGAAATTTTTTTTCAAAAATTGATGAATATATAGCGGGCCCATATTCTATTCAAGCGGGAGTCCCGCAGGGATCGGTATTATCGCCTTTGCTATACTCCCTATTCACTCATGATCTTCCATCTACACCCCAAATTTTAACCGCCATGTATGCCGATGACACGTGTTTTGTGGCATCTGCAGAGAAACCAGAACACGCACTGGATACTATACAAACTCACATAAACACCACAATTATCCCTTATTCTAACAAACTTAAACTAGCTCTAAACCCCTCCAAAACAAAGTATTTATTACTCAGGAGGAGAGCTTCAAAAGTCTCCACATTGCAATCGCAGCTCTGTATTGACGGTCATTACATTACCCCGAGTATCAACATTAAATACTTGGGATTCACAATGCAACAAAACTCAAGTGCTAGTGCTCATATTAAACAACAAATACAAAAAGCCAATATTGCAATGAGTAGACTCTACCCTATCATCAGCAAACACAGTAAACTCTCAACACAAAATAAAATACTCATTTACAAACAAGTCATTCGCCCAATACTCACATATGCAGCTCCTGTATATTACACTGGCACACAACATAATTTTTATTCTCTGCAGATGATACAAAACAAGTGTCTCAGAATGGCAATCAAACACAACACAATTTATCCTAAACTCCCAAAAACCTCTTGGTTACATGAGAAAGCCAACATACCTACCATCAAAGACTTTATAAACAAAATCTCAGATAAATTTTACAACTACTGTCTGCCACAAGATCTTCGTCAAAATCTCATAGACGCAAATCGCGCAGAAGGCATCCGCGATAGTGGGTGTAAGCTTCTGCATGGATCACTAATTACATAACATGATTGTTTAAAACTCCGAACCCATTTTCATCACAAGGGGATATGCAACACAGGCAACTGCGCTGCAGAACTCCTTTTACTAACAATCCCGATTCTAAATAAATTATATCAATTTAAAAACAACGTCAGTCATGTTGCCAACACGAAACCTAAACCCCCGAGTCAATTTTGAAACCCTGTTTTTCAGCTGTTTTTCAGGGGTAACTGAGCCGAAAGATGATAGGAGTCAAAACTATATGTTAGGGACAAAGTTATTGTAACAGCCAAACTATATGGATAATGCCCGATGAGCAAGGAACCATAATCACTCAGACGAACGCAACGTCACTAAAAATCGCCAGACCATCGGCATGGTATTCTACTTAAGTCTGTATTATACTTTTATTTTTAGTAACTTGTAAATAGGGAATGACAAACTCAAATAAAGAACATTTTAAACAAACAAAACCCGCGATTGAGCATTTTTCATTAAACCGTCTTTGAGTGATACAGTATTAAAATTTTTGTTGCCATTGGATTAGTGAATTATTTATCTTTTTCTTTAAATCTTGAAGTGTTTTCAAGGAAATCAATTGACCATCTCAATTGATTTCACGTTACCATCTCCGCCGATAACGGGGACTACCCCTTTTATCACTGAATACTCGCGTAGGCTAAGGGAAAAGATCCAAAAGCTTAATGCGTTACAACCTGAAATCTTTTTAAGTGATAATTTAAATATTAACAATATAGTGAGTGTAAAGAAACCGTTAGTGACAGTGAAAACTTCTCCCAGAGCTACTAGAACTAAAGGTACGTCCAAAATTAGTAAAAGACATGAAAAACGGTCCAAACTTTCCACTCACTATAAACAAAAAAAAAACCATAACATCAAAAAAAACTGATAGTGAATCAAATCAACCACGTGTAGAAGACGATCCACGTCTCCCTACAACTATTGTAGGGACTTCCGACATAAGATTTAGTGACGAACTAACTAGAATAAAAATCAAAAAGGCTGAACTAAGAGCCAAAAACTTGAATTTACACCAAATAGCTTATATCAATGAAGATCTCGATTCCTCTGATGACTTAAACCTCGTTACACATGAACCAAGCACTACTGACTTAGTTGATTTTACAAATATTTCAAATGAAATTATTGGCGCTATCGATATAAATTTAATTAACAAGTGTATAGAAAATCCATTAAACAGCCACAGCGATCCTAATTCTACAGAAATATTAACAAATTCCAAAAAAAAGTGTATCGAAGACGAAGAAAAGAGTCTAGAAAAATCCATAAACAAGTGTCTAGAATCCGGAGAAGAAAAGTGTATAGAACAATTTCAAAAAAAGTGTATAGGATTGGAGATTAATAAGTGTATAGAAAACCGAAAATACACACCAATCACTTAGCCCGGCACTATCTATCCCGCTCTATAGGGGTAATAATAATACATCTACTCCTGACGATTCGAACATCAATATCGATAAGCAAAACGAAGAGAATATGGAGGTAGGATCTATAGGCTCTCATAATAGTAAAAATTCGTCGGATGAAGATGAAGAAACGACGAACCCTCCTCAACTTGTCGAAGTACAACTACATAAACCATCCACCCCCTCATGGGCAAAAGAAGTGGAAGACAGAGAAAACGAAATTGTTAGCGCAAACTCAAATGACAAATTTGTTTCTCAATACGAGAAATTAACGGGCAAATATAATAAAATCACTGCCAGACCACTTAAAATGGTAGATAACAAAAAACCTGCCACCCCAGAAGATTTAAACGCCATCACTATTTTACCTTCAACGCAACAAACAGATAAAATGGATACTGGACTTTCGGACTTTGAGAAACCAAAAAAAGTCGCTAAGTTTAACCGGATAATTCAGCAAATTCCAAGAAGGCAAGAGATAACTACGGCCAACAGATATGATTCTTTATCGGAAGTATCGGAAGATGAAGCTACTGTCAAAAACCCTCAAAAGAAGAGAAAGAAAAAGACATTTCGTAAATTCAACTCATTCGAGTCCAGTACTGATGATGAGCAAATCGCCGGACACGCCAAGCGTCCAAAGGGAAACATAACTAAAACTAATAAAACTATTAAAAAACCAACTTCTTATCCTCCTATTGTTATCGAAGGAAATGTCTCGGCTCATAGAGATATGATTAATAAGTTAAAGTTTGATGTTCAAAAACAATTCGAGATCAAGTATACGAATAAGTCCACTGTTGTTTTTACAAAGGATTCGGATGATTTCGAAAAATTGAAAAACACATTAAGACAAGAAAAGGTGCAATTTCACACCTACACTGAGAAGGAGGATAAATCTCATGCTTTCGTTTTGCGTGGCCTCGCAGAAGGCCTACAAATCTCCGACATTAAGGATGAATTGGAAACAACTTACAAAATTACTCCCAAAGATGTTTATAGGATGATCACTAAAGGCCGCCCCCTGTACCTCGTGGTTACGGACTCAAAAATTACATTGGACTTTTTAAATAAAAATGTGAGAATTATCGAACACACGAGAGTACAGTGGGAATATCGCCGACAAAATAAACCGATCATCCAATGTCATATTTGTCAACTGTGGGGCCACGCCACGTCTAACTGCGGAAGATCACCACGATGCCTCAAGTGTGCCGGAAGTCATCTAACACCAGAATGTCCCAAGCTGAGAACAACACCTGCCCGATGTGCCAACTTCGAAGGTGACCACCCCGCTAATGCCGAAGTGTGTCCGGAGTACGTGAAAAGACGAACCTGGCTCGAAGAGAAGCGTGCAATTCTACAAAAAGCAAAAACTCCTGCAAACAGATTTATCCCTGCTCCAATTCCTACTAATAATCCATGGCATCAACCTAGAAACAATCAAGCAGATTTTCCCAGCCTTCCTTCAAAACCTACCCCCAGGACTATCCCTCAAACTATCCCTAATAGTCAAGTGAATATTGCACCCTCGGTGAGCACAAACAAAAATGCTAATGTGCCGATCAACTTGAACAATTTCTCCGAATTGAACAAAAAATTCAAAGAACTCCAGCAGCTAATCAACCTTGACGAACTGACTAGAGCGGTAACCGACCTGACAGAAATGATGAAAGCAGCCAGATCAAAGTTAGAAAAATTCACCATCTACAATAACTCCGTTGCCGGTATAGACAGCTATGACTTCTAGGTAGGTAGGTGGTAAAACAGGCTCTCAAAATCGTTTAAATTTCAAAATCATTTTTTGTAATATACAAGGAGTTAGTTCTAAACTCCATTTAATCCGACACTTTCTCGACATTCAAAAACCAGATATTTTCATTTTAATCGAGACGCTTCTAAAACCAAATAAATCATTTAATCTTAAAATCCCGGAATATCGTCTCTTAAGACAAGACCGCACTTTCGATGCCAAAGGTGGTGGTATCGTTTTATTAATCAAAAAAGGCATACATTTCAAGTCATTGCAGCATAATAATTCATCTATTGAGCATATCTCGATACTTGTGGAAAATAAAATCAAAATTGTAGGTGCTTATAACTCTCCTCAAAATATTTTAAAAGATTCAGATTTCAATAATATTTTGAAAACTCATAATAAGGTTTTACTTGTTGGTGACTTAAACTGCAAGCATCCCCTATGGGATAAGCATAATAGTAGATCAAATACAAACGGAAATACTCTCCTAAGATTCTGCGATAACTCGGATTGTAATATTTTTGCAACCGAAGACCCAACCCACTTTCCTTATTCAAACCACTCCCCTAGTACCATTGACATCGCCATCGGCAGAAATATCAAAAATATTTCAAAAATCAAAACTCTCACCGATTTAAACTCAGATCATGATCCCGTCCTCATTATCCTAGAACTTCCCCATCAACTCCACTACCCTCCCAAGTTAATTCACGATTATAAATCCACCAACTGGACATTATTTAGAAAATACTTAAACGAAAACATTCATATCGCTGACAATATTGAAAATCCTGAACATTTAACACAAACGATAAGTTCCCTTCAAGAGGTTATTATAGCTGCAAGAAACAGGTCAACTCCGCAAAAATCCTTTGATCCTTATCCAACTTCGCTACCAGAGTATATTGTTAAAATGATTAACGATAAAAATAAATTAAGAAAAAGATGGCAACGTACAAGAAAAGAAGAGGATAAAATCATATTGAAACAATACCAAAATGACATCAATGTGTTAATCAAAGACTTTAAAAACAACAAATGGGCGGAATATCTCCATACGCTTAGGCCCGAAGACAATTCCCTATGGAAAATCTCCCGTTATTTCAGAAAGAGACGCAGAGAAATTAACAACATTGAAATTAATGGAAATCCATATACTGACACCAAAGAAATCGCAAAAATCTTCGGAGAGTATTTTCAAGAAAATTTCATAAATAATTGTTTAAATACATCAACCCACAATAGTATTTCAATCAAAGTTCAACAATATCTTTCGAATATTCATAACATCAATAGTAAAAATCTAGTCACTTTCTCAGAGATTGTTAATACAATTATGCAATTAAAAAATAAAACCGCTCCGGGTCATGACGGTATCCCTAATATTTTAATCAAAAATTTGCCAAAAAAGGCCTTAGTGCAGATGGTATATATTTCTAATTTTATAATCAAATCGGGCCATTACCCTGATATGCTCAAAGTTGCCAACATCATCCCAATTTTAAAAGCAAACAAACAACCTCGTTATGTAGACAGCTACAGACCTATTTCTTTATTGAACAACATAGCAAAGGTGATAGACAAAATCATATTAAAACGATTACAAAATTTTGTAGATACTAATAATATTATTCCTGAGGAGCAATATGGCTTCCGAAGTGGTCATAGCACAATTGCTCAAACTATTCGGGTGATTAATCACATTAGAGAGGGTTTTCATAATCAAAAGAAGGCCGTCATGGTCGCGATTGACATTAAGAAAGCCTTTGATACTGTATGACATGATGGTTTATTACTCAAATTAATTAATTTGAACACTCCCGATTATTTAATTGAAATTTTATATTCTTATTTAATAAATAGAAAATTTTATACTAAAATAAATGATAGTACTGCAGGGCCCTACCTTACACAGGCCGGAGTCCCTCAAGGTTCAGTTCTTTCACCTTTGCTGTATTCAATATTTATCCATGACATCCCTACTTCTCCCAATATTCTAACAGCCATGTACGCTGATGACACTTGTTTTGTGGCATTGGCAAAGAATCCGGATCACGCACCCCTAAAAGTACAAACACATATCAACTCGAAAATCATTCCCTATTTCACTAATCAAAAATTATCCCTGAATGCCTCCAAAACAGAGTATTTATTACTCAGGAGGCGCATCCTTAAAAACAGTAATTTACAATCTCAGCTTTGCATGAACGGACATCATATTTCCCCTAGCACAACTTTAAACTATTTAGGATACACGATTCAAGGTAATACAAATGCAAATGCGCACATTAGTAATCAAGTTCGTAAAGCCAAGATTGTAATGAGTCAGTTATACCCCCTCATATGCAAACAGAGTAAACTATCTACAGTAAACAAATTAACACTTTACAAACAAATCATTCGCCCCATCCTTACATATTCAGCTCCGGTTTATTACACAGGTACAAAACAAAACTTTTATTCTTTGCAAATGATACAAAATAAGTGTCTTAGAATGGCGATTAAAAATAATATAACTTATCCTCACCTCCCCAAAACCTGATGGCTTCATGACAAAGCTGAGCTACCCACTATCAAAGACTTCGTTTCTTTAGTTTCAAAAAAATTTTACGATAAATGTCTGCCAAACAAACTTCGAAATGCTCTCAAAGCCGCTAATCGCGCAGAAGTATCCCGCGATAGCGGGGGTAGGCTTCTGCATGGTATGTTGACTATATAACCTGGTTGTTTACTCCAAAAAACTATCAAAGTAAGAATTAATCCAGGACAGCCCTATACACTGTTCTGAATTACTCTTAGCTAAAACTAATTTCAATCATAACTACGTCTGTCACGCTGCTTCCACAAACTAAAAACCCCCTACAATTATTGAGACCCTGTTTTTCAGCTGCTTTTCAGGGAGTACCCAGCCGAAAGTTTTTAGGAGCGAGAATTATATACCGGGGACAAAGTTATTTGAACAAGCATAAGATATGGAGAATGTGATGTTTCACAAGGAGCCGTATGTACCATCACTGCAAGCAACGATTTCAAGAATCGCCAGACCATCGGCATTCAATTGTTTCAATTGTATATTCTTGTAATTGTTGTATTTTGGGAATGTTAAACGATTGCTAATAAAGATATTTCAAACCCGCGATTGAGGAAATTTGTGCCTGTTTTTCCATAAGAAAGCATGTAAAAAAATGACGTATTTTAAGCTAATTGAGCAATTCTGACACTTTTTAACCGTAATATTTGAGGAAGATATGATATATTCAAGTAATGATTCCAATTAACAAACAGTGATTGGAACAAGAAGTTTATGATCTGTATCTTTAGGCTACGATTTAGCTAGACTACAAATTCCATTCCGGCAACCTTCAGGACCATTGGTTATGAGAAAAATTTACCATTCGAGGAATTGTAAAAGAATAATAAATTACTTATAAATTGAAAACTTTTCGCCTATTATGATATTTTTACTTGAGGAGGATATGATATATTCTAGTAATGATTCCAATTAACAAACAGTGAAATGAGAAGTTAATGATCTGTATCTGCAGACTACGATTTAGCTAGACCACAAATTATATTCCGACAACCTTCAGGACCATTGATTACGAGAAAAAAATCACCATTCGACGTATTTTTTAAAAGAATAATAAATTATTTATAAATTGAAATCCTGAATTTGTCGATCACGAATTGTTTATTATTTTTTCTATATTGTCTATTTACCCATAGTTAAACATATACTATTATTTATTATCTATTTTTTATATGTGAGGTCGAAGGAGATTCTTTAATAGCCTTTAGGCAACAATTTTCCCTGATATGTGATGAAAACATACAGAAAATACTATACGCACTTGAACTAATAGATAACCGCATGTTTTGTAGGCATGTCTTACAGATATCCTAGTTAAGTACTTATCCCACAATGTGGTAACTGCCGTATTTCTGTGCGGAAAAGAGTCGATCCTCCGTTTTATATCCGAAGAGACCTCAAAAAATACTTATATGGTTAAGAGAAATCGATATACGTGACCCACTACTTTTTTTCCGACCAAAAATTCAATTACAATTTAAACTACAATACATCTCAAAAATCCCACGTTATGGGCACCAAAAACATATAACGAGAAAACCTACAAACCCTCTCAGTGCTCGTTACAGGTATGCGGGTTGTCTCACGTGGTACAACCCGTGCTCGCCAAAACCTACAAACCCTCTCAGTGCTCGTTACAGGTATGCGGGTTGTCTCACGTGGTACAACCCGTGCTCGCCAGTCGACTAGCTTCGAGTCGAAGAAGGGGTGGATTCTTCAAAAAAATTATTGAGTATACAAAAAGGGCGCCCGAGAAGTTTTGGCCAGCACCCAAGACTTCCTGAGTTAGACCACAACTCCTCAGTGGGTTAACAACAATCACTACACACTCCAAAGGTTAAACTGATAGGTAAATTATCATAAGTAAATAAAAGTCAGCAAATACACCCTGATTGAAATTTAAATTAATCTTGGTGGACCAAAGGTCTCTTTTCAAAATATATGATACAATATCACTACCAAAAGAAAAATATTATAAATAACGTCTGAGCTCAGCTGAAGGCTGTAATCTCAGGGTGCAGTAGAGCTGAGGGCCCCAAACTACACCGATGTCTCAATCCAAAGATTCTAGAGAATCGACCAAATTGTTCATGTACAAAATTCCAAAAATTACAACGATAATATATTATATATATGTCAAAAAAACACCAATGTATAGTTACAAGGGTTCACACTTCCGCAATTTATACCAGTATCAATATGAATATAATAATTGCATAAGCCAGAAATTTAAATTACAACGAGTTTAGCGTTGCTGGAGAATATACAACTCAAAATTATATACGGCGCAAAATTATATACAAGAAACCATTAGAAATAGGTAAAAAACTACTAAATATCGCAATACTAGGTACGTACCAAGTGTTCCAGCGTATCTTAATCTATGAGCAAGATTTCAAAAATATTTTAAATACAAAATTCAAGTATAAACGAGATTATAGTAATCGCCGCAAGAAAAAAACAAATAAAACTTAATATAAAAAAAACGGTAATATGTGAAGCATAGATGTGAATTTACTACTGAGTTTAAAGAAATAAGAAAAGGAAAACTGTTAACCTTTCCTTTCCCGGCACCAGAACAGAAACTGAGATTTCTCCAGATTAATCCAGGCCTCCTGGAACTGGTCTCACCGACCCATTAAATTCCAATCAGCGTTTTAATGTCCATATACTAAAACCACCCTAAAATAGAGAAACGAATTAGCCTCTACATAGGGTTTGCATTTTACCCCGGTCAAATTTTCGACGTACCCCCGTAATATCCCATCATACTGACTATAATAACAATACCCAAAATTCGCAAATAATTACACCTCATGACTTTTAACTGTATAAAAGCCACCTACTCTGAGAATAAAAACTATATGACTGGTTTTTTTCCGCTCAGCAAAAAAACTACGATACCAATAAAAACCCATAATATAAAAACTACGTCGTTGGAGACATCCCTGAATGTTTATATGAATAAAAATTTATAAAATATAACGAAACTATCCTGCGAACCCAGATTACAAACTCCAATAAATTACGAATCAAAGCAGAATTTCTACGTTAAATTGCCTACAAATCTGTTAATTCCGAAAAAGTATCTTTCAACCATTTACCTTTTTATTGAATCCTACCAGCTAACACCGTCTACGGGAATTTTCCACGTGGTTTCCTAAATCTACCAATTCTACTGGAATCCTTTGGTCATCGGCACCCCCTGGTTCAGTATGTTATTGGGTCAGACCTTCGATTTGTTAAATCGAGCGATATTTTCTTCCCCTACGTAGAATTTATCAGGCTTTCCGTGAAATAACGTTATGGCTCCCAGAGCACATGCAAATATCTCTTGTTGAAATGAAGTGTATTCACCTTGACGGCAATTGGAGGACTGAAATTTTTAACTCGGTTCCGACAGCGCTGTGACTTCTCTCAGTCGACAGGTTAGCCAAATTAAATTTACGACGGCTCGGCGAATTTTTCGCGTTACAGTATTTTTATACAAATAAAATGAGGAAGTAGTTAAATTTGTAATCAGTGACCGTTCTATGAAATAAAAAATTTTGTCGTGGTTTACGGCCATTTAAAAGGAGTATTAAATTCAAAAATACAATATTACGTTTCAGTTCATTATTTGTTTTAAACGATCTTTAGATTTTAGCTCAAGCATATTTTGATATGACCAAACCGCAGTTGTAACTGAAATTGGAAGATGGTTCAAAACAAATAATAAAACCGAAACGTAACAGAGATAGTTATGAAATGAGTATAATAATTATAATTTTAAGCTAAAAAGCCTGTTACATTTAAATAGGTATCTTACACATAATAAACATGTGCCCTTTTATATACTACTGTAGACAGAAACAGAATAGTTATTTATGCAACAAATGCATAAAGTGGTGCTTTCTTTCACGAATGAAAAAATTGACGCAGGCATGCAAAAACCAAAAAATGTCTCATTTAGGTTGCTCTAAATGGACTAAAAATGGCGTAGACTTGTTTGTAATGATGGCATAACGGTGCATAAAATTGACACATGAGTGCATAATAGTTTTTCATGTAAAAAGTGTGTAAAATAGCCTTTTTTCGACGAATGCGACAATCACATGAGTCGAAAAAAGGCATTTACACACGAATTGCATACAATATTTTTTCTACTACCGAAAATTTTATCAAAATACAGAAGTTTAATAGTAATTTTCTTTGCGCACTAAACTAGGTTTAATTTTTCTTCAGAAGAAGCTATAACGCTTTTATTGATTCCCAATAAAAGATATTATATATTAGTTATTATTTTGAACATTTTAATCAAAATCAGATCAAACTAACAAAACAACAGACGAATTCAATTATTAATAATACTAATATTAAAGGTGCAATTTGTGCACTGGGACACTTTCGGAATATTTTGTATTCTACTCCATTCTTTAAACAAATTATATTTTGTTTCGTAAATATTCACAGATTTTTGGGGCAATTATTCATTAGAAGCATTCTGTGCTACGTGTAATATGTTTGGTGGTGTATTTTCGAAATAATCTTCTGAGAGATCGTCAGAGGAATCCATCTTTATAATTATATGTACCTACCTATTCCGTTATCTAAAAAAGAATCTCATAGTTTACTAAAAATGTTCAATACTTAAATATAAATACTTTTGCTTACCCTAGGTATAGTCGGAAGATCTCAATTTCAATTTTAAATGTCAGATTCAATGCACAAAGAAATGTCAGTCACTCACAGCCAACTTAGAGGTACCTACCTATGCACCCTATTCTATTATTTTCCAGTACCCAATAATTATTACGTATGTACTTTACTGAATTCTATATGTTTCAATCTCTGATTTAAAAAAAAACTCAGATTTAATATCCGTTTATTATACCTACCTATATTTTTATAAGACTGTAACTGTATAACTGTGTAACTGTATAACTGTATAAATATATATAGTATAACTGTATTACTGTATTTCTGTATAACTGTATTTCTGTATAACTGTATAACTGTATAACTGTATAACTGTATAACTGTATAACTGTATAACTGTATAACTGTATAACTGTATAACTGTATAACTGTATAACTGTATAACTGTATAACTGTATAACTGTATAACTGTATAACTGTATAACTGTATAACTGTATAACTGTATAACTGTATAACTGTATAACTGTATAACTGTATAACTGTATAACTGTATAACTGTATAACTGTATAACTGTATAACTGTATAACTGTATAACTGTATAACTGTATAACTGTATAACTGTATAACTGTATAACTGTATAACTGTATAACTGTATAACTGTATAACTGTATAACTGTATAACTGTATAACTGTATAACTGTATAACTGTATAACTGTATAACTGTATAACTGTATAACTGTATAACTGTATAACTGTATAACTGTATAACTGTATAACTGTATAACTGTATAACTGTATAACTGTATAACTGTATAACTGTATAACTGTATAACTGTATAACTGTATAACTGTATAACTGTATAACTGTATAACTGTATAACTGTATAACTGTATAACTGTATAACTGTATAACTGTATAACTGTATAACTGTATAACTGTATAACTGTATAACTGTATAACTGTATAACTGTATAACTGTATAACTGTATAACTGTATAACTGTATAACTGTATAACTGTATAACTGTATAACTGTATAACTGTATAACTGTATAACTGTATAACTGTATAACTGTATAACTGTATAACTGTATAACTGTATAACTGTATAACTGTATAACTGTATAACTGTATAACTGTATAACTGTATAACTGTATAACTGTATAACTGTATAACTGTATAACTGTATAACTGTATAACTGTATAACTGTATAACTGTATAACTGTATAACTGTATAACTGTATAACTGTATAACTGTATAACTGTATAACTGTATAACTGTATAACTGTATAACTGTATAACTGTATAACTGTATAACTGTATAACTGTATAACTGTATAACTGTATAACTGTATAACTGTATAACTGTATAACTGTATAACTGTATAACTGTATAACTGTATAACTGTATAACTGTATAACTGTATAACTGTATAACTGTATAACTGTATAACTGTATAACTGTATAACTGTATAACTGTATAACTGTATAACTGTATAACTGTATAACTGTATAACTGTATAACTGTATAACTGTATAACTGTATAACTGTATAACTGTATAACTGTATAACTGTATAACTGTATAACTGTATAACTGTATAACTGTATAACTGTATAACTGTATAACTGTATAACTGTATAACTGTATAACTGTATAACTGTATAACTGTATAACTGTATAACTGTATAACTGTATAACTGTATAACTGTATAACTGTATAACTGTATAACTGTATAACTGTATAACTGTATAACTGTATAACTGTATAACTGTATAACTGTATAACTGTATAACTGTATAACTGTATAACTGTATAACTGTATAACTGTATAACTGTATAACTGTATAACTGTATAACTGTATAACTGTATAACTGTATAACTGTATAACTGTATAACTGTATAACTGTATAACTGTATAACTGTATAACTGTATAACTGTATAACTGTATAACTGTATAACTGTATAACTGTATAACTGTATAACTGTATAACTGTATAACTGTATAACTGTATAACTGTATAACTGTATAACTGTATAACTGTATAACTGTATAACTGTATAACTGTATAACTGTATAACTGTATAACTGTATAACTGTATAACTGTATAACTGTATAACTGTATAACTGTATAACTGTATAACTGTATAACTGTATAACTGTATAACTGTATAACTGTATAACTGTATAACTGTATAACTGTATAACTGTATAACTGTATAACTGTATAACTGTATAACTGTATAACTGTATAACTGTATAACTGTATAACTGTATAACTGTATAACTGTATAACTGTATAACTGTATAACTGTATAACTGTATAACTGTATAACTGTATAACTGTATAACTGTATAACTGTATAACTGTATAACTGTATAACTGTATAACTGTATAACTGTATAACTGTATAACTGTATAACTGTATAACTGTATAACTGTATAACTGTATAACTGTATAACTGTATAACTGTATAACTGTATAACTGTATAACTGTATAACTGTATAACTGTATAACTGTATAACTGTATAACTGTATAACTGTATAACTGTATAACTGTATAACTGTATAACTGTATAACTGTATAACTGTATAACTGTATAACTGTATAACTGTATAACTGTATAACTGTATAACTGTATAACTGTATAACTGTATAACTGTATAACTGTATAACTGTATAACTGTATAACTGTATAACTGTATAACTGTATAACTGTATAACTGTATAACTGTATAACTGTATAACTGTATAACTGTATAACTGTATAACTGTATAACTGTATAACTGTATAACTGTATAACTGTATAACTGTATAACTGTATAACTGTATAACTGTATAACTGTATAACTGTATAACTGTATAACTGTATAACTGTATAACTGTATAACTGTATAACTGTATAACTGTATAACTGTATAACTGTATAACTGTATAACTGTATAACTGTATAACTGTATAACTGTATAACTGTATAACTGTATAACTGTATAACTGTATAACTGTATAACTGTATAACTGTATAACTGTATAACTGTATAACTGTATAACTGTATAACTGTATAACTGTATAACTGTATAACTGTATAACTGTATAACTGTATAACTGTATAACTGTATAACTGTATAACTGTATAACTGTATAACTGTATAACTGTATAACTGTATAACTGTATAACTGTATAACTGTATAACTGTATAACTGTATAACTGTATAACTGTATAACTGTATAACTGTATAACTGTATAACTGTATAACTGTATAACTGTATAACTGTATAACTGTATAACTGTATAACTGTATAACTGTATAACTGTATAACTGTATAACTGTATAACTGTATAACTGTATAACTGTATAACTGTATAACTGTATAACTGTATAACTGTATAACTGTATAACTGTATAACTGTATAACTGTATAACTGTATAACTGTATAACTGTATAACTGTATAACTGTATAACTGTATAACTGTATAACTGTATAACTGTATAACTGTATAACTGTATAACTGTATAACTGTATAACTGTATAACTGTATAACTGTATAACTGTATAACTGTATAACTGTATAACTGTATAACTGTATAACTGTATAACTGTATAACTGTATAACTGTATAACTGTATAACTGTATAACTGTATAACTGTATAACTGTATAACTGTATAACTGTATAACTGTATAACTGTATAACTGTATAACTGTATAACTGTATAACTGTATAACTGTATAACTGTATAACTGTATAACTGTATAACTGTATAACTGTATAACTGTATAACTGTATAACTGTATAACTGTATAACTGTATAACTGTATAACTGTATAACTGTATAACTGTATAACTGTATAACTGTATAACTGTATAACTGTATAACTGTATAACTGTATAACTGTATAACTGTATAACTGTATAACTGTATAACTGTATAACTGTATAACTGTATAACTGTATAACTGTATAACTGTATAACTTGTGACGCGTTTTCCTCCCCAAGAGGCGATGACTGCGCGCTGCACTGCGCGTGGAACGCTTCGGAAACGTCACTCCTGACACCTTTGAAACCTTACACTTTCTCGGGCGCCAGATTTTTAACGTGGTTGTCTCCACGGCCCCTCGACTTCCCTCGTCGAGAGTTCCAGGTAGCCTCAGATGGAGGTACGGTAAATTCCAGGGGTCTATTGTCGTCAAAATTCGGGATGTTGCTAAATATATAAAACAAATGTTCTCGCTAGTCCTGAAATAAATGTTATTATCCTGATCCACACTACGGAGAAGCTAAAATTCGTGCTGCCAAACAACTACGCTACCATAAGGAAATACTAGTCTATAATAGGTCAATAAAACACAACACAGGTTTATTTCAGTTTTATTACATTAATACCTTCTAAGTTGTTATATACATACAAAATAAACAATACTCAAAAGCACATATATATAAAGAAGCGGTAAAAAAAGGCAAGCAAAACTATGTTAAGCTTGGTGGTCTTTTCATTCATGTATTTGATAGACCCTTATGTAACGAACGGGTCCGGTGCTACTAAAAAAAAAACTATCCAATCGGGAAAACAATACTATAGATCGGGAACTCTATATCTACTCGTCAGACATCTCCCTAAGCTTTGAACAAAATCAAGAAGGGTATCAAAAGGGCGGAACTAATATCACGAAATCCCACTAGAAGAAAATTCGGGGAAGGTAATGAAAACAGAAAGCAATTCTAGAGTTAACCAGATTTAGATATAAAACAAATTTGTGTTAAAGAACGGGCGACTATCAACCAAATTCAAAGAAATGAAACTCGGAAAAGTATTGCAATTGGGAACTCAAGATTTAAAATATCCGGGAGCCCTAGCTTGTGTATGCCTGGCGCAGACGGATATTTCAATCAGGAATTTTCCTTGCAAAATAGAAGAATAATATATTCGAAACGGGACTAATACAATCCCAATTCGTATTAAAGCACGGGGCGGATATCAACTAAATTCACAAAAGGAGACTCGGAAAAAGTATTGCAATTGGGAACTCAAGATTTAAAATATCCGGGAGCCCTAGCTTGTGTATGCCTGGCGCAGACGGATATTTCAATCAGGAATTTTCCTTGCCAAATAGAAGAATAATATATTCGAAACGGGACTAATATAAGCCAAATTCGTGTCAAAACACGGGGCGAATATCAACTAAATTCACACAAAGGAGACTCGGAAAAAGTATTGCAATTGGGAACTCAAGATTCAGAATATCCGGGAGCCCTAGCTTGTGTATGCCTGGCGCAGACGGATATTTCAATCAGGAATTTTCCTTGCAAAATAGAAGAATAATATATTCGAAACGGAACTAATATAAGCCAAATTCGTGTCAAGACACGGGGCGAATATCAACTAAATTCACAAAAAGGAGACTCGGAAAAAGTATTGCAATTGGGAACTCAAGATTTAAAATATCCGGGAGCCCTAGCTTGGGTATGCCTGGCGCAGACGGATATTTCAATCAGGAATTTTCCTTGCAAAATAGAAGAATAAAATATTCGAAACGGAACTAATATAAGCCAAATTCGTGTCAAAACACGGGGCGAATATCAACTAAATTCACCAAAAAGGAGACTCGGAAAAAGTATTGCAATTGGGAACTCAAGATTTAAAATATCCGGGAGCCCTAGCTTGTATATGCCTGGCGCAGACGGATATTTTAATCAGGAATTTTCCTTGCAAAATAGAAGAATAATATATTCGAAACGGAACTAATATAAGCCAAATTCGTGTCAAAACACGGGGCGAATATCAACTAAATTCACAAAAAGGAGACTCGGAAAAAGTATTGCAATTGGGAACTCATGATTTGAAATATCCGGGAGCCCTAGCTTGTGTATGCCTGGCGCAGACGGATATTTCAATCAGGAATTTTCCTCGCAAATTAGAAGAATAATATATTCGGAACGGAACTAATATAAGCCAAATTCGTGTTAAAACACGGGGCGGATATCAACTAAATTCACAAAAGGAGACTCGGAAAAAGTATTGCAATTGGGAACTCAAGATTTAAAATATCCGGGAGCCCTAGCTTGTGTATGCCCGGCGCAGACGGATATTGCAATCAGGAATTTTCCTTGCAAAATAGAAGAATAATATATTCGAAACGGGACTAATAAGTAAAGGAGCTAGGCGGGTTCTGGCTCATTCCTTATGCAAATTAACATGGGAAATCGCCAAGGTCCGTCGTGGTAATTTTTGACTCAATTCGATCTGCGCATGCGGCGGCCGTCAGCTATTTTTGGTGTAAGAAGCGAAGGGGTTTGGGTAGCACGGGGGATGGGGGTTTCGGTTGGGGTAGCGGCTACGGGGGATGGGGGGGCCCAAGCCGCCAAAGAAGAAGCGAAGAGGGTTTTGAGGGTAGCGTCTGCGGGTATTACACAAGTAAGGGTGTAAGAAGAAGCGAAGAGGGTTTTAAGGGTAGCGTCTACGGGGATTACGAAGGGTGTACGGGAGTTATGCAAAATTTAACCTACATTGGTGTCTCTTGCCATCATTACCATAACGGCGCTAACAACTATTTGTCACCAGAGTGCCAAAACGGCCGTGGGGAGCTGGGGTAGCGAAGCTACTTTTCCCGTATACTGCGCATGTTTTCCGTTACATGTAGGTCTAAAAAGACACATTTCGACGATCTGCGCAAGTGTTAAGGCCTTTCTTCATATCTCTGTTATTATTTGTCGGATTGGAGTCTAATAAACGCCAATATGATTGTTCGAATATTATCGTATACAGGATGTACAAAGATGCCATTAGAGCACTAGCACATATCTCTGCTATTGGTTAGATTGAAGTCAAATAAACGATATTATATTTGTTAGAATATTATCGTTTACAGGATGTGCAAAGATGCTAATACTAGCACCTGCTGCGTCTACGGGGGATGGGGGGCCCGGTTGGGGTCGCGCCTACGGTCCGGGGAAATTTTTGGGGGTCGCTCTTTGCGGGGGTTATGCAATGATTTAGAAGAAGCGAATAGGGAAGGGTAGCACGGGGGAGGGTAGCGTCTACGGGGATTACGCAAGGGTGTACGGGGGTTATGCGAGAAGTGTGTATGTTGTTATGTGTATAAGGTGGAGGGTGGTTTAGAAGCGAAGGGGTTTGGGTAGCGTCTACGGGGATTACGCAAGGGTGTACGGGGGTTATGCGAAAAGTGTGTATGTTGTTATGTGTATAAGGTAGAGGGTGGTTTAGAAGAAGCGAAGGGGTATGGGTAGCGTCTACGGGGATTACGAAGGGTGTACGGGGGTTATACAAAAAGTGTGTATGTTTTTACGTGTATAAGGTTTGGTGGGATTGAAGTGGAATGAAATACGAAGAAGACAAGAGGTAAACATGTAAAGCCATAAGGGCACCATGCTGATGACGTCACCCATGCTCAGTCGATAATGGGGGGGGATCAAAATAAAGAATAATTGAATAAACATTTTATTGTACAATATAAAATTGAAAAGTATAATAAATGAAAATAATAACAATACTTTTTATATAAATCTTTAAGGAATAATGGTGTCAACATCCATGTAGGCATCAATGGAATAGTGGCCCCATGGTAAGGTTTCATCGGAACCAGGAAGAATAAATCGCTTATCATCCTCAGGACTCAACGCTACTTTATCTTGAACAATTGAATGGACTAGATGTTTGTCGGCATGAATTAGATTTTGGGAAACGGTTTTCTGTGTGAAGGTGTCAAGACAATTTTCATAGTCTTTAAACGTGATTACGGTCTTCACAACTGACGATTTTACCCCTTTAGCTTTCTTAGTTATTCCAACGTTTCGAATTAGACAGTCTATTTCTTCTTTCTCAAAACCATCATTCGCAAGACGTTTTCGTTTTTCTGCTAGATCATCTTCAGAGGTAAGTAACCGTGTTGCATACAATTTAGACCGTAACCCAACATAATCAGTCATTATGATACCATTGTTCTCATCCTTCATCATCCCAAGAATCTTCTTATTAACTTGAGGAATTCCATAAACGTTATCAAGAGGATAGTCTGAGGTGTCGAAATATTTATAACAATCAATCTTCATTACTTCATATGGATCTTGATCTCGAATCTCATATATAAGACTATCGGTATCGGTGTACAGCACAGTACAGTTCTCACTAAAGCGGTTCATCATGTACTCATAGTGAAAATCATAGATCGTAGTTTTAGCCAGATCTAAAATTGCCATTCCTACATATATCGGTTTATTTAACCATATTTGCAGCTTCCGTAATTCGATGACAATTAGGTTTTCGCTGAAAATCGTACTATTTTTAAACTCGGGCTTAGCTATGTACGATTCAGCACCATATCGACCACTCCAATGAGAAATTAGCTTTACATCAACACGTTTGCGCACGTTCTCCATGGTTTTACCTGCAACAATTAGAAAAAAGTGATTAGTATAGAAATATTTATATAAAACTAGCAATACTCACCAAACACGGCATTGTTCATCAGTTTGAATAGGTTCTTCTCAAACTCATTCTTCGCAGCCTTACGTAACTCAGTGTTTAAGTCAATGTAGGGCTTTAACCATGAACTCTGCTTGAATTTCAATACTCGATGTATTTCTGTTAATAGAAGCCCATTCTGTAACGCTTGCTTCAATGCTCGGTAATGTATAACGTATTTTGTTTTATTAGTTAGGGTAGCCATCAACTTAGTCTCCTCATTTAATCTTGTAGCAGGCATCATGGTCTTAGGATTTAGGTGTTCAGGACAAAATGGAATATCCTTATGCAAATCATGTAAATGAGAAGAATACTCCAAATCAACCTCGAGCATGTATCCCTCAGAAGCATCATCAGCAATTTCTGTAACGTCTATATTAGAGCCACACCATTCAAATCCTCCATAAGGGAGATATTGTGACATAGCCCATCCATATTGATTATTCACATCATTGTACATTAAATATTTCGGTGGATTTGAAGGATTATAAGTGGGCATATACTTATTGTTAGCTCGAGCACGACGTTTTCCGCAAACTTGACTAAGTCCACCGCGTATACCACGTTCAACAAACAAAAACATGTCTACATCGGTGAGAAGTTCCAATTCTTGTCCAGTATGTTTCAGCATAGCATCGAATGTAAATCCTGGTAATGTATAATAATGCGCGGGATCGATGTTATACGTAGCAATACAACTGGAACGAAACTGCTCAAAAACGTCAGCAAGATGAAGGATATCAGTCTTCATATACAACTCTACATATTCACCTAAGGTTTGACATTGAAACGTATTCCAGACGCATTGTGCTCTACTATAAAGTTTACGTGAGCAGGGTTTATCTTCGAGATTATTATAGAAAGATTCGATAGGAGGTAACCTTGTTTCTTCAAAGCGGTCGAAAGAATTGAAATAGTCATAAGGCATCACCCCCTTCTTAGTTAACATTGTGAATTCTTCGTCGGGAACACCAGAAAACTGTGATCTCAAATTAGGAAATTCGGTTAAATATGAGGCGAGTTTATCGAGAGATGACGCCATGAATCGGAAACTATCGATAAATCTGAATTGGATTCATGCATCTTCAACATGTTTTGAAAAGGAAATATATTTTTCTTTTGTAATAGGAAGCAAATCAATAGAGCCAGTCATGCGGGTGGCAATGTCTTCGATGATGAAATTTGCATCATAACCAGATAAGTTGTGGAACACTACATTAACAGTAGGCGAATCCTGATAGTTAATATTGCACCCCTCATGCGCTGCTTGAAACTGGCGTTCTTGATTAGGAGTCATATGAATTCCATAAGGACAAAGGAACACCGTACTGATATCTTGAGCGAGCAGATTCAGCTCATCAGCAAACCAGCGCATACAATCTTCACCCAAATAACTCTTATAAAAGGAAAGCAAATCATCATATGAACACTTGAAGTAATACCCAACGGCTGCAGGAATATGCTGTTGTGGCTTCTTAGAATCCCCAGTCTGCTTCAAAACACTCTCGAGATCTGCATATACTATAAAAGGTGCCTTTACCTTATTCTTATAGTTTTTGAATTTAAGAACGTTTTTCCCCATTTCTGGCATCTTAACAGCACAATCATTCATTTTCATACAATCTACGACGTGAGCATCCAACTGTTCCGCTGTAGTAAATGGCTGTAAACATCTTTCACATAAAAAGTCCATTCGACCCTTGCAACATTTAAGATGAACATCTAGTTTTTCATGGGATCTGAAATAGCGTAGGCAACGATCACAGAAGTATTTCTTACAATTATGTTTACTGAGTTGAGTGGACAGAAGTCTTGATAGATTCTTTATCCAAACAAAGTGATATTTCGTTGGCGCTTCAGCATATTTATCTTGCACCATCAACAAATTTACATGTTTATTCATCTTATTTCTTGTAAGGTAAGTTGGTAGAGTAATGAAGGTCTTTTTATCTTTTTGTAGAATGTAAACATTTACGGATATATTATTTTGCTTCTCAAAATTGGGGATCGGCTTCATAGTCATAGGAAACTGAATTCCCTTTAGTTTTAATATGGTCGAATAGTGGGGGTATGATGAAATTCTAGCCGCATTTTCCATGGCAGGAAACAGTGCCGACGTCACCGCCCAGGCAAAGCAAGAATCATCTTCATTATTGACGTTAATACATGCCTTCCTCTTTTTCATTTCTGCTGGTAAATCAATATACGAGGATCCCAGTTGTGGAGTATATTTATTGATGTTACCGCCTAAGTTCACCACCTTCTTCAATGCCCAACCACTATCACGTTCTTGAAACTCCTCCAGGTCTTTAAGGATAGGTGCAACGACTTTAGTATCAAACCAGTCATCAATGTTTGTATCTTTGTAAATTGGTGAATTGTTCGTTGTAAAATATTTAAACTCATTGAGAATCTGATCTCCTTCAACAATTTCAAATTCACCTCCGAAAGCCATATTCACCTTAACAGCTACCTCCTTTTTTAATATATTATGTATACGTCGTTTAAAGAGAGCCCTACAATCTTTGAGAAATGCAATGGGATCCTTATGCTTCAGGTTTGAGATGCTACCAGTTCTGATGCGACCGTTAAATGCTGCATCCAGATCATCCCATTTTACACGATGTTTTGCAGTTTAAATATGAGATGATAGGTCTCCACCATGTTTTTGAATATATTTAAATTGGTTACGAAATGATTTGATTTGATTTATACTAGTTAAGATATGCTTCTTTTCTCCAATATTCTTGGCACTCCGTAACGCATTATTTAGTTTTCTTATAGCTTTTCTACACTCCATAAGCCCTCTAGTCACTTGGTGTTCATTATAATTAGATGTTATAAGCCCCAACAAAGTAGCAACATGTTTCACTAGATTCACAAAGAGACTCATAATAAGGATGAAAATTTTTTTCGTAAGCACTTTGAACAAAGAACTGTAATCGAATGAGCATTATCAGGATATGAGGGGTAACAAGTAAACTTCTAGTCGGACGGAAGACTGAACGATAACATTTTTCCCTAAAAAAGACCCGCGATTGACCACTTCCATGTAATAGTGCCCAGAATAATGGACATGACGAAAAACAAACAACAGACTGAAGATATAAACGCTATACACCAAATACTCGACGAAAATATGGAAGTGTCAAGTCACGAAGATGACTTCATGAAGCCAAAAAAAGTCGTTACATTTAATACCCTACTAAAACATAAGAAAAAACAAACAACAACAACCACAAAAAACAGATACGATACATTATCTGAAGAATCCGATGTGGAGGATACAACTAAACAACAACAAAAAAAAAGAAAAAAAACTAAATTCCGAAAATACGTAGCATCGGATGAAAGTTCAGATGAAGCTATCAGAATACACTCCACCAAACGACCAAAGCAAAAAGAAGACGCCAGCAAGCCAGTTAAAAAAACCATATCGTCCTGTCCGCCTATAGTCATAGACGGGAATGTATCAGCCCATAAAGAAATGGTGGGCAAACTTAAAGAATGTGTTTCAAAAGAACTTGAGATAAAATATACTACAAATTCCACAATCATATTTACAAAAGAGACGACTGACTTTGATAACCTAAAACACATTCTTAGAAGTGAAAAAGTACCATTTCATACTTACACCCGGAAAGATGAGAAGACGCATGCATTTGTACTGAGAGGATTAGCAGAAGGCCTCCAAATTGATGACATCAAAGAAGAACTGACAAACACGTACAAAATCACTATTAAGGACATATACAGGATGACCACCAAAGCTAGGCCTTTGTATCTTGTAATCACAGAACCTAAAATCACTCTAGATTTTTTAAACAAAAACGTTAGGGTGTTGGAACACACTAGAATACAATGGGAGTATCGGCGACAATCAAAGCCGATAATCCAATGCCACATTTGCCAGCTTTGGGGTCATGCCACCTCTAATTGTGGCAGGGCACCCAGGTGTCTAAAATGTGCAGCTTCGCATTTAACCCCCGAATGCCCTAAGGATAGGTCCATACCAGCCAAATGCGTGAATTGTAAAGGTGATCATCCGGCTAACGCTATGATATGCCCGGAATATATCAAAAGACGAGATTGGCTCGAAGCGAAAAGGTCAAAAATACCTAATAATGCAACTCCGAAATATATCCCCGCTCCTCTCCCAGAGACAAACCCTTGGAACAATAAAAATGCCCCTTCCCAACAAGAATTTCCTAGTCTTCCCACTAAACAAACAATCCCAGCACAACAACAAAACATCCCCAAAACCAGAGCTAATCATGAAACAAATGCAAATCGAACATCCGCTACTCCCACTGCAGACATAAACAAATTCACACAATTAAACTCGATGTTTCAAGAGCTACATAGTATGGTAAATCTCGATGAATTAACTAGAGCAGTTGCTGATCTACTACATGAGATGAGAGCTGCCACCAACAAGTTAGAGAAGTTCACTATATACAATAACTTTGTCGCCGGGATTGATAAATATGATATCTAGGCAGGTAGGTGGTAAAACAGGAATTCACAAACGAAATCATCTTAAAATAATCTTTTGTAATGTAAACGGAGTAATTAATAAACTCCAACTCATCAGACATTTTCTCGACATCCAAAAGCCAGATATTTTCTTTTTATGCGAGACGCTCCTAAAACCTAACAAAACCGTGAACTTTAGAAACCCAGAATATAGTCTGCATAGACTTGACCGCCCCGACGGTGTCGGCGGGGGTGGTCTCGCAGTATTAATCAAAAAAGACATCACATTTCAACTCCTGCAACCAAATAATTCATCAATTGAGCATATCTCGTTACTTATTGACAACAAAATAAAAATAGTTGGTGCATATAGTACACCAAACAAAAAACTAACTGAAACTGATTTTTATAATATTGTAAGAACGCACAATAGGGTACTCATAGTGGGTGACTTAAATTGTAAGCACCCCCTCTGGGACTCCTACGCTTCTTACCCCAACACTAACGGAAGTACTCTCCAAAGGTTCTGTGATAATTCGGACTGTAATATTTACAGTACGGAAGATCCCACTCATTTTCCCTTCTCAGGTTATACCCCAAGCACTTTAGATATAGCGGTTGGTAAAAATATCAACACTATAACTAAAATGATGACTCTCCCAGACTTAAACTCAGATCATGACCCAATACTGATCGAACTAAAAATAACACACAATATACAATCACATACACGTAAAATACACGATTATACAACCACTAACTGGACATTATACGAAAAACTTATAAATGAAACATTAAAAATTACAAACATTATTGAAAATGAAAGGCATTTAACACAAACTATTCAAAACTTACAAAATATCATAATAACAGCCAGAAACAAAACCACAACTATTAAACCCAAACCTAAATCACTAAATATCCTCCCTGACCGTATTGTAAATATTATAAAGGAAAAAAACAAAATACGAAAAAGGTGGCAATAAAGCCGAAGTGATACTGATAGACAACTTTTAAAAGATTACCAAAACATACTAAATACTGAAATAAAAGAACATAGAAATTATGAATGGAAATCATTTCTTGAAACTCTATCTATAAAAGACAACTCGCTATGGAAAATCACCAAAAAATTAAAAAATAAAAGACAAGAAATAACGAAAATATCATCCAATGGTAAAACAACACTCAAAAATCGAAGATCGCTGAGGCCTTTGGAGAGTATTTTCAGGACAATTTTAAAAATAGTATAGTTAATTCACAACTGCACAATAAAATTTCAACAATAGTATCAAATTATTTTAATAGCTGCAGTGCGTCAACTAAATTTAAGTTAGCAAACACCGCTGAAACATATTCCGTAATTATGTCACTTAAAAATAAAACAGCCCCAGGGATGGATGGTATTGCAAACATCCTCCTTAAAAGCTTACCTAAAAAAGCGATTGTGCAAATTACCTACATCGTTAACTACATAATAAAAACTGGTAATTACCCTGATATGCTCAAAGTTGCCAATGTTATCCCTATTATCAAAGCCAATAAACAATCATGTTATGTGGATAGCTACAGACCAATTTCTTTACTTAATAATATAGCAAAGGTGATTGATAAAATCATTCTTCAAAGAATGCAACAATTTGTAGACAGCCAAAACATCCTTCCTAAAGAGCAGTATGGGTTCAGAAGTGAACACAGCACGGTAGCTCAAATAATTAGAGTCTTCAACCATATTAGAGAAGAAATTTTTAAGAAAAACAAAACAATAATGGTAACGATTGACATTAAAAAAGCTTTCGATACTGTTTGGCATGAAGGACTGATATTTAAACTAATCAAACTAAATTTCCCTGAATATTTAATAAAAATTATAAACGCATATATACATAACAGAAAATTTTACTCTTGTGTGAATGAAGGCTTAGCGGGTCCATACCCTATTCAAGCTGGAGTTCTACAAGGTTCAGTTCTCTCACCTTTGTTATATTCCCTATTCACCTACGACCTACCCTCATCCCCAAATATTTTAACAGCTATGTATGCAGACGACACTTGTTTTGTATCATCTGCACCAACACCAGACACAGCGCTACAAAACATACAATCACACTTAAACACTCAAATACTTACATACCTGAGAGATAACAAATTGACTATCAATCCTGCAAAGACAGAGTACATGTTACTCAGGAGGAATCAGGGGAAAAATCGCTCATTTCAATCTCAGCTTTGTGTTGAGGGGCAAACCATCACCCCTAGTCTCACTTTGAAATACCTCGGATATACAGTGCAAAGTAATACTAATGCTAACGCACATATAACGAAACAAGTTCAAAAGGCCAAGATGGCAATGAGTAAATTGTACCCTTTGATATGTAAAAACAGCTATCTTTCAGTACACAACAAATTAATGATTTATCGCCAAATCATTACACCTACACTAACATACGCCGCTCCAGTCTATTACAACGCTACAAAACATAACTTTCATACTCTACAGGTGGTGCAAAATAAGTGTCTACGTATGGCAATTCCATATAAAACTGAATACCCTGAACTTCCTAGAAATTCATGGTTACATGAACAAGCGGATATACCCACTATTAAGGACTTTATAATTAAAATATCACAAAACATTTATAATTACTGTTTGCCAGAAAATCTTCGAGAAACACTCAGAGCCGCAAGTCGCGCAAAAGACACCCGTGATAGTGGGTGTAGGCTTTTGCATGGTAACTTATTCACATAACTAGTTGTTAAATCTCCAACTACCAAACATCGAATTAGAGGGTAACTGCTACCCCTAATCAACCAAATTTATTCACATACAAATCTATACCCCAATAAAAAGAACATCTGTCATGTTGCTTCTCTCATTAACTAAACCCAGTTCGTTTTGAAACCCTGTTTTTCAGCTGCTTTTCAGGGATAAAACAGTCGAAATAGCTAGTGGAGTCATACCTATCAATACGGGACAAAGTAATTTTCTAAACAAAAACTAATGGATTATGCTATGCAAGGAGCCATAAACCCATCGAGACATGATCAATACAGTTCAGGACGGCCAAAACACCGGCAGTATATATATATGTATGTTGTAATCATATTTATATATAGTTTTGTAATTGTATTGTAAATTTTAATCCAGAAATTATTGTAAATAAAGACTTTTTAAAACAAACAAACTTCCATGCAAACATTCAAGTGCTACGGTTGAATATTTCATATTGGAAAATAGTTATCTTTATCTTTAAATTATAAATCGTTAAATTAGAAAGAGTTTGTTCTAGAGAATCTATAGAGTTATACTCATAGACTTCTCACCGCTACCCTCACCCCCAATCACGGGTACCCCGTACCCTACCGAATACACTCGCCGACTGCGTGAAAAAATTCATAAACTAAATAGTGCCAAACCAAACATTTTCGAAAGTGAACATTTAAAAAGTGATAAAACTGTGTCAGTTAAAAACTACCCTAAACATTTAATTAAAGTGAAAACCTCCCCACGAAAATCAATTAAAAAAGGTACGTTCAAACTAAAAGCTATAAAAAGACACAAACTACTTAACACACAAAAAAACAATAATACACATACTGACAAAAAACTTTGTGAATGGAAAAGTTTTGATAAATCGATTCCACAAGACAAAAACGACACTCTTTTTCTCACAGAATCTCCTAACACTCAAATCACTAAATACTCTGATGAGATTCAAAGGATTAAATCCAAAACTCAAGATTTAAAGTCGAGAAATTTAAATTATCATCAAATAGTATTTTTTGACGATAAAGACTCTGAAAACATAATTAAACCAAATACTAACAGCATTAACATACCAAAAACTTGCATAGACACAATTGATATAAATATTCTTAATAAATGCATTGAACTTGCACAGCCGAAAGAAAAGTGTATAGGACAAACAGACACAAAAAAGTGTCTAGGAAGTTCAGATTTAAAAAAGTGTATAGAAAACTTTGAAAATAAAAAGTGTATAGGAGACTCAAATCAATCCGATACGCAGTTAGAAATCACACCAATAGAAAAGTGTCTAGAAAACACACCAATAGAAAAGTGTCTAGGAAACCAACAAGAAAAAAAGTATATAGAAATAACCAAAAATAAAAAGTGTATAGAAAACACCGAAAACGAAAATCCTACAGTAAAGGATACTACTGATAGTAATTTATTATATCAATCATTTGAACGATCAATTCCTACTTATAGAGGCAAAATTTCTGAGAGAACTTCTACCCCTGATAAAACTTCTTTATTCAATAAAAATCAAAATACGAAAATGGGAGAGGATACTATCGGAAACATCTCCAGTGCTTCTGATGACGAGGAAAACACAATAGAAGAAAACCAATCAAAAATTACGACAACACATGCAATGGTACACCACGCAAATCAATCGTGGGCTGATCAGGTGGAAAATGAATTATTAGTTGAACCAAATAAGGACAATTTCGTATCGCAATATGAAAAAATTACAAAGAAGACAATAGTGCCCAGAATAATGGACATGACGAAAAACAAACAACAGACTGAAGATATAAACGCTATAAACCAAATACCCGACGAAAATATGGAAGTGTCAAGTCACGAAGATGACTTCATGAAGCCAAAAAAAGTCGTTACATTTAATACCCTACTAAAACATAAGAAAAAACAAACAACAACAACCACAAAAAACAGATACGATACATTATCTGAAGAATCCGATGTGGAGGATACAACTAAACAACAACAAAAAAAACGAAAAAAAACTAAATTCCGAAAATACGTAGCATCGGATGAAAGTTCAGATGAAGCTATCAGAATACACTCCACCAAACGACCAAAGCAAAAAGAAGATGCCAGCAAGCCAGTTTAAAAAACCATATCGTCCTGTCCGCCTATAGTCATAGACGGGAATGTATCATCGCATAAAGAAATGGTGGGCAAACTTAAAGAATGTGTTTCAAAAGAATTTGAGATAAAATATACTACAAATTCCACAATAATATTTACAAAAGAGACGACTGACTTTGATAACCTAAAACACATTCTTAGAAGTGAAAAAGTACCATTTCATACATACACCCGGAAAGATGAGAAGACGCATGCATTTGTACTGAGAGGATTAGCAGAAGGCCTCCAAATTGATGACATCAAAGAAGAACTGACAAACACTTACAAAATCACTATTAAGGACATATACAGGATGACCACCAAAGCTAGGCCTTTGTATCTTGTAATCACAGAACCTAAAATCACTCTAGATTTTTTAAACAAAAACGTTAGGGTGTTGGAACACACTAGAATACAATGGGAGTATCGGCGACAATCAAAGCCGATAATCCAATGCCACATTTGCCAGCTTTGGGGTCATGCCACCTCTAATTGTGGCAGGGCACCCAGGTGTCTAAAATGTGCAGCTTCGCATTTAACCCCCGAATGCCCTAAGGATAGGTCCATACCAGCCAAATGCGTGAATTGTAAAGGTGATCATCCGGCTAACGCTATGATATGCCCGGAATATATCAAAAGACGAGATTGGCTCGAAGCGAAAAGTTCAAAAATACCTAATAATGCAACTCCGAAATATATCCCCGCTCCTCTCCCAAAGACAAACCCTTGGAACAATAAAAATGCCCCTTCCCAACAAGAATTTCCTAGTCTTCCCACTAAACAAACAATCCCAGCACAACAACAAAACATCCCCAAAACCAGAGCTAATCATGAAACAAATGCAAATCGAACATCCGCTACTCCCACTGCAGACATAAACAAATTCACACAATTAAACTCGATGTTTCAAGAGCTACATAGTATGGTAAATCTCGATGAATTAACTAGAGCAGTTGCTGATCTACTACATGAGATGAGAGCTGCCACCAACAAGTTAGAGAAGTTCACTATATACAATAACTTTGTCGCCGGGATTGATAAATATGATATCTAGGCAGGTAGGTGGTAAAACAGGAATTCACAAACGAAATTATCTTAAAATAATCTTTTGTAATGTAAATGGAGTAATTAATAAACTCCAACTCATCAGACATTTTCTCGACATCCAAAAGCCAGATATTTTCTTTTTATGCGAGACGCTCCTAAAACCTAACAAAACCGTGAACTTTAGAAACCCAGAATATAGTCTGCATAGACTTGACCGCCCCGACGGTGTCGGCGGGGGTGGTCTCGCAGTATTAATCAAAAAAGACATCACATTTCAACTCCTGCAACCAAATAATTCATCAATTGAGCATATCTCGTTACTTATTGACAACAAAATAAAAATAGTTGGTGCATATAGTACACCAAACAAAAAACTAACTGAAACTGATTTTTATAATATTATAAGAACGCACAATAGGGTACTCATAGTGGGTGACTTAAATTGTAAGCACCCCCTCTGGGACTCCTACGCTTCTTACCCCAACACTAACGGAAGTACTCTCCAAAGGTTCTGTGATAATTCGGACTGTAATATTTACAGTACGGAAGATCCCACTCATTTTCCCTTTTCAGGTTATACCCCAAGCACTTTAGATATAGCGGTTGGTAAAAATATCAACACTATAACTAAAATGATGACTCTCCCAGACTTAAACTCAGATCATGACCCAATACTGATCGAACTAAAAATAACACACAATATACAATCACATACACGTAAAATACACGATTATACAACCACTAACTGGACATTATACAAAAAACTTATAAATGAAACATTAAAAATTACAAACATTATTGAAAATGAAAGGCATTTAACACAAACTATTCAAAACTTACAAAATATCATAATAACAGCCAGAAACAAAACCACAACTATTAAACCCAAACCTAAATCACTAAATATCCTCCCTGACCGTATTGTAAATATTATAAAGGAAAAAAACAAAATACGAAAAAGGTGGCAACAAAGCCGAAGTGATACTGATAGACAACTTTTAAAAATTACCAAAACATACTAAATACTGAAATAAAAGAACATCGAAATTATGAATGGAAATCATTTCTTGAAACTCTATCTATAAAAGACAACTCGCTATGGAAAATCACCAAAAAATTGAAAAATAAAAGACAAGAAATAACGAAAATATCATCCAATGGTAAAACAATCACTCAAAAATCGAAGATCGCTGAGGCCTTTGGAGAGTATTTTCAGGACAATTTTAAAAATAGTATAGTTAATTCACAACTGCACAATGAAATTTCAACAATAGTATCAAATTATTTCAATAGCTGCAGTGCGTCAACTAAATTTAAGTTAGCAACCACCGCTGAAATATATTCCGTAATTATGTCACTTAAAAATAAAACAGCCCCAGGGATGGATGGTATTGCATACATCCTCCTTAGAAGCTTACCTAAAAAAGCGATTGTGCAAATTACCTACATCGTTAACTACATAATAAAAACTGGTAATTACCCTGATATGCTCAAAGTTGCCAATGTTATCCCTATTATCAAAGCCAATAAACAATCATGTTATGTGGATAGCTACAGACCAATTTCTTTACTTAATAATATAGCAAAGGTGATTGATAAAATCATTTTTCAAAGAATGCAACAATTTGTAGACAGCCAAAACATCCTTCCTAAAGAGCAGTATGGGTTCAGAAGTGGACACAGCACGGTAGCTCAAATAATTAGAGTCTTCAACCATATTAGAGAAGAAATTTTTAAGAAAAACAAAACAATAATGGTAACGATTGACATTAAAAAAGCTTTCGATAATGTTTGGCCGTTGCGTCTTCTTTAGAGGTCGAAGATGAACTGCCGATCCGTTGCTCCCCGCCGCCTATTTATACACATCCGCGCGTGGTTCGGTGCGCAGGCATGTGTTTTGATTGGCAGGGGCGGAGCCTATGAGTTCGACGCGCTTTGCTCTGGGGTCAGAGGGGTAACAAGTAAACTTCTAGTCGGACGGAAAACTGAACGATAACATTTTTCCCTAAAAAAGACCCGCGATTGAGGTTGACAAGTGATCTTAATTCTCTGAACAAGTTGTTGATTTCGGAGAATTGATTTATGTCGCTGTTGGTAGGTGGTGGCTGGTTGGTTGTTTTATTTTCTTGGGGGTGAGGGTAGGATTTTTGCGTGGTTGTAGGGGGGGTGTTTTTGGAGGGTAAACTGGGAAAATCTGTATTGTTGATTGTTTATTTAGTCCATGGATTTGTTGTTGGTGCAGGAGCGGGGATGAATTTTGGAGGGGTGGGTTTGTTTTTTTGGGTTAAATTTCTTCGTTCTTCTATCCAAATTTTTCTTTTCACAAATTCGGGACAGATCTCGGCATTTGCAGGGTGGTCCCCTTTGCAGTTGGCACATCTTGCAGGTGTTGTTCGCTCCTTTGTGCATTCGGTGGTGAGATGAGTTCCTGCACATTTGAGGCATCTGGGAGCACGGCCACAATTCAACGTCGCGTGGCCCCACAGTTGACAAATGTGGCACTGGATTATAGATTTATTTTGTCTCCTGTGCTCCCATTGCACTCGAGTATATTCAATGATTTTGACGTTTTTGTTCAAAAAGTCTAATGTTATCTTTGAATCGGTGACTACTAAGTATAGTGGCCTACCCTAAGTAGTCATTCTGTAGATGTCTTTGATAACGATTTTATAGTTGTTTAGCAGGTCTTCTTTTATATCGGTCAGTTGTAGTCCCTCGGTCAGGCCTCTTAGGACAAAGGCATGAGTCTTGTCTTCTCGTCGGGAATAGGTATGGTAAGGCACCTTTTCTCTTCGGAGAACTGTTTTTAGGTTTTCGAAATCTTCTACGTCCTTGGTAAAAACGATGAAAGAGCTGTTTGTGTATTTTATTTCGAATTTTTTGCGGATTTCAGTTTTTAATTTAGTCACCATGTCTCTATGTGCGGAAACGTTCCCTTCTATTACTATAGGAGGACATGTGGCATTATCTTGTTTGGGGGTAGTTTTCTTTATTTTTTTCGTGTTGGTTTTGTCAATGTTTTCTTCATCGGAGCTGAGTTCTGAGGCTTTGAGTTTCCGGAAGCGGATTTTTTTCCGTTCTTTTTGTTCATTATGAGGTTTTGTTGTTTCTTCCTCGGATTCATCAGATAATGATTCATATCTATTTTGTGTATCTATTTGTTGCGGTTTATTGATTTTATTCAGAATATTACTAAACGAAGTGGTTTTTCTCGGTTTAGTGAAACCTGGTGGTGTTATATCTTCAACTTCCATTTGTGTTGTTTGTGAAATTGTTTGTATTGCATTTAGGTCTTCGGATGGTCGTTTGTTTTTGTCGGTAGACACCATATTTAGCTCTCTGGCGGCAATTGGGGTGGTTTTTTTTGTTAATTTCGTGTATTGTGATACGAAGTTGTCTGATTGTTTATTATTACTTGTATCAGCGTTTTCCACTTCTTGCGCCCATGATAGATTGGCAGCAGTGTGGATTTGTACATCGGTGATTATTTCAGTATTTTTCTGATGTTTCGTTGACTGGCATCTGAGTCGTCTGTGGAATTGCCATTGGAGTTTGGCCCAATAGTGTCTTCTTCCATTTGATTAGGATTGTTTTGATTATTTATAATTAGATTAACTGGAGTTGACGTGGTATTTGTATTATTACCACGACAAATCGGGAATGAAGTTTCGAGGTTTTTCTCTTGAAAATTTGTTAATTCGTTTTCTATTGATTCGTAATTGTTATTAGATTTGGTTAATTCAGCTAGTTTTGATGAGCTACTTTCCGGACTTAAGATAATTTTTTGTTCTGTACTGTTTTTTTCTGTTTCTATACACTTTTTACCCTGTCCTATACACTTTTTCTTCTCTTCTAGACACTTTTTGGCTTCGTTTTGTTGCTTAATTATTTCGATACTTTTTGAGAGTGTACTCACGTCTAGTGTTTCAAGAGTTTGTTTTGGAATTTGAATATTCTCGAAATTTTGTATACTATGTGTGCTTGTATCTGAGTTATCATTAATCAGTGATTCTTCATCAATAAAGGCTATTTTTAAGTAATCTTTCTTCTTTGACTTTAATTCTAAAGTTTTATTTTTAATTCTCGCTCTTTCGTTAGTGAATTGTTCCAATATTTCCGAATTTGTGTTAAAGGGGGTGGGGCTTAAGTTCTCATGAGTTGATTTGAGTTTATTGGCCCTATCACCTTTTTCACTGATTAATTTGTTATTATGTTTTTTTAATCTTTTTATTTTGTTTTTTGTGACAAGTTTTTTTTGGAACGTACCTTTTAGTTTCGAACGAGGAGAGGTTTTCACTGTCACAGCTGGTTTTTTTACACACACAGTTATATCTCGGTTTAGCTTATCACTTTCGAACAATTCTGGCTTCAGATTTTGTAATTTCTGAATTTTCTCGCGTAAACGGCGAGTATATTCCGTTTGATACGGAGTACCCGTAGTTGGGGGGGAAATTGGTATAGGGAAATCAATGAGAATAACTCTATTGATTCCTTCCGAACAAACACTTTCGATTTAAAGAAAATTTTAAAGATATAAAAGATAATAGATAACTTTATTTTCCAATATAAAAATCCAACCGACGCACTTGGAAGTTAGCATGGAAGAAAATAAAACAACCAACCAGCCATTACCTACCAACAGCGACATAAATCAATTCTCCGAAATCAACAACTTGTTCAGAGAATTAAGATCACTTGTCAACCTAGACGAACTAACTAGAGCGCTACAAGACCTGCTTCAAGAAATGAGAAAAGCCACAACCAAAATCGAAAAATTTACGATATACAATAACTTTGTAACTAACATTGACAGCTATGACATCTAGGCAGGTAGGTGGAAAAACAGTAATTCAAAAAAGATTCAATCTCAAAATCATTTTCTGTAATGTACAATCAGTACATAACAGAATCAATTTAATCAGACATTTTCTCGACATTCACAAACCAGATATTTTCTTTCTAATCGAGACGTTCCTTAAACCAAACAAAACTATCAACTTCAGAAACCCTGAATATCGTCTTTTCAGACAAGACCGCCCCGGTGATGCCAAGGGGGGCGGTATCGCTTCACTAATCAAAAAAGACATCAAATTCAAACTCCTGCAACAAAATAAAACATCAATTGAGCATATCGAAATACTTTTTGATAATAAAATAAAAATCATAGGGGTCTATAATCCTCCAAACATAAAACTAAACGATGAAGACTTTTTCAATTTAGTAAAAACTCATAATAGGGTGCTGATAGTGGGAGATCTCAACTGTAAACATCCACAGTGGGATCCCCTCCTGTCACACCCTAACCAAAACGGAAGTAATTTACTGAACTTCTGCGATAATTTTGATTGCAACGTATTTTATACTGACACGCCTACATATTTCCCATTTGCAAATTTTTCACCTAGCACACTAGACATAGCGATAGGGAAAAATATAAACAACATCACAAAAATTAAAACGTTAACAGACTTCAATTCGGACCACGATCCGGTATTAATACACCTCAAACTGAGACACAACACTCAAACAGTAGAAAACAAAATATATGATTTTAAAACCACAAATTGGACCCTTTATAGAAAATACATAAACGAACATTTAATAATAATTAGTGAAATTAAAAACATTAACCATCTAAGTGAAATAATAGAAAAACTTCAGACATTAATAGTAGATGCAAGAAATAAAACAACTTCAATAAAATTTGAATCTAGTAATCAAAACACGCTCCCGGACCACATCGTACAATTAATAAAAGAAAAAAATAAAGCCAGAAAAAAATGGCAACGAACCAGATCCCAAGAAGATCATTTGCTGGTTAAACACTATCAGCATCTAATAAATGATTCAATTAAAAAACACAAAAATGAAGAATGGGAAAAATTTCTGACTAACTTAAAACCAGAAGATAATTCTCTTTGGAAAATCGCTCGCCGTTTAAGAAACCAAACTAAAACTATCCCCAAAATTATAAACAACGATCTAACAATAACTGACAACACAATTATCGCAGAAAAGTTCGGTGAGTACTTTCAAAACAACTTCATTAATAATTCACCGCATTCACAATTTCACCAAAATATAACGAACGTTGTTCAACAACACTTACGACAAATTAATGATTTAAACACACAAAATTTAACAACTTTTTCAGAGACATATATTACAATTCAACGTTTAAAAAACAAAACAGCCCCTGGGCTAGATGGTATTCAAAATATATTAATTAAAAACTTACCAAGAAAGGCAATTGTCCAACTCACTTACATAATTAACTATGTAATTAAAACTGGTCAATATCCTGATATGCTCAAGATATCCAACATTATACCCATCATCAAAGCGAATAAAGAACCATGTTATGTAGATAGTTATAGACCAATCTCCCTATTAAACAATATAGCAAAGGTGATAGACAAAATAATTTTAAAAAGGCTACAAACGTTTGTCGACAAAAATAATATTATTCCTCTCGAGCAATACGGATTTAGGAGTGACCACAGTACGGTTGCACAAATTATTCGAGTTATTAATTATATCCGTGAAGGTTTTCATAAGAAACATAAGGCCATCATGGCAACCTTAGATATTCAAAAGGCATTTGACTCCGTATGGCTCGAGGGGCTAATATATCAACTAATTAAACTACATATTCCAGACTATTTGATAGAAATAATTAATTCTTATTTAAACAACAGAAATTTTTTTTCAAAAATTGATGAATATATAGCGGGCCCATATTCTATTCAAGCGGGAGTCCCGCAGGGATCGGTATTATCGCCTTTGCTATACTCCCTATTCACTCATGATCTTCCATCTACACCCCAAATTTTAACCGCCATGTATGCCGATGACACGTGTTTTGTGGCATCTGCAGAGAAACCAGAACACGCACTTGATACTATACAAACTCACATAAACACCACAATTATCCCTTATTTTAACAAACTTAAACTAGCTCTAAACCCCTCCAAAACAGAGTATTCATTACTCAGGAGGAGAGCTACAAAAGTCTCCACATTGCAATCGCAGCTCTGTATTGACGGTCATTACATTACCCCGAGTATCAACATTAAATACTTGGGATTCACAATGCAACAAAACTCAAGTGCTAGTGCTCATATTAAACAACAAATACAAAAAGCCAAGATTGCAATGAGTAGACTCTACCCTATCATCAGCAAACACAGTAAACTCTCAACACAAAATAAAATACTCATTTACAAACAAGTCATTCGTCCAATACTCACATATGCAGCTCCTGTATATTACACTGGCACACAACATAATTTTTATTCTCTGCAGATGATACAAAACAAGTGTCTCAGAATGGCAATCAAACACAACACAATTTATCCTAAACTCCCAAAAACCTCTTGGTTACATGAGAAAGCCAACATACCTACCATCAAAGACTTTATAAACAAAATCTCAGATAAATTTTACAACTACTGTCTGCCACAAGATCTTCGTCAAGATCTCATAGACGCAAATCGCGCAGAAGGCATCCGCGATAGTGGGTGTAGGCTTCTGCATGGATCACTAATTACTTAACATGATTGTTTAAAACTCCGAACCCATTTTCATCACAAGGGGATATGCAACACAGGCAACTGCGCTGCAGAACTCCTTTTACTAACAATCCCGATTCTAAATAAATTACATCAATTTAAAAACAACGTCAGTCATGTTGCCAACTCGAAACCTAAACCCCCGAGTCAATTTTGAAACCCTGTTTTTCAGCTGTTTTTCAGGGGTAACTGAGCCGAAAGATGATAGGAGTCAAAACTATATGTTAGGGACAAAGTTATTGTAACAGCCAAACTATATGGATAATGCCCGATGAGCAAGGAACCATAATCACTCAGACGAACGCAACGTCACTAACAATCGCCAGACCATCGGCATGGTATTCTACTTAAGTCTGTATTATACTTTTATTTTTAGTAACTTGTAAATAGGGAATGACAAACTCAAATAAAGAACATTTTAAACAAAAAAAAACCCGCGATTGAGGAAATTTGTGCCTGTTTTTCCATAAGAAAGCATGTAAAAAAATGACGTATTTTAAGCTAATTGAGCAATTCTGACTCTTTTTAACCGTAATATTTGAGGAAGATATGATATATTCAAGTAATGATTCCAATTAACAAACAGTGATTGGAAGAAGTTTATGATCTGTATCTGTAGGCTACGATTTAGCTAGACTACAAATTCCATTCCGGCAACCTTCAGGACCATTGATTATGAGAAGAAATTACCATTCGAGGAATTGTAAAAGAATAATAAATTACTTATAAATTGAAAACTTTTCGCCTATTATGATATTTTTACTTGAGGAGGATATGATATATTCTAGTAATGATTCCAATTAACAAACAAAGAAATAAGAAGTTAATGATCTGTATCTGCAGACTACGATTTAGCTAGACCACAAATTATATTCCGATAACCTTCAGGACCATTGATTACGAGAAAAAAATCACCATTCGACGTATTTTTTAAAAGAATAATAAATTATTCATAAATTGAAATCCTGAATTTGTCCATCACGAATTGTTTATTATTTTTTCTATATTGTCTATTTACCCATAGTTAAACATATACTATTATTTATTATCTATTTTTTATATGTGAGGTCGAAAGAGATTCTTTAATAGCCTTTAGGCAACAATTTTCCCTGATATGTGATGAAAACATACAGAAAATACTATACGCACTTGAACTAATAGATAACCGCATGTTTTGTAGGCATGGCTTACAGATATCCTAGTTAAGTACTTGTCCCACAATGTGGTAACTGCCGTATTTCTGTGCGGAAAAAAGTCGATCCCCCGTTTTATATCCGAAGAGACCTCAAAAAATACTTATATGGTTAAGAGAAATCGATATACGAGACCCACTACTTTTTTTCCGACCAAAAATTCAATTACAATTTAAACTACAATACATCTCAAAAATCTATATAAAATTTACATATGAGGTTATAGGCACTCTTCAATAGCCTTTAGGCGACTCTACCCCATAACAGAAGGATACTATTCGTACATAACTCAAAAGGTGACTGCTCGGGTTGTAATCGAGTCTAACCGACACCCTAAGTTTTTTGTACTCCTCCCACTGTGTGGTACCTGTCATATCTCTGTGTAGGAAAAGTCGGTACCCTTTTTATACCCGAAGGAACCTCATTGTATGCTATCAAAATTATATATCACAACTAAAACAATAAATATTTTTGTAGGTGAATACTCAAAAGATACTTACTCGTTTGCCTATTTCCTTCTGCAGCAATCTTCACCCCAGGCGCGAGCTGTTGTGTACCACACGTCATCGCGATTTTAGAAGAGCCCATCTAATTCGGACGTCAGACTAGAAATAAAAATTTATTAGTCTAATATTTTACTAACCAAAATTTTTAACAATTGACAATCAATTAAACTTTTTTGCATAAATCTATCTACATCCCTTCACTTTTTATAACAAACAATGATGATCTTACCACAAAAACTATTACATCGTCGCAGACTAGTGAAATTACTAGTAAAAACAATTATATATGGGTGTATATTTCCATATTAATTAATTTTTTTTATGCAACTCTAAATAAAAAGGTTCAAATTATTCATAAAAAAAGATCTCCTCAGATGTCTATTCTACATAAGAATCAATGCATATTTATACTTTCATCTGAGTCGATGACGTCATGGATTCTCGTTACTAATAACATACCTTATGAACGAAAACCGACAAGTCCAAACAAGTTCATATTAAAACGGATACATGATTTCAAAAAAACTTGGGTTATGATGAAAAATTATATGATTGTAACAGTGATTTTTCATTATGTCCAAAACATAATATTCCACCTAGTTCAAAATATAAAAAGTTATTGTCTACCCATTATCCTAAAAATAATTATAAAATTCACTACCGGACACTAAACGATTGACATTGAAAAAGATACATAGGTTTCTGAAATTCGAGCGGAATTCTTGGTTGAAGACATATTGATTTAAACAACCATTTGAGAAATTTAGCAAACAATGATTCTGAATCATCATAAACTTATTAATAAAACAATGGAAAATTCTCGAAAGTACCGTTATGGTTAATTACTTAAATCTTGAAACGGCCGCTACAGCATAAAACTTTTCATTGCAATTCCTTTGTTACATTATAGTACAATTTTTAATGAAAATCTAGTATCTATTAAATTAAAAAGGGCTGAAATAGTTTTCGGTAAACCTCTTTATATAGGTGTGACTATTTTTTGATTTTATGATACCGAAATTGGATCTTAAAGACGTAAATTACTAAAAAACAATATGTACGGCCTTATCTCCCTACATCAACTGATATTTTTTGGTTCAAAGACATATTTTTAACCCCAAACTCACGTATACGTTAGAAGCGTAATTAAATTATAATCTACCCCCATCCATCGTTCGTATAAACTTTTTTAATGAAATTTTTACTAAAAAACAATATATACGGCCTTATCTTCCTACATTAACTAATATTTTTTGAAAAAATATCTAAAGAAATGTGTCATATTTCAACAAATAAATATTTAATACTCACGCTTTAAGGGAACAACTTATCACTTGCACACCTTATTTAACACTGAAAATATCAATTTTTAATACACACGTCTTTGTCCATTCATTAAGCCGGTGACGTCGGCGGCCGTATAGATTACTAAGATTTTAATAATTTTGTCTCTATTTAATATAAAATTAATATTGGATTACTTTATTGGAGAAAAAATATTTTCGTATTATCAGTAATCAACCGCAATATCTCACAATGAATAAAATACTGAATCGAATCGTAGAAAACAAAATGAATTGAGGAAACTTATCACTAATCAAAAAATAACTACAAAGTATGATGAATGTGGTTTTAACAATAAACCATTATGATACATTGTTGCAATGAATGGTGTGTTGTTCCAGCCAGACGCTGATAGTGCAGAATATGCAGCGTAAGTATTCTAGATATTTGACCCTGGTAAAGCAGCCGCCGACGTCACCGGCTTAATGAATGGACAAAGACGTGTGTATTAAAAATTGATATTTTCAGTGTTAAATAAGGTGTGCGTGAGTAATAAATATTTTTTTGTTGAAATATGACACATTTCTTTAGATGTTTTTTCAAAAAATATCAGTTAATGTAGGAAGATAAGGCCGTATATATTGTTTTTTAGTAAAAATTTCATTAAAAAAGTTTATACGAACGATGGATGGGGGTAGATTATAATTTAATTACGCTTCTAACGTATACGTGAGTTTGGGGTTAAAAATATGTCTTTGAACCAAAAAATATCAGTTGATGTAGGGAGATAAGGCCGTACATATTGTTTTTTAGTAATTTACGTCTTTAAGATCCAATTTCGGTATCATAAAATCAAAAAATAGTCACACCTATATAAAGATGTGCATCTACAAATGATTCTTCAAAATCACTTTCGATATCAACTTCATCATTCTCGCTATCTCCGTCTTCGGCCAAATTAATAATAATATTATCTACAACAGTATCTAAAAGTGGTTCATTGTTCATAAATTCATCTTCAATCTTTTTAACATGGTCACATTTAACTTTCCGATCATTTGCAGAAAATGTGTCAAAAAATTCATTACAGAATTATTTAACCTTGTTAAATTGAAGGTAACATTTCGTTTGGCCACATATTCTTTAAGTGCCGCCCCAACACTCTCGATCGGATTTAAGTACGGGTGATAAGGGGGTAGCCTTAAAACTTGCAATCCATGTCGAATAAACAATTCATCGATTTTATAAGTTTTATATTGCGGTTTGTACATTTTTGCAACGTTATAAAGATCCGGTTTTAACATTTGTTCACTGTAATATATGTTTCTTTTAGAAAGCCAGTTTTTTTATTGTTGTTTAGTCCAAGCAGTCGTAGGTAATTTTTCATTTAGAACATTGTGATATGGGGCGTTATCAATTACCACAACTGCGTTTTTTGGCAGGTTTAGAATACGTTTTTCTTGTACTCACTTCTCATAATTTTCGTACGCTATTTCATTATGATAATCTCCTGTTTTTGACTGGGAGTTCCACATAATACCAGCATTAGGTACAAAACCATTTTCACTTCCTGCATGGACAATGATGAGCCTATTACCTTTTGAAACGGGTTTTCTTAATCCTTCGTCACTCTTGTCGCTCCATCCTTTAAGGTTCGTGTGACATGAATGAATGTATGTTTCATCCATATAAATGATAGGTTTGTTCTGTTCTCTGCACTTTTTTATGTTTCTTAAATATAGTAGGCGTTAATGTCTGATTTCGTGACGTTCCATTAACAAACTTGTGTTGTTTTTCATGTTGGTCCAACGAAAACACAAAGAATGTATTTGTTTTCGCAGAGAATCGTGACTTCCTGCGAAGCCATAACTATTTACAAAGGTTTGGTGTACATTTATTAACGTGGGTACTTTTTTCTCGAATATGTGAAAATTTATTATGCACCTTCTAAGCATAGTTTTGTCGAATTGATCCATACGGATACTTGACGTTCTTTGTTTTTTAGTAGGCACATCAGTGTCAGCATTACTTCCTGCCAGAGCTTTTTTTTAATACGGGAAAGCGTTCTTTGATTAACTTTCATAGCTGCAGAAACTCGTTCAATGACCTGATAATAAAATAAGTTGATATGAATGGTGTGTTAAAAGTTTTACTCATGTGTATTATAACGAGAAAACCTACAAACCCTCTCAGTGCTCGTTACAGGTATGCGGGTTGTCTCACGTGGTACAACCCGTGCTCGCCAGTCGACTAGCTTCGAGTCGAAGAAGGGGTGGATTCTTCAAAAAAATTATTGAGTATACAAAAAGGGCGCCAGAGAAGTTTTGGCAAGCACCCCAGACTTCCTAAGTTAGCCCACAACTCCTCAGTGGGTTAACAACACTCACTACACACTCCAAAGGTTAAACTGATAGGTAAATTATCATAAGTAAATAAAAGTCAGCAAATACACCCTGATTGAAATTTTAATTAATCTTGGTGGACCAAAGGTCTCTTTTCAAAATATATGATACAATATCACTACCAAAAGAAAAATATTATAAATAACGTCTGAGCTCAGCTGAAGGCTGTAATCTCAGGGTGCAGTAGAGCTGAGGGCCCCAAACTACACCGATGTCTCAATCCAAAGATTCTAGAGAATCGACCAAATTGTTCATGTACAAAATTCCAAAAATTACAACGATAATATATTATATATATATATATGTCAAAAAAACACCAATGTATAGTTACAAGGGTTCACACTTCCGCAATTTATACCAGTATCAATATGAATATAATAATTGCATAAGCCAGAAATTTAAATTACAACGAGTTTAGCGTTGCTGGAGAATATACAACTCAAAATTATATACGGCGCAAAATTATATACAAGAAACCATTAGAAATAGGTAAAAAACTACTAAATATCGCAATATTAGGTACGTACCAAGTGTTCCAGCGTATCTTAATCTATGAGCAAGATTTCAAAAATATTTTAAATACAAAATTCAAGTATAAACGAGATTATAGTAATCGCCGCAAGAAAAAAACAAATAAAACTTAATATAAAAAAAACGGTAATATGTGAAGCATAGATGTGAATTTACTACTGAGTTTAAAGAAATAAGAAAAGGAAAACTGTTAACCTTTCCTTTCCCGGCACCAGAACAGGAACTGAGATTTCTCCAGATTAATCCAGGCCTCCTGGAACTGGTCTCACCGACCCATTAAATTCCAATCAGCGTTTTAATGTCCATATACTAAAACCCCCCTAAAATAGAGAAACGAATTAGCCTCTACATAGGGTTTGCATTTTACCCCGGTCAAATTTTCGACGTACCCCCGTAATATCCCATCATACTGACTATAATAACAATACCCGAAATTCGCAAATAATTACACCTCATGACTTTTAACTGTATAAAAGCCACCTACTCTGAGAATAAAAACTATATGACTGGTTTTTTTCCGCTCAGCAAAAAAACTACGATACCAATAAAAACCCATAATATAAAAACTACGTTGTTGGACACATCCCTGAATGTTTATACAACCCCTGTGATATATTCTTATTTGAACAAAATATAAAGCCATGAAGAATGTGAATGAATAAAAATTTATAAAATATAACGAAACTATCCTGCGAACCCAGATTACAAACTCCAATAAATTACGAATCAAAGCAGAATTTCTACGTTAAATTGCCTACAAATCTGTTAATTCCTAAAAAGTATCTTTCAACCATTTACCTTTTTATTGAATCCTACCAGCTAACGCCGTCTACGGGAATTTTCCACGTGGTTTCCTAAATCTACCAATTCTACTGGAATCCTTTGGTCATCGGCACCCCCTGGTTCAGTATATTATTGGGTCAGACCTTCGATTTGTTAAATCGAGCGATATTTTCTTCCCCTACGTAGAATTTATCAGGCTTTCCGTGAAATAACGTTATGGCTCCCAGAGCACATGCAAATATCTCTTGTTGAAATGAAGTGTATTCACCTTGACGGCAATTGGAGGACTGAAATTTTTAACTCGGTTCCGACAGCGCTGTGACTTCTCTCAGTCGACAGGTTAGCCAAATTAAATTTACGACGGCTCGGCGAATTTTTCGCGTTACAGATTCCCCCCCTTTCGTCAGTGAAAATTAACCCGGAAAGGTTAATTTTCATCGTCAGGCGGTTGCGTAGAGTATGGTTTCAAGTCCTTGCAGTGCCATACTCCTGCCGTAGCTCCATCCTTATCGTGCAACTCATACGTCCACGGAGATACCCTCTTAGCTATCGAGTAGGGCCCTATATACTTAGGCGCTAGCTTACGCGTGTAATACCTCGCAGCATCCGAAAGGAGAAAATTCCTCTTCCACACTAAATCGTGCGGGAGATACTCAACATGCCTACGCCGCAGATTATGGCTATCACAAGCCTTCTGATTGGCATCCTCTAACCGTTTCCTGATGTCAGGGAACAATTTCCTAAAACTCTCATTACGACTACTCTCGGGAGTTCTCACACTATCTCCCAGATCTAAATCTGAATTATCAACATAATCGGCACCAGACAACAGCATAGACCTACCAAAATTAGCGAAATACGGTGTTACCTTCGTGACTTCATGAGTAGATGTTCTAATCGCACATCCTATCTGAGCGAGATGCTCGTCCCAACAACGATGATTATCCGAGACCTAGGAAGCCATCATAGTCTTAATCACACGGTTAACTCTTTCACACGGGTTAGCCCCTGGATGATAATTGGCATTCAGCTTGATACGACAGCTATATCGGGAAGCTAAACTTCGGAAAAGATTACTACGATATTGGGGACCATTATCACACAAAATCACATTGGATACCCCATATACAAGAAATACTTCATCTTCAATCTTACGAGCAACGGCCGCTGCAGACGCTGTTCTGAGTGGGTATATCAGCACATACTTGGTCAAATAATCCGTAACGACAAGGATGGAAGAATTACCTCGTTTTGACCTAGGAAGAGGCCCCATCAGATCTGTGCAAATTATTTCCCACGGCCTGCTAGGCTTTGGATGAGACGCCATCTTATCAAAAGGTTTACCTTGTGACACCTTATGCGCCGCACACACCTCACAACGATTAACATACCTAGCGACGTCAACCCTCATTTTCGGCCAGTAAAAACGCTCAGCTACTCTGTGGAAGGTTTTAAAAATACCCGTATGTCCAGATGTGGGAGGGACATGGGCTTCCATGATTATACGCGACCTACCAGCCTTGGGAACTACCAGTTTCCAAGATTCACCAGGCGACAGCGGTTGTGTGTACTTATTGACAACATGTTTGAAGAGGAGATTATCCTTCACACGCCAATCCGGAAATTTAAGGGGATTACTAGCGACATTCTTCACCATCTTACAATACCACTTATCATTGGTTGTATCAAACGGAGGGGGCGGTACCTCTTCAGATGAAACCTCCACAGACACCTCATCGACCACAAGGACGGACCGAGAAAGAGCATCTGGTACTACGTGTTCACGACTTTTGCGATGTATAATTTGGAAGTTATACTGTTGCATTTTGACTGCCCATCGGGCTAGACGACCCTTCGGACTCTGCAACTTCTGTAGCCACAGTAGGCTATAGTGATCCGTAATGACGGTAAAAGAAACACCCTCTAAATAAGGCCGAAGTTGTTCAAGTGCCCAAACCACAGCGAGACATTCGCGTTCAGTGGTTGAAAAATTCCGTTCTTGGCGAGTAAGAGATCTACTTAAATAGCAAATAACCTTGTCACCATCCTCGTGAGGCTGACTCAACACAACCCCTAAACCATAACCACTACTATCGGTCTGTACAACAAAGGGTTTATTAAAATCGGGACACGTATAATCGGCGCAGAAACCAAACATTCCTTAACACGACGAAACGAAGACTCACATTCAGAAGACCACACAAAAGGACGATTTTTCCTCATAAGACCCGTAATGGGGACCATGATGGTTGAAAAATTAGGTATAAATCTCCGGTACCAGGAGAAGGTTCCAACCACACGACGAACTTCCGTAATATTACGAGGAGTCGGTAACTCCAACATTGCCTTCACCTTATCCGGATCCACATGCAACCCAAAACGATCAACTACATACCCAAGATACTTCATTTCAGGACGGCAGAACTGACACTTATCCACGCTAACAGTAATTTTAGCATCCGCTAACCTCTTAAAAACCTCTTCGAGCACCCGTACATGTTCTTCGAAAGTTTGCGTACAAATAACCACGTCGTCAAGATAGACAAAAACATGCGGTTCAAGATCATGGCCTAAAACATTGTCTATAAGTCTCTGCCAGGTAGCTGGGGCATTATGTAAACCAAATGGTAGTCGTTTGAACTGGAATAGACCCCTATTAGGTACCGTAAAAGCAGTGTATTGCCTTGAAGATTCGGCTACCGGAACTTGCCAATAAGCGGACTTGACATCTAAACTAGACAAATATTTAGCCTCACGCAACTTCTCTAAAGTATCCGTTACCAGGGGAAGAGGGTAGCTATCTCGAACAGTGACAGCATTCAACTTCCTATAATCAACGCAAAATCGATAGGAATCATCCTTCTTCTTGACCAGCAAAATTGGAGAAGCCCACGGACTATTGCTGGGTTCTACAACACCTAACTGCAGCATCTCATCCATTTCAGCATCTCATCCAATTCAGCATCAATATGCCTCTGTACAATGGGATTGACCCTATAATATCGCTGCTTGATGGGGGGACTAGAAGTAACTATCACGTGTTCTACTCTATCGGTACACCCTAGACCTTTTCCCATAATTTCCATATTCCTATCAATCACCGCTTGAAGTCTCTGCTGTTCCAAAGGAGTGAGTACTGTTCTAGACGACACATGTTTCACACTATTTATCAACACAGGATCTGCCGAAAAATGCCACTCGTCATGGCGAAGATCTGGGACGACGCCCATCAAATTCCAAAAATCTACACCAAGGATCAAAATATGAGTTAATTCAGGGACAACCAGAGCCTCAATCAACCGCATACGACCCCTCAAAACCACGGGCAACACTACGGTTCCAATACTCTGTAACACATTACCATTTGCCACTGTACAATTAGTCGTCCTACTTTCATCCAAAGTCAACCCTAAACAAGAAATTAACTCATATCCCTTACCTCCTAAAATAGTTCTTGAAGCGCCCGAATCCAAAAGACCTAACAACGTTTTTCCTAAGATATCTATCTTAAGATAAGGACGTTCATCATTAACGACATGATCCAACACATAATCTATAACGGCACGAAAACTACTGATCGGGGGGTTTTCACTGACGCACTCTATCCGATCATTCAAGCACGCCTCGGTTCGTTTACGCTGGCTAATTCTGGAAGAGCAATCAGGACAAGTCCTAACCGTGAATCCTTCTTTCTTACATCTAAAGCAAAATTTCCTATTACTACGACACGCTACGGCCCGATGACCTGGCTGCTTACAACGGAAACAAACGAGCTCATGAACTTTAGGAATTGATGACGAAGTAGGGAGGGTTAGAGTTCCAACCTCAGACACAGGTTCCACATGCTATGACACATAAGCTAGGTCTGGCTCCATACAATTTAGTTCCCTCGAGGGTACACTGTAATTCTCGATAGCCAATTTCCTAGCCTCCAATTTACGACCCAAGGTTAATAACTCACGCACGCTATTAATTTCCATAAGTCCAAGATGATGTTGGTAGTAAGGCGTGATATTCCTTAACAATATTTTGAGTTGCGTCTCCTCCGAAATAGGGCAAGACAGCCTTTTAAAATAACCAGACATCACGGCCAAGTAGATTCCCATGCTTTCGTCCGGACCTTGAGTCCTCCTTTTGATTTCCTCGAACAGTTTCTCATTGTAATCTACCGATAAATACTCTTCCCGTAATAGATCCACGAACTCATCCCAAGAGTTTACCTCTTCTCTATAAGCTAAATAAAACTGATAAGCCCTACCAGAAAATAAATCGATACCACTAGCTAACAAAATTTCCTTATCCACATTACGCGAAACTCGATACTCTTCAACTTTTTCCAGAAAGCTCGATAGTGAAATACCTTTGGGATCTCCAGAAAACACCAAACCCCACTTGCTAGGCAAGATAGTCTTAATACTAGACAAGTTTCTCGACGCATTACCAGGATTAGGAAGTGGTCTGACTTCATTGAAAGTCGATCTACGGATAGTTGACAAATTTGCAAAGGACGGCCCAGGTTGAGAGAGGATTTCCAATTGGGGGGGTTGAGATTGACGAGAACGCTCATGTCTAGAAGCCTCACTTCCCAATGATTCGTATAAGGAGAGAGCTTTAGCCATCAGTTCATCTACTTTTCCCCTTTGTCGAACACCAGCATCACCTGCTTCGAAGTTAGTCGCACGTTCCAACCGACCTATGACATGCACCAACTGACTCTGTAACTTCTGGAAATTACCACTCACACGAGTTTCGTTGAACTCTTCTACACCGGGCTCAATCTGATCTAACTTATTCTCAACTGCACTCAAGTCTTCGGCAGCTGTATACGGATACTCTGGCGGATCTATACTATCATCTTCCTTCTCTACCTGCAACGTTAAAGTTAAACTACGCCGCATCTCAGACTTCGTGCCACTTGCAATACCACGTATTGTCAACTCATACACAAGCTCATCCTGAACCAACCGATTAACCACAAACCTACGAGACATTTTATCTTTTTAAGTTCAATCTGACAAGCAAACCAGGCAACAAACCAATTTCCAACCTAGCGGAACAATAATTCTTCACCGACACACCTGTACCTCAAATGGTCTCCCTCCAGCTGAAACCTAATAAGGAATTTAAAACCCAAATCCAGATACCGAATGTCCAAAAGTCCCTATTTGTCCAAACAATATCTCCAACCCACAGAGTTTCCACGAAGTGTACTTCTCGAACCAACGCAACGTTCCTTCCTCAAAAGCGATTCCAAAATACAGGAGTCCACAAGCCCAAGGCACCACTTCCAAAACACCGACCCGCTAAGGTTCGAACCCACAATGCAGCCTACAATCGTCGAAAGTCAAATAAACTTACCATAAAGCAAAGTATTTACGAATTCAGTTACTGTTCTGATACTAAAATTTATACACAGTGTGACCCAATATGTAACTCACCTTTTAAATTTACAATATCTATAAATTACAAATATTATACAATAGATAATCAAATAAAATTTTCAAAATTACAATTTTTATTGAAACAATAATATCGATATCAGAAATCTTCTTATTCACTTGCTACCTGAAAAAGAAGAAAAAGAAAACAAAACGCATCAAACAATGAACAATCTGTCCGTTTCCTGTATTAAAACTTCAATTTAATATTTAACACTGCTTAACAAAATTAGGTGAATTTGTTTACCACTTACGCCCCATAAAACAATTCCCTTCAAGACCTCAAACCCCTGATTTACTACAAACACTTAAATCTGGCACTATCAATAACTAATTAAGAGAAATTATTCCCGGGTAACGCCCACAATTGAAACAATTACCTTCAAAGTTAAGCAATCCCCAGATTTACTATAAAAAGCCCAATTAAATCTGGTGCAATAGATTACAAAAGACACAATAACTGAAGTTAAATCTACAATGACTAAGTTTCTAAGAAAAAGTTGAAAATTTATCAAAGTTTTTTAAAAAAAAATATAAAATCTACAATATTGAATTTTCAAAATTCCAATAATCAATCAGTATGAAAAGAAAAGAAATGTTGCCCACGAACCAATAAACTCTTGTCTGATTTCTACCATAAAATTTTCAGTTTGATATATATTATAATCTCACAGAATAAGGTAAGTTGTTTACAAATTACGTCCAATAAAACAATTCCCTTCGAATTGAACACAACCCCAGATTTACTAAAAACAATTAAATCTGGCACAATCAAAACATATTAAGAGAAATTATTTCCAGGTACGCCCCAATAAAACAATTACACTTAAATCTGGTGCTAAAATAAACTGAAAATAAATCTGCAAATTTAACTTATCAAAAGTTCAAGTTTAATCAAATGGCTACAACTAAAATTTTGATTTTTAAAGTTTAAGTTTAATCAAAGATGCTAGAAAAAAATTTAATTTCAAAAGTTTAAGTTTAAATTACGGGATATGTATTGCTGACAATAAAAAAAAATACTAACGGCCCCACGTTATGGGCACCAAAAACATATAACGAGAAAACCTACAAACCCTCTCAGTGCTCGTTACAGGTATGCGGGTTGTCTCACGTGGTACAACCCGTGCTCGCCAGTCGACTAGCTTCGAGTCGAAGAAGGGGTGGATTCTTCAAAAAAATTATTGAGTATACAAAAAGGGCGCCAGAGAAGTTTTGGCAAGCACCCAAGACTTCCTAAGTTAGCCCACAACTCCTCAGTGGGTTAACAACACTCACTACACACTCCAAAGGTTAAACTGATAGGTAAATTATCATAAGTAAATAAAAGTCAGCAAATACACCCTGATTGAAATTTTAATTAATCTTGGTGGACCAAAGGTCTCTTTTCAAAATATATGATACAATATCACTACCAAAAGAAAAATATTATAAATAACGTCTGAGCTCAGCTGAAGGCTGTAATCTCAGGGTGCAGTAGAGCTGAGGGCCCCAAACTACACCGATGTCTCAATCCAAAGATTCTAGAGAATCGACCAAATTGTTCATGTACAAAATTCCAAAAATTACAACGATAATATATTATATATATATGTCAAAAAAACACCAATGTATAGTTACAAGGGTTCACACTTCCGCAATTTATACCAGTATCAATATGAATATAATAATTGCATAAGCCAGAAATTTAAATTACAACGAGTTTAGCGTTGCTGGAGAATATACAACTCAAAATTATATACGGCGCAAAATTATATACAAGAAACCATTAGAAATAGGTAAAAAACTACTAAATATCGCAATACTAGGTACGTACCAAGTGTTCCAGCGTATCTTAATCTATGAGCAAGATTTCAAAAATATTTTAAATACAAAATTCAAGTATAAACGAGATTATAGTAATCGCCGCAAGAAAAAAACAAATAAAACTTAACATAAAAAAAACGGTAATATGTGAAGCATAGATGTGAATTTACTACTGAGTTTAAAGAAATAAGAAAAGGAAAACTGTTAACCTTTCCTTTCCCGGCACCAGAACAGGAACTGAGATTTCTCCAGATTAATCCAGGCCTCCTGGAACTGGTCTCACCGACCCATTAAATTCCAATCAGCGTTTTAATGTCCATATACTAAAACCCCCCTAAAATAGAGAAACGAATTAGCCTCTACATAGGGTTTGCATTTTACCCCGGTCAAATTTTCGACGTACCCCCGTAATATCCCATCATACTGACTATAATAACAATACCCGAAATTCGCAAATAATTACACCTCATGACTTTTAACTGTATAAAATCCACCTACTCTGAGAATAAAAACTATATGACTGGTTTTTTTCCGCTCAGCAAAAAAACTACGATACCAATAAAAACCCATAATATAAAAACTACGTCGTTGGACACATCCCTGAATGTTTATACAACCCCTGTGATATATTCTTATTTCAACAAAATATAAAGCCATGAAGAATATGAATGAATAAAAATTTATAAAATATAACGAAACTATCCTGCGAACCCAGATTACAAACTCCAATAAATTACGAATCAAAGCAGAATTTCTACGTTAAATTGCCTACAAATCTGTTAATTCCGAGAAAGTATCTTTCAACCATTTACCTTTTTATTGAATCCTACCAGCTAACGCCGTCTACGGGAATTTTCCACGTGGTTTCCTAAATCTACCAATTCTACTGGAATCCTTTGGTCATCGGCACCCCCTGGTTCAGTATATTATTGGGTCAGACCTTCGATTTGTTAAATCGAGCGATATTTTCTTCCCCTACGTAGAATTTATCAGGCTTTCCGTGAAATAACGTTATGGCTCCCAGAGCACATGCAAATATCTCTTGTTGAAATGAAGTGTATTCACCTTGACGGCAATTGGAGGACTGAAATTTTTAACTCGGTTCCGACAGCGCTGTGACTTCTCTCAGTCGACAGGTTAGCCAAATTAAATTTACGACGGCTCGACGAATTTTTCGCGTTACAGTATTTTTATACAAATAAAATGAGGAAGTAGTTAAATTTGTAATCAGTGACCGTTCTATGAAATAAAAAATTTTGTCGTGGTTTACGGCCATTTAAAAGGAGTATTAAATTCAAAAATACAATATTACGTTTCAGTTCATTAGTTGTTTTAAACGATCTTTAGATTTTAGCTCAAGCATATTTTGATATGACCAAACCGCAGTTGTAACTGAAATTGGAAGATGGTTCAAAACAAATAATAAAACCGAAACGTAACAGAGATAGTTATGAAATGAGTATAATAATTATAATTTTAAGCTAAAAAGCCTGTTACATTTAAATAGGTATCTTACACAAAATAAACATGTGCCCTTTTATATACTACTGTAGACAGAAACAGAATAGTTATTTATGCAACAAATGCATAAAGTGGTGCTTTCTTTCACGAATGAAAAAATTGACGCAGGCATGCAAAAACCAAAAAATGTCTCATTTAGGTTGCTCTAAATGGACTAAAAATGGCGTAGACTTGTTTGTAATGATGGCATAACGGTGCATAAAATTGACACATGAGTGCATAATAGTTTTTTATGTAAAAAGTGTGTAAAGTAGCCTTTTTTCGACGAATGCGACAATCACATGAGTCGAAAAAAGGCATTTACACACGAATTGCATACAATATTTTTTCTACTACCAAAAATTTTATCAAAATACAGAAGTTTAATAGTAATTTTCTTTGCGCACTAAACTAGGTTTAATTTTTCTTCAGAAGAAGCTATAACGCTTTTATTGATTCCCAATAAAAGATATTATATATTAGTTAATATTTTGAACATTTTAATCAAAATCAGAGCAAACTAACAAAACAACAGACGAATTCAATTATTAATAATACTAATATTAAATGTGCAATTTGTGCACTAGGACACTTTCGGAATATTTTGTATTCTACACCATTCTTTAAACAAATTATATTTTGTTTCGTAAATATTCACAGATTTTTGGGGCAATTATTCATTAGAAGCATTCTGTGCTACGTGTAATATGTTTGGTGGTGTATTTTCGAAATAATCTTCTGAGAGATCGTCAGAGGAATCCATCTTTATAATTATATGTACCTACCTATTCCGTTATCTAAAAAAGAATCTCATAGTTTCCTAAAGATGTTCAATACTTAAATATAAATACTTTTGCTTACCCTAGCTATAGTCGGAAGACTTCAATTTCAATTTTAAATGTCAGATTCAATGCACAAAGAAATGTCAGTCACTCACAGCCAACTTAGAGGTACCTACCTATGCACCCTATTCTATTATTTTCCAGTACCCAATAATTATTACGTATGTACTATACTGAATTCTATATGTTTCAATCTCTGATTTAAAAAAAAACTCAGATTTAATATCCGTTTATTATACCTACCTATATTTTTATAAGACTGTAACTGTATAACTGTGTAACTGTATAACTGTATAAATATATAAAGTATAACTGTATAACTGTATTTCTGTATAACTGTATTTCTGTATAACTGTATAACTGTATAACTGTATAACTGTATAACTGTATAACTGTATAACTGTATATCTGTATAACCGTATAACTGTATAACTGTATAACTGTATAACTGTATAACTGTATAACTGTATAACTGTATAACTGTATAACAGTATAACAGTATAACTGTATAACTGTATAACTGTATAACTGTATAACTGTATAACTGTATAACTGTATAACTGTATAACTGTATAACTGTATAACTGTATAACTGTATAACTGTATAACTGTATAACTGTATAACTGTATAACTGTATAACTGTATAACTGTATAACTGTATAACTGTATAACTGTATAACTGTATAACTGTATAACTGTATAACTGTATAACTGTATAACTGTATAACTGTATAACTGTATAACTGTATAACTGTATAACTGTATAACTGTATAACTGTATAACTGTATACCTGTATAACTGTATAACTGTATAAATGTATAACTGTATAACGTATAACTGTATAACTGTATAACTGTATAACTGTATAACTGTATAACTGTATAACTGTATAACTGTATAACTGTATAACTGTATAACTGTATAACTGTATAACTGTATAACTGTATAACTGTATAACTGTATAACTGTATAACTGTATAACTGTATAACTGTATAAATGTATAACTGTATAACTGTATAACTGTATAACGTATAACTGTATAACTGTATAACTGTATAACTGTATAACTGTATAACTGTATAACTGTATAACTGTATAACTGTATAACTGTATAACTGTATAACTGTATAACTGTATAACTGTATAACTGTATAACTGTATAACTGTATAACTGTATAACTGTATAACTGTATAACTGTATAACTGTATAACTGTATAACTGTATAACTGTATAACTGTATAACTGTATAACTGTATAACTGTATAACTGTATAACTGTATAACTGTATAACTGTATAACTGTATAACTGTATAACTGTATAACTGTATAACTGTATAACTGTATAACTGTATAACTGTATAACTGTATAACTGTATAACTGTATAACTGTATAACTGTATAACTGTATAACTGTATAACTGTATAACTGTATAACTGTATAACTGTATAACTGTATAACTGTATAACTGTATAACTGTATAACTGTATAACTGTATAACTGTATAACTGTATAACTGTATAACTGTATAACTGTATAACTGTATAACTGTATAACTGTATAACTGTATAACTGTATAACTGTATAACTGTATAACTGTATAACTGTATAACTGTATAACTGTATAACTGTATAACTGTATAACTGTATAACTGTATAACTGTATAACTGTATAACTGTATAACTGTATAACTGTATAACTGTATAACTGTATAACTGTATAACTGTATAACTGTATAACTGTATAACTGTATAACTGTATAACTGTATAACTGTATAACTGTATAACTGTATAACTGTATAACTGTATAACTGTATAACTGTATAACTGTATAACTGTATAACTGTATAACTGTATAACTGTATAACTGTATAACTGTATAACTGTATAACTGTATAACTGTATAACTGTATAACTGTATATCTGTATAACTGTATAACTGTATAACTGTATAACTGTATAACTGTATAACTGTATAACTGTATAACTGTATAACTGTATAACTGTATAACTGTATAACTGTATAACTGTATAACTGTATAACTGTATAACTGTATAACTGTATAACTGTATAACTGTATAACTGTATAACTGTATAACTGTATAACTGTATAACTGTATAACTGTATAACTGTATAACTGTATAACTGTATAACTTGTGACGCGTTTTCACCTTCGAAAGCCACATTCACCTTAACAGCTACCTCCTTTTTTAATATATTATGTATACGTCGTTTAAAGAGAGCCCTACAATCTTTGAGAAATGCAATGGGATCCTTATGCTTCAGGTTTGAGATGCTACCAGTTCTGATGCGACCGTTAAATGCTGCATCCAGATCATCCCATTTTACACGATGTTTTGCAGTTTCAATATGAGATGATAGGTCTCCACCATGTTTTTGAATATATTTAAATTGGTTACGAAATGATTTGATTTGAGTTATACTAGTTAAGATATGCTTCTTTTCTCCAATATTCTTGGCACTCCGTAACGCATTATTTAGTTTTCTTACAGCTTTTCTACACTCCATAAGCCCTCTAGTCACTTGGTGTTCATTATAATTAGATGTTATAAGCCCCAACAAAGTAGCAACATGTTTTACTAGATTCACAAAGAGACTCATAATAAGGATGAAAATTTTTTTCGTAAGCACTTTGAACAAAGAACTGTAATCGAATGAGCATTATCAGGATATGAGGGGTAACAAGTAAACTTCTAGTCGGACGGAAGACTGAACGATAACATTTTTCCCTAAAAAAGACCCGCGATTGAGCAGTTCTGCGATTTCCGGGCTATTGTAATATGTGTTACCATTATGTATGATTTTGTTAATTTCATTATGTTTTTGCCTAAAGTGACGAGCAATTTTCCATAATGGATTGTCACCTGGTTTTAGTGTTTCTAAGAAGTTAGACCATTCGGTATTTCTGTGTTCTTTAATTAAAATATTGATTTTTTGTTGGTATTGATTTAGTGCTACGTGATATCTTAAGTTTCTTGTTTTTTGCCATTTTTTCCTAACTTTGTTTCTGTCTTTAATGCATTCCACAATGTTATCTGGAAGTGTATTTTTTTTATGTGTTATTTGTTTAGTTGTTGTTGAATGATCTCTAGCATTAATAATTATTTTCTGAAGGTTATCAATTATTTTTACTAAATGATTTACATTTGAAATTTCATCAACTATTGTTAAATTGTTGTTAATATATTTGCGGAATTTATTCCAATTCGTTTTATTGTAGTTAAATAGTGTTTTGTTGTCAGTGTCGACTATATTGTGCGATAATTTTAAATGAATAAGAACGGGATCGTGATCTGAGGTAAGGTCGGGAAGGGTTTTTATTTTGGTCATGTTATTAATATTTTTACCAATGGCTATGTCTAGTGTGCTAGGAAAGTGGTTTGCTTGAAAGGGATGATGGGTAGGTTCGGTGGTGTGAAATACTTCACAAGCCGTGTTATCGCAGAACTTCATGAGAGTATTTCCATTAGGGTTCGGGTAGTTGGCGTATTGATCCCACTCTTGGCGGCCGTGAGGTCTGAGAGGGGGGACGTTTTCTCGGCGTAGTTCTTCACGAAGTCTCTGAGCTAGCCTGCTGTTCCTAGGAAGCTTCGTAGTTGCTTCCTGGTTGTGGGTCTGGGGTAGTCTTGTATCTTCAGGACGTGTTTTTCCAGAGGTAGGTTCGCTTCCGCTGTTATAGTGTGCCCTAGGTATTCTAGTTGGTCAGAGGCGAATTGGCACTTTTTGAGGGATGCCCAGAGTCCATGGGTTCGGAGTCGTTCTAGAACTAACTGGATATGACGAATGTGTTCTGCCAAGGTGTTTGAGTATATGATAATGTCGTCCATATACACCTTGGCGAATATGTCTATATATCCAGCTAGGACTTGATTGGCCAGTTTCTGGAACGTTGTGGGGGCGTTCTTCAGGCCGAACGGCATAACCAGGAACTCGTAGACTGACCCGTCTGGTGTCGAGAAGGCTGTGAGGTGGATGGAGTCGTCTGCCATAGGGACTTGCCAGAATCCACTTTTGAGGTCGATGGAGCTGAAAACCTTTGCTTGACCCAGGTCTCTGATTGTGTCATGGATGGGTGGGAGATTGGAAACTTCGGTTGCGGTGGCGTTGTTAAGTTTCCTGTAGTCAACGCAGAACAGCTGTTCTCCGTCTTTCTTTTGGACCACCACGATCGGGCTGTTATATTCAGAGTGGCTTGGTCGGATGACTCCGGCAGCTAGCATCTTGTCTACCTCGTCGTATATGATGCGTTTTTTCTCTGGTGAATATTTATATGGTTTTACCCTGATAGGTTTGGGGTCGTTGAGGCGGATCACGTGCTCTGTTGCCTTTGTGGTGGCCTGTTTGAGTTGATCTTCGAAGACCTCAGGGTACCGGTGCAGGACTTCCTCTACCTGTGCTTGGTAGGCTGCGGGTACCTGGCCTTCTTTCAAGGCGATGGCTTGGCTTGGTTTCCGGGACCTCTGTTGGCCGGACCAATAGGAGATGATCCTTTTTTCCTTCCCGGAATGGATGCAGCCTCTGTTGGTGTCGAGCAGGGCCTCCTGCTCTTGCATCCATTCCAGTCCCAGGATCATCTGGTGCTGGAGTTCTTTCAAAACAATGCATTTGATCTTAAATGGTTCCCCTTCTAAGGTTATGGTCTCCTCTGTTGTTCCCGCTGATTTGACCTCGTGGTTGTGGCAGGCGAGTGCGACGGAGGTTTTCGGGCTACTTGGTATTTCCTGCACCAGGCTCTGACTGACGAAATTCTTCGTGGCACCGGTGTCCAGCAGGACGGTGATGCTTTTGCCATGCAGGACTGCCTGGATTTGCGGGAGAGGGTGGCGGCCCGGACCTTTTCCGGTGATAGGGTTGAGTTCTGTGGTGGGGCGGAGCGCTTGTTGTCCGGTCGGTGATATGTTTGGGACATCGTTTATTGGTGTCCGCCCCCATTGGCGGTTCCCTGTTGCTGACGCCTGGATGTTGGTTGCTGCCTGGCCTGTGTCTGGGGTGGTGTTGGTCTGGCGTGGATCTGTGGTGGACGGGAGTATGACCTAGCTGCTTCCCGGATGTCCCTTTCTAAGGCAACTGCCACTCTATGGAGATCTTCCATCGTTCTTGGTGGTTGGGCTCTTAGGCTTCTTCTGATCTCTGGGTTGAGTTGCTCGATCAGAAGGTGGACTAGCTGTTGCTCCGTCATGTGTGGAGCTACTCTTGAGGCTAGTGTTGTTTTCTCTTCTATGAAGATTGATGGATCTTCGTCCTCTTGCTGGTACTTGCCGTAGAACTTGGACGTCAGCTTGGGCAGGTCTGATGGATGAATAAATTTATCTAGGAACCGGTTGGTGAATGCATACCACTCCATTCTGGTTCTCGGGTACTGGTTTAACCATTTGCTGGCCATCCCTCTGAGGCATTGTTTGGTGGCATTGACCCATTCCTCTTGGGGTACTTGTTGGGCCTGTAGATGTCTCTGCATGGCTTGAAGAAATTGCGTGGGGTCCTCTTCTTCCCTACCGCTGAACGTCGGTGGCTCTGGCTTCCATCCTTGGTTGGTCAGTTTCTGCAAGGCCTGGAGTATTGCTTCAGCTTTGACCGCGGCTGAGGGACTGGGAAGCGGCTGGTGGTATGTGGTAGCCTGGGTTGTCCGTAGGCTTCCTTGCTGTTGGGTCTGGTAGTGGGTGCCTGCTGGTGTTGATGTTGTGGTTGGTCCTCTCTGCCCTGAGGATCTCCGATAGCGGCTTGGCTTCCCTTGGTCCCGGTTGGGGTTGGTAGGTGCCTCTTCTATGGATTTGGACCTGGTGGACCTCTCCTTCTGGGGTTCGGACCTGGTGGACCTCTGCTCCTGGGGTTCGGACCTGGTGGACTCTTCCTTCTGGGAATTGGACCTGGTGGAACCCTCCTCCTGGGAATGGGATCTGGTAAACCCCTCCTACTGGGGTTCGGGCCTGGTGGACCTCTCCTCCTGGTGTTCGGACCTGGTGGACCCTTCCTCCTGGGAATGGGACCTGGTGGAACCCTTCTACTGGGGTTCGGACCTGGTGGACTTCTCCTCCTGGTGTTTGGACCTGGTGGACCCTTCCTCCAGCTAGCTCAGCGGCGTGGTAGTTTTCGCCTCCTCCTTCAGGGGTCGGTGTGTATCCCACTTGTTGGGCGCCATGTCGTCGGGTGGGCGTTGTCTGATTGCCAAAGCCCTGAAAAGGGCTCAGGCTGTCATGACTATTCACGTACGACATTTTCATAAATAAATATTATATTTTTATATGTATATTATATAAAAAATTCCGTATCTCACTATAAATCCCTTAGGACTCTCGTAATCCACTATCTCGCAGAGGAACTGGGAGCAAGTAAATGAAATGCCAATTCAAGATAATTCAACTTGCCCAGTTCGATCTATATCTCAACAGCGTAGCGGTACCAGAGCGTCTAAGCGAGCCGTTGCGTCTTCTTTAGAGGTCGAAGATGAACTGCCGATCCGTTGCTCCCCGCCGCCTATTTATACACATCCGCGCGTGGTTCGGTGCGCAGGCATGTGTTTTGATTGGCAGGGGCGGAGCCTATGAGTTCGACGCGCTTTGCTCTGGGGTCAGAGGGGTAACAAGTAAACTTCTAGTGGGACGGAAGACTGAACGATAACATTTTTCCCTATGCTAATTCTCATCCTAGTTGGATTGATTATTTTCATTACATTTGAATAGAAGTGGTAGTTAATATTATTTATTTTTCTTTAAAAGTTACAGTGTTTAGTAATAAGGGTCAATAGAGTTTGTACTCTTTGATTCCACAATCATACCGTCTCCTCCGGTAACGGAGTCAACTCCATTCCAAACAGAATACACCCGCCGGCTAAAAGCCAAAATACAAAAACTGAACTCGTTAAAGCCGGAAATATTCTGCAGTGCTAACTTAAATAAAAATGAAATAGTGCGCGTAAACAAACCTATAGTGTCGCTTAAAACATCTCCTAGAAAATCCAAAACCAAAGGTACGTCTAAACATAAAATTCATAAAAAACATAAAAAACTTTCAAAACTTTCTTATAACATAAAAAACAATAACAGTGAGTCGGCAACCGAAGCCGCCGGTTTACGAGGGCATTCGCCCCTTTCAATAGATAGTGCTAATTCTTCTAATTCCTCAAAATACTCTGATGAGTTACTAAGAATCAAAAATAAAACGCGCGAATTGAAAAATAAAAATAAAAATTATTTACAACTAGTGTTTATAGACGACGAGACGTCTAAACAAGACGGCACAGACAATTTAGGCACTCACGGCAATAAAAAGTGTATATTAATTAAAGAAAAGTGTATCGGAAGCGCGAATAAAAACTGTATAGGAAAAGTTGAAAACAAGTGTCTAGGAAACACAATAGTTAAAAACTGTATAGTAAACGATAAAAACTGTATAGTAAATGAAACTGGCAACAATAATATAATACAAGATAGTGATAAATCTGAGAATTTAGAATTATCTATTCCGGTCATAAGAGGTAAGTCAAACAATACAACCTCAACGCCAATTAATTCTCTAAACATGGAGGATGATGCCATCGGCCCAAATATAATAATAAATTCGACAGACGATGATCATAACACACAAATAACAAGTGATAACAATACTAATAAAGCCACAATTCATGCAATAGTGCACAAAGATGCCAACATGTCCTGGGCGGAAGAAAAAGAAAAAGAGGAAGAAAGTAACAAAGATAATTTTACCTCTCAATACGAGAAATACAATAAAGACAAACAAATAAACGCTAGACAAATATATAAAGTAACTAAACCTACCACAACTCAAGAATTGAACCGAATAGACATAGTACCGATGGACCAAGATGCAACAAACAAGCAAGGATTCGAATTACCAAAGAAGTTTGTCTCATTTAGCAAAATAATGAGTCAAACATCGACTAAGAATACTGAAATAACCACTCACAATAGTTACGAGTCAATATCGGAAATTTCGGAAGATGAGACAAAAAATAGGTCAACAATGCAAAAAAAACGCAAAAAAACACATTTTAAAAAATTCAAAACTACTGACTTCTCCTCTGACGAAGATGCTGGGAACAACGTACAACAACAAAAAAAAACCAAATCTACACCATCAACAAAAAAACCAACGTGAATTGTCCACCCATAGTCATCGACGGCAATGTATCGCACCACCGAGATATGGTGAATAAACTCAAAGAGGAAATAAAACACCAATTTGAGATTAAATACACAAACAATTCTTCTATTGTGTTTACAAAAGACGTTGATGATTTTGAGAAGCTCAAAAAAATCCTTAAGCAAGAAAAAGTGCAATTTCATACCTACGCAAGGCGTGAGGAGAAATCTCACGCCTTCGTACTAAGAGGCCTTGCTGAGGAACTTCAGCTAATAGACATCAAGGAAGAAATCGAAAAAAACTACAAAATCGAAGTTAAAGACCTCTACCGAATGACAACTAAGGGAAGGCCCCTTTATCTAGTTGTAACCGACACCAAAATCACACTAGACTATTTGAATAAAAATGTGAGGGTCATCGAATACACGAGAGTGATATGGGAACACAGACGTCAAAGTAAACCCATAATTCAATGTCATGTCTGCCAACTATGGGGGCATGCCACGTCAAATTGCGGCAGGGCACCTAGATGTCTTAAGTGTGCCGGCCCTCACCTTACCCCAGAATGTGTCAAAGAAAGATCCACGCCAGCCAGATGCGCAAATTGTAAAGGAGATCATCCAGCAAATGCTGAAATATGCCCGGAGTTCGTCTAAAGGAAGATATGGCTTGACGAAAAAAGATCCCTCAACGTAAAATCCGCACCCTCCCAACAAAAATTCATCCCTGCACCTGTACCCACAACAAATCCCTGGACGAGAAACATTAATAATAATAAAGAATTCCCGAGTCTTCCAACAAAATCTCACCCTCAAACCACCCCCCGCAATACCCACCCTCAACCCCAATCACACGTCACAACAAATAATCAACAAAGTAAAAACTCAGACATTAACAAATTCGCAGAGATCAACGGGATGTTTCAGGAGCTACAGTCGCTGGTCAACCTTGATGAGTTAGCGAGAGCAGTTGGTGATCTAATCAATGAGATGAAGAGAGCCTCTTCAAAAATCGAAAAATTTACTATCTACAACAACTTTGTGGCTGGAATAGACAAATATGACATATAGGCAGGTAGGTGATAAAACAGCTTTTCAAAAAAGATATAACCTCAAAATAATTTTCTGCAATGTATGCGGAGTGTCAAATAAAATCCCATTGATCAGACATTTTCTCGAAATTCATAAACCTGATATTTTCTTTCTTCTCGAGACGTTCCTTAAATCGTACAAATCATTTAACATCAGAAACCCAAATTATCGTCTATATAGACAAGACCGAGCCGATGATGCCGACGGCGGCGGTATCGCTTTGTTAATTCAAAAAGGCATAAACTTCAAAATCTTGCAACAAAATAAATCATCAATTGAACACATCTCGATACTTTTTGATAATAAAATTAAAATAGTCGGTGCATACAACCCGCCCGGCAACAAACTTACACAAACAGATTTCTTCAACATATTTAATACACACAACAAAGTTCTGGTAGTTGGTGATCTCAACTGCAAGCATCCGCAGTGGGATCAATACACCAACTACGCGAATGCTAATGGAAATACTCTAATGAAGTTCTGCGATGACACGGATTGTAATGTATTCCACACAATTGAGCCAACTCATTATCCCTTTCAAACAACACATTCACCTAGCATATTAGATATAGCCATTGGCAAAAATATTAACAATCTAGCAAAAATACAAACTTTACCAGATCTAAACTCGGACCATGACCCCATCCTTCTTCACCTCAAACTATCCCACAACATTACAAATGATTCTCCCACATATAATTATAAAAAGACCAACTGGAACTTATTCAGGAAACACATAAATGAAAAATTAACAATCACTGATAAATTTGATAATATAACTCAGCTAGTTAAATGCATAGAAAAACTTCAAAAAATAATATTAGAAGCGAGGGACAAATCTACCACGTTAGTTAGGAAAACACATACTAAAAATAAATTACCTGATAGCATTATACAAATAATTAAAGAAAAAAATAAAATTAGAAAGAAATGGCAAATAACAAAAGACATAACATATCGTCATGAATTAAGGAACCAGCAACAATTAATAAATACTCTAATAAAAAACCACAATAATAGCGAATGGTTGAAATTTATAAAAACTCTCAATCCGAACGATAATTCCCTGTGGAAGATCGCGCGGCACTTCAAAAATAAAAAAAATGAAATAAATAAAATTAATAATAATGGACAAATATACATTAATACTCCGGAAATCGCAGAACAGTTCGGAGAGTATTTCCAAAGCAACTTTGTAAACCATTCATCACACACACAATTACATCAAAACATAACTCTTTCAGTCCATCAATACTTAAAGTCACTAAACTCACACAACACAACACAATTAGCTACCTGCAGCGAAATATACAACACGATTCAGCAGCTCAAAAACAAAACAGCTCCGGGTACTGACACAATACATAATATATTGCTCAAAAACATCACAAAAAAGGCAATAGTTCAATTAACACATATCACAAATTTTATTATCAAAACGGGGCAATATCCTGATATGCTCAAGATTGCCAATGTCATACCCATCGTCAAATCTAATAAATTACCTTGTTATGTAGATAGCTATCGGCCAATCTCCTTATTAAACAATATAGCAAAGGTGATAGACAAAATAATCTTGTTTAGACTAAGAAATTACATTGAAAGACATAACATTATACCCCCCGAACAGTACGGATTCAGAAGCGGTCACAGCACAATCTCACAAATAATAAGAGTGATCAACTACATAAGGGATGGTTTTCACAAAAAAAATAAAGCAATAATGGTTACTTTAGACATTCAGAAAGCTTTTGACTCCGTATGGTTCGAGGGGCTAATATACAAACTTATTAAACTAGAAATACCATGGTATTTAATCAAAATCATAAGTTCTTATTTAACAAATAGGAAATTTTACATGAAAATTGATAACCACTCGGCCGGACCGTACTCCATGCAAGCTGGAGTTCCTCAAGGCTCAGTATTATCACCTTTGCTATACACCCTATTCATTCACGATCTCCCAACATCCCCACAATTGTTGACTGCTATGTATGCCGACGACACCTGTTTTGTAGCCACAGCACAGAATCAAGATCATGCATTAGAAACGGTACAAACACACATCAACACAAAAATTATTCCATATTTACACAATCAAAAATTAGCTATTACCGCCTCCAAAACAGAGTATTTATTACTCAGGAGAATAGCTAAAAAACACACCTCATTGCAGTCTCAGCTTTGCGTTGATGGGCAGAATATCAAACCGAGCACTACCCTGAAATATCTAGGGTATACTCTGCAAGGGAACACAAATGCAAATGCACATATTTCGCAACAGATTCGAAAGGCCAAGATTGCAATGAGTAAACTACACCCACTCATATGCACACATAGTAACCTCACAACACAAAACAAGATATTAACATACAAATACATCATCAGACCCATTCTGACATATGCTGCTCCAGTTTATTACAACGGGACAAAACATAATTTTCACTCTCTGCAAGTGGTTCAAAACAAGTGTCTGAGGATGGCTGTTAAACATAACTGCTACCCCAGACTTCCCAAAAATACTTGGTTACATGACAGAGCCGATACGCCAACTATCAAAGACTTCATAAATAAAATCTCATCAAACTTTTACAATTATTGTCTGCCAGAAGATCTTCGTAGAAATCTCACAGACGCTAATCGCGCAGGAGACATCCGAGATAGTGGGTGTAGGCTTCTGCATGGCTCGTTAATTACATAACAAGATCGTTTAACTCCGAATCTATATCATCTCACAAAGTGTAAATCACTCAAATAAACAAATTTAAGTAAAATCAACGTTAGTCATGTTGCCGTCTCGAAAACTAAAACCCCATATCATTTTTGAAACCCTGTTTTTTAGCTACTTTTCAGGGATAACCTAGCCGAAATATTCTAGGAGTCACAATTATTCGAGGTACAAAGTTGTTGCATATAGCAAAAAATTATGGATAATGTCTACGAACAAGGAGCCATGAACCCCTCTCAGGACAACCACAACAAGGAGAAAAATGGCCAGGTCATCGGCATGCGCATATGCTTATTTTTCTAATTGTTGTTTTTATAATATCAAACATGAATAAAGAATATTTTAAAAAAAAAAAAAAAGACCCGCGATTCCACAGTTCCAAATTATATTTCAAGTGCGACGGTTGAATTGTAATTCATTGGAAAATTGTTATTAAATATTTTAATTTATCTATAATAGTGAAAGAGTTTGTTCACAGGAATTCTATCGAGTTATCCTCATAGACTTCCAAACGTTACCCTCACCCCCAATAACGGGTACACCGTACCCTACGGAGTACACCCGACGGCTAAGGGAAAAAATTCAAAGACTTGCCAGTGTTAAACCTGATATCTTTATCAATGAAAACTTAAACAGTGATAAAACAGTGACAATTAAAAATAAACCATAAACAAAACATTTAATAAAAGTGAAAACATCCCCCAGGAAAAAGATATCTAAAGGTACGTTTAAAAATAAGATCACAAATAGACCCAAACTAACATACACTCATAAAAACTCGAATAAAAAAACCGACACAAAAAAAAGTGAATGGAAAAATACTGGGGAGTCCAAATCACAAAACGAGGACGACGAACCATGTACCAGCGCTGACTCTCATAGCTCAAATTACTTAAAAGAACTAGAGAGAATCAAAATTAGAACACAAGAACTAAAAATCAAAAATCAAAATTATCATCAAATCGCTTTTATAAATGAGATAGAAAATAAAACAGATAAAACAATACCAAATTTAGACACAATAATAATTCCAAAAACTTGCTTTGACTCTATTAACGTATCCGAATTAAACAAGTGTATAGAACTTTCTAACACCGTAGAAAAGTGTATAGGACAAACTAACAAAGAAAAGAGTATAGAAAGTCCAAACTTAGAAAAGTGTCTAGGAAACACTCAAAATAAAAAGTGTCTAGAAAACTGCCAAGACAAAAAGTGTATAGAAAACGATCAAATTAAAAAGTGTATAGAAAACTCAGAACTGACAACAGATCATAGTTTAGACCTATCAATCCCTACGTGTAGAGGTAAAACTATAAATAGTACATCCACCCCGGACAAAACTAAAAAATTACAAAATTCAAAAAATAAAATTCCAATGGAAGAAGACACAATAGGGTACAGCACTAGCGCATCGGAGGATGAGAAAAACTCAACAATATCCGAAACCAAAAACAAAACGACACAAGCCCTTATACATAATTTAGCTAGCCAATCATGGGCACAACAAGTAGAAAACGAGGAAAACACACCTACTACCGACCAATTTGTTTCCCAATATGAAAACCTAAATAAAAAAAAGATAGTACCTAGGACGATGGACATGACAAAAAACATAAATCAAAACGAAGACATGAATGCCATAATTACTATCCCCACTGAAGAGCAAATGGAAGTTACATCGCAACAAATGGAAGTTACATCGCAACAAGATAAATTCATTGTCCCAAAAAAGGTTACCTCATTCAACACTCTCATAAGAAAAAAGAAAAAAGAAACAGAAACGAAAACAAGTAATAGATACGAAACGTTATCTGAAGAATCCGAGGATGACGCGTCCACGATGCCACAAAAAAAAGGAAAAAAACCAAATTCCGAAAATTAAATATTTCAGACGAAAGCTCAGATGATACAAATAAAAATAGAAATATAAAACGTTCTAAACCAAAAGAAACTATTGTATCAAAAAACGTTAAAAAAACCGCAATCTCATGCCCGCCCATCATAATTGACGGGAACGTTTCAGCACACAAAGAAATGGTGCTGAAACTAAAAGAATACGTCACAAAATCATTCGAAATGAAGTACACCACGAATTCAACAATAATATTCACTAAAGAAGTCGAAGATTTTAACAAGCTAAAACAAATTCTTAGAGTGGAAAAAGTCCCATTCCACACGTATACTAGGAAAGACGATAAAACTCATGCTTTTGTACTGAGAGGACTTGCGGAAGGGATGCAAATAGATGAAATCAAAGATGAACTTGTCAACATCTATAAAATCAATATAAAAGACATATTCCGAATGACTACGAAAGCAAGGCCATTATATCTTGTTATCACTGAACCGAAAATTACTTTAGATTACCTTAACAAAAATGTTAGGGTAATTGAACACACCCGAATACTATGGGAATATAGACGACAAGTAAAACCTATCATCCAGTGCCACATATGTCAGCTCTGGGGTCATGCAACATCAAATTGTGGACGTGCTCCTAGATGTTTGAAATGTGCTGCACCCCATCTGACCCCAGAGTGCCCCAAAGATCGCTCTAAACCGGCTAAATGTGCTAACTGCAAAGGCGACCACCCTGCGAACGCAGAAATATGTCCAGAGTACATAAAAAGACGGGAATGGCTGGAATCCAGAAGAACGCAAACAACAAAGAAGGCAACACCCAAATTTATTCCTGCTCCTATCCCAACGACGAATCCCTGGAACAACAAAACCATACTTTCCCAACAAGAATTTCCCATTTTACCAACAAAGCACTCAAATCCTGCCCCTCAACAAAACACTCCTAAAATTGCAAATAACCCACAAACAACTACTGTCCCAACGACTGACTTAAATAAATTCACGCAATTAAACCAAATGTTTCAAGAACTCCAAAGCATAGTAAATCTTGACGAACTTACAAGAGCTGTATCTGATCTACTCCAAGAGATGAAGAATGCCTCAACCAAATTAGACAAGTTTACAATATATAACAACTTTGTAGCCGGGATTGAGAAATATGACATCTAGGCAGGTAGGTGGTAAAACAGGAATTCAAAAACGTAATCATCTTAAAATAATTTTCTATAATACCAATGGAGTTATAAATAAACTCCAAATTCTCAGACATTTTCTCGCCTTCCATAAACCAGATATCTTCATTCTGTTCGAGACACTTCTCAAACCAAACAAAACCGTGAGCTTTAGAAATCCCGAATATAGTCTATATAGACAAGACCGCCCCGCAAATGTCGGCGGAGGTGGTATCGCAGTATTAATTAAAAAAGACATAAAATTCCAAATTCTGCAACCAAATAATTCATCGATTGAGCATATCTCATTACTAATAGATAATAAATTAAAAATAGTGGGGGCATACAATTCACCAAATAAAAAATTGTATGAATCAGACTTTTTCAATATCATAAATACTCATAGTAGGGTTCTCATGGTTGGTGACTTAAATTGTAAGCACCCGCTATGGGACTCCTATGCCTCACATGCCAATCCAAATGGAAGTACTCTCTTAAGGTTTTGTGACAATTCGGACTGTAACATATACAGTACCGACGATCCTACACATTTCCCATACTCTGGTTTCTCCCCTAGCACCATAGACATTGCTATAGGGAGAAACATAAATACAATAACAAAAATGAAAACCATTCCGGATTTGAACTCTGACCACGACCCCATCCTTCTAGAATTAAAAATGTCCTACACTATACACTCTCCCCCGATTAAAAAATACGATTATACAACAACAAATTGGAAATTATTTAAAAAATATATTAATGAAAAACTTATCATCGTAGACAAAATAGAAAATATAAATCAATTAACTAACACTATTCAAAATCTTCAAAATATCATAATCACTGCTCGAAACACATCAACATCCTTAAAACATAAATTAAACCTCCAAAATTCCCTTCCCGATTACATTTTAAACATAATTAAAGACAAAAATAAAATCCGCAAAAGATGGCAAATAAACAGAAATAATAACGACAGACAATCATTAAAATATTATCAAAACTTAATAAACACATTAATAAATGAATATAGAAACTACAACTGGAAAGTGTTTCTAGAAAAACTTACCACAAAAGATAATTCACTATGGAAAATAACTAAACAATTAAAAAGTAAACGAGAAGAATTAACAAAAATAGTAGTAAATGGCAACATTATAACCCAAAAATCCAATATTGCACAAGCCTTTGGAGAGTACTTTCAGGACAATTTTATCAATAATACACCAAACACACAATACCACCTAAATATAAATCAAATAGTCACAGATTACTTAAAAAATGTACGAACAACACACAACACAAATTTAGTAACCACATCAGAAATAACAAGCACCATTGGCACACTCAAAAACAAGACTGCACCGGGGGTGGATGGGATTACAAATGTATTACTAAAAAGTCTTCCTAAAAAAGCAATAGTGCAAATTACACATATTGTAAACTATATAATTAAAAATGGTATCTATCCCGATATGCTCAAGATTGCCAATGTTATACCGATTATCAAAGCCCAGAAACAACCCTGTTATGTGGACAGTTATAGACCTATCTCCTTACTTAACAATATAGCAAAGGTGATAGACAAAGTACTTCTCACTAGAATTCAAAAATATGTTGATAAACATAATATTATACCCCAAGAGCAATACGGTTTCAGAGGCGGTCATAGTACAGTCGCGCAAATTATAAGAGTATTTAATCACATTAGAGAAGAGTTCCACAAAAAAAATAAATCAATAATGACCACTATTGACATTCAAAAAGCCTTTGATACCGTATGGCACGAGGGGCTAATATATAAACTTATTAAACTCAAATTTCCAGAATACCTAATTAAAATTATTAAATCTTATATTACTAATAGAAAATTTTATTCTTGTGTGAACGAAGGTGTAGCAGGGCCATACTCCATACTCGCCGGAGTTCCACAAGGGTCGGTACTTTCACCCTTGCTGTATTCCCTATTTACCCACGATTTACCCTCCTCACCGCAAATTCTAACCGCCATGTACGCAGACGACACATGTTTTGTATCATCTGCAACGACTCCAGACTTTGCACTACAAAACATTCAAACACACATAAATACACAAATACTGACATACATGAGGGACAACAAACTTACTATCAACCCCTCCAAAACAGAGTACTTGTTACTCAGGAGGATGGGGAGGAACAAGTGCTCATTGCAATCTCAGCTATATGTAGATGGGCAAATTATATCACCCAGTAACACACTAAAATACTTGGGATATACAGTGCAGGGCAACACTAATGCCAATGCACACATTATGAAACAAGTACAAAAAGCGAAGATGGCAATGAGCAAATTGTACCCACTGATCTGTAAGAAAAGCTGTCTCTCACCACATAACAAATTGATCATATACAGGCAAGTTATTAGACCAATACTAACATACGCCGCTCCGGCCTACTACACAGCCACTAAACACAATTTCCATACACTGCAGGTGGTGCAAAACAAGTGCTTACGTATGGCAATACCACACAAAACAGTTTACCCTAAACTTCCAAAAAATACATGGTTACATGATCAAGCAGACTTACCCACTATTAAGGACTTTATAACAAAAATATCCAAAAATTTTTATAAACATTGCTTACCCAAAAATCTTCGAGAAACTCTCAAAGCCGCCAGTCGCGCAGAAGACACCCGTGATAGTGGGTGTAGGCTTCTGCATGGTAACTTGTTCACATAACTAGTTGTTTTATTTCAACAACCAAAGACATCGAATCAAAGGTACTAGTTACCTCTGATCACCCTTAAAAATTTTCAAGCACACATATTCTATAATACACAATAATAACATCTGTCATGTTGCCTCTACTCATAACTTAATCTCTCATTCCGTTTTGAAACCCTGTTTTTCAGCTGCTTTTCAGGGATTTACTAGTCGAAATAGCCATGGAATCATATTTGTGAATACGGGACAAAGGAAGTTATAAAATCATAGTAAATGGATTATGCAGAAACGCAAGGCGCCATATACACAAACATCATGACGATCGATTGTACCAAGATTGCCAGAACATCGGCCTCACTATCTTGTATACAATTGTATATAATCAATGTAAAATTATTGTTAATAAAGACGTTTTAAAACAAACAAAAACAAACCCGCGATTCCATTCCATTCCATTCCATGCTAACTTCCAAGTGCGTCGGTTGGATTTTTATATTGGAAAATAAAGTTATCTATTATCTCTTATATCTTTGAAATTTTCTTTAAATCGAAAGTGTTTGTTCGGAAGGAATCAATAGAGTTATTCTCATTGATTTCCCTATACCAATTTTCCCCCCAACTACGGGTACTCCGTATCAAACGGAATATACTCGCCGTTTACGCGAGAAAATTCAGAAATTACAAAATCTGAAGCCAGAATTGTTCGAAAGTGATAAGCTAAACCGAGATATAACTGTGTGTGCAAAAAAACCAGCTGTGACAGTGAAAACATCTCCTCGTTCGAAACTAAAAGGTACGTTCCAAAAGAAACTTGTCACAAAAAACAAAATAAAAAGATTAAAAAAACATAATAACAAATTAATCAGTGAAAAAGGTGATAGGGCCAATAAACTCAAATCAACTCATGAGAACTTAAGCCCCACCCCCTTTAACACAAATTCGCAAATATTAGAACAATTCACTAACGAAAGAGCGAGAATTAAAAATAAAACTTTAGAATTAAAATCAAAGAAGAAAGATTACTTAAAAATAGCCTTTATTGATGAAGAATCACTGATTAATGATAACTCAGATACAAGCACACATAGTATACAAAATTTCGAAAATATTCAAATTCCAAAACAAACTCTTGAAACACTAGACGTGAGTACACTCTCAAAAAGTATCGAAATAATGAAGCAACAAAACGAAGCCAAAAAGTGTCTAGAAGAGAAGAAAAAGTGTATAGGACAGGATAAAAAGTGTATAGGAAACACTAAAAAGTGTATAGAAACAGAAAAAAACAGTACAGAAAAAAAAATTATCTTAAGTCCGGAAAGTAACTCATCAAAACTAGCTGAAATAACTAAATCTAATAACAATTACGAATCAATAGAAAACGAATTAACAAATTTTCAAGAGAAAAACCTCGAAACTTCATTCCCGATTTGTCGTGGTAATAATACAAATACCACGTCAACTCCAGTTAATCTAATTATAAATAATCCAAACAATCCTAATCAAATGGAAGAAGACACTATTGGGCCAAACTCCAATGGCAATTCCACAGACGACACAGATGCCAGTCAACGAAACATCAGAAAAAGCACTGAAATAATCACCGATGTACAAATCCACACTGCAGCCAATCTATCATGGGCGCAAGAAGTGGAAAACGCTGATACAAGTAATAATAAACAATCAGACAACTTCGTATCACAATACACGAAATTAACAAAAAAAACCACCCCAATTGTCGCCAGACAGCTAAATATGGTGTCTACCGACAAAAGCAAACGACCATCCGAAGACCTAAATGCAATACAAACAATTTCACAAACAACACAAATGGAAGTTGAAGATATAACACCACCAGGTTTCACTAAACCGAGAAAAACCACTTCGTTTAGTAATATTCTGAATAAAATCAATAAACCGCAACAAATAGACACACAAAATAGATATGAATCATTATCTGATGAATCCGAGGAAGAAACAATAAAACCTCATAATGAACAAAAAAAACGGAAAAAAATCCGCTTCCGGAAACTCAAAGCCTCAGAACTCAGCTCCGATGAAGAAACCATTGACAAAACCAACACGAAAAAAATAAAGAAAACTACCCCCAAACAAGATAATGCCACATGCCCTCCTATAGTAATAGAAGGGAACGTTTCCGCACATAGAGACATGGTGACTAAATTAAAAACTGAAATCGGCAAAAAATTCGAAATAAAATACACAAACAGCTCTTCCATCGTTTTTACCAAGGACGTAGAAGATTTCGAAAACTTAAAAACAGTTCTCCGAAGAGAAAAGGTACCTTATCATACCTATTCCCGACGAGAAGACAAGACTCATGCCTTTGTCCTAAGAGGCCTGACCGAGGGACTACAACTGACCGATATAAAAGAAGACCTGCTAAACAACTATAAAATCGTTATCAAAGACATCTACAGAATGACTACTAAGGGTAGGCCACTATACTTAGTAGTCACCGATTCAAAGATAACATTAGACTTTTTGAACAAAAACGTCAAAATCATTGAATATACTCGAGTGCAATGGGAGCACAGGAGACAAAATAAACCTATAATCCAGTGCCACATTTGTCAACTGTGGGGCCACGCGACGTCGAATTGTGGCCGTGCTCCCAGATGCCTCAAATGTGCAGGAACTCATCTCACCACCGAATGCACAAAGGAGCGAACAACACCTGCAAGATGTGCCAACTGCAAAGGGGACCACCCTGCAAATGCCGAGATCTGTCCCGAATTTGTAAAAAGACAAATTTGGTTAGAAGAACGAAGAAATTTAACCCAAAAAAACAAACCCACCCCTCCAAAATTCATCCCCGCTCCTGCACCAACAACAAATCCATGGACTAAACAAACAATCAACAATACAGATTTTCCCAGTTTACCCTCCAAAAACACCCCCCCTACAACCACGCAAAAATCCTACCCTCACCCCCAAGAAAATAAAACAACCAACCAGCCATTACCTACCAACAGCGACATAAATCAATTCTCCGAAATCAACAACTTGTTCAGAGAATTAAGATCACTTGTCAACCTAGACGAACTAACTAGAGCGCTACAAGACCTGCTTCAAGAAATGAGAAAAGCCACAACCAAAATCGAAAAATTTACGATATACAATAACTTTGTAACTAACATTGACAGCTATGACATCTAGGCAGGTAGGTGGAAAAACAGTAATTCAAAAAAGATTCAATCTCAAAATCATTTTCTGTAATGTACAATCAGTACATAACAAAATCAATTTAATCAGACATTTTCTCGACATTCACAAACCAGATATTTTCTTTCTAATCGAGACGTTCCTTAAACCAAACAAAACTATCAACTTCAGAAACCCTGAATATCGTCTTTTCAGACAAGACCGCCCCGGTGATGCCAAGGGGGGCGGTATCGCTTTACTAATCAAAAAAGACATCAAATTCAAACTCCTGCAACAAAATAAAACATCAATTGAGCATATCGCAATACTTTTTGATAATAAAATAAAAATCATAGGGGTCTATAATCCTCCAAGCATAAAACTAAACGATGAAGACTTTTTCAATTTAGTAAAAACTCATAATAGGGTGCTGATAGTGGGAGATCTCAACTGTAAACATCCACAGTGGGATCCCCTCCTGTCACACCCTAACCAAAACGGAAGTACTTTACTGAACTTCTGCGATAATTTTGATTGCAACGTATTTTATACTGACACGCCTACATATTTCCCATTTGCAAATTTTTCAGCTAGTACACTACACATAGCGATAGGGAAAAATATAAACAACATCACAAAAATTAAAACGTTAACAGACTTCAATTCGGACCACGATCCGGTATTAATACACCTCAAACTGAGACACAACACTCAAACAGTAGAAAACAAAATATATGATTTTAAAACCACAAATTGGACCCTTTATAGAAAATACATAAACAAACATTTAACAATAATTAGTGAAATTAAAAACATTAACCATTTAAGTGAAATAATAGAAAAACTTCAGACATTAATAGTAGATGCAAGAAATAAAACAACTTCAATAAAATTTAAATCTAGTAATCAAAACACGCTCCCGGACTACATCGTACAATTAATAAAAGATAAAAATAAAGCCAGAAAAAAATGGCAACGAACCAGATCCCAAGAAGATCATTTGCTAGTTAAACACTATCAGCATCTAATAAATGATTCAATTAAACAACACAAAAATGAAGAATGGGAAAAATTCCTGACTAACTTAAAACCAGAAGATAATTCTCTTTGGAAAATCGCTCGCCGTTTAAGAAACCAAACTAAAACTATCCCCAAAATTATAAACAACGATCTAACAATATCTGACAACACAATTATCGCAGAAAAGTTCGGTGAGTACTTTCAAAACAACTTCATTAATAATTCACCGCATTCACAATTTCACCAAAATATAACGAACGTTGTTCAACAACACTTACGACAAATTAATGATTTAAACACACAAAATTTAACAACTTTTACAGAGACATATATTACAATTCAACGTTTAAAAAACAAAACAGCCCCTGGGCTAGATGGTATTCAAAATATATTAATTAAAAACTCACCAAGAAAGGCAATTGTCCAACTCACTTACATAATTACCTATGTAATTAAAACTGGTCAATATCCTGATATGCTCAAGATATCCAACATTATACCCATCATCAAAGCGAATAAAGAACCATGTTATGTAGATAGTTATAGACCAATCTCCCTATTAAACAATATAGCAAAGGTGATAGACAAAATGATTTTAAAAAGGCTACAAACGTTTGTCGACAAAAATAATATTATTCCTCTCGAGCAATACGGATTTAGGAGTGACCACAGTACGGTTGCACAAATTATTCGAGTTATTAATCATATCCGTGAAGGTTTTTATAAGAAACATAAGGCCATCATGGCAACCTTAGATATTCAAAAGGCATTTGACTCCGTATGGCTCGAGGGGCTAATATATCAACTAATTAAACTACATATTCCAGACTATTTGATAAAAATAATTAATTCCTATTTAAACAACAGAAATTTTTTTTCAAAAATTGATGAATATATAGCGGGCCCATATTCTATTCAAGCGGGAGTCCCGCAGGGATCGGTATTATCGCCTTTGCTATACTCCCTATTCACTCATGATCTTCCATCTACACCCCAAATTTCAACCGCCATGTATGCCGATGACACGTGTTTTGTGGCATCTGCAGAGAAACCAGAACACGCACTGGATACTATACAAACTCACATAAACACCACAATTATCCCTTATTTTAACAAACTTAAACTAGCTCTAAACCCCTCCAAAACAGAGTATTTATTACTCAGGAGGAGAGCTTCAAAAGTCTCCACATTGCAATCGCAGCTCTGTATTGACGGTCATTACATTACCCCGAGTATCAACATTAAATACTTGGGATTCACAATGCAACAAAACTCAAGTGCTAGTGCTCATATTAAACAACAAATACAAAAAGCCCAGATTGCAATGAGTAGACTCTACCCTATCATCAGCAAACACAGTAAACTCTCAACACAAAATAAAATACTCATTTACAAACAAGTCATTCACCCAATACTCACATATGCAGCTCCTGTCTATTACACTGGCACACAACATAATTTTTATTCTCTGCAGATGATACAAAACAAGTGTCTCAGAATGGCAATCAAACACAACACAATTTATCCTAAACTCCCAAAAACTTCTTGGTTACATGAGAAAGCTAACATACCTACCATCAAAGACTTTATAAACAAAATCTCAGATAAATTTTACAACTACTGTCTGCCACAAGATCTTCGTCAAAATCTCATAGACGCAAATCGCGCAGAAGGCATCCGCGATAGTGGGTGTAGGCTTCTGCATGGATCACTAATTACATAACATGATTGTTTAAAACTCCGAACCCATTTTCATCACAAGGGGATATGCAACACAGGCAACTGCGCTGCAGAACTCCTTTTACTAACAATCCCGATTCTAAATAAATTACATCAATTTAAAAACAACGTCAGTCATGTTGCCAACACGAAACCTAAACCCCCGAGTCAATTTTGAAACCCTGTTTTTCAGCTGTCTTTCAGGGGTAACTGAGCCGAAAGATGATAGGAGTCAAAACTATATGTTAGGGACAAAGTTATTGTAACAGCCAAACTATATGGATAATGCCCGATGAGCAAGGAACCATTATCACTCAGACGAACGCAACGTCACTAAAAATCGCCAGACCATCGGCATGGTATTCTACTTAAGTCTGTATTATACTTTTATTTTTAGTAACTTGTAAATAGGGAATGACAAACTCAAATAAAGAACATTTTAAACAAACAAAACCCGCGATTGAGCATTTTTCATTAAACCGTCTTTGAGTGATACAGTATTAAAATTTTTGTTGCCATTGGATTAGTGAATTATTTATCTTTTTCTTTAAATCTTGAAGTGTTTTCAAGGAAATCAATTGACCATCTCAATTGATTTCACGTTACCATCTCCGCCGATAACGGGGACTACCCCTTTTATCACTGAATACTCGCGTAGGCTAAGGGAAAAGATCCAAAAGCTTAATGCGTTACAACCTGAAATCTTTTTAAGTGATAATTTAAATATTAACAATATAGTGAGTGTAAAGAAACCGTTAGTGACAGTGAAAACTTCTCCCAGAGCTACTAGAACTAAAGGTACGTCCAAAATTAGTAAAAGACATGAAAAACGGTCCAAACTTTCCACTCACTATAAACAAAAAAAAACCATAACATCAAAAAAAACTGATAGTGAATCAAATCAACCACGTGTAGAAGACGATCCACGTCTCCCTACAACTATTGTAGGGACTTCCGACATAAGATTTAGTGACGAACTAACTAGAATAAAAATCAAAAAGGCTGAACTAATAGCCAAAAACTTGAATTTACACCAAATAGCTTATATCAATGAAGATCTCGATTCCTCTGATGACTTAAACCTCGTTACACATGAACCAAGCACTACTGACTTAGTTGATTTTACAAATATTTCAAATGAAATTATTGGCGCTATCGATATAAATTTAATTAACAAGTGTATAGAAAATCCATTAAACAGCCACAGCGATCCTAATTCTACAGAAATATTAACAAATTCCAAAAAAAAGTGTATCGAAGACGAAGAAAAGAGTCTAGAAAAATCCATAAACAAGTGTCTAGAATCCGGAGAAGAAAAGTGTATAGAACAATTTCAAAAAAAGTGTATAGGATTGGAGATTAACAAGTGTATAGAAAACCAAAAGTTAACCGAAAATACACACCAATCACTTAGCCCGGCACTATCTATCCCGCTCTATAGGGGTAATAATAATACATCTACTCCTGACGATTCGAACATCAATATCGATAAGCAAAACGAAGAGAATATGGAGGTAGGATCTATAGGCTCTCATAATAGTAAAAATTCGTCGGATGAAGATGAAGAAACGACGAACCCTCCTCAACTCGTCGAAGTACAACTACATAAACCATCCACCCCCTCATGGGCAAAAGAAGTGGAAGACAGAGAAAACGAAATTGTTAGCGCAAACTCAAATGACAAATTTGTTTCTCAATACGAGAAATTAACGGGCAAATATAATAAAATCACTGCCAGACCACTTAAAATGGTAGATAACAAAAAACCTGCCACCCCAGAAGATTTAAACGCCATCACTATTTTACCTTCAACGCAACAAACAGATAAAATGGATACTGGACTTTCGGACTTTGAGAAACCAAAAAAAGTCGCTAAGTTAACCGGATAATTCAGCAAATTCCAAGAAGGCAAGAGATAACTACGGCCAACAGATATGATTCTTTATCGGAAGTATCGGAAGATGAAGCTACTATCAAAAACCCTCAAAAGAAGAGAAAGAAAAAGACATTTCGTAAATTCAACTCATTCGAGTCCAGTACTGATGATGAGCAAATCGCCGGACACGCCAAGCGTCCAAAGGAAAACATAACTAAAACTAATAAAACTATTAAAAAACCAACTTCTTATCCTCCTATTGTTATCGAAGGAAATGTCTCGGCTCATAGAGATATGATTAATAAGTTAAAGGTTGATGTTCAAAAACAATTCGAGATCAAGTATACGAATAAGTCCACTATTGTTTTTACAAAGGATTCGGATGATTTCGAAAAATTGAAAAACACATTAAGACAAGAAAAGGTGCAATTTCACACCTACACTAAGAAGGAGGATAAATCTCATGCTTTCGTTTTGCGTGGCCTCGCAGAAGGCCTACAAATCTCCGACATTAAGGATGAATTGGAAACAACTTACAAAATTACTCCCAAAGATGTTTATAGGATGAGCACTAAAGGCCGCCCCCTGTACCTCGTGGTTACGGACTCAAAAATTACATTGGACTTTTTAAATAAAAATGTGAGAATTATCGAACACACGAGAGTACAGTGGGAATATCGCCGACAAAATAAACCGATCATCCAATGTCATATTTGTCAACTGTGGGGCCACGCCACGTCTAACTGCGGAAGATCACCACGATGCCTCAAGTGTGCCGGAAGTCATCTAACACCAGAATGTCCCAAGCTGAGAACAACACCTGCCCGATGTGCCAACTGCGAAGGTGACCACCCCGCTAATGCCGAAGTGTGTCCGGAGTACGTGAAAAGACGAACCTGGCTCGAAGAGAAGCGTGCAATTCTACAAAAAGCAAAAACTCCTGCAAACAGATTTATCCCTGCTCCAATTCCTACTAATAATCCATAGCATCAACCTAGAAACAATCAAGCAGATTTTCCCAGCCTTCCTTCAAAACCTACCCCCAGGACTATCCCTCAAACTATCCCTAATAGTCAAGTGAATATTACACCCTCGGTGAGCACAAACAAAAATGCTAATGTGCCGATCAACTTGAACAATTTCTCCGAATTGAACAAAAAATTCAAAGAACTCCAGCAGCTAATCAACCTTGACGAACTGACTAGAGCGGTAACCGACCTGACAGAAATGATGAAAGCAGCCAGATCAAAGTTAGAAAAATTCACCATCTACAATAACTTCGTTGCCGGTATAGACAGCTATGACTTCTAGGCAGGTAGGTGGTAAAACAGGCTCTCAAAATCGTTTAAATTTCAAAATCATTTTTTGTAATATACAAGGAGTTAGTTCTAAACTCCATTTAATCCGACACTTTCTCGACATTCAAAAACCAGATATTTTCATTTTAATCGAGACGCTTCTAAAACCAAATAAATCATTTAATCTTAAAATCCCGGAATATCGTCTCTTAAGACAAGACCGCACTTTCGATGCTAAAGGTGGTGGTATCGTTTTATTAATCAAAAAAGGCATACATTTCAAGTCATTGCAGCATAATAATTCATTTATTGAGCATATCTCGATACTTGTGGAAAATAAAATCAAAATTGTAGGTGCTTATAACTCTCCTCAAAATATTTTAAAAGATTCAGATTTCAATAATATTTTGAAAACTCATAATAAGGTTTTACTTGTTGGTGACTTAAACTGCAAGCATCCCCTATGGGATAAGCATAATAGTAGATCAAATACAAACGGAAATACTCTCCTAAGATTCTGCGATAACTCGGATTGTAATATTTTTGCAACAGAAGACCCAACCCACTTTCCTTATTCAAACCACTCCCCTAGTACCATTGAAATCGCCATCGGCAGAAATATCAAAAATATTTCAAAAATCAAAACTCTCACCGATTTAAACTCAGATCATGATCCCGTCCTCATTATCCTAGAACTTACCCATCAACTCCACTACCCTCCCAAGTTAATTCACGATTATAAATCCACCAACTGGACATTATTTAGAAAATACTTAAACGAAAACATTCATATCGCTGACAGAATTGAAAATCCTGATCATTTAACACAAACGATAAGTTCCCTTCAAGAGGTTATTATAGCTGCAAGAAACAGGTCAACTCCGCAAAAATCCTTTGATCCTTATCCAACTTCGCTACCAGAGTATATTGTTAAAATGATTAACGATAAAAATAAATTAAGAAAAAGATGGCAACGTACAAGAAAAGAAGAGGATAAAATCATATTGAAACAATACCAAAATGACATCAATGTGTTAATCAAAGACTTTAAAAACAACAAATGGGCGGAATATCTCCATACGCTTAGGCCCGAAGACAATTCCCTATGGAAAATCTCCCGTTATTTCAGAAAGAGACGCAGAGAAATTAACAACATTGAAATTAATGGAAATCCATATACTGACACCAAAGAAATCGCAGAAATCTTCGGAGAGTATTTTCAAGAAAATTTCATAAATAATTGTTTAAATACATCAACCCACAATAGTATTTCAATCAAAGTTCAACAATATCTTTCGAATATTCATAACATCAATAGTAAAAATCTAGTCACTTTCTCAGAGATTGTTAATACAATTATGCAATTAAAAAATAAAACCGCTCCGGGTCATGACGGTATCCCTAATATTTTAATCAAAAATTTGCCAAAAAAGGCCTTAGTGCAAATGGTATATATTTCTAATTTTATAATCAAATCGGGCCATTACCCTGATATGCTCAAAGTTGCCAACATCATCCCAATTTTAAAAGCAAACAAACAACCTCGTTATGTAGACAGCTACAGACCTATTTCTTTATTGAACAACATAGCAAAGGTGATAGACAAAATCATATTAAAACGATTACAAAATTTTGTAGATACTAATAATATTATTCCTGAGGAGAAATATGGCTTCCGAAGTGGTCATAGCACAATTGCTCAAACTATTCGGGTGATTAATCACATTAGAGAGGGTTTTCATAATCAAAAGAAGGCCGTCATGGTCGCGGTTGACATTAAGAAAGCCTTTGATACTGTATGGCATGATGGTTTATTACTCAAATTAATTAATTTGAACACTCCCGATTATTTAATTGAAATTTTATATTCTTATTTAATAAATAGAAAATTTTATACTAAAATAAATGATAGTACTGCAGGGCCCTACCTTACACAGGCCGGAGTCCCTCAAGGTTCAGTTCTTTCACCTTTGCTGTATTCAATATTTATCCATGACATCCCTACTTCTCCCAATATTCTAACAGCCATGTACGCTGATGACACTTGTTTTGTGGCATTGGCGAAGAATCCGGATCACGCACTCCGAAAAATTCAAACACATATCAACTCGAAAATCATTCCCTATTTCACTAATCAAAAATTATCCCTAAATGCCTCCAAAACAAAGTATTTATTACTCAGGAGGCGCATCCTTAAAAACAGTAATTTACAATCTCAGCTTTGCATAAACGGACATCATATTTCCCCTAGCACAACTTTAAACTATTTTGGATACACGATTCAAGGTAATACAAATGCAAATGCGCACATTATTAATCAAGTTCGTAAAGCCAAGATTGTAATGAGTCAGTTATACCCCCTCATATGCAAACAGAGTAAACTATCTACAGTAAACAAATTAACACTTTACAAACAAATCATTCGCCCCATCCTTACATATTCAGCTCCGGTTTATTACACAGGTACAAAAAAAAACTTTTATTCTTTGCAAATGATACAAAATAGTGTCTTAGAATGGCGATTAAAAATAATATACCTTATCCTCACCTCCCCAAAACCTCATGGCTTCATGACAAAGCTGAGCTACCCACTATCAAAGACTTCGTTTCTTTAGTTTCCAAAAATTTTTACGATAAATGTCTGCCAAACAAACTTCGAAATGCTCTCAAAGCCGCTAATCGCGCAGAAGTATCCCGCGATAGCGGGGGTAGGCTTCTGCATGGTATGTTGACTATATAACCTGGTTGTTTACTCCAAAAAACTATCAAAGTAAGAATTAATCCAGGACAGCCCTATACACTGTTCTGAATTACTCTTAGCTAAAACTAATTTCAATCATAACTACGTCTGTCACGCTGCTTCCACAAACTAAAAACCCCCTACAATTATTGAGACCCTGTTTTTCAGCTGCTTTTCAGGGAGTACCCAGCCGAAAGTTTTTAGGAGCGAGAATTATATACCGGGGACAAAGTTATTTGAACAAGCATAAGATATGGAGAATGTGATGTTTCACAAGGAGCCGTATGTACCATCACTGCAAGCAACGATTTCAAGAATCGCCAGACCATCGGCATTCAATTGTTTCAATTGTATATTCTTGTAATTGTTGTATTTTGGGAATGTTAAACGATTGCTAATAAAGATATTTTAAACCCGCGATTGAGGAAATTTGTGCCTGTTTTTCCATAAGAAAGCATGTAAAAAAATGACGTATTTTAAGCTAATTGAGCAATTCTGACACTTTTTAACCGTAATATTTGAGGAAGATATGATATATTCAAGTAATGATTCCAATTAACAAACAGTGATTGGAACAAGAAGTTTATGATCTGTATCTTTAGGCTACGATTTAGCTAGACTACAAATTCCATTCCGGCAACCTTCAGGACCATTGGTTATGAGAAAAATTTACCATTCGAGGAATTGTAAAAGAATAATAAATGACTTATAAATTGAAAACTTTTCGCCTATTATGATATTTTTACTTGAGGAGGATATGATATATTCTAGTAATGATTCCAATTAACAAACAGTGAAATGAGAAGTTAATGATCTGTATCTGCAGACTACGATTTAGCTAGACCACAAATTATATTCCGACAACCTTCAGGACCATTGATTACGAGAAAAAAATCACCATTCGACGTATTTTTTAAAAGAATAATAAATTATTTATAAATTGAAATCCTGAATTTGTCGATCACGAATTGTTTATTATTTTTTCTATATTGTCTATTTACCCATAGTTAAACATATACTATTATTTATAATCTATTTTTTATATGTGAGGTCGAAGGAGATTCTTTAATAGCCTTTAGGCAACAATTTTCCCTGATATGTGATGAAAACATACAGAAAATACTATACGCACTTGAACTAATAGATAACCGCATGTTTTGTAGGCATGTCTTACAGATATCCTAGTTAAGTACTTATCCCACAATGTGGTAACTGCCGTATTTCTGTGCGGAAAAAAGTCGATCCCCCGTTTTATATCCGAAGAGACCTCAAAAAATACTTATATGGTTAAGAGAAATCGATATACGTGACCCACTACTTTTTTTCCGACCAAAAATTCAATTACAATTTAAACTACAATACATCTCAAAAATCTATATAAAATTTACATATGAGGTTATAGGCACTCTTCAATAGCCTTTAGGCGACTCTACCCCATAACAGAAGGATACTATTCGTACATAACTCAACAGGTGACTGCTCGGGTTGTAATCGAGTCTAACCGACACCCTAAGTTTTTTGTACTCCTCCCACTGTGTGGTACCTGTCATATCTCTGTGTAGGAAAAGTCGGTACCCTTTTTATACCCGAAGGAACCTCATTGTATGCTATCAAAATTATATATCACAACTAAAACAATAAATATTTTTGTGGGTAAATACTCAAAAGATACTTACTCGTTTGCCTATTTTCTTCTGCAGCAATCTTCACCCCAGGCGCGAGCTGTTGTGTACCACACGTCATCGCGATTTTAGAAGAGCCCATCTAATTCGGACGTCAGACTAGAAATAAAAATTTATTAGTCTAATATTTTACTAACCAAAATTTTTAACAATTGACAATCAATTAAACTTTTTTGCATAAATCTATCTACATCCCTTCACTTTTTATAACAAACAATGATGATCTTACCACAAAAATTATTACATCGTCGCAGACTAGTGAAATTACTAGTAAAAACAATTATATATGGGTGTATATTTCCATATTAATTAATTTTTTTTATGCAACTCTAAATAAAAAGGTTCAAAATATTCATAAAAAAAGATCTCCTCAGATGTCTATTCTACATAAGAATCAATGCATATTTATACTTTCATCTGAGTCGATGACGTCATAGATTCTCGTTACTAATAACATACCTAATCAACGAAAACCGACAAGTCCAAACAAGTTCATATTAAAACGGATACATGATTTCAAAAAAACTTGGGTTATGATGAAAAATTATATGATTGTAACAGTGATTTTTCATTATGTCCGAAACATAATATTCCACCTAGTTCAAAATATAAAAAGTTATTGTCTACCCATTATCCTAAAAATAATTATAAAATTCACTACCGGACACTAAACGATTGACATTGAAAAAGATACATAGGTTTCTAAAATTCGAGCGGAATTCTTGGTTGAAGACATATTGATTTAAACAACCATTTGAGAAATTTAGCAAACAATGATTCTGAATCATCATAAACTTATTAATAAAACAATGGAAAATTCTCGAAAGTACCGCTATGTTAAATTACTTAAATCTTGAAACGGCCGCTACAGCATAAAACATTTCATTGCAATTCCTTTTTTACATTATAGTACAATTTGTAATGAAAATCTAGTAGCTATTAAATTAAAAAGGGCTGAAATAGTTTTCGGTAAACCTCTTTATATAGGTGTGAATATTTTTTGATTTTATGATACCGAAATTGGATCTTAAAGACGTAAATTACTAAAAAACAATATGTACGGCCTTATCTCCCTACATCAACTGATATTTTTTGGTTCAAAGACATATTTTTAACCCCAAACTCACGTATACGTTAGAAGCGTAATTAAATTATAATCTACCCCCATCCATCGTTCGTATAAACTTTTTTAATTGAATTTTCACTAAAAAACAATATATACGGCCTTATCTTCCTACATTAACTAATATTTTTTGAAAAAATATCTAAAGAAATGTGTCATATTTCAACAAAAAAATATTTATTACTCACGCTTTAAGGGAACAACTTATCACTTGCACACCTTATTTAACACTGAAAATATCAATTTTTAATACACACGTCTTTGTCCATTCATTAAGCCGGTGACGTCGGCGGCCGTATAGATTACTAAGATTTTAATAATTTTGTCTCTACTTAATATAAAATTAATATTGGATTACTTTATTGGAGAAAAAATATTTTCGTATTATCAGTAATCAACCGTAATATCTCACAATGAATAAAATACTGAATCGAATCGTAGAAAACAAAATTAATTGAGGAAACTTATCACTAATCAAAAAATAACTACAAAGTATGATGAATGTGGTTTTAACAATAAACCATTATGATACATTGTTGCAATGAATGGTGTGTTGTTCCAGCCAGACGCTGATAGTGCAGAATATGCAGCGTAAGTATTCTAGATATTTGACCCTGGTAAAGCAGCCGCCGACGTCACCGGCTTAATGAATGGACAAAGACGTGTGTATTAAAAATTGATATTTTCAGTGTTAAATAAGGTGTGCAAGTGATAAGTTGTTCCCTTAAAGCGTGAGTAATAAATATTTTTTTGTTGAAATATGACACATTTCTTTAGATGTTTTTTCAAAAAATATCAGTTAATGTAGGAAGATAAGGCCGTATATATTGTTTTTTAGTGAAAATTTCATTAAAAAAGTTTATACGAACGATGGATGGGGGTAGATTATAATTTAATTACGCTTCTAACGTATACGTGAGTTTGGGGTTAAAAATATGTCTTTGAACCAAAAAATATCAGTTGATGTAGGGAGATAAGGCCGTACATATTGTTTTTTAGTAATTTACGTCTTTAAGATCCAATTTCGGTATCATAAAATCAAAAAATAGTCACACCTATATAAAGATGTGCATCTACAAATGATTCTTCAAAATCACTTTCGATATCAACTTCATCATTCTCGCTATCTCCGTCTTCGGCCAAATTAATAATAATATTATCTACAACAGTATCTAAAAGTGGTTCATTGTTCATAAATTCATCTTCAATCCTTTTAACATGGTCACATTTAACTTTCCGATCATTTGCAGAAAATGTGTCAAAAAATTCATTACAGAATTATTTAACCTTGTTAAATTGAAGGTAACATTTCGTTTGGCCACATATTCTTTAAGTGCCGCCCCAACACTCTCGATCGGATTTAAGTACGGGTGATAAGGGGGTAGCCTTAAAACTTGCAATCCATGTCGAATAAACAATTCATCAATTTTATGAGTTTTATATTGCGGTTTGTACATTTTTGCAACGTTATAAAGATCCGGTTTTAACATTTGTTCACTGTAATATATGTTTCTTTTAGAAAGCCAGTTTTTTTATTGTTGTTTAGTCCAAGCAGTCGTAGGTAATTTTTCATTTAGAACATTGTGATATGGGGCGTTATCAATTACCACAACTGCGTTTTTTGGCAGGTTTAGAATACGTTTTTCTTGTACTCACTTCTCATAATTTTCGTACGCTATTTCATTATGATAATCTCCTGTTTTTGACTGGGAGTTCCACATAATACCAGCATTAGGTACAAAACCATTTTCACTTCCTGCATGGACAATGATGAGCCTATTACCTTCTGAAACGGGTTTTCTTAATCCTTCGTCACTCTTGTCGCTCCATCCTTTAAGGTTCGTGTGACATGAATGAATGTATGTTTCATCCATATAAATGATAGGTTTGTTCTGTTCTCTGCACTTTTTTATGTTTCTTAAATATAGTAGGCGTAAATGTCTGATTTCGTGACGTTCCATTAACAAACTTGTGTTGTTTTTCATGTTGGTCCAACGAAAACCCAGAGAATGTATTTGTTTCCGCAGAGAATCGTGACTTCCTGCGAAGCCATAACTATTTACAAAGGTTTGGTGTACATTTATTAACGTGGGTACTTTTTTCTCGAATATGTGAAAATTTATTATGCACCTTCTAAGCACAGTTTTGTCGAATTGATCCATACGGATACTTGACGTTCTTTGTTTTTTAGTAGGCACATCAGTGTCAGCATTACTTCCTGCCAGAGCTTTTTTTTTAATACGGGAAAGCGTTCTTTGATTAACTTTCATAGCTGCAGAAACTCGTTCAATGACCTGATAATAAAATAAGTTGATATGAATGGTGTGTTAAAAGTTTTACTCATGTGTATTATAACGAGAAAACCTACAAACCCTCTCAGTGCTCGTTACAGGTATGCGGGTTGTCTCACGTGGTACAACCCGTGCTCGCCAGTCGACTAGCTTCGAGTCGAAGAAGAGGTGGATTCTTCAAAAAAATTATTGAGTATACAAAAAGGGCGCCAGAGAAGTTTTGGCAAGCACCCAAGACTTCCTAAGTTAGCCCACAACTCCTCAGTGGGTTAACAACACTCACTACACACTCCAAAGGTTAAACTGATAGGTAAATTATCATAAGTAAATAAAAGTCAGCAAATACACCCTGATTGAAATTTTAATTAATCTTGGTGGACCAAAGGTCTCTTTTCAAAATATATGATACAATATCACTACCAAAAGAAAAATATTATAAATAACGTCTGATCTCAGCTGAAGGCTGTAATCTCAGGGTGCAGTAGAGCTGAGGGCCCCAAACTACACCGATGTCTCAATCCAAAGATTCTAGAGAATCGACCAAATTGTTCATGTACAAAATTCCAAAAATTACAACGATAATATATTATATATATGTCAAAAAAACACCAATGTATAGTTACAAGGGTTCACACTTCCGCAATTTATACCAGTATCATTATGAATATAATAATTGCATAAGCCAGAAATTTAAATAACAACGAGTTTAGCGTTGCTGGAGAATATACAACTCAAAATTATATACGGCGCAAAATTATATACAAGAAACCATTAGAAATAGGTAAAAAACTACTAAATATCGCAATACTAGGTACGTACCAAGTGTTCCAGCGTATCTTAATCTATGAGCAAGATTTCAAAAATATTTTAAATACAAAATTCAAGTATAAACGAGATTATAGTAATCGCCGCAAGAAAAAAAACAAATAAAACTTATTATAAAAAAAAACGGTAATATGTGAAGCATAGATGTGAATTTACTACTGAGTTTAAAGAAATAAGAAAAGGAAAACTGTTAACCTTTCCTTTCCCGGCACCAGAACAGGAACTGAGATTTCTCCAGATTAATTCAGGCCTCCTGGAACTGGTCTCACCGACCCATCAAATTCCAATCAGCGTTTTAATGTCCATATACTAAAACCCCACTAAAATAGAGAAACGAATTAGCCTCTACATAGGGTTTGCATTTTACCCCGGTCAAATTTTCGACGTACCCCCGTAATATCCCATCATACTGACTATAATACCAATACCCGAAATTCGCAAATAATTACGCCTCATGACTTTTAACTGTATAAAAGCCACCTACTCTGAGAATAAAAACTATATGACTGGTTTTTTTCCGCTCAGCAAAAAAACTACGATACCAATAAAAACCCATAATATAAAAACTACGTTGTTGGACACATCCCTGAATGTTTATACAACCCCTGTGACATATTCTTATTTCAACAAAATATAAAGCCATGAAGAATATGAATGAATAAGAATTTATAACATATAACGAAACTATCCTGCGAACCCAGATTACAAACTCCAATAAATTACGAATCAAAGCAGAATTTCTACGTTAAATTGCCTACAAATCTGTTAATTCCGAGAAAGTATCTTTCAACCATTCACCTTTTTTTTGAATCCTACCAGCTAACGCCGTCTACGGGAATTTTCCACGTGGTTTCCTAAATCTACCAATTCTACTGGAATCCTTTGGTCATCGGCACCCCCTGGTTCAGTATATTATTGGGTCAGACCTTCGATTTGTTAAATCGAGCGATATTTTCTTCCCCTACGTAGAATTTATCAGGCTTTCCGTGAAATAACGTTATGGCTCCCAGAGCACATGCAAATATCTCTTGTTGAAATGAAGTGTATTCACCTTGACGGCATTTGGAGGACTGAAATTTTTAACTCGGTTCCGACAGCGCTGTGACTTCTCTCAGTCGACAGGTTAGCCAAATTAAATTTACGACGGCTCGGCGAATTTTTCGCGTTACAGATCCCCCCCTTTCGTCAAAGAAAATTAACCCGGAAAGGTTAATATTCATCGTCAGGCGGTTGCGTAGAGTATGGTTTCAAGTCCTTGCAGTGCCATACTCCTGCCGTAGCTCCATCCTTATCGTGCAACTCATACGTCCACGGAGATACCCTCTTAGCTATCGAGTAGGGCCCTATATACTTAGGCGCTAGCTTACGCGTGTAATACCTCGCAGCATCCGAAAGGACAAAATTCCTCTTCCACACTAAATCGTGCGGGAGATACTCAACATGCCTACGCCGCAGATTATGGCTATCACAAGCCTTCTGATTGGCATCCTCTAACCGTTTCCTGACGTCAGCGAACAATTTCCTAAAACTCTCATTACGACTACTCTCGGGAGTTCTCACACTATCTCCCAGATCTAAATCTGAATTATCAACATAATCGGCACCAGACAACAGCATAGACCTACCAAAATTAGCGAAATACGGTGTTACCTTCGTGACTTCATGAGTAGATGTTCTAATCGCACATCCTATCTGAGCGAGATGCTCGTCCCAACAACGATGATTATCCGAGACCTAGGAAGCCATCATAGTCTTAATTACACGGTTAACTCTTTCACACGGGTTAGCCCTTGGATGATAATTGGCATTCAGCTTGATACGACAGCTATATCGGGAAGCTAAACTTCGGAAAAGATTACTACGATATTGGGGACCATTATCACACAAAATCACCTTGGGTACCCCATATACAAGAAATACTTCATCTTCAATCTTACGAGCAACGGCCGCTGCAGACGCTGTTCTATGTGGGTATATCAGCACATACTTGGTCAAATAATCCGTAACGACAAGGATGAAAGAATTACCTCGTTTCGACCTAGGAAGAGGCCCCATCAGATCTGTGCAAATTATTTCCCACGGCCTGCTAGGCTTTGGATGAGACGCCATCTTATCAAAAGGTTAACCTTGTGACACCTTATGCGCCGCACACACCTCACAACGATTAACATACCTAGCGACGTCAACACTCATTTTCGGCCAGTAAAAACGCTCAGCTACTCTGTGGAAGGTTTTAAAAATACCCGTATGTCCAGATGTGGGAGGGACATGGGCTTCCATGATTATACGCGACCTACCAGCCTTGGGAATTACCAGTTTCCAAGATTCACCAGGCGACAGCGGTTGTGCGTACTTATTGACAACATGTTTGAAGAGGAGATTATCCTTCACACGCCAATCCGGAAATTTAAGGGGATTACTAGTGACATTCTTCACCATCTTACAATACCACTTATCATTGGTTGTATCAAACAGAGGGGGCGGTACCTCTTCAGATGAAACCTCCACAGACACCTCATCGACCACAGGGACGGACCGAGAAAGAGCATCTGGTACTACGTGTTCACGACCTTTGCGATGTATAATTTGGAAGTTATACTGTTGCATTTTGACTGCCCATCGGGCTAGACGACACTTCGGACTCTGCAACTTCTGTAGCCACAGTAGGCTATAGTGATCCGTAATGACGGTAAAAGAAACACCCTCTAAATAAGGCCGAAGTTGTTCAAGTGCCCAAACCACAGCGAGACATTCGCGTTCAGTGGTTGAAAAATTCCGTTCTTGGCGAGTAAGAGATCTACTTAAATAGCAAATAACCTTGTCACCATCCTCGTGAGGCTGACTCAACACAACCCCTAAACCATAACCACTACTATCGGTCTGTACAACAAAGGGTTTATTAAAATCGGGACACGTAAGAATCGGCGCAGAAACCAAACATTCCTTAACACGACGAAACGAAGACTCACATTCAGAAGACCACACAAAAGGACGATTTTTCCTCAGAAGACCCGTAATGGGGACCATGATGGTTGAAAAATTAGGTATAAATCTCCGGTACCAGGAGAAGGTTCCAACCACACGACGAACTTCCGTAATATTACGAGGAGTCGGTAACTCCAACATTGCCTTCACCTTATCCGGATCCACATGCAACCCAAAACGATCAACTACATACCCAAGATACTTCATTTCAGGACGGCAGAACTGACACTTATCCACGCTAACAGTAATTTTAGCATCCGCTAACCTCTTAAAAACCTCTTCGAGCACCCGTACATGTTCTTCGAAAGTTTGCGTACAAATAACCACGTCGTCAAGATAGACAAAAACATGCGGTTCAAGATCATGGCCTAAAACATTGTCTATAAGTCTCTGCCAGGTAGCTGGGGCATTATGTAAACCAAATGGTAGTCGTTTGAACTGGAATAGACCCCTATTAGATACCGTAAAAGCAGTGTATTGCCTTGAAGATTCGGCTACCGGAACTTGCCAATAAGCGGACTTGACATCTAAACTAGACAAATATTTAGCCTCACGCAACTTCTCTAAAGTATCCGTTACCAGGGGAAGAGGGTAGCTATCTCGAACAGTGACAGCATTCAACTTCCTGTAATCAACGCAAAATCGATAGGAATCATCCTTCTTCTTGACCAGCAAAATTGGAGAAGCCCACGGACTATTGCTGGGTTCTACAACACCTAACTGCAGCATCTCATCCAATTCAGCATCAATATGCCTCTGTACAATGGGATTGACCCTATAATATCGCTGCTTGATGGGGGGACTAGAAGTAACTATCACGTGTTCTACTCTATCGGTACACCCTAGACCTTTTCCAATAATTTCCATATTCCTATCAATCACCGCTTGAAGTCTCTGCTGTTCCAAAGGAGTGAGTACTGTTCTAGACGACACATGTTTCACACTATTTATCAACACAGGATCTGCCGAAAAATGCCACTCGTCATGGCGAAGATCTGGGACGACGCCCATCAAATTCCAAAAATCTACACCAAGGATCAAAATATGAGTTAATTCAGGGACAACCAGAGCCTCAATCAACCGCATACGACCCCTCAAAACCACGGGCAACACTACGGTTCCAATACTCTGTAACACATTACCATTTGCCACTGTACAATTAGTCGTCCTACTTTTATCCAAAGTCAACCCTAAACAAGAAATTAACTCATATCCCTTACCTCCTAAAATAGTTCTTGAAGCGCCCGAATCCAAAAGACCTAACAACGTTTTTCCTAGGATATCTATCTTAAGATAAGGACGTTCATCATTAACGACATGATCCAACACATAATCTATAACGGCACGAAAACTACTGATCGGGGGGTTTTCACTGACGCACTCTATCCGATCATTCAAGCACGCCTCGGTTCGTTTACGCTGGCTAATTCTGGAAGAGCAATCAGGACAAGTCCTAACCGTGAATCCTTCTTTCTTACATCTAAAGCAAAATTTCCTATTACTACGACACGCTACGGCCCGATGACCTGGCTGCTTACAACGGAAACAAACGAGCTCATGAACTTTAGGAATTGATGACGAAGTAGGGAGGGTTAGAGTTCCAACCTCAGACACAGGTTCCACATGCGAAGACACATAAGCTAGGTCTGGCTCCATACAATTTAGTTCCCTCGAGGGTACACTGTAATTCCCGATAGCCAATTTCCTAGCCTCCAATTTACGACCCAAGGTCAATAACTCACGCACGCTATTAATTTCCATAAGTCCAAGATGATGTTGGTAGTAAGGCGTGATATTCCTTAACAATATTTTGAGTTGCGTCTCCTCCGAAATAGGGCAAGACAGCCTTTTAAAATAACCAGACATCACGGCCAATTAGATTCCCATGCTTTCGTCCGGATCTTGAGTCCTCCTTTTGATTTCCTCGAACAGTTTCTCATTGTAATCTACCGATAAATACTCTTCCCGTAATAGATCCACGAACTCATCCCAAGAGTTTACCTCTTCTCTATAAGCTAAATAAAACTGATAAGCCCTACCAGAAAATAAATCGATACCACTAGCTAACAAAATTTCCTTATCCACATTACGCGAAACTCGATACTCTTCCACTTTTTCCAGAAAGCTCGATAGTGGAATACCTTTGGGATCTCCAGAAAACACCAAACCCCACTTGCTAGGCAAGATCGTCTTAATACTAGACAAGTTCCTCGACGCATTACCAGGATTAGGAAGTGGTCTGACTTCATTGAGAGTCGATCTACGGATAGTTGACAAATTTGCAAAGGACGGCCCAGGTTGAGAGAGGATTTCCAATTGGGGGGGGTTGAGATTGACGAGAACGCTCATGTCTAGAAGCCTTACTTCCCAATGATTCGTATAAGGAGAGAGCTTTAGCCATCAGTTCATCTACTTTTGCCCTCTGTCGAACACCAGCATCACCTGCTTCGAAGTTAGTCGCACGTTCCAACCGACCTATGACATGCACCAACTGACTCTGTAACTTCTGGAAACTACCACTCACACGAGTTTCGTTGAACTCTTCTACACCGGGCTCAATCTGATCTAACTTATTCTCAACTGCACTCAAGTCTTCGGCAGCTGTATACGGATACTCTGGCGGATCTATACTATCATCTTCCTTCTCTACCTGCAACGTTAAAGTTAAACTACGCCGCATCTCAGACACCGTGCCACTTGCAATACCACGTATTGTCAACTCATACACAAGCTCATCCTGAACCAACCGATTAACCACAAACCTACGAGACATTTCTTCTTTTTAAGTTTAATCTGACAAGCAAACCAGGCAACAAACCAATTTCCAACCTAGCGGAACAATAATTCTTCACCGACACACCTGTACCTCAAATGGTCTCCCTCCAGCTGAAACCTAATAAGGAATTTAAAACCCAAATCCAGATACCGAATGTCCAAAAGTCCCTATTTGTCCAAACAATATCTCCAACCCACAGAGTTTCCACGAAGTGTACTTCTCGAACCAACGCAACGTTCCTTCCTCAAAAGCGATTCCAAAATACAGGAGTCCACAAGCCCAAGGCACCACTTCCAAAACACCGACCCGCTAAGGTTCGAACCCACAATGCAGCCTACAATCGTCGAAAGTCAAATAAACTTACCATAAAGCAAAGTATTTACGAATTCAGTTACTGTTCTGATACTAAAATTTATACACAGTGTGACCCAATATGTAACTCACCTTTTAAATTTACAATATCTATAAATTACAAATATTATACAATAGATAATCAAATAAAATTTTCAAAATTACAATTTTTATTGAAACAATAATATCGATATCAGAAATCTTCTTATTCACTTGCTACCTGAAAAAGAAGAAAAAAAAAACAAAACGCATCAAACAATGAACAATCTGTCCGTTTCCTGTATTAAAACTTCAATTTAATATTTAACACTGCTTAACAAAATTAGGTGAATTTGTTTACCACTTACGCCCCATGAAACAATTCCCTAAAAGACCTCAAACCCCAGATTTACCACTTACGCCCCATGAAACAATTCCCTAAAAGACCTCAAACCCCAGATTTACTACAAACACTTAAATCTGGCACTATCAATAACTAATTAAGAGAAATTATTTCCGGGTTACGCCCACAATTGAAACAATTACCTTCAAAGTTAAGCAATCCCCAGATTTACTATAAAAATCCCAATTAAATCTGGTGCAATAGATTACAAAAGATACAATAACTGAAGTTAAATCTACAATGAATAAGTTTCTAAGAAAAAGTTGAAAATTTATCAAAGTTTTTTAAAAAAAAAATATAAAATCTACAATATTGAATTTTCAAAATTCCAATAATCAATCAGTATGAAAAGAAAATAAATGTTGCCCACGAAACAATAAACTCTTGTCTGATTTCTACCATAAAATTTTCAGTTTGATATATATTATAATCTCACAGAATAAGGTAAGTTGTTTACAAATTACGTCCAATAAAACAATTCCCTTCGAATTGAACACAACCCCAGATTTACTAAAAACACTTAAATCTGGCACAATCAAAGCATATTAAGAGAAATTATTTCCAGGTACGCCCCAATAAAACAATTACACTTAAATCTGGTGCTAAAATAAACTGAAAATAAATCTGCAAATTTAACTTATCAAAAGTTCAAGTTTAATCAAATGGCTACAACTAAAATTTTGATTTTTGAAGTTTAAGTTTAATCAAAGATGCTATAAAAAATTTAATTTCAAAAGTTTAAGTTTAAATTACGGGATATGTATTGCTGACAATAAAAAAAAATCCTAACGGCCCCACGTTATGGGCACCAAAAACATATAACGAGAAAACCTACAAACCCTCTCAGTGCTCGTTACAGGTATGCGGGTTGTCTCACGTGGTACAACCCGTGCTCGCCAGTCGACTAGCTTCGAGTCGAAGAAGGGGTGGATTCTTCAAAAAAATTATTGAGTATACAAAAAGGGCGCCCGAGAAGTTTTGGCCAGCACCCAAGACTTCCTGAGTTAGCCCACAACTCCTCAGTGGGTTAACAACACTCACTACACACTCCAAAGGTTAAACTGATAGGTAAATTATCATAAGTAAATAAAAGTCAGCAAATACACCCTGATTGAAATGTAAATTAATCTTGGTGGACCAAAGGTCTCTTTCCAAAATATATGATACAATATCACTACCAAAAGAAAAATATTATAAATAACGTCTGAGCTCAGCTGAAGGCTGTAATCTCAGGGTGCAGTAGAGCTGAGGGCCCCAAACTACACCGATATCTCAATCCAAAGATTCTAGAGAATCGACCAAATTGTTCATGTACAAAATTCCAAAAATTACAACGATAATATATTATATATATGTCAAAAAAACACCAATGTATAGTTACAAGGGTTCACACTTCCGCAATTTATACCAGTATCAATATGAATATAATAATTGCATAAGCCAGAAATTTAAATTACAACGAGTTTAGCGTTGCTGGAGAATATACAACTCAAAATTATATACGGCGCAAAATTATATACAAGAAACCATTAGAAATAGATAAAAAACTACTAAATATCGCAATACTAGGTACGTACCAAGTGTTCCAGCGTATCTTAATCTATGAGCAAGATTTCAAAAATATTTTAAATACAAAATTCAAGTATAAACGAGATTATAGTAATCGCCGCAAGAAAAAAACAAATAAAACTTAATATAAAAAAAACGGTAATATGTGAAGCATAGATGTGATTTTACTACTGAGTTTAAAGAAATAAGAAATGGAAAACTGTTAACCTTTCCTTTCCCGGCACCAGAACAGGAACTGAGATTTCTCCAGATTAATCCAGGCCTCCTGGAACTGGTCTCACCGACCCATTAAATTCCAATCAGCGTTTTAATGTCCATATACTAAAACCACCCTAAAATAGAGAAACGAATTAGCCTCTACATAGGGTTTGCATTTTACCCCGGTCAAATTTTCGACGTACCCCCGTAATATCCCATCATACTGACTATAATAACAATACCCAAAATTCGCAAATAATTTTACCTCATGACTCTTAACTGTATAAAAGCCACCTACTCTGAAAATAAAAACTATATGACTGGTTTTTTTCCGCTCAGCAAAAAAACTACGATACCAATAAAAACCCATAATATAAAAACTACGTCGTTGGAGACATCCCTGAATGTTTATACAACCCCTGTGATATATTCTTATTTCAACAAAATATAAAGCCATGAAGAATATGAATGAATAAAAATTTATAAAATATAACGAAACTATCCTGCGAACCCAGATTACAAACTCCAATAAATTACGAATCAAAGCAGAATTTCTACGTTAAATTGCCTACAAATCTGTTAATTCCGAGAAAGTATCTTTCAACCATTTACCTTTTTATTGAATACTACCAGCTATCGCCGTCTACGGGAATTTTCCACGTGGTTTCCTAAATCTACCAATTCTACTGGAATCCTTTGGTCATCGGCACCCCCTGGTTCAGTATATTATTGGGTCAGACCTTCGATTTGTTAAATCGAGCGATATTTTCTTTCCCTACGTAGAATTTATCAGGCTTTCCGTGAAATAACGTTATGGCTCCCAGAGCACATGCAAATATCTCTTGTTGAAATGAGGTGTATTCACCTTGACGGCAATTGGAGGACTGAAATTTTTAACTCGGTTCCGACAGCGCTGTGACTTCTCTCAGTCGACAGGTTAGCCAAATTAAATTTACGACGGCTCGGCGAATTTTTCGCGTTACAGTATTTTTATACAAATAAAATGAGGAAGTAGTTAAATTTGTAATCAGTGACCGTTCTATGAAATAAAAAATTTTGTCGTGGTTTACGGCCATTTAAAAGGAGTATTAAATTCAAAAATACAATATTACGTTTCAGTTCATTAGTTGTTTTAAACGATCTTTAGATTTTAGCTCAAGCATATTTTGATATGACCAAACCGCAGTTGTAACTGAAATTGGAAGATGGTTCAAAACAAATAATAAAACCGAAACGTAACAGAGATAGTTATGAAATGAGTATAATAATTATAATTTTAAGCTAAAAAGCCTGTTACATTTAAATAGGTATCTTACACATAATAAACATGTGCCCTTTTATATACTACTGTAGACAGAAACAGAATAGTTATTTATGCAACAAATGCATAAAGTGGTGCTTTCTTTCACGAATGAAAAAATTGACGCAGGCATGCAAAAACCAAAAAATGTCTCATTTAGGTTGCTCTAAATGGACTAAAAATGGCGTAGACTTGTTTGTAATGATGGCATAACGGTGCATAAAATTGACACATGAGTGCATAATAGTTTTTTATGTAAAAAGTGTGTAAAGTAGGCTTTTTTCGACGAATGCGACAATCACATGAGTCGAAAAAAGGCATTTACACACGAATTGCATACAATATTTTTTCTACTACCGAAAATTTTATCAAAATACAGAAGTTTAATAGTAATTTTCTTTGCGCACTAAACTAGGTTTAATTTTTCTTCAGAAGAAGCTATAACGCTTTTATTGATTCCCAATAAAAGATATTATATATTAGTTAATATTTTGAACATTTTAATCAAAATCAGAGCAAACTAACAAAACAACAGACGAATTCAATTATTAATAATACTAATATTAAAGGTGCAATTTGTGCACTGGGACACTTTCGGAATATTTTGTATTCTACACCATTCTTTAAACAAATTATATTTTGTTTCGTAAATATTCACAGATTTTTGGGGCAATTATTCATTAGAAGCATTCTGTGCTACGTGTAATATGTTTGGTGGTGTATTTTCGAAATAATCTTCTGAGAGATCGTCAGAGGAATCCATCTTTATAATTATATGTACCTACCTATTCCGTTATCTGAAAAAGAATCTCATAGTTTCCTAAAAATGTTCAATACTTAAATATAAATACTTTTGCTTACCCTAGGTATAGTCGGAAGATCTCAATTTCAATTTTAAATGTCAGATTCAATGCACAAAGAAATGTCAGTCACTCACAGCCAACTTAGAGGTACCTACCTATGCACCCTATTCTATTATTTTCCAGTACCCAATAATTATTACGTATGTACTTTACTGAATTCTATATGTTTCAATATCTGATTTAAAAAAAAACTCAGATTTAATATCCGTTTATTATACCTACCTATATTTTTATAAGACTGTAACTGTATAACTGTGTAACTGTATAACTGTATAAATATATATAGTATAACTGTATTACTGTATTTCTGTATAACTGTATTTCTGTATAACTGTATAACTGTATAACTGTATAACTGTATAACTGTATAACTGTATAACTGTATAACTGTATAACTGTATAACTGTATAACTGTATAACTGTATAACTGTATAACTGTATAACTGTATAACTGTATAACTGTATAACTGTATAACTGTATAACTGTATAACTGTATAACTGTATAACTGTATAACTGTATAACTGTATAACTGTATAACTGTATAACTGTATAACTGTATAACTGTATAACTGTATAACTGTATAGCTGTATAACTGTATAACTGTATAATTGTATAACTGTATAACTGTATAACTGTATAACTGTATAACTGTATAATTGTATAACTGTATAACTGTATAACTGTATAACTGTATAACTGTATACCTGTATAACTGTATAACTGTATAACTGTATAACTGTATAACTGTATAACTGTATAACTGTATAACTGTATAACTGTATAACTGTATAACTGTATAACTGTATAACTGTATAACTGTATAACTGTATAACTGTATAACTGTATAACTGTATAACTGTATAACTGTATAACTGTATAACTGTATAACTGTATAACTGTATAACTGTATAACTGTATAACTGTATAACTGTATAACTGTATAACTGTATAACTGTATAACTGTATAACTGTATAACTGTATAACTGTATAACTGTATAACTGTATAACTGTATAACTGTATAACTGTATAACTGTATAACTGTATAACTGTATAACTGTATAACTGTATAACTGTATAACTGTATAACTGTATAACTGTATAACTGTATAACTGTATAACTGTATAACTGTATAACTGTATAACTGTATAACTGTATAACTGTATAACTGTATAACTGTATAACTGTATAACTGTATAACTGTATAACTGTATAACTGTATAACTGTATAACTGTATAACTGTATAACTGTATAACTGTATAACTGTATAACTGTATAACTGTATAACTGTATAACTGTATAACTGTATAACTGTATAACTGTATAACTGTATAACTGTATAACTGTATAACTGTATAACTGTATAACTGTATGACTGTATAACTGTATAACTGTATAACTGTATAACTGTATAACTGTATAACTGTATAACTGTATAACTGTATAACTGTATAACTGTATAACTGTATAACTGTATAACTGTATAACTGTATAACTGTATAACTGTATAACTGTATAACTGTATAACTGTATAACTGTATAACTGTATAACTGTATAACTGTATAACTGTATAACTGTATAACTGTATAACTGTATAACTGTATAACTGTATAACTGTATAACTGTATAACTGTATAACTGTATAACTGTATAACTGTATAACTGTATAACTGTATAACTGTATAACTGTATAACTGTATAACTGTATAACTGTATAACTGTATAACTGTATAACTGTATAACTGTATAACTGTATAACTGTATAACTGTATAACTGTATAACTGTATAACTGTATAACTGTATAACTGTATAACTGTATAACTGTATAACTGTATAACTGTATAACTGTATAACTGTATAACTGTATAACTGTATAACTGTATAACTGTATAACTGTATAACTGTATAACTGTATAACTGTATAACTGTATAACTGTATAACTGTATAACTGTATAACTGTATAACTGTATAACTGTATAACTGTATAACTGTATAACTGTATAACTGTATAACTGTATAACTGTATAACTGTATATCTGTATAACTGTATAACTGTATAACTGTTTAACTGTATAACTGTATAACTGTATAACTGTATAACTGTATAACTGTATAACTGTATAACTGTATATTTCTATAACTGTATAACTGTATAACTGTATAACTGTATAACTGTATAACTGTATAACTGTATATTTGTATAACTGTATAACTGTATAACTGTATAACTGTATAACTGTATAACTGTATAACTGTATAACTGTATAACTGTATAACTGTATAACTGTATAACTGTATAACTGTATAACTGTATAACTGTATAACTGTATATTTGTATAACTGTATAACTGTATAACTGTATAACTGTATAACTGTATAACTGTATAACTGTATAACTGTATAACTGTATAACTGTATAACTGTATAACTGTATAACTGTATAACTGTATAACTGTATAACTGTATAACTGTATAACTGTATAACTGTATAACTGTATAACTGTACAACTGTATAACTGTATAACTGTATAACTGTATAACTGTATAACTGTATAACTGTATAACTGTATAACTGTATAACTGTATAACTGTATAACTGTATATTTGTATAACTGTATAACTGTATAACTGTATAACTGTATAACTTGTGACGCGTTTTCCTCCCCAAGAGGCGATGACTGCGCGCTGCACTGCGCGTGGAACGCTTCGGAAACGTCACTCCTGACACCTTTGAAACCTTACACTTTCTCGGGCGCCAGATTTTTAACGTGGTTGTCTCCACGGCCCCTCGACTTCCCTCGTCGAGAGTTCCAGGTAGCCTCAGATGGAGGTACGGTAAATTCCAGGGGTCTATTGTCGTCAAAATTCGGGATGTTGCTAAATATATAAAACAAATGTTCTCGCTAGTCCTGAAATAAATGTTATTATCCTGATCCACACTACGGAGAAGCTAAAATTCGTGCTGCCAAACAACTACGCTACCATAAGGAAATACTAGTCTATAATAGGTCAATAAAACACAACACAGGTTTATTTCAGTTTTATTACATTAATACCTTCTAAGTTGTTATATACATACAAAATAAACAATACTCAAAAGCACATATATAGAAAGAAGCGGTAAAAAAAAGGCAAGCAAAACTATGTTAAGCTTGGTGGTCTTTTCATTCATGTATTTGATAGACCCTTATGTAACGAACGGGTCCGGTGCTACTAAAAAAAAAACTATCCAATCGGGAAAACAATACTATAGATCGGGAACTCTATATCTACTCGTCAGACATCTCCCTAAGCTTTGAACAAAATCAAGAAGGGTATCGAAAGGGCGGAACTAATATCACGAAATCCCACTAGAAGAAAATTCGGGGAAGGTAATGAAAACGGAAGGCAATTCTAGAGTTAACCAGATTTAAATATAAAACAAATTTGTGTTACAGAACGGGCGACTATCAACCAAATTCAAAGAAATGAAACTCGGAAAAGTATTGCAATTGGGAACTCAAGATCTAAAATATCCGGGAGCCCTAGCTTGTGTATTCCTGGCGCAGACGGATATTTCAATCAGGAATTTTCCTTGCAAAATAGAAGAATAATATATTCGAAACGGGACTAATACAATCCCAATTCGTATTAAAGCACGGGGCGGATATCAACTAAATTCACAAAAGGAGACTCGGAAAAAGTATTGCAATTGGGAACTCAAGATTTAAAATATCCGGGAGCCCTAGCTTGTGTATGCCTGGCGCAGACGGATATTTCAATCAGGAATTTTCCTTGCCAAATAGAAGAATAATATATTCGAAACGGGACTAATATAAGCCAAATTCGTGTCAAAACACGGGGCGAATATCAACTAAATTCACACAAAGGAGACTCGGAAAAAGTATTGCAATTGGGAACTCAAGATTTAAAATATCCGGGAGCCCTAGCTTGTGTATGCCTGGCGCAGACGGATATTTCAATCAGGAATTTTCCTTGCAAAATAGAAGAATAATATATCCGAAACGGAACTAATATAAGCCAAATTCGTGTCAAGACACGGGGCGAATATCAACTAAATTCACAAAAAGGAGACTCGGAAAAAGTATTGCAATTGGGAACTCAAGATTTAAAATATCCGGGAGCCCTAGCTTGGGTATGCCTGGCGCAGACGGATATTTCAATCAGGAATTTTCCTTGCAAAATAGAAGAATAAAATATTCGAAACGGAACTAATATAAGCCAAATTCGTGTCAAAACACGGGGCGAATATCAACTAAATTCACCAAAAAGGAGACTCGGAAAAAGTATTGCAATTGGGAACTCAAGATTTAAAATATCCGGGAGCCCTAGCTTGTATATGCCTGGCGCAGACGGATATTTTAATCAGGAATTTTCCTTGCAAAATAGAAGAATAATATATTCGAAACGGAACTAATATAAGCCAAATTCGTGTCAAAACACGGGGCGAATATCAACTAAATTCACAAAAAGGAGACTCGGAAAAAGTATTGCAATTGGGAACTCAAGATTCAAAATATCCGGGAGCCCTAGCTTGTGTATGCCTGGCGCAGACGAATATTTCAATCAGGAATTTTCCTCGCAAATTAGAAGAATAATATATTCGAAACGGAACTAATATAAGCCAAATTCGTGTTAAAACACGGGGCGGATATCAACTAAATTCACAAAAGGAGACTCGGAAAAAGTATTGCAATTGGGAACTCAAGATTTAAAATATCCGGGAGCCCTAGCTTGTGTATGCCTGGCGCAGAAGGATATTGCAATCAGGAATTTTCCTTGCAAAATAGAAGAATAATATATTCGAAACGGGACTAATAAGTAAAGGAGCTAGGCGGGTTCTGGCTCATTCCTTATGCAAATTAACATGGGAAATCGCCAAGGTCCATCGTGGTAATTTTTGACTCAATTCGATCTGCGCATGCGGCGGCCGTCAGCAATTTTTGGTGTAAGAAGCGAAGGGGTTTTGGTAGCACGGGGGATGGGGGTTTCGGTTGGGGTAGCGGCTACGGGGGATGGGGGGGCCCGGGCCGCCAAAGAAGAAGCGAAGAGGGTTTTAAGGGTAGCGTCTGCGGGTATTACACAAGTAAGGGTGTAAGAAGAAGCGAAGAGGGTTTTAAGGGTAGCGTCTACGGGGATTACGAAGGGTGTACGGGAGTTATGCAAAATTTAACCTACATTGGTGTCACTTGCCATCATTACCATAACGGCGCTAACAACTATTTGTCACCAGAGTGCCAAAACGGCCGTGGGGAGCTGGGGTAGCGAAGCTACTTTTCCCGTATACTGCGCATGTTTTCCGTTACATGTAGGTCTAAAAAGACACATTTCGACGATCTGCGCAAGTGTTAAGACCTTTCTTCATATCTCTGTTATTATTTGTCGGATTGGAGTCTAATAAACGCCAATATGATTGTTCGAATATTATCGTATACAGGATGTACAAAGATGCCATTAGAGCACTAGCACATATCTCTGCTATTGGTTAGATTGAAGTCAAATAAACGATATTATATTTGTTAGAATATTATCGTATACAGGATGTGCAAAGATGCTAATACTAGCACCTGCTGCGTCTACGGGGGATGGGGGGCCCGGTTGGGGTCGCGCCTACGGTCCGGGGAAATTTTTGGGGGTCGCTCTTTGCGAAGGTTATGCAATGATTTAGAAGAAGCGAATAGGGAAGGGTAGCACGGGGGAGGGTAGCGTCTACGGGGATTACGCAAGGGTGTACGGGGGTTATGCGAGAAGTGTGTATGTTGTTATGTGTATAAGGTGGAGGGTGGTTTAGAAGCGAAGGGGTTTGGGTAGCGTCTACGGGGATTACGCAAGGGTGTACGGGGGTTATGCGAAAAGTGTGTATGTTGTTATGTGTATAAGGTAGAGGGTGGTTTAGAAGAAGCGAAGGGGTTTGGGTAGCGTCTACGGAGATTACGAAGGGTGTACGGGGGTTATACAAAAAGTGTGTATGTTTTTACGTGTATAAGGTTTGGTGGGATTGAAGTGGAATAAAATACGAAGAAGACAAGAGGTAAACATGTAAAGCCATAAGGGCACCATGCTGATGACGTCACCCATGCTCAGTCGATAATGGGGGGGGATCAAAATAAAGAACAATTGAATAAACATTTTATTGTACAATATAAAATTGAAAAGTATAATAAATGAAAATAATAACAATACTTTTTATATAAATCTTTAAGGAATAATGGTGTCAACATCCATGTAGGCATCAATGGAATAGTGGCCCCATGGTAAGGTTTCATTGGAACCAGGAAGAATAAATCACTTATCATCCTCAGGACTCAACGCTACTTTATCTTGAACAATTGAATGGACTAGATGTTTGTCGGCATGAATTAGATTTTGGGAAACGGTTTTCTGTGTGAAGGTGTCAAGGCAATTTTCATAGTCTTCAAACGTGATTACGGTCTTCACAACTGACGATTTTACCCCTTTAGCTTTCTTAGTTATTCCAACGTTTCGAACTAGACAGTATATTTCTTCTTTCTCAAAACCATCATTCGCAAGACGTTTTCGTTTTTCTGCTAGATCATCTTCAGAGGTAAGTAACCGTGTTGCATACAATTTAGACCGTAACCCAACATAATCAGTCATTATGATACCATTGTTCTCATCCTTCATCATCCCAAGAACCTTCTTATTAACTTGAGGAATTCCATAAACGTTATCAAGAGGATAGTCTGAGGTGTCGAAATATTTATAACAATCAATCTTCATTACTTCATATGGATCTTGATCTCGAATCTCATATATAAGACTATCGGTATCGGTGTACAGCACAGTACAGTTCTCACTAAAGCGGTTCATCATGTACTCATAGTGAAAATCATAGATCGTAGTTTTAGCCAGATCTAAAATTGCCATTCCTACATATATCGGTTTATTTAACCATATTTGCAGCTTCCGTAATTCGATGGCAATTAGGTTTTCGCTGAAAATCGTACTATTTTTAAACTCGGGCTTAGCTATGTACGATTCAGCACCATATCGACCACTCCAATGAGAAATTAGCTTTACATCAACACAATTGCGCACGTTCTCCATGGTTTTACCTGCAACAATTAGAAAAAAGTGATTAGTATAGAAATATTTATATAAAACTAGCAATACTCACCAAACACGGCATTGTTCATCAGTTTGAATAGGTTCTTCTCAAACTCATTCTTCGCAGCCTTACGTAACTCAGTGTTTAAGTCAATGTAGGGCTTTAACCATGAACTCTGCTTGAATTTCAATACTCGATGTATTTCTGTTAATAGAAGCCCATTCTGTAACGCTTGCTTCAATGCTCGGTAATGTATAACGTATTTTGTTTTATTAGTTAGGGTAGCCATCAACTTAGTCTCCTCATTTAATCTTGTAGCAGGCATCATGGTCTTACGATTTAGGTGTTCAGGACAAAATGGAATATCCTTATGCAAATCATGTAAATGAGAAGAATACTCCAAATCAACCTCGAGCATGTATCCCTCAGAAGCATCATCAGCAATTTCTGTAACGTCTATATTAGAGCCACACCATTCAAATCCTCCATAAGGGAGATATTGTGACATAGCCCATCCATATTGATTATTCACATCATTGTACATTAAATATTTCGGTGGATTTGAAGGATTATAAGTGGGCATATACTTATTGTTAGCTCGAGCACGACGTTTTCCGCAAACTTGACTAAGTCCACCGCGTATACCACGTTCAACAAACAAAAACATGTCTACATCGGTGAGAAGTTCCAATTCTTGTCCAGTATGTTTCAGCATAGCATCGAATGTAAATCCTGGTAATGTATAATAATGCGCGGGATCGATGTTATACGTAGCAATACAACTGGAACGAAACTGCTCAAAAACGTCAGCAAGATGAAGGATATCAGTCTTCATATACAACTCTACATATTCACCTAAGGTTTGACATTGAAACGTATTCCAGACGCATTGTGCTCTACTATAAAGTTTACGTGAGCAGGGTTTATCTTCGAGATTATTATAGAAAGATTCGATAGGAGGTAACCTTGTTTCTTCAAAGCGGTCGAAAGAATTGAAATAGTCATAAGGCATCACCCCCTTCTTAGTTAACATTGTGAATTCTTCGTCGGGAACACCAGAAAACTGTGATCTCAAATTAGGAAATTCGGTTAAATATGAGGCGAGTTTATCGAGAGATGACGCCATGAATCGGAAACTATCGATAAATCTGAATTGGATTCATGCATCTTCAACATGTTTTGAAAAGGAAATATATTTTTCTTTTGTAATAGGAAGCAAATCAATAGAGCCAGTCATGCGGGTGGCAATGTCTTCGATGATGAAATTTGCATCATAACCAGATAAGTTGTGGAACACTACATTAACAGTAGGCGAATCCTGATAGTTAATATTGCACCCCTCATGCGCTGCTTGAAACTGGCGTTCTTGATTAGGAGTCATATGAATTCCATAAGGACAAAGGAACACCGTACTGATATCTTGAGCAAGCAGATTCAGCTCATCAGCAAACCAGCAATCTTCACCCAAATAACTCTTATAAAAGGAAAGCAAATCATCATATGAACACTTGAAGTAATACCTAACGGCTGCAGGAATATGCTGTTGTGGCTTCTTAGAATCCCCAGTCTGCTTCAAAACACTCTCGAGATCTGCATATACTATAAAAGGTGCCTTCACCTAATTCTTATAGTTTTTGAAATTAAGAACGTTTTTCCCCATTTCTGGCATCTTAACAGCACAATCATTCATTTTCATACAATCTACGACGTGAGCATCCAACTGTTCCGCTGTAGTAAATGGCTGTAAACATCTTTCACATAAAAAGTCCATTCGACCCTTGCAACATTTAAGATGAACATCTAGTTTTTCATGGGATCTGAAATAGCGTAGGCAACGATCACAGAAGTATTTCTTACAATTATGTTTACTGAGTTGAGTGGACAGAAGTCTTGATAGATTCTTTATCCAAACAAAGTGATATTTCGTTGGCGCTTCATCATATTTATCTTGCACCATCAACAAATTTACATGTTTATTCATCTTATTTTTTGTAAGGTAAGTTGGTAGAGTAATGAAGGTCTTTTTATCTTTTTGTAGAATGTAAACATTTACGGATATATTATTTTGCTTCTCAAAATTGGGGATCGGCTTCATAGTCATAGGAAACTGAATTCCCTTTAGTTTTAATATGGTCGAATAGTGGGGGTATGATGAAATTCTAGCCGCATTTTCCATGGCAGGAAACAGTGCCGACGTCACCGCCCAAGCAAAGCAAGAATCATCTTCATTATTGACGTTAATACATGCCTTCCTCTTTTTTATTTCTGCTGGTAAATCAATATACGAGGATCCCAGTTGTGGAGTATATTTATTTATGTTACCGCCTAAGTTCACCACCTTCTTCAATGCCCAACCACTATCACGTTCTTGAAACTCCTCCAGGTCTTTAAGGATAGGTGCAACGACTTTAGTATCAAACCAGTCATCAATGTTTGTATCTTTGTAAATTGGTGAATTGTTCGTTGTAAAATATTTAAACTCATTGAGAATCTGATCTCCTTCAACAATTTCAAATTCACCTCCGAAAGCCACATTCACCTTAATAGCTACCTCCTTTTTTAATATATTATGTATACGTCGTTTAAAGAGAGCCCTACAATCTTTGAGAAATGCAATGGGATCCTTATGCTTCAGGTTTGAGATGCTACCAGTTCTGATGCGACCGTTAAATGCTGCATCCAGATCATCCCATTTTACACGATGTTTTGCAGTTTCAATATGAGATGATAGGTCTCCACCATGTTTTTGAATATATTTAAATTGGTTACGAAATGATTTGATTTGAGTTATACTAGTTAAGATATGCTTCTTTTCTCCAATATTCTTGGCACTCCGTAACGCATTATTTAGTTTTCTTATAGCTTTTCTACACTCCATAAGCCCTCTAGTCACTTGGTGTTCATTATAATTAGATGTTATAAGCCCCAACAAAGTAGCAACATGTTTTACTAGATTCACAAAGAGACTCATAATAAGGATGAAAATTTTTTTCGTAAGCACTTTGAACAAAGAACTGTAATCGAATGAGCATTATCAGGATATGAGGGGTAACAAGTAAACTTCTAGTCGGACGGAAGACTGAACGATAACATTTTTCCCTAAAAAAGACCCGCGATTGACCACTTCCATGCCATAGTGCCCAGAATAATGGACATGACGAAAAACAAACAACAGACTGAAGATATAAACGCTATACACCAAATACCCGACGAAAATATGGAAGTGTCAAGTCACGAAGATGACTTCATGAAGCCAAAAAAAGTCGTTACATTTAATACCCTACTAAAACATAAGAAAAAACAAACAACAACAACCACAAAAAACAGATACGATACATTATCTGAAGAATCCGATGTGGAGGATACAACTAAACAACAACAAAAAAAACGAAAAAAAACTAAATTCCGAAAATACGTAGCATCGGATGAAAGTTCAGATGAAGCTATCAGAATACACTCCACCAAACGACCAAAGCAAAAAGAAGACGCCAGCAAGCCAGTTAAAAAAACCATATCGTCCTGTCCGCCTATAGTCATAGACGGGAATGTATCAGCCCATAAAGAAATGGTGGGCAAACTTAAAGAATGTGTTTCAAAAGAATTTGAGATAAAATATACTACAAATTCCACAATAATATTTACAAAAGAGACGACTGACTTTGATAACCTAAAACACATTCTTAGAAGTGAAAAAGTACCATTTCATACTTACACCCGGAAGATGAGAAGACGCATGCATTTGTACTGAGAGGATTAGCAGAAGGCCTCCAAATTGATGACATCAAAGAAGAACTGACAAACACGTACAAAATCACTATTAAGGACATATACAGGATGACCACCAAAGCTAGGCCTTTGTATCTTGTAATCACAGAACCTAAAATCACTCTAGATTTTTTAAACAAAAACGTTAGGGTGTTGGAACACACTAGAATACAATGGGAGTATCGGCGACAATCAAAGCCGATAATCCAATGCCACATTTGCCAGCTTTGGGGTCATGCCACCTCTAATTGTGGCAGGGCACCCAGGTGTCTAAAATGTGCAGCTTCGCATTTAACCCCCGAATGCCCTAAGGATAGGTCCATACCAGCCAAATGCGTGAATTGTAAAGGTGATCATCCGGCTAACGCTATGATATGCCCGGAATATATCAAAAGACGAGATTGGCTCGAAGGGAAAAGGTCAAAAATACCTAATAATGCAACTCCGAAATTTATCCCCGCTCCTCTCCCAAAGACAAACCCTTGGAACAATAAAAATGCCCCTTCCCAACAAGAATTTCCTAGTCTTCCCACTAAACAAACAATCCCAGCACAACAACAAAACATCCCCAAAACCAGAGCTAATCATGAAACAAATGCAAAGCGAACATCCGCTACTCCCACTGCAGACATAAACAAATTCACACAATTAAACTCGATGTTTCAAGAGCTACATAGTATGGTAAATCTCGATGAATTAACTAGAGCAGTTGCTGATCTACTACATGAGATGAGAGCTGCCACCAACAAGTTAGAGAAGTTCACTATATACAATAACTTTGTCGCCGGGATTGATAAATATGATATCTAGGCAGGTAGGTGGTAAAACAGGAATTCACAAACGAAATCATCTTAAAATAATCTTTTGTAATGTAAATGGAGTAATTAATAAACTCCAACTCATCAGACATTTTCTCGACATCCAAAAGCCAGATATTTTCTTTTTATGCGAGACGCTCCTAAAACCTAACAAAACCGTGAACTTTAGAAACCCAGAATATAGTCTGCATAGACTTGACCGCCCCGACGGTGTCGGGGGGGTGGTCTCGCAGTATTAATCAAAAAAGACATCACATTTCAACTCCTGCAACCAAATAATTCATCAATTGAGCATATCTCGTTACTTATTGACAACAAAATAAAAATAGTTGGTGCATATAGTACACCAAACAAAAAACTAACTGAAACTGATTTTTATAATATTGTAAGAACGCACAATAGGGTACTCATAGTGGGTGACTTAAATTGTAAGCACCCCCTCTGGGACTCCTACGCTTCTTACCCCAACACTAACGGAAGTACTCTCCAAAGGTTCTGTGATAATTCGGACTGTAATATTTACAGTACGGAAGATCCCACTCATTTTCCCTTTTCAGGTTATACCCCAAGCACTTTAGATATAGCGGTTGGTAAAAATATCAACACTATAACTAAAATGATGACTCTCCCAGACTTAAACTCAGATCATGACCCAATACTGATCGAACTAAAAATAACACACAATATACAATCACATACACGTAAAATACACGATTATACAACCACTAACTGGACATTATACAAAAAACTTATAAATGAAACATTAAAAATTACAAACATTATTGAAAATGAAAGGCATTTAACACAAACTATTCAAAACTTACAAAATATCATAATAACAGCCAGAAACAAAACCACAACTATTAAACCCATACCTAAATCACTAAATATCCTCCCTGACCGTATTGTAAATATTATAAAGGAAAAAAACAAAATACGAAAAAGGTGGCAACAAAGCCGAAGTGATACTGATAGACAACTTTTAAAAGATTACCAAAACATACTAAATACTGAAATAAAAGAACATAGAAATTATGAATGAAAATCATTTCTTGGAACTCTATCTATAAAAGACAACTCGCTATGGAAAATCACCAAAAAATTAAAAAATAAAAGACAAGAAATAACGAAAATATCATCCAATGGTAAAACAATCACTCAAAAATCGAAGATCGCTGAGGCCTTTGGAGAGTATTTTCAGGACAATTTTAAAAATAGTATAGTTAATTCACAACTGCACAATAAAATTTCAACAATAGTATCAAATTATTTTAATAGCTGCAGTGCGTCAAATAAATTTAAGTTAGCAACCACCGCTGAAATATATTCCGTAATTATGTCACTTAAAAATAAAACAGCCCCAGGGATGGATGGTATTGCAAACATCCTCCTTAAAAGCTTACCTAAAAAAGCGATTGTGCAAATTACCTACATCGTTAACTACATAATAAAAACTGGTAATTACCCTGATATGCTCAAAGTTACCAATGTTATCCCTATTATCAAAGCCAATAAACAATCATGTTATGTGGATAGCTACAGACCAATTTCTTTACTTAATAATATAGCAAAGGTGATTGATAAAATCATTCTTCACAGAATGCAACAATTTGTAGACAGCCAAAACATCCTTCCTAAAGAGCAGTATGGGTTCAGAAGTGGACACAGCACGGTAGCTCAAATAATTAGAGTCTTCAACCATATTAGAGAAGAAATTTTTAAGAAAAACAAAACAATAATGGTAACGATTGACATCAAAAAAGCTTTCGATACTGTTTGGCATGAAGGACTGATATTTAAACTAATCAAACTAAATTTCCCTGAATATTTAATAAAAATTATAAACGCATATATACATAACAGAAAATTTTACTCTTGTGTGAATGGAGGCTTAGCGGGTCCATACCCTATTCAAGCTGGAGTTCTACAAGGTTCAGTTCTCTCACCTTTGTTATATTCCCTATTCACCTACGACCTACCCTCATTCCCAAATATTCTAACAGCTATGTATGCAGACGACACTTGTTTTGTATCATCTGCACCAACACCAGACACAGCGCTACAAAACATACAATCACACTTAAACACTCAAATACTTACATACCTGAGAGATAACAAATTGACTATCAATCCTGCAAAGACAGAGTACATGTTACTCAGGAGGAATCAGGGGAAAAATCGCTCATTTCAATCTCAGCTTTGTGTTGAGGGGCAAACCATCACCCCTAGTCTCACTTTGAAATACCTCGGATATACAGTGCAAAGTAATACTAATGCTAACGCACATATAACGAAACAAGTTCAAAAGGCCAAGATGGCAATGAGTAAATTGTACCCTTTGATATGTAAAAACAGCTATCTTTCAGTACACAACAAATTAATGATTTATCGCCAAATCATTAGACCTACACTAACATACGCCGCTCCAGTCTATTACAACGCTACAAAACATAACTTTCATACTCTACAGGTGGTGCAAAATGAGTGTCTACGTATGGCAATTCCATATAAAACTGAATACCCTAAACTTCCTAGAAATTCATGGTTACATGAACAAGCGGATATACCCACTATTAAGGACTTTATAATTAAAATATCACAAAACTTTTATAATTACTGTTTGCCAGAAAATCTTCGAGAAACACTCAGAGCCGCAAGTCGCGCAAAAGACACCCGTGATAGTGGGTGTAGGCTTTTGCATGGTAACTTATTCACATAACTAGTTGTTAAATCTCCAACTACCAAACATCGAATTAGAGGGTAACTGCTACCCCTAATCAACCAAATTTATTCACATACAAATCTATACCCCAATAAAAAGAACATCTGTCATGTTGCTTCTCTCATTAACTAAACCCAGTTCGTTTTGAAACCCTGTTTTTCAGCTGCTTTTCAGGGATAAAACCGTCGAAATAGCTAGTGGAGTCATACCTATCAATACGGGACAAAGTAATTTTCTAAACAAAAACTAATGGATTATGCTATGCAAGGAGCCATAAACCCATCGAGACATGATCAATACAGTTCAGGACGGCCAAAACACCGGCAGTATATATATGTATGTTGTAATCATATTTATATATAGTTTTGTAATTGTATTGTAAATTTTAATCCAGAAATTATTGTAAATAAAGACTTTTTAAAACAAACAAACTTCCATGCAAACATTCAAGTGCTACGGTTGAATATTTTATATTGGAAAATAGTTATCTTTATCTTTAAATTATAAATCGTTAAATTAGAAAGAGTTTGTTCTAGAGAATCTATAGAGTTATACTCATAGACTTCTCACCGCTACCCTCACCCCCAATCACGGGTACCCCGTACCCTACCGAATACACTCGCCGACTGCGTGAAAAAATTCATAAACTAAATAGTGCCAAACCAAACATTTTCGAAAGTGAAAATTTAAAAAGTGATAAAAGTGTGTCAGTTAAAAACTACCCTAAACATTTAATTAAAGTGAAAACCTCCCCACGAAAATCAATTAAAAAAGGTACGTTCAAACTAAAAGCTATAAAAAGACACAAACTACTTAACACACAAAAAAACAATAATACACATACTGACAAAAAACTTTGTGAATGGAAAAGTTTTGATAAATCGATTCCACAAGACAAAAACGACACTCTTTTCCTCACAGAATCTCCTAACACTCAAATCACTAAATACTCTGATGAGATTCAAAGGATTAAATCCAAAACTCAAGATTTAAAGTCGAGAAATTTAAATTATCATCAAATAGTATTTTTTGACGATAAAGACTCTGAAAACATAATTAAACCAAATACTAACAGCAATAACATACCAAAAACTTGCCTAGACACAATTGATATAAATATTCTTAATAAATGCATTGAACTTGCACAGCCGAAAGAAAAGTGTATAGGACAAACAGACACAAAAAGTGTCTAGGAAGTTCAGATTTAAAAAAGTGTATAGAAAACTTTGAAAATAAAAAGTGTATAGGAGACTCAAATCAATCCGATACGCAGTTAGAAATCACACCAATAGAAAAGTGTCTAGAAAACACACCAATAGAAAAGTGTCTAGGAAACCAACAAGAAAAAAAGTGTATAGAAATAACCAAAAATAAAAAGTGTATAGAAAACACCGAAAACGAAAATCCTACAGTAAAGGATACTACTGATAGTAATTTATTATATCAATCATTTGAACGATCAATTCCTACTTATAGAGGCAAAATTTCTGAGAGAACTTCTACCCCTGATAAAACTTCTTTATTCAATAAAAATCAAAATACGAAAATGGGAGAGGATACTATCGGAAACATCTCCAGTGCTTCTGATGACGAGGAAAACACAATAGAAAGAAACCAATCAAAAATTACGACAACACATGCAATGGTACACCACGCAAATCAATCGTCGGCTGATCAGGTGGAAAATGAATTATTAGTTGAACCAAATAAGGACAATTTCGTATCGCAATATGAAAAAATTACAAAGAAGACAATAGTGCCCAGAATAATGGACATGACGAAAAACAAACAACAGACTGAAGATATAAACGCTATAAACCAAATACCCGACGAAAATATGGAAGTGTCAAGTCACGAAGATGACTTCATGAAGCCAAAAAAAGTCGTTACATTTAATACCCTACTAAAACATAAGAAAAAACAAACAACAACAACCACAAAAAACAGATACGATACATTATCTGAAGAATCCGATGTGGAGGATACAACTAAACAACAACAAAAAAAACGAAAAAAAACTAAATTCCGAAAATTCGTAGCATCGGATGAAAGTTCAGATGAAGCTATCAGAATACACTCCACCAAACGACCAAAGCAAAAAGAAGACGCCAGCAAGCCAGTTAAAAAAACCATATCGTCCTGTCCGCCTATAGTCATAGACGGGAATGTATCATCGCATAAAGAAATGGTGGGCAAACTTAAAGAATGTGTTTCAAAAGAATTTGAGATAAAATATACTACAAATTCCACAATAATATTTACAAAAGAGACGACTGACTTTGATAACCTAAAACACTTTCTTAGAAGTGAAAAAGTACCATTTCATACATACACCCGGAAAGATGAGAAGACGCATGCATTTGTACTGAGAGGATTAGCAGAAGGCCTCCAAATTGATGACATCAAAGAAGAACTGACAAACACTTACAAAATCACTATTAAGGACATATACAGGATGACCACCAAAGCTAGGCCTTTGTATCTTGTAATCACAGAACCTAAAATCACTCTAGATTTTTTAAACAAAAACGTTAGGGTGTTGGAACACACTAGAATACAATGGGAGTATCGGCGACAATCAAAGCCGATAATCCAATGCCACATTTGCCAGCTTTGGGGTCATGCCACCTCTAATTGTGGCAGGGCACCCAGGTGTCTAAAATGTGCAGCTTCGCATTTAACCCCCGAATGCCCTAAGGATAGGTCCATACCAGCCAAATGCGTGAATTGTAAAGGTGATCATCCGGCTAACGCTATGATATGCCCGGAATATATCAAAAGACGAGATTGGCTCGAAGCGAAAAGGTCAAAAATACCTAATAATGCAACTCCGAAATATATCCCCGCTCCTCTCCCAAAGACAAACCCTTGGAACAATAAAAATGCCCCTTCCCAACAAGAATTTCCTAGTCTTCCCACTAAACAAACAATCCCAGCACAACAACAAAACATCCCCAAAACCAGAGCTAATCATGAAACAAATGCAAATCGAACATCCGCTACTCCCACTGCAGACATAAACAAATTCACACAATTAAACTCGATGTTTCAAGAGCTACATAGTATGGTAAGTCTCGATGAATTAACTAGAGCAGTTGCTGATCTACTACATGAGATGAGAGCTGCCACCAACAAGTTAGAGAAGTTCACTATATACAATAACTTTGTCGCCGGGATTGATAAATATGATATCTAGGCAGGTAGGTGGTAAAACAGGAATTCACAAACGAAATCATCTTAAAATAATCTTTTGTAATGTAAATGGAGTAATTAATAAACTCCAACTCATCAGACATTTTCTCGACATCCAAAAGCCAGATATTTTCTTCTTATGCGAGACGCTCCTAAAACCTAACAAAACCGTGAACTTTAGAAACCCAGAATATAGTCTGCATAGACTTGACCGCCCCGACGGTGTCGGCGGGGGTGGTCTCGCAGTATTAATCAAAAAAGACATCACATTTCAACTCCTGCAACCAAATAATTCATCAATTGAGCATATCTCGTTACTTATTGACAACAAAATAGAAATAGTTGGTGCATATAGTACACCAAACAAAAAACTAACTGAAACTGATTTTTATAATATTGTAAGAACGCACAATAGGGTACTCATAGTGGGTGACCTAAATTGTAAGCACCCCCTCTGGGACTCCTACGCTTCTTACCCCAACACTAACGGAAGTACTCTCCAAAGGTTCTGTGATAATTCGGACTGTAATATTTACAGTACGGAAGATCCCACTCATTTTCCCTTTTCAGGTTATACCCCAAGCACTTTAGATATAGCGGTTGGTAAAAATATCAACACTATAACTAAAATGATGACTCTCCCAGACTTAAACTCAGATCATGACCCAATACTGATCGAACTAAAAATAACACACAATATACAATCACATACACGTAAAATGCACGATTATACAACCACTAACTGGACATTATACAAAAAACTTATAAATGAAACATTAAAAATTACAAACATTATTGAAAATGAAAGGCATTTAACACAAACTATTCAAAACTTACAAAATATCATAATAACAGCCAGAAACAAAACCACAACTATTAAACCCAAACCTAAATCACTAAATATCCTCCCTGACCGTATTGTAAATATTATAAAGGAAAAAAACAAAATACGAAAAAGGTGGCAACAAAGCCGAAGTGATACTGATAGACAACTTTTAAAAGATTACCAAAACATACTAAATACTGAAATAAAAGAACATAGAAATTATGAATGGAAATCATTTCTTGAAACTCTATCTATAAAAGACAACTCGCTATGGAAAATCACCAAAAAATTAAAAAATAAAAGACAAGAAATAACGAAAATATCATCCAATGGTAAAACAATCACTCAAAAATCGAAGATCGCTGAGGCCTTTGGAGAGTATTTTCAGGACAATTTTAAAAATAGTATAGTTAATTCACAACTGCACAATAAAATTTCAACAATAGTATCAAATTATTTTAATAGCTGCAGTGCGTCAACTAAATTTAAGTTAGCAACCACCGCTGAAATATATTCCGTAATTATGTCACTTAAAAATAAAACAGCCCCAGGGATGGATGGTATTGCAAACATCCTCCTTAGAAGCTTACCTAAAAAAGCGATTGTGCAAATTACCTACATCGTTAACTACATAATAAAAACTGGTAATTACCCTGATATGCTCAAAGTTGCCAATGTTATCCCTATTATCAAAGCCAATAAACAATCATGTTATGTGGATAGCTACAGACCAATTTCTTTACTTAATAATATAGCAAAGGGGATTGATAAAATCATTCTTCAAAGAATGCAACAATTTGTAGACAGCCAAAACATCCTTCCTAAAGAGCAGTATGGGTTCAGAAGTGGACACAGCACGGTAGCTCAAATAATTAGAGTCTTCAACCATATTAGAGAAGAAATTTTTAAGAAAAACAAAACAATAATGGTAACGATTGACATTAAAAAAGCTTTCGATACTGTTTGGCATGAAGGACTGATATTTAAACTAATCAAACTAAATTTCCCTGAATATTTAATAAAAATTATAAACGCATATATACATAACAGAAAATTTTACTCTTGTGTGAATGAAGGCTTAGCGGGTCCATACCCTATTCAAGCTGGAGTTCCACAAGGTTCAGTTATCTCACCTTTGTTATATTCCCTATTCACCTACGACCTACCCTCATCCCCAAATATTTTAACAGCTATGTATGCAGACGACACTTGTTTCGTATCATCTGCACCAACACCAGACACAGCGCTACAAAACATACAATCACACTTAAACACTCAAATACTTACATACCTGAGAGATAACAAATTGACTATCAATCCTGCAAAGACAGAGTACATGTTACTCAGGAGGAATCAGGGGAAAAATCGCTCATTTCAATCTCAGCTTTGTGGTGAGAGGCAAACCATCACCCCTAGTCTCACTTTGAAATACCTCGGATATACAGTGCAAAGTAATACTAATGCTAACGCACATATAACGAAACAAGTTCAAAAGGCCAAGATGGCAATGAGTAAATTGTACCCTTTGATATGTAAAAACAGCTATCTTTCAGTACACAACAAATTAATGATTTATCGCCAAATCATTAGACCTACACTAACATACGCCGCTCCAGTCTATTACAACGCTACTAAACATAACTTTCATACTCTACAGGTGGTGCAAAATAAGTGTCTACGTATGGCAATTCCATATAAGACTGAATACCCTAAACTTCCTAGAAATTCATGGTTACATGAACAAGCGGATATACCCACTATTAAGGACTTTATAATTAAAATATCACAAAACTTTTATAATTACTGTTTGCCAGAAAATCTTCGAGAAACACTCAGAGCCGCAAGTCGCGCAAAAGACACCCGTGATAGTGGGTGTAGGCTTTTGCATGGTAACTTATTCACATAACTAGTTGTTAAATCTCCAACTACCAAACATCGAATTAGAGGGTAATTGCTACCCCTAATCAACCAAATTTATTCACATACAAATCATATACCCCAATAAAAAGAACATCTGTCATGTTGCTTCTCTCATTAACTAAACCCAGTTCGTTTTGAAACCCTGTTTTTCAGCTGCTTTTCAGGGATAAAACAGTCGAAATAGCTAGTGGAGTCATACCTATCAATACGGGACAAAGTAATTTTCTAAACAAAAACTAATGGATTATGCTATGCAAGGAGCCATAAACCCATCGATACATGATCGATACAGTTCAGGACGGCCAAAACACCGGCAGTATATATATGTATGTTGTAATCGTATTTATATATAGTTTTGTAATTGTATTGTAAATTTTAATCCAGAAATTATTGTAAATAAAGACTTTTTAAAACAAACAAAACCCGCGATTGAGGAAATTTGTGTCTGTTTTTCCATAAGAAAGCATGTAAAAAAATGACGTATTTTAAGCTAATTGAGCAATTCTGACACTTTTTAACCGTAATATTTGAGGAAGATATGATATATTCAAGTAATGATTCCAATTAACAAACAGTGATTGGAACAAGAAGTTTATGATCTGTATCTGTAGGCTACGATTTAGCTAGACTACAAATTCCATTCCGGCAACCTTCAGGACCATTGATTATGAGAAAAAATTACCATTCGAGGAATTGTGAAAGAATACCAGGCTCTGACTGACGAAATTCTTCGTGGCACCGGTGTCCAGCAGGACGGTGATGCTTTTGCCATGCAGGACTGCCTGGATTTGCGGGAGAGGGTGGCGGCCCGGATCTTTTCCGGTGATAGGGTTGAGTTCTGTGGTGGGTCGGAGCGCTTGTTGTCCGGTCGGTGATATGTTTGGGACATCGTTTATTGGTGTCCGCCCCCATTGGCGTTTCCCTGTTGCTGACGCCTGGATGTTGGTTGCTGCCTGGCCTGTGTCTGGGGTGGTGTTGGTCTGGCGTGGATCTGTAGTGGACGGGAGTATGACCTAGCTGCTTCCCGGATGTCACTTTCTAAGGCAACTGCCGCTCTATGGAGATCTTCCATCGTTCTTGGTGGTTGGGCTCTTAGGCTTCTTCTGATCTCTGGGTTGAGTTGCTCGATCAGAAGGTGGACTAGCTGTTGCTCCGTCATGTGTGGAGCTACTCTTGAGGCTAGTGTTGTTTTCTCTTCTATGAAGATTGATGGATCTTCGTCCTCTTGCTGGTACTTGCCGTAGAACTTGGACGTCAGCTTGGCCAGGTCTGATGGATGATTAAATTTATCTAGGAACCGGTTGGTGAATGCATACCACTCCATTCTGGTTCTCGGGTACTGGTTTAACCATTTGCTGGCCATCCCTCTGAGGCATTGTTTGGTGGCATTGACCCATTCCTCTTGGGGTACTTGTTGGGCCTGTAGATGTCTCTGCATGGCTTGAAGAAATTGCGTGGGGTCCTCTTCTTCCCTACCGCTGAACGTCGGTGGCTCTGGCTTCCATCCTTGATTGGTCAGTTTCTGCAAGGCCTGGAGTATTGCTTCAGCCTGGACCGCGGCTGAGGGACTGGGAAGCGGCTGGTGGTATGTGGTAGCCTGGGTTGTCCGTAGGCTTCCTTGCTGTTGGGTCTGGTAGTGGGTGCCTGCTGGTGTTGATGTTGTGGTTGGTCTGTTGGTCCTCTCTGCCCTGAGGATCTCCGATAGCGGCTTGGCTTCCCTTGGTCCCGGTTGGGGTTGGTAGGTGCCTCTTCTATGGATTTGGACCTGGTGGACCTCTCCTTCTGGGGTTCGGACCTGGTGGACCTCTGCTCCTGGGGTTCGGACCTGGTGGACTCTTCCTTCTGGGAATTGGACCTGGTGGAACCCTCCTCCTGGGAATGGGATCTGGTAAACCCCTCCTACTGGGGTTCGGGCCTGGCGGACCTCTCCTCCTGGTGTTCGGACCTGGTGGACCCTTCCTCCTGGGAATGGGACCTGGTGGAACCCTTCTACTGGGGTTCGGACCTGGTGGACTTCTCCTCCTGGTGTTTGGACCTGGTGGACCCTTCCTCCAGCTAGCTCAGCTGCGTGGTAGTGTTCGCCTCCTCCTTCAGGGGTCGGTGTGTATCCCACTTGTTGGGCGCCATGTCGTCGGGTGGGCGTTGTCTGATTGTCAAAGCCCTGAAAAGGGCTCAGGCTGTCATGACTATTCACGTCCGACATTTTCATAAATAAATATTATATTTTTATATGTATATTATATAAAAAATTCCGTATCTCACTATAAATCCCTTAGGACTCTCGTAATCCACTATCTCGCAGAGGAACTGGGAGCAAGTAAATGAAATGCCAATTCAAGATAATTCAACTTGCCCAGTTCGATATATATCTCAACTGCGTAGCGGTACCAGAGCGTCTAAGCGAGCCGTTGCGTCTTCTTTAGAGGTCGAAGATGAACTGCCGATCCGTTGCTCCCCGCCGCCTATTTATACACATCCGCGCGTGGTTCGGTGCGCAGGCATGTGTTTTGATTGGCAGGGGCGGAGCCTATGAGTTCGACGCGCTTTGCTCTGGGGTCAGAGGGGTAACAAGTAAACTTCTAGTCGGACGGAAGACTGAACGATAACATTTTTCCCTAAAAAAGACCCGCGATTGAGGTTGACAAGTGATCTTAATTCTCTGAACAAGTTGTTGATTTCGGAGAATTGATTTATGTCGCTGTTGGTAGGTGGTGGCTGGTTGGTTGTTTTATTTTCTTGGGGGTGAGGGTAGGATTTTTGCGTGGTTGTAGGGGGGGTGTTTTTGGAGGGTAAACTGGGAAAATCTGTATTGTTGATTGTTTGTTTAGTCCATGGATTTGTTGTTGGTGCAGGAGCGGGGATGAATTTTGGAGGGGTGGGTTTGTTTTTTTGGGTTAAATTTCTTCGTTCTTCTATCCAAATTTTTCTTTTTACAAATTCGGGACAGATCTCGGCATTTGCAGGGTGGTCCCCTTTGCAGTTGGCACATCTTGCAGGTGTTGTTCGCTCCTTTGTGCATTCGGTGGTGAGATGAGTTCCTGCACATTTGAGGCATCTGGGAGCACGGCCACAATTCGACGTCGCGTGGCCCCACAGTTGACAAATGTGGCACTGGATTATAGATTTATTTCGTCTCCTGTGCTCCCATTGCACTCGAGTATATTCAATGATTTTGACGTTTTTGTTCAAAAAGTCTAATGTTATCTTTGAATCGGTGACTACTAAGTATAGTGGCCTACCCTTAGTAGTCATTCTGTAGATGTCTTTGATAACGATTTTATAGTTGATTAGCAGGTCTTCTTTTATATCGGTCAGTTGTAGTCCCTCGGTCAGGCCTCTTAGGACAAAGGCATGAGTCTTGTCTTCTCGTCGGGAATAGGTATGGTAAGGCACCTTTTCTCTTCGGAGAACTGTTTTTAGGTTTTAGAAATCTTCTACGTCCTTGGTAAAAACGATGGAAGAGCTGTTTGTGTATTTTATTTCGAATTTTTTGCGGATTTCAGTTTTCAATTTAGTCACCATGTCTCTATGTGCGGAAACGTTCCCTTCTATTACTATAGGAGGGCATGTGGCATTATCTTGTTTGGGGGTAGTTTTCTTTATTTTTTTCGTGTTGGTTTTGTCAATGTTTTCTTCATCGGAGCTGAGTTCTGAGGCTTTGAGTTTCCGGAAGCGGATTTTTTTCCGTTTTTTTTGTTCATTATGAGGTTTTGTTGTTTCTTCCTCGGATTCATCAGATAATGATTCATATCTATTTTGTGTATCTATTTGTTGCGGTTTATTGATTTTATTCAGAATATTACTAAACGAAGTGGTTTTTCTCGGTTTAGTGAAACCTGGTGGTGTTATATCTTCAACTTCCATTTGTGTTGTTTGTGAAATTGTTTGTATTGCATTTAGGTCTTCGGATGGTCGTTTGTTTTTGTCGGTAGACACCATATTTAGCTCTCTGGCGGCAATTGGGGTGGTTTTTTTTGTTAATTTCGTGTATTGTGATACGAAGTTGTCTGATTGTTTATTATTACTTGTATCAGCGTTTTCCACTTCTTGCGCCCATGATAGATTGGCAGCAGTGTGGATTTGTACATCGGTGATTATTTCAGTATTTTTTCTGATGTTTCGTTGACTGGCATCTGAGTCGTCTGTGGAATTGCCATTGGAGTTTGGCCCAATAGTGTCTTCTTCCATTTGATTAGGATTATTTTGATTATTTATAATTAGATTAACTGGAGTTGACGTGGTATTTGTATTATTACCACGACAAATCGGGAATGAAGTTTCGAGGTTTTTCTCTTGAAAATTTGTTAATTCGTTTTCTATTGATTCGTAATTGTTATTAGATTTGGTTAATTCAGCTAGTTTTGATGAGTTACTTTCCGGACTTAAGATAATTTTTTGTTCTGTACTGTTTTTTTCTGTTTCTATACACTTTTCAGTGTTTCCTATACACTTTTTATCCTGTCCTATACACTTTTTCTTCTCTTCTAGACACTTTTTGGCTTCGTTTTGTTGCTTAATTATTTCGATACTTTTTGAGAGTGTACTCACGTCTAGTGTTTCAAGAGTTTGTTTTGGAATTTGAATATTTTCGAAATTTTGTATACTATGTGTGCTTGTATCTGAGTTATCATTAATCAGTGATTCTTCATCAATAAAGGCTATTTTTAAGTAATCTTTCTTCTTTAACTTTAATTCTAAAGTTTTATTTTTAATTCTCGCTCTTTCGTTAGTGAATTGTTCTAATATTTGCGAATTTGTGTTAAAGGGGGTGGGGCTTAAGTTCTCATGAGTTGATTTGAGTTTATTGGCCCTATCACCTTTTTCACTGATTAATTTGTTATTATGTTTTTTTAATCTTTTTATTTTGTTTTTTGTGACAAGTTTTTTTTGGAACGTACCTTTTAGTTTCGAACGAGGAGAGGTTTTCACTGTCACAGCTGGTTTTTTTACACACACAGTTATATCTCGGTTTAGCTTATCACTTTCGAACAATTCTGGCTTCAGATTTTGTAATTTCTGAATTTTCTCGCGTAAACGGCGAGTATATTCCGTTTGATACGGAGTACCCGTAGTTGGGGGGGAAATTGGTATAGGGAAATCAATGAGAATAACTCTATTGATTCCTTCCGAACAAACACTTTCGATTTAAAGAAAATTTTAAAGATATAAAAGATAATAGATAACTTTATTTTCCAATATAAAAATCCAACCGACGCACTTGGAAGTTAGCATGGAAGAAAATAAAACAACCAACCAGCCATTACCTACCAACAGCGACATAAATCAATTCTCCGAAATCAACAACTTGTTCAGAGAATTAAGATCACTTGTCAACCTAGACGAACTAACTAGAGCGCTACAAGACCTGCTTCAAGAAATGAGAAAAGCCACAACCAAAATCGAAAAATTTACGATATACAATAACTTTGTAACTAACATTGACAGCTATGACATCTAGGCAGGTAGGTGGAAAAACAGTAATTCAAAAAAGATTCAATCTCAAAATCATTTTCTGTAATGTACAATCAGTACATAACAAAATCAATTTAATCAGACATTTTCTCGACATTCACAAACCAGATATTTTCTTTCTAATCGAGACGTTCCTCAAACCAAACAAAACTATCCACTTCAGAAACCCTGAATATCGTCTTTCCAGACAAGACCGCCCCGGTGATGCCAAGGGGGGCGGTATCGCTTCACTAATCAAAAAAGACATCAAATTCAAACTCCTGCAACAAAATAAAACATCAATTGAGCATATCGCAATACTTTTTGATAATAGAATAAAAATCATAGGGGTCTATAATCCTCCAAACATAAAACTAAACGATGAAGACTTTTTCAATTTAGTAAAAACTCATAATAGGGTGCTGATAGTGGGAGATCTCAACTGTAAACATCCACAGTGGGATCCCCTTCTGTCACACCCTAACCAAAACGGAAGTAATTTACTGAACTTCTGCGATAATTTTGATTGCAACGTATTTTATACTGACACGCCTACATATTTTCCATTTGCAAATTTTTCACCTAGCACACTAGACATAGCGATAGGGAAAAATATAAACAACATCACAAAAATTAAAACGTTAACAGACTTCAATTCGGACCACGATCCGGTATTAATACACCTCAAACTGAGACACAACACTCAAACAGTAGAAAACAAAATATATGATTTTAAAACCACAAATTGGACCCATTATAGAAAATACATAAACGAACATTTAATAATAATTAGTGAAATTAAAAACATTAACCATCTAAGTGAAATAATAGAAAAACTTCAGACATTAATAGTAGATGCAAGAAATAAAACAACTTCAATAAAATTTAAATGTAGTAATCAAAACACGCTCCCGGACCACATCGTACAATTAATAAAAGAAAAAAATAAAGCCAGAAAAAAATGGCAACGAACCAGATCCCAAGAAGATCATTTGCTGGTTAAACACTATCAGCATCTAATAAATGATTCAATTAAAAAACACAAAAATGAAGAATGGGAAAAATTTCTGACTAACTTAAAACCAGAAGATAATTCTCTTTGGAAAATCGCTCGCCGTTTAAGAAACCAAACTAAAACTATCCCCAAAATTATAAACAACGATCTAACAATAACTGACAACACAATTATCGCAGAAAAGTTCGGTGAGTACTTTCAAAACAACTTCATTAATAATTCACCGCATTCACAATTTCACCAAAATATAACGAACGTTGTTCAACAACACTTACGACAAATTAATGATTTAAACACACAAAATTTAACAACTTTTTCAGAGACATATATTACAATTCAACGTTTAAAAAACAAAACAGCCCCTGGGCTAGATGGTATTCAAAATATATTAATTAAAAACTTACCAAGAAAGGCAATTGTCCAACTCACTTACATAATTAACTATGTAATCAAAACTGGTCAATATCCTGATATGCTCAAGATATCCAACATTATACCCATCATCAAAGCGAATAAAGAACCATGTTATGTAGATAGTTATAGACCAATCTCCCTATTAAACAATATAGCAAAGGTGATAGACAAAATAATTTTAAAAAGGCTACAAACGTTTGTCGACAAAAATAATATTATTCCTCTCGAGCAATACGGATTTAGGAGTGACCACAGTACGGTTGCACAAATTATTCGAGTTATTAATTATATCCGTGAAGGTTTTCATAAGAAACATAAGGCCATCATGGCAACCTTAGATATTCAAAAGGCATTTGACTCCGTATGGCTCGAGGGGCTAATATATCAACTAATTAAACTACATATTCCAGACTATTTGATAAAAATAATTAATTCTTATTTAAACAACAGAAATTTTTTTTCAAAAATTGATGAATATATAGCGGGCCCATATTCTATTCAAGCGGGAGTCCCGCAGGGATCGGTATTATCGCCTTTGCTATACTCCCTATTCACTCATGATCTTCCATCTACACCCCAAATTTTAACCGCCATGTATGCCGATGACACGTGTTTTGTGGCATCTGCAGAGAAACCAGAACACGCACTGGATACTATACAAACTCACATAAACACCACAATTATCCCTTATTTTAACAAACTTAAACTAGCTCTAAACCCCTCCAAAACAGAGTATTTATTACTCAGGAGGAGAGCTACAAAAGTCTCCACATTGCAATCGCAGCTCTGTATTGACGGTCATTACATTACCCCGAGTATCAACATTAAATACTTGGGATTCACAATGCAACAAAACTCAAGTGCTAGTGCTCATATTAAACAACAAATACAAAAAGCCAAGATTGCAATGAGTAGACTCTACCCTATCATCAGCAAACACAGTAAACTCTCAACACAAAATAAAATACTCATTTACAAACAAGTCATTCGCCCAATACTCACATATGCAGCTCCTGTATATTACACTGGCACACAACATAATTTTTATTCTCTGCAGATGATACAAAACAAGTGTCTCAGAATGGCAATCAAACACAACACAATTTATCCTATACTCCCAAAAACCTCTTGGTTACATGAGGAAGCCAACATACCTACCATCAAAGACTTTATAAACAAAATCTCAGATAAATTTTACAACTACTGTCTGCCACAAGATCTTCGTCAAAATCTCATAGACGCAAATCGCGCAGAAGGCATCCGCGATAGTGGGTGTAGGCTTCTGCATGGATCACTAATTACATAACATGATTGTTTAAAACTCCGAACCCATTTTCATCACAAGGGGATATGCAACACAGGCAACTGCGCTGCAGAACTCCTTTTACTAACAATCCCGATTCTAAATAAATTACATCAATTTAAAAACAACGTCAGTCATGTTGCCAACTCGAAACCTAAACCCCCGAGTCAATTTTGAAACCCTGTTTTTCAGCTGTTTTTCAGGGGTAACTGAGCCGAAAGATGATAGGAGTCAAAACTATATGTTAGGGACAAAGTTATTGTAACAGCCAAACTATATGGATAATGCCCGATGAGCAATGAACCATAATCACTCAGACGAACGCAACGTCACTAAAAATCGCCAGACCATCGTCATGGTATTCTACTTAAGTCTGTATTATACTTTTATTTTCAGTAACTTGTAAATAGGGAATGACAAACTCAAATAAAGAACATTTTAAACAAAAAAAAAACCCGCGATTGAGGAAATTTGTGCCTGTTTTTCCATAAGAAAGCATGTAAAAAAATAACGTATTTTAAGCTAATTGAGCAATTCTGACACTTTTTAACCGTAATATTTGAGGAAGATATGATATATTCAAGTAATGATTCCAATTAACAAACAGTGATTGGAACAAGAAGTTTATGATCTGTATCTTTAGGCTACGATTTAGCTAGACTACAAATTCCATTCCGGCAACCTTCAGGACCATTGATTATGAGAAAAAATTACCATTCGAAGAATTGTAAAAGAATAATAAATTACTTATAAATTGAAAACTTTTCGCCTATTATGATATTTTTACTTGAGGAGGATATGATATATTCTAGTAATGATTCCAATTAACAAACAGTGAAATAAGAAGTTAATGATCTGTATCTGCAGACTACGATTTAGCTAGACCACAAATTATATTCCGACAACCTTCAGGACCATTGATTACGAGAAAAAAATCACCATTCGACGTATTTTTTAAAAGAATAATAAATTATTTATAAATTGAAATCCTGAATTTGTCGATCACGAATTGTTTATTATTTTTTCTATATTGTCTATTTACCCATAGTTAAACATATACTATTATTTATTATCTATTTTTTATATGTGAGGTCGAAGGAGATTCTTTAATAGCCTTTAGGCAACAATTTTCCCTGATATGTGATGAAAACATACAGAAAATACTATACGCACTTGAACTAATAGATAACCGCATGTTTTGTAGGCATGTCTTACAGATATCCTAGTTAAGTACTTATCCCACAATGTGGTAACTGCCGTATTTCTGTGCGGAAAAAAGTCGATCCCCCGTTTTATATCCGAAGAGACCTCAAAAAATACTTATATGGTTAAGAGAAATCGATATACGAGACCCACTACTTTTTTTCCGACCAAAAATTCAATTACAATTTAAACTACAATACATCTCAAAAATCTATATAAAATTTACATATGAGGTTATAGGCACTCTTCAATAGCCTTTAGGCGACTCTACCCCATAACAGAAGGATACTATTCGTACATAACTCAAAAGGTGACTGCTCGGGTTGTAATCGAGTCTAACCGACACCCTAAGTTTTTTGTACTCCTCCCACTGTGTGGTACCTGTCATATCTCTGTGTAGGAAAAGTCGGTACCCTTTTTATACCCGAAGGACCCTCATTGTATGCTATCAAAATTATATATCACAACTAAAACAATAAATATTTTTGTAGGTAAATACTCAAAAGATACTTACTCGTTTGCCTATTTTCTTCTGCAGCAATCTTCACCCCAGGCGCGAGCTGTTGTGTACCACACGTCATCGCGATTTTAGAAGAGCCAATCTAATTCGGACGTCAGACTAGAAATAAAAATTTATTAGTCTAATATTTTACTAACCAAAATTTTTAACAATTGACAATCAATTAAACTTTTTTACATAAATCTATCTACATCCCTTCACTTTTTATAACAAACAATGATGATCTTACCACAAAAACTATTACATCGTCGCAGACTAGTGAAATTACTAGTAAAAACAATTATATATGGGTGTATATTTCCATATTAATTAATTTTTTTTATGCAACTCTAAATAAAAAGGTTCAAAATATTCATAAAAAAAGATCTCCTCAGATGTCTATTCTACATAAGAATCAATGCATATTTATACTTTCATCTGAGTCGATGACGTCATAGATTCTCGTTACTAATAACATACCTTATCAACGAAAACCGACAAGTCCAAACAAGTTCATATTAAAACGGATACATGATTTCAAAAAAATTTGGGTTATGATGAAAAATTATATGATTGTAACAGTGATTTTTCATTATGTCCCAAACATAAAATTCCACCTAGTTCAAAATATAAAAAGTTATTGTCTACCCATTATCCTAAAAATAATTATAAAATTCACTACCGGACACTAAACGATTGACATTGAAAAAGATACATAGGTTTCTAAAATTCGAGCGGAATTCTTGGTTGAAGACATATTGATTTAAACAACCATTTGAGAAATTTAGCAAACAATGATTCTGAATCATCATAAACTTATTAATAAAACAATGGAAAATTCTCGAAAGTACCGTTATGTTAAATTACTTAAATCTTGAAACGGCCGCTACAGCATAAAACATTTCATTGCAATTCCTTTGTTACATTATAGTACAATTTTTAATGAAAATCTAGTAGCTATTAAATTAAAAAGGGCTGAAATAGTTTTCGGTAAACCTCTTTATATAGGTGTGACTATTTTTTGATTTTATGAAACCGAAATTGGATCTTAAAGACGTAAATTACTAAAAAACAATATGTACGGCCTTATCTCCCTACATCAACTGATATTTTTTGGTTCGAAGACATATTTTTAACCCCAAACTCACGTATACGTTAGAAGCGTAATTAAATTATAATCTACCCCCATCCATCGTTCGAATAAACTTTTTCAATGAAATTTTTACTAAAAAACAATATATACGGCCTTATCTTCCTACATTAACTAATATTTTTTGAAAGAACATCTAAAGAAATGTGTCATATTTCAACAAAAAAATATTTATTACTCACGCTTTAAGGGAACAACTTATCACTTGCACACCTTATTTAACACTGAAAATATCAATTTTTAATACACACGTCTTTGTCCACTCATTAAGCCGGTGACGTCGGCGGCCGTATAGATTACTAAGATTTTAATAATTTTGTCTCTACTTAATATAAAATTAATATTGGATTACTTTATTGGAGAAAAAATATTTTCGTATTATCAGTAATCAACCGCAATATCTCACAATGAATAAAATACTGAATCGAATCGTAGAAAACAAAATGAATTGAGGAAACTTATCACTAATCAAAAAATAACTACAAAGTATGATGAATGTGGTTTTAACAATAAACCATTATGATACATTGTTGCAATGAATGGTGTGTTGTTCCAGCCAGACGCTGATAGTGCAGAATATGCAGCGTAAGTATTCTAGATATTTGACCCTGGTAAAGCAGCCGCCGACGTCACCGGCTTAATGAATGGACAAAGACGTGTGTATTAAAAATTGATATTTTCAGTGTTAAATAAGGTGTGCAAGTGATAAGTTGTTCCCTTAAAGCGTGAGTAATAAATATTTTTTTGTTGAAATATGACACATTTATTTAGATGTTTTTTCAAAAATTATCAGTTAATGTAGGAAGATAAGGCCGTATATATTGTTTTTTAGTAAAAATTTCATTGAAAAAGTTTATACGAACGATGGATGGGGGTAGATTATAATTTAATTACGCTTCTAACGTATACGTGAGTTTGGGGTTAAAAATATGTCGTTGAACCAAAAAATATCAGTTGATGTAGGGAGATAAGGCCGTACATATTGTTTTTTAGTAATTTACGTCTTTAAGATCCAATTTCGGTATCATAAAATCAAAAAATAGTCACACCTATATAAAGATGTGCATCTACAAATGATTCTTCAAAATCACTTTCGATATCAACTTCATCATTCTCGCTATTCTGTCTTCGGCCAAATTAATAATAATATTATCTACAACAGTATCTAAAAGTGGTTCATTGTTCATAAATTCATCTTCAATCTTTTTAACATGGTCACATTTAACTTTCCGATCATTTGCAGAAAATGTGTCAAAAAATTCATTACAGAATTATTTAACCTTGTTAAATTGAAGGTAACATTTCGTTTGGCCACATATTCTTTAAGTGCCGCCCCAACACTCTCGATCGGATTTAAGTACTTGCAATCCATGTCGAATAAACAATTCATCAATTTTATAAGTTTTATATTGCGGTTTGTACATTTTTGCAACGTTATAAAGATCCGGTTTTAACATTTGTTCACTGTAATATATGTTTCTTTTAGAAAGCCAGTTTTTTTATTGTTGTTTAGTCCAAGCAGTCGTAGGTAATTTTTCATTTAGAACATTGTGATATGGGGCGTTATCAAATACCACAACTGCGTTTTTTGGCAGGTTTAGAATACGTTTTTCTTGTACTCACTTCTCATAATTTTCGTACGCTATTTCATTATGATAATCTCCTGTTTTTGACTGGGAGTTCCACATAATACCAGCATTAGGTACAAAACCATTTTCACTTCCTGCATGGACAATGATGAGCCTATTACCTTTTGAAACGGGTTTTCTTAATCCCTCGTCACTCTTGTCGCTCCATCCTTTAAGGTTCGTGTGACATGAATGAATGTATGTTTCATCCATATAAATGATAGGTTTGTTCTGTTCTCTGCACTTTTTTATGTTTCTTAAATATAGTAGGCGTAAATGTCTGATTTCGTGACGTTCCATTAACAAACTTGTGTTGTTTTTCATGTTGGTCCAACGAAAACCCAAAGAATGTATTTGTTTCCGCAGAGAATCGTGACTTCCTGCGAAGCCATAACTATTTACAAAGGTTTGGTGTACATTTATTAACGTGGGTACTTTTTTCTCGAATATGTGAAAATTTATTATGCACCTTCTAAGCATAGTTTTGTCGAATTGATCCATACGGATACTTGACGTTCTTTGTTTTTTAGTAGGCACATCAGTGTCAGCATTACTTTCTGCCAGAGCTTTTTTTTTAATACGGGAAAGCGTTCTTTGATTAACTTTCATAGCTGCAGAAACTCGTTCAATGACCTGATAATAAAATAAGTTGATATGAATGGTGTGTTAAAAGTTTTACTCATGTGTATTATAACGAGAAAACCTACAAACCCTCTCAGTGCTCGTTACAGGTATGCGGGTTGTCTCACGTGGTACAACCCGTGCTCGCCAGTCGACTAGCTTCGAGTCGAAGAAGGGGTGGATTCTTCAAAAAAATTATTGAGTATACAAAAAGGGCGCCAGAGAAGTTTTGGCAAGCACCCAAGACTTCCTAAGTTAGCCCACAACTCCTCAGTGGGTTAACAACACTCACTACACACTCCAAAGGTTAAACTGATAGGTAAATTATCATAAGTAAATAAAAGTCAGCAAATACACCCTGATTGAAATTTTAATTAATCTTGGTGGACCAAATGTCTCTTTTCAAAATATATGATACAATATCACTACCAAAAGAAAAATATTATAAATAACGTCTGATCTCAGCTGAAGGCTGTAATCTCAGGGTGCAGTAGAGCTGAGGGCCCCAAACTACACCGATGTCTCAATCCAAAGATTCTAGAGAATCGACCAAATTGTTCATGTACAAAATTCCAAAAATTACAACGATAATATATTATATATATGTCAAAAAAACACCAATGTATAGTTACAAGGGTTCACACTTCCGCAATTTATACCAGTATCAATATGAATATAATAATTGCATAAGTCAGAAATTTAAATTACAACGAGTTTAGCGTTGCTGGAGAATATACAACTCAAAATTATATACGGCGCAAAATTATATACAAGAAACCATTAGAAATAGGTAAAAAACTACTAAATATCGCAATACTAGGTACGTACCAAGTGTTCCAGCGTATCTTAATCTATGAGCAAGATTTCAAAAATATTTTAAATACAAAATTCAAGTATAAACGAGATTATAGTAATCGCCGCAAGAAAAAAACAAATGAAACTTAATATAAAAAAAAACGGTAATATGTGAAGCATAGATGTGAATTTACTACTGAGTTTAAAGAAATAAGAAAAGGAAAACTGTTAACCTTTCCTTTCCCGGCACCAGAACAGGAACTGAGATTTATCCAGATTAATCCAGGCCTCCTGGAACTGGTCTCACCGACCCATTAAATTCCAATCAGCGTTTTATTGTCCATATACTAAAACCCCCCTAAAATAGAGAAACGAATTAGCCTCTACATAGGGTTTGCATTTTACCCCGGTCAAATTTTCGACGTACCCCCGTAATATCCCATCATACTGACTATAATAACAATACCCGAAATTCGCAAATAATTACACCTCATGACTTTTAACTGTATAAAAGCCACCTACTCTGAGAATAAAAACTATATGACTGGTTTTTTTCCGCTCAGCAAAAAAACTACGATACCAATAAAAACCCATAATATAAAAACTACGTTGTTGGACACATCCCTGAATGTTTATACAACCCCTGTGACATATTCTTATTTCAACAAAATATAAAGCCATGAAGAATATGAATGAATAAGAATTTATAACATATAACGAAACTATCCTGCGAACCCAGATTACAAACTCCAATAAATTACGAATCAAAGCAGAATTTCTACGTTAAATTGCCTACAAATCTGTTAATTCCGAGAAAGTATCTTTCAACCATTTACCTTTTTTTTGAATCCTACCAGCTTACGCCGTCTACGGGAATTTTCCACGTGGTTTCCTAAATCTACCAATTCTACTGGAATCCTTTGGTCATCGGCACCCCCTGGTTCAGTATATTATTGGGTCAGACCTTCGATTTGTTAAATCGAGCGATATTTTCTTCCCCTACGTAGAATTTATCAGGCTTTCCGTGAAATAACGTTATGGCTCCCAGAGCACATGCAAATATCTCTTGTTGAAATGAAGTGTATTCACCTTGACGGCATTTGGAGGACTGAAATTTTTAACTCGGTTCCGACAGCGCTGTGACTTCTCTCAGTCGACAGGTTAGCCAAATTAAATTTACGACGGCTCGGCGAATTTTTCGCGTTACAGATTCCCCCCCTTTCGTCAAAGAAAATTAACCCGGAAAGGTTAATTTTCATCGTCAGGCGGTTGCGTAGAGTATGGTTTCAAGTCCTTGCAGTGCCATACTCCTGCCGTAGCTCCATCCTTATCGTGCAACTCATACGTCCACGGAGATACCCTCTTAGCTATCGAGTAGGGCCCTATATACTTAGGCGCTAGCTTACGCGTGTAATACCTCGCAGCATCCGAAAGGACAAAATTCCTCTTCCACACTAAATCGTGCGGGAGATACTCAACATGCCTACGCCGCAGATTATGGCTATCACAAGCCTTCTGATTGGCATCCTCTAACCGTTTCCTGATGTCAGCGAACAATTTCCTAAAACTCTCATTACGACTACTCTCGGGAGTTCTCACACTATCTCCCAGATCTAAATCTGAATTATCAACATAATCGGCACCAGACAACAGCATAGACCTACCAAAATTAGCGAAATACGGTGTTACCTTCGTGACTTCATGAGTAGATGTTCTAATCGCACATCCTATCTGAGCGAGATGCTCGTCCCAACAACGATGATTATCCGAGACCTAGGAAGCCATCATAGTCTTAATCACACGGTTAACTCTTTCACACGGGTTAGCCCTTGGATGATAGTTGGCATTCAGCTTGATACGACAGCTATATCGGGAAGCTAAACTTCGGAAAAGATTACTACGATATTGGGGACCATTATCACACAAAATCACCTTGGGTACCCCATATACAAGAAATACTTCATCTTCAATCTTACGAGCAACGGCCGCTGCAGACGCTGTTCTGAGTGGGTATATCAGCACATACTTGGTCAAATAATCCGTAACGACAAGGATGAAAGAATTACCTCGTTTCGACCTAGGAAGAGGCCCCATCAGATCTGTGCAAATTATTTCCCACGGCCTGCTAGGCTTTGGATGAGACGCCATCTTATCAAAAGGTTTACCTTGTGACACCTTATGCGCCGCACACACCTCACAACGATTAACATACCTAGCGACGTCAACCCTCATTTTCGGCCAGTAAAAACGCTCAGCTACTCTGTGGAAGGTTTTAAAAATACCCGTATGTCCAGATGTGGGAGGGACATGGGCTTCCATGATTATACGCGACCTACCAGCCTTGGGGACTACCAGTTTCCAAGATTCACCAGGCGACAGCGGTTGTGTGTACTTATTGACAACATGTTTGAAGAGGAGATTATCCTTCACACGCCAATCCGGAAATTTAAGGGGATTACTAGCGACATTCTTCACCATCTTACAATACCACTTATCATTGGTTGTATCAAACAGAGGGGGCGGTACCTCTTCAGATGAAACCTCCACAGACACCTCATCGACCACAGGGACGGACCGAGAAAGAGCATCTGGTACTACGTGTTCACGACCTTTGCGATGTAAGGGTCGAGACAGTCAATTTCATTTTATAATTTGGAAGTTATACTGTTGCATTTTGACTGCCCATCGGGCTAGACGACCCTTCGGACTATGCAACTTCTGTAGCCACAGTAGGCTATAGTGATCCGTAATGACGGTAAAAGGAACACCCTCTAAATAAGGCCGAAGTTGTTCAAGTGCCCAAACCACAGCGAGACATTCGCGTTCAGTGGTTGAAAAATTCCGTTCTTGGCGAGTAAGAGATCTACTTAAATAGCAAATAACCTTGTCACCATCCCCGTGAGGCTGACTCAACACAACCCCTAAACCATAACCACTACTATCGGTCTGTACAACAAAGGGTTTATTAAAATCGGGACACGTAAGTATCGGCGCAGAAACCAAACATTCCTTAACACGACGAAACGAAGACTCACATTCAGAAGACCACACAAAAGGACGATTTTTCGTCAGAAGACCCGTAATGGGGACCATGATGGTTGAAAAATTAGGTATAAATCTCCGGTACCAGGAAAAGGTTCCAACCACACGACGAACTTCCGTAATATTACGAGGAGTCGGTAACTCCAACATTGCCTTCACCTTATCCGGATGCACATGCAACCCAAAACGATCAACTACATACCCAAGATACTTCATTTCAGGACGGCAGAACTGACACTTATCCACGCTAACAGTAATTTTTGCATCCGCTAACCTCTTAAAAACCTCTTCGAGCACCCGTACATGTTCTTCGAAAGTTTGCGTACAAATAACCACGTCGTCAAGATAGACAAAAACATGCGGTTCAAGATCATGGCCTAAAACATTATCTATAAGTCTCTGCCAGGTAGCTGGGGCATTATGTAAACCAAATGGTAGTCGTTTGAACTGGAATAGACCCCTATTAGGTACCGTAAAAGCAGTGTATTGCCTTGAAGATTCGGCTACCGGAACTTGCCAATAAGCGGACTTGACATCTAAACTAGACAAATATTTAGCCTCACGCAACTTCTCTAAAGTATCCGTTACCAGGGGAAGAGGGTAGCTATCTCGAACAGTGACAGCATTCAACTTCCTGTAATCAACGCAAAATCGATAGGAATCATCCTTCTCCTTGACCAGCAAAATTGGAGAAGGCCACGGACTATTGCTGGGTTCTACAACACCTAACTGCAGCATCTCATCCAATTCAGCATCTCATCCAATTCAGCATCAATATGCCTCTGTACAATGGGATTGACCCTATAATATCGCTGCTTGATGGGGGGACTAGAAGTAACTATCACGTGTTCTACTCTATCGGTACACCCTAGACCTTTTCCCATAATTTCCATATTCCTATCAATCACCGCTTGAAGTCTCTGCTGTTCCAAAGGAGTGAGTACTGTTCTAGACGACACATGTTTCACACTATTTATCAACACAGGATCTGCCGAAAAATGCCACTCGTCATGGCGAAGATCTGGGACGACGCCCATCAAATTCCAAAAATCTACACCAAGGATCAAAATATGAGTTAATTCAGGGACAACCAGAGCCTCAATCAACCGCATACGACCCCTCAAAACCACGGGCAACACTACGGTTCCAATACTCTGTAACACATTACCATTTGCCACTGTACAATTAGTCGTCCTACTTTTATCCAAAGTCAACCCTAAACAAGAAATTAACTCATATCCCTTACCTCCCAAAATAGTTCTTGAAGCGCCCGAATCCAAAAGACCTAACAACGTTTTTCCTAAGATATCTATCTTAAGATAAGGACGTTCATCATTAACGACATGATCCAACACATAATCTATAACGGCACGAAAACTACTGATCGGGGGGTTTTCACTGACGCACTCTATCCGATCATTCAAGCACGCCTCGGTTCGTTTACGCTGGCTAATTCTGGAAGAGCAATCAGGACAAGTCCTAACCGTGAATCCTTCTTTCTTACATCTAAAGCAAAATTTCCTATTACTACGACACGCTACGGCCCGATGACCTGGTTGCTTACAACGGAAACAAACGAGCTCATGAAATTTATGAATTGATGACGAAGTAGAGAGGGTTAGAGTTCCAACATCAGACACAGGTTCCACATGCGATGACACATAAGCTAGGTCTGGCTCCATACAATTTAGTTCCCTCGAGGGTACACTGTAATTCTCGATAGCCAATTTCCTAGCCTCCAATTTACGACCCAAGGTCAATAACTCACGCACGCTATTAATTTCCATAAGTCCAAGATGATGTTGGTAGTAAGGCGTGATATTCCTTAACAATATTTTGAGTTGCGTCTCCTCCGAAATAGGGCAAGACAGCCTTTTAAAATAACCAGACATCACGGCCAAGTAGATTCCCATGCTTTTGTCCGGACCTTGAGTCCTCCTTTTGATTTCCTCGAACAGTTTCTCATTGTAATCTACCGATAAATACTCTTCCCGTAATAGATCCACGAACTCATCCCAAGAGTTTACCTCTTCTCTATAAGCTAAATAAAACTGATAAGCCCTACCAGAAAATAAATCGATACCACTAGCTAACAAAATTTCCTTATCCACATTACGCGAAACTCGATACTCTTCCACTTTTTCCAGAAAGCTCGATAGTGAAATACCTTTGGGATCTCCAGAAAACACCAAACCCCACTTGCTAGGCAAGATCGTCTTAATACTAGACAAGTTCCTCGACGCATTACCAGGATTAGGAAGTGGTCTGACTTCATTGAGAGTCGATCTACGGATAGTTGACAAATTTGCAAAGGACGGCCCAGGTTGAGAGAGGATTTCCAATTGGGGGGGTTGAGATTGACGAGAACGCTCATGTCTAGAAGCCTTACTTCCCAATGATTCGTATAAGGAGAGAGCTTTAGCCATCAGTTCATCTACTTTTGCCCTCTGTCGAACACCAGCATCACCTGCTTCGAAGTTAGTCGCACGTTCCAACCGACCTATGACATGCACCAACTGACTCTGTAACTTCTGGAAACTACCACTCACACGAGTTTCGTTGAACTCTTCTAAACCGGGCTCAATCTGATCTAACTTATTCTCAACTGCACTCAATCCTTCGGCAGCTGTATACGGATACTCTAGCGGATCTATACTATCATCTTCCTTCTCTACCTGCAACGTTAAAGTTAAACTACGCCGCATCTCAGACACCGTGCCACTTGCAATACCACGTATTGTCAACTCATACACAAGCTCATCCTGAACCAACCGATTAACCACAAACCTACGAGACATTTCTTCTTTTTAAGTTTAATCTGACAAGCAAACCAGGCAACAAACCAATTTCCAACCTAGCGGAACAATAATTCTTCACCGACACACCTGTACCTCAAATGGTCTCCCTCCAGCTGAAACCTAATAAGGAATTTAAAACCCAAATCCAGATACCGAATGTCCAAAAGTCCCTATTTGTCCAAACAATACCTCCAACCCACAGAGTTTCCACGAAGTGTACTTCTCGAACCAACGCAACGTTCCTTCCTCAAAAGCGATTCCAAAATACAGGAGTCCACAAGCCCAAGGCACCACTTCCAAAACACCGACCCGCTAAGGTTCGAACCCACAATGCAGCCTACAATCGTCGAAAGTCAAATAAACTTACCATAAAGCAAAGTATTTACGAATTCAGTTACTGTTCTGATACTAAAATTTATACACAGTGTGACCCAATATGTAACTCACCTTTTAAATTTACAATATCTATAAATTACAAATATTATACAATAGATAATCAAATAAAATTTTCAAAATTACAATTTTTATTGAAACAATAATATCGATATCAGAAATCTTTTTATTCACTTGCTACCTGAAAAAGAAGAAAAAAAAAACAAAACGCATCAAACAATGAACAATCTGTCCGTTTCCTGTATTAAAACTTCAATTTAATATTTAACACTGCTTAACAAAATTAGGTGAATTTGTTTACCACTTACGCCCCATAAAACAATTCCCTTCAAGACCTCAAACCCCTGATTTACTACAAACACTTAAATCTGGCACTATCAATAACTAATTAAGAGAAATTATTTCCGGGTTACGCCCACAATTGAAACAATTACCTTCAAAGTTAAGCAATCCCCAGATTTACTATAAAAAGCCCAATTAAATCTGGTGCAATAGATTACAAAAGATACAATAACTGAAGTTAAATCTACAATGACTAAGTTTCTAAGAAAATATTGAAAATTTATCAAAGTTTTTTTAAAAAAAAATATAAAATATACAATATTGAATTTTCAAAATTCCAATAATCAATCAGTATGAAAAGAAAATAAATGTTGCCCACGAACCAATAAACTCTTGTCTCATTTCTACCATAAAATTTTCAGTTTGATATATATTATAATCTCACAGAATAAGGTAAGTTGTTTACAAATTACGTCCAATAAAACAATTCCCTTCGAATTGAACACAACCCCAGATTTACTAAAAACACTTAAATCTGGCACAATCAAAACATATTAAGAGAAATTATTTCCAGGTACGCCCCAATAAAACCATTACACTTAAATTTGGTGCTAAAATAAACTGAAAATAAATCTGCAAATTTAACTTATCAAAAGTTCAAGTTTAATCAAATAGCTACAACTAAAATTTTGATTTTTAAAGTTTAAGTTTAATCAAAGATGCTAGAAAAAAATTTAATTTCAAAAGTTTAAGTTTAAATTACGGGATATGTATTGCTGACAATAAAAAAAAATACTAACGGCCCTACGTTATGGGCACCAAAAACATATAACGAGAAAACCTACAAACCCTCTCAGTGCTCGTTACAGGTATGCGGGTTGTCTCACGTGGTACAACCCGTGCTCGCCAGTCGACTAGCTTCGAGTCGAAGAAGGGGTGGATTCTTCAAAAAAATTATTGAGTATACAAAAAGGGCGCCAGAGAAGTTTTGGCAAGCACCCAAGACTTCCTAAGTTAGCCCACAACTCCTCAGTGGGTTAAAAACACTCACTACACACTCCAAAGGTTAAACTGATAGGTAAATTATCATAAGTAAATAAAAGTCAGCAAATACACCCTGATTGAAATTTTAATTAATCTTGGTGGACGAAATGTCTCTTTTCAAAATATATGATACAATATCACTACCAAAAGAAAAATATCATAAATAACGTCTGAGCTCAGCTGAAGGCTGTAATCTCAGGGTGCAGTAGAGCTGAGGGCCCCAAACTACACCGATGTCTCAATCCAAAGATTCTAGAGAATCGACCAAATTGTTCATGTACAAAATTCCAAAAATTACAACGATAATATATTATATATATGTCAAAAAAACACCAATGTATAGTTACAAGGGTTCACACTTCCGCAATTTATACCAGTATCAATATGAATATAATAATTGCATAAGCCAGAAATTTAAATTACAACGAGTTTAGCGTTGCTGGAGAATATACAACTCAAAATTATATACGGCGCAAAATTATATACAAGAAACCATTAGAAATAGGTAAAAAACTACTAAATATCGCAATACTAGGTACATACCAAGTGTTCCAGCGTATCTTAATCTATGAGCAAGATTTCAAAAATATTTTAAATACAAAATTCAAGTATAAACGAGATTATAGTAATCGCCGCAAGAAAAAAACAAATAAAACTTAATATAAAAAAAAACGGTAATATGTGAAGCATAGATGTGAATTTACTACTGAGTTTAAAGAAATAAGAAAAGGAAAACTGTTAACCTTTCCTTTCCCGGCACCAGAACAGGAACTGAGATTTCTCTAGATTAATCCAGGCCTCCTGGAACTGGTCTCACCGACCCATTAAATTCCAATCAGCGTTTTATTGTCCATATACTAAAACCCCCCTAAAATAGAGAAACGAATTAGCCTCTACATAGGGTTTGCATTTTACCCCGGTCAAATTTTCGACGTACCCCCGTAATATCCCATCATACTGACTATAATAACAATACCCGAAATTCGCAAATAATTACACCTCATGACTTTTAACTGTATAAAAGCCACCTACTCTGAGAATAAAAACTATATGACTGGTTTTTTTCCGCTCAGCAAGAAAACTACGATACCAATAAAAACCCATAATATAAAAACTACGTCGTTGGACACATCCCTGAATGTTTATACAACCCCTGTGATATATTCTTATTTCAACAAAATATAAAGCCATGAAGAATATGAATGAATAAAAATTTATAAAATATAACGAAACTATCCTGCGAACCCAGATTACAAACTCCAATAAATTACGAATCAAAGCAGAATTTCTACGTTAAATTGCCTACAAATCTGTTAATTCCGAGAAAGTATCTTTCAACCATTTACCTTTTTATTGAATCCTACCAGCTAACGCCGTCTACGGGAATTTTCCACGTGGTTTCCTAAATCTACCAATTCTACTGGAATCCTTTGGTCATCGGCACCCCCTGGTTCAGTATATTATTGGGTCAGACCTTCGATTTGTTAAATCGAGCGATATTTTCTTCCCCTACGTAGAATTTATCAGGCTTTCCGTGAAATAACGTTATGGCTCCCAGAGCACATGCAAATATCTCTTGTTGAAATGAAGTGTATTCACCTTGACGGCAATTGGAGGACTGAAATTTTTAACTCGGTTCCGACAGCGCTGTGACTTCTCTCAGTCGACAGGTTAGCCAAATTAAATTTACGACGGCTCGACGAATTTTTCGCGTTACAGTATTTTTATACAAATAAAATGAGGAAGTAGTTAAATTTGTAATCAGTGACCGTTCTATGAAATAAAAAATTTTGTCGTGGTTTACGGCCATTTAAAAGGAGTATTAAATTCAAAAATACAATATTACGTTTCAGATCATTAGTTGTTTTAAACGATCTTTAGATTTTAGCTCAAGCATATTTTGATATGACCAAACCGCAGTTGTAACTGAAATTGGAAGATGGTTCAAAACAAATAACTGTATAACTGTATAACTGTATAACTGTATAATTGTATAACTGTATAACTGTATAACTGTATAACTGTATAACTGTATAACTGTATAACTGTATAACTGTATAACTGTATAACTGTGTAACTGTATAACTGTATAACTGTATAACTGTATAACTGTATAACTGTATAACTGTATAACTGTATAACTGTATAACTGTATAACTGTATAACTGTATAACTGTATAACTGTATAACTGTATAACTGTATAACTGTATAACTGTATAACTGTATAACTGTATAACTGTATAACTGTATAACTGTATAACTGTATAACTGTATAACTGTATAACTGTATAACTGTATAACTGTATAACTGTATAACTGTATAACTGTATAACTGTATAACTGTATAACTGTATAACTGTATAACTGTATAACTGTATAACTGTATAACTGTATAACTGTATAACTGTATAACTGTATAACTGTATAACTGTATAACTGTATAACTGTATAACTGTATAACTGTATAACCGTATAACCGTATAACTGTATAACTGTATAACTGTATAACTGTATAACTGTATAAGTGTATAACTGTATAACTGTATAACTGTATAACTGTATAACTGTATAACTGTATAACTGTATAACTGTATAACTGTATAACTGTATAACTGTATAACTGTATAACTGTATAACTGTATAACTGTATAACTGTATAACTGTATAACTGTATAACTGTATAACTGTATAACTGTATAACTGTATAACTGTATAACTGTATAACTGTATAACTGTATAACTGTATAACTGTATAACTGTATAACTGTATAACTGTATAACTGTATAACTGTATAACTGTATAACTGTATAACTGTATAACTGTATAACTGTATAACTGTATAACTGTATAACTGTATAACTGTATAACTGTATAACTGTATAACTGTATAACTGTATAACTGTATAACTGTATAACTGTATAACTGTATAACTGTATAACTGTATAACTGTATAACTGTATAACTGTATAACTGTATAACTGTATAACTGTATAACTGTATAACTGTATAACTGTATAACTGTATAACTGTTTAACTGTATAACTGTATAACTGTATAACTGTATAACTGTATAACTGTATAACTGTATAACTGTATAACTGTATAAATGTATAACTGTATAACTGTATAACTGTATAACTGTATAACTGTATAACTGTATAACTGTATAACTGTATAACTGTATAACTGTATAACTGTATAACTGTATAACTGTATAACTGTATAACTGCATAACTGTATAACTGTATAACTGTATAACTGTATAACTGTATAACTGTATAACTGTATAACTGTATAACTGTATAACTGTATAACTGTATAACTGTATAACTGTATAACTGTATAACTGTATAACTGTATAACTGTATAACTGTATAACTGTATAACTGTATAACTGTATAACTGTATAACTGTATAACTGTATAACTGTATAACTGTATAACTGTATAACTGTATAACTGTATAACTGTATAACTGTATAACTGTATAACTGTATAACTGTATAACTGTATAACTGTATAACTGTATACCTGTATAACTGTATAACTGTATAACTGTATAACTGTATAACTGTATAACTGTATAACTGTATAACTGTATAACCGTATAACTGTATAACTGTATAACTGTATAACTGTATAACTGTATAACCGTATAACTGTATAACTGTATAACTGTATAACTGTATAACTGTATAACTGTATAACTGTATAACTGTATAACTGTATAACTGTATAACTGTATAACTGTAAAACTGTATAACTGTATAACCGTATAACCGTATAACTGTATAACTGTATAACTGTATAACTGTATAACTGTATAACTGTATAACTGTATAACTGTATAACTGTATAACTGTATAACTGTATAACTGTATAACTGTATAACTGTATAACTGTATAACTGTATAACTGTATAACTGTATAACTGTATAACTGTATAACTGTATAACTGTATAACTGTATAACTTGTGACGCGTTTTCACCTCCGAAAGCCACATTCACCTTAACAGCTACCTCCTTTTTTAATATATTATGTATACGTCGTTTAAAGAGAGCCCTACAATCTTTGAGAAATGCAATGGGATCCTTATGCTTCAGGTTTGAGATGCTACCAGTTCTGATGCGACCGTTAAATGCTGCATCCAGATCATCCCATTTTACACGATGTTTTGCAGTTTCAATATGAGATGATAGGTCTCCACCATGTTTTTGAATATATTTAAATTGGTTACGAAATGATTTGATTTGAGTTATACTAGTTAAGATATGCTTCTTTTCTCCAATATTCTTGGCACTCCGTAACGCATTATTTAGTTTTCTTACAGCTTTTCTACACTCCATAAGCCCTCTAGTCACTTGGTGTTCATTATAATTAGATGTTATAAGCCCCAACAAAGTAGCAACATGTTTTACTAGATTCACAAAGAGACTCATAATAAGGATGAAAATTTTTTTCGTAAGCACTTTGAACAAAGAACTGTAATCGAATGAGCATTATCAGGATATGAGGGGTAACAAGTAAACTTCTAGTCGGACGGAAGACTGAACGATAACATTTTTCCCTAAAAAAGACCCGCGATTGAGCAGTTCTGCGATTTCCGGGCTATTGTAATATGTGTTACCATTATGTATGATTTTGTTAATTTCATTATGTTTTTGCCTAAAGTGACGAGCAATTTTCCATAATGGATTGTCACCTGGTTTTAGTGTTTCTAAGAAGTTAGACCATTCGGTATTTCTGTGTTCTTTAATTAAAATATTGATTTTTTGTTGGTATTGATTTTTTGTTGGTATTGATTTAGTGCTACGTGATATCTTAAGTTTCTTGTTTTTTGCCATTTTTTCCTAACTTTGTTTCTGTCTTTAATGCATTCCACAATGTTATCTGGAAGTGTATTTTTTTTATGTGTTATTTGTTTAGTTGTTGTTGAATGATCTCTAGCATTAATAATTATTTTCTGAAGGTTATCAATTATTTTTACTAAATGATTTACATTTGAAATTTCATCAACTATTGTTAAATTGTTGTTAATATATTTGCGGAATTTATTCCAATTCGTTTTATTGTAGTTAAATAGTGTTTTGTTGTCAGTGTCGACTATATTGTGCGATAATTTTAAATGAATAAGAACGGGATCGTGATCTGAGGTAAGGTCGGGAAGGGTTTTTATTTTGGTCATGTTATTAATATTTTTACCAATGGCTATGTCTAGTGTGCTAGGAAAGTTCTTTGCTTGAAAGGGATGATGGGTAGGTTCGGTGGTGTGAAATACTTCACAATCCGTGTTATCGCAGAACTTCATGAGGGTATTTCCATTAGGGTTCGGGTAGTTGGCGTATTGATCCCACTCCGGATGCTTGCAGTTGAGATCACCAACTACCAGAACTTTATTGTGAGAGTTAAATATATTGTGAAAGTCAGTAAGTGTTAATTTGTTGTCGGGAGGATTGTATGCACCGACAATTTTAATTTTATTATCAAACAGTATCGCAATATACTCAATTGAAGATTTGTTTTGTTGCAGGATTTTGAAGTTAATGCTTTTCTTGATTAATAAAGCGACACCGCCTCCGTCGGCATCACCGGGGCGATCTTGTCTATAAAGACGATAATTAGTATTCATAAAGTTTACTGTCATATATGATTTAAGGAACGTCTCCATAAGAAAGAAAATATCTGGCTTATGAATTTCGAGAAAATGTCTGATAATTGGGAGTTTATTTTGTACTGAATGTACATTACAGAAAATAATTTTGAGATTATATCGTTTTTGAATTACTGTTTTATCACCTACCTGCCTATATAGCATAGTTGTCTATTCCAGTAACAAAGTTATTGTATACCATAAATTTCTCCAATTTAGTTGTCGCTTTCCTCATCTCTAGTAGAAGATCAGATACCGCTCTGGTTAGTTCCTCTAAATTCACCAGAGAGTGAAGTTCCTGGAAGAGGCTATTCAATTCAGAAAATTTATTGATATCTGCGTTCGTGTTGTTTTGGTGGCTGGTGCTTCTACTTGAAGAGGGTGGGGGGTGGGCGTTTTGAGGGGTGGTTTTGGGAATATTTTTGACAGGGAGACTTGGGAATTCTGTATTGCTATTGTTTGATTTCTGCGTCCAGGGATTGATTTTGGGAGGGGGTGCAGGAATGAATTTGGGGGTTGATTTGGAGGGCTGCAGGGCTCTTCTTTCTTCCATCCAAATTTTTCTTTTTATGAAGTCCGGGCAGACTTCTGCATTGGCGGGGTGGTCTCCCTTGCAATTAGCACATTTGGCAGGAAGTGCGCGATCTTTGGTGCATTCTGGAGTTAAATGATTGCCTGCACATTTTAGGCACCTTGGGGCACGTCCGCAGTTTGAGGTGGCGTGCCCCCACAACTGACAGATATGACACTGTATAACAGGTTTGTTTTGTCTCCTGTGTTCCCAGCTGATCCTTGTGTGTTCAATTATTCTTATATTTTTAATTAAATAATCCAGTGTAATTTTTGAGGAAGTAACAACTAAGTATAGTGGCATACTCTTGGTTGTCATCCTGTATATATCCTTCACTTCAATTTTGTAGATTTTTTCGAGCTCTTCACGAATATCGATGATTTGAATACCCTCGGCAAGGCCTCTTAGCACAAACGCATGTGTTTTGTCTTCTTTACGAGAATATGTGTGATGCTGAATTTTCTCGTTGCGAAATATTGACTTTAATTTCTTAAAAATCGTCACAATCTTTGGTGAAAATGATTGAAGATTTGTTCGTATATTTAATCTCAAACGGGTTTTTGATAATTTCCTTTAACTTATTTACTATGTCTCGATGATGACTAACGTTGCCATCGATAACAATTGGTGGATATTGATTAGTTTTATTTGACTTTTTTGGTGTTGATTTGGTTTTTTTATGCGATTGTTCACAATTACATAAATTCACTTAACACAGACAACAACAAAAATTTAACAACCTGCTTTGAAATATATAATACTATCCAACAACTTAAAAACAAAACAGCACCAGGAGTAGATACCATACACAACATTTTGCTTAAAAACATTCCCAAGAAAGCAATCGTACAGATTACTCACATAACGAATTTTATTATTAAAACAGGGCAATATCCAGATATGCTCAAGATAGCCAACGTCATTCCCATTATCAAAGCTAATAAACAGCCAAGTTATGTGGATAGCTACAGACACATTTCCCTGCTAAACAATATAGCAAAGGTGATCGACAAAATCATACTTTTCAGGCTCAAGCAATTTGTTGATAAACAAAATATTATTCCTATCGAGCAATACGGATTCAGAAGCGGCCATAGCACTGTATCTCAAATCGTCAGAGTTATTAATTATATAAGGGAAGGTTTCCAATCCAAAAAAAAATGTATAACTGTATAACTGTATAACTGTATAACTGTATAACTGTTTAACTGTATAACTGTATAATTGTATAACTGTATAACTGTATAACTGTATAACTTGTGACGCGTTTCCACCTCCGAAAGCCACATTCACCTTAACAGCTACCTCCTTTTTTAATATATTATGTATACGTCGTTTAAAGAGAGCCCTACAATCTTTGAGAAATGCAATGGGATCCTTATGCTTCAGGTTTGAGATGCTACCAGTTCTGATGCGACCGTTAAATGCTGCATCCAGATCATCCCATTTTACACGATGTTTTGCAGTTTCAATATGAGATGATAGGTCTCCACCATGTTTTTGAATATATTTAAATTGGTTACGAAATGATTTGATTTGAGTTATACTAGTTAAGATATGCTTCTTTTCTCCAATATTCTTGGCACTCCGTAACGCATTATTTAGTTTTCTTACAGCTTTTCTACACTCCATAAGCCCTCTAGTCACTTGGTGTTCATTATAATTAGATGTTATAAGCCCCAACAAAGTAGCAACATGTTTTACTAGATTCACAAAGAGACTCATAATAAGGATGAAAATTTTTTTCGTAAGCACTTTGAACAAAGAACTGTAATCGAATGAGCATTATCAGGATATGAGGGGTAACAAGTAAACTTCTAGTCGGACGGAAGACTGAACGATAACATTTTTCCCTAAAAAAGACCCGCGATTGAGCAGTTCTGCGATTTCCGGGCTATTGTAATATGTGTTACCATTATGTATGATTTTGTTAATTTCATTATGTTTTTGCCTAAAGTGACGAGCAATTTTCCATAATGGATTGTCACCTGGTTTTAGTGTTTCTAAGAAGTTAGACCATTCGGTATTTCTGTGTTCTTTAATTAAAATATTGATTTTTTGTTGGTATTGATTTAGTGCTACGTGATATCTTAAGTTTCTTGTTTTTTGCCATTTTTTCCTAACTTTGTTTCTGTCTTTAATGCATTCCACAATGTTATCTGGAAGTGTATTTTTTTTATGTGTTATTTGTTTAGTTGTTGTTGAATGATCTCTAGCATTAATAATTATTTTCTGAAGGTTATCAATTATTTTTACTAAATGATTTACATTTGAAATTTCATCAACTATTGTTAAATTGTTGTTAATATATTTGCGGAATTTATTCCAATTCGTTTTATTGTAGTTAAATAGTGTTTTGTTGTCAGTGTCGACTATATTGTGCGATAATTTTAAATGAATAAGAACGGGATCGTGATCTGAGGTAAGGTCGGGAAGGGTTTTTATTTTGGTCATGTTATTAATATTTTTACCAATGGCTATGTCTAGTGTGCTAGGAAAGTGGTTTGCTTGAAAGGGATGATGGGTAGGTTCGGTGGTGTGAAATACTTCACAATCCGTGTTATCGCAGAACTTCATGAGAGTATTTCCATTAGGGTTCGGGTAGTTGGCGTATTGATCCCACTCCGGATGCTTGCAGTTGAGATCACCAACTACCAGAACTTTATTGTGAGAGTTAAATATATTGTGAAAGTCAGTAAGTGTTAATTTGTTGTCGGGAGGATTGTATGCACCGACAATTTTAATTTTATTATCAAACAGTATCGCAATATACTCAATTGAAGATTTGTTTTGTTGCAGGATTTTGAAGTTAATGCCTTTTTTGATTAATAAAGCGACACCGCCTCCGTCGGCATCACCGGGGCGATCTTGTCTATAAAGACGATAATTAGTATTCATAAAGTTTACTGTCATATATGATTTAAGGAACGTCTCCATAAGAAAGAAAATATCTGGCTTATGAATTTCGAGAAAATGTCTGATAATTGGGAGTTTATTTTGTACTGAATGTACATTACAGAAAATAATTTTGAGATTATATCGTTTTTGAATTACTGTTTTATCACCTACCTGCCTATATAGCATAGTTGTCTATTCCAGTAACAAAGTTATTGTATACCATAAATTTCTCCAATTTAGTTGTCGCTTTCCTCATCTCTAGTAGAAGATCAGATACCGCTCTGGTTAGTTCCTCTAAATTCACCAGAGAGTGAAGTTCCTGGAAGAGGCTATTCAATTCAGAAAATTTATTGATATCTGCGTTCGTGTTGTTTTGGTGGCTGGTGCTTCTACTTGAAGAGGGTGGGGGGTGGGCGTTTTGAGGGGTGGTTTTGGGAATATTTTTGACAGGGAGACTTGGGAATTCTGTATTGCTATTTTTGATTTCTGCGTCCAGGGATTGATTTTGGGAGGGGGTGCAGGAATGAATTTGGGGGTTGATTTGGAGGGCTGCAGGGCTCTTCTTTCTTCCATCCAAATTTTTCTTTTTATGAAGTCCGGGCAGACTTCTGCATTGGCGGGGTGGTCTCCCTTGCAATTAGCACATTTGGCAGGAAGTGCGCGATCTTTGGTGCATTCTGGAGTTAAATGATTGCCTGCACATTTTAGGCACCTTGGGGCACGTCCGCAGTTTGAGGTGGCGTGCCCCCACAACTGACAGATATGACACTGTATAACAGGTTTGTTTTGTCTGCTGTGTTCCCAGCTGATCCTTGTGTGTTCAATTATTCTTATATTTTTAATTAAATAATCCAGTGTAATTTTTGAGGAAGTAACAACTAAGTATAGTGGCATACTCTTGGTTGTCATCCTGTATATATCCTTCACTTCAATTTTGTAGATTTTTTCGAGCTCTTCACGAATATCGATGATTTGAATACCCTCGGCAAGGCCTCTTAGCACAAACGCATGTGTTTTGTCTTCTTTACGAGAATATGTGTGATGCTGAATTTTCTCGTTGCGAAATATTGACTTTAATTTCTCAAAATCGTCACAATCTTTGGTGAAAATGATTGAAGATTTGTTCGTATATTTAATCTCAAACGGGTTTTTGATAATTTCCTTTAACTTATTTACTATGTCTCGATGATGACTAACGTTGCCATCGATAACAATTGGTGGATATTGATTAGTTTTATTTGACTTTTTTGGTGTTGATTTGGTTTTTTTATGCGATTGTTCACAATTACATAAATTCACTTAACACAGACAACAACAAAAATTTAACAACCTGCTTTGAAATATATAATACTATTCAACAACTTAAAAACAAAACAGCACCAGGAGTAGATACCATACACAACATTTTGCTTAAAAACATTCCCAAGAAAGCAATCGTACAGATTACTCACATAACGAATTTCATTATTAAAACAGGGCAATATCCAGATATGCTCAAGATAGCCAACGTCATTCCCATTATCAAAGCTAATAAACAGCCAAGTTATGTGGATAGCTACAGACCCATTTCCCTGCTAAACAATATAGCAAAGGTGATCGACAAAATCATACTTTTCAGGCTCAAGCAATTTGTTGATAAACAAAATATTATTCCTATCGAGCAATACGGATTCAGAAGCGGCCATAGCACTGTATCTCAAATCGTCAGAGTTATTAATTATATAAGGGAAGGTTTCCAATCCAAAAAAAAATCGGTCATGGTAACAATTGACATCCAAAAGGCTTTTGACTCCGTATGGCTCGAGGGATTAATACACAAATTAATTAAGTTAGAATTTCCAAACTATTTAATAAAAATATTACACTCATATTTATCTAAAAGAACATTTTACTCCAAGATCAATAATCATACTGCTGGACCGTATTTAATACAAGCCGGAGTACCGCAAGGGTCGGTGTTATCACCTTTGCTATACTCCATATTTATCCACGATTTACCAACATCTCCTCATCTTTTAACCGCAATGTATGCCGATGACACTTGCTCTGTATCATCTGCACAGAATCCAAATGACGCTCTCAACTTAGCACAAACACACATTAACACAAAAATAATACCTTACTTTCACGATTGCAAATTAGCTATTAATGAATCCAAAACAGAGTATTTATTACTCAGGAGAATAGCTAAGAAAAACACATCATTGCAGTCTTCGCTTTGCGTAAATGGACATAATATTCAGCCTAGTAATACCCTAATATATTTAGGGTATACTATACAAGCGAACACAAACGCGAATGCTCATATCTTGCAACAGGTGCGCAAGGCTAAGATTGCAATGAGAAAACTATATCCACTCATTTGCACACGTAGTAACTTAACAACTCAAAACAAAATACTCACGTACACTTACATCATAAGACCAATCCTCACATACGCAGCTCCCGTTTATTATAACGGGACTAAACACAACTTCCACTCCCTACAGGTGATACAGAATAAGTGTTTGCGGATGGCTATTAAACACAACTATTACCCTATATTACCCAAAAACTCCTGGATTCATGAAAAAGCTGATATACCCACTATCAGAGATTTCATATCTAAAATATCGCAAAATTTTTACAATAACTGTCTGCCAGATGATCTTCAGAAAAACATCAAAGACGCAAATCGCGCAGGAGACATCCGAGATAGTGGGTGTAGGCTGCTGCAAGGTTCACTAATTACATAACTAGGGTGTTTAACTCCAAACCTACTTTCTTACAAACTTGTGTAATTAACTCAATAATACTAATAAATAACTTAAATCAACGTCAGTCATGTTGCCGCCTTCAAAGCTAAATCCCATATCAATTTTGAGTCACTGTTTTTTAGCTATTTTTCAGTGATAACAGCCGAAATATACAGGTGTCATAATTCATTGCGGGACAAAGTTATTGTTACTAGCGAATACCAATGGATGATGCTGCGGCAAGGAGCCATTGTTAATCATGAGGACTTAAACGAAGGATTAAGAAAACTGCCAGAACATCGGCTTCACTTTTTGTTGTTCTTTATCCTATGTAAAGGGAATAATAATTTATAATAAAGACCATTTTTAATAATAATAATAATAATAAATTGAGCAGTTCTATGCTAATTCCCAGACTGACTGTCTGGTTTTTGGATCTTAGCGACAATAAAGTGTTTATAATATTTCAAAGTCTTCTTTAAATTATACAGTGTTTAGTATTAGAGATCAATAGAGTCAGTGCTCATTGATCCTCTAGCCATACCGTCTCCCCCAACAACGGGAACTATCCCGTTTCAGACTGAATACACTCGGCGTCTGAAAGCGAAAATTCAGTTACTTAATGCAACCAAACCGGAAATTTTCTCAAGTGAAAACCTAAATAATAATACTAATCTGTGCGTTAATAAACCTATAATTACAGTGAAAACCTCTCCTAAATCATACAGAGTTAAAGGTACTTTCAAACATAAATTTAATAAAAAAAAAGCCGGTAAACACATAAAACTTTCCGCAACCAAAAAAAACGATACAGACAAAAATAGTGGCGTGAAACTCGGGCAAAATGTTAAACAAGGACTAGAAACCCTCGCAACTGAAATCACTAGTTCATCGAAATACACCGATGAATTAAACAGAATAAAAACCAAAACCCTAAAATCAAAACAAAACAGAAATAAGGATTATTTTAAAATTGCTTATATAGAGGACGAACAACTAGATCAGGTTAGTGTAAATAAAAATAACTTAACTGACATTAACATACCGAAACATTGCTTAGACGTGATTGACATTAATAAATTATCCGAAGCACTAAACATTGCTAAAGTAAATAAAAAGTGTCTAGCAAACACTGAAAAGTGTCTAGAAGACTGCACTAACATATCCATAGCTAAAGAAAAGTGTCTAGAAACTAATGAAATTATAAAGAGTTTAGAATTAAATTTCAACAAAAAGTGTATAGAAAACAACTCAGAAGAAAAGTGTATGGAAATACAGAAAACGTGTATAGAAAACAACGAGTATTTTAAAGTTAATGATAATTCTATAAATCCAGACATAACCATACCTGTTTGTCGCGGTAATAACACTAATAGTACATCGACCCCTAACAACAACAATATTAATATAGAAAACCCTGACAACATGGAAGATGACACAATAGGGCCGGGAAATAGCCATAATTCCTCAGACGATGACGAAAATGCAGAATTAGCATCAAACCAGATAGCGACGGTACAGGCAATCGTCCACCAAACAGCGAATAATTCGTGGGCGGACGAAGTAGAAGGCGAAAAAAACCAGGAAAAAGACACATTTATTTCCCAATACCAATCATTAAACAAAAACGCAACACAAATTAAAGCCAGATCACTATACAACAATAACAACAACCCAAAACAAGATATAAACGAAATTATAACGATTCCAATGGATACAAATGACAATGACTCAACAGAATTTCAATACCCAAAAAAGAAAGCAACATTTAATAAAATACTAAGCCAGACCATTCGAAAAAAACAGCCTATACCTACCAGCAACAATTATGAGTCTCTATCGGACATATCTGATGATGACTCAAAAAAAACAACAACAACAACAACACAAAAAAAAAAGGAAAAAAACCAGATTCCGAAAATTCGTCACCACAGATGTTTCAACAGACGAGGAAAAAGTAGTCTCACACAAAGAGCCTAAAAGGTCAAAAACCATCCCCCAAGTGGCAAAAAAAACAACCACCAACTGTCCCCCAATCGTTATCGATGGGAACGTGTCTCACCATCGGGAGATGGTTAACAAATTAAAAGATGAGATCAAGTCGCCTTTCGAAATTAAATACACAAATAGCTCATCAATTGTGTTTACAAAAGATGTAAGCGATTTTGAAAAACTTGAAAAAGTCTTAAGAAATGAAAAGGTTCAATACCACACCTACGCAAGACGCGAAGAAAAAACTCATGCCTTTGTGTTGAGGGGACTGGCTGAAGGCATGCAGTTAATCGACATTAAAGAAGAGATGGAGAAGACACACAAAATACTAATCAAAGACATATATAGGATGACAACGAAAGGTCGTCCTTTGTATCTGGTAGTCACAGATAACAAAGTAACCCTCGACTTTTTAAATAAAAATGTGAGAGTAATTGAACACACAAGGGTACTCTGGGAGTTCAGGAGACAAAGCAAGCCAATTATTCAATGCCACATTTGTCAGCTTTGGGGACACGCTACATCCAACTGTGGCCGAACTCCCAGATGCCTAAAGTGTGCGGGACCACATCTCACTCCAGAATGTTCAAAAACAAGAACCACTCCAGCAAAATGTGCCAACTGTGATGGGGATCACCCGGCGAATGCCAAAATCTGCCCGGAATTTATGAAAAGAAAAATATGGTTAGATGAAAAGAGATCAGCTAACCAAAAATCCAAGCCTACCCCTCAAAAGTTCATCCCTGCACCCCTTCCAAAAACCAACCCCTGGACTCAGAACAAAAATAAGACAGATTTTCCTAGCCTGCCCACAAAATCCCATCCTCAAATTACTCCCTCAGCATCTACCTCACAACCCCAAGCAACTAAACTTACACCACCCAATCCAATAATCAAATAATAAACACTGATATTAATAAATTCACAGAGATTAATCAAATGTTCCGAGAATTACATTCATTGGTAAATTTAGACGAACTCGCAAGAGCAGTAGGAGATCTATTGAGAGAAATGCAAAAAGCCACTTCCAAAATGGACAAATTTACAATCTACAACAATTTTGTGACTGGAATAGACAACTATGACATATAGGCAGGTATGTGGAAAAACAGATTTTCAAAAACGATATAACATCAAATTAATATTCTGCAATGTACGTGGAGTACAAAATAAATTACCCATAATCAGACATTTTCTCGAAATTCATCAACCAGATATTTTCTTTTCAATGGAGACATTTCTTAAATCTCACAAAACTGTAAATTTCAGAAACCCAAAATATCGTCTAATTAGACAAGACCGCGCTGATGATACCGGCGGTGGCGGTATCGCTCTATTAATCAAAAAAGGTATAAATTTCAAATTACTGCAACAAAATAATACATCAATTGAACACATCGCGATTCTTTTTGATAATAAGGTTAAGATAGTGGGAGCTTACAACTCGCCTGACAACAAAATTACACACACTGACTTACATAACATTTTTAACACACACAACAAAGTTTTGGTGGTTGGCGATCTCAACTGCAAACACCCGCAGTGGGATCGATTCGCCAGCTACCCAAACGCTAATGGAAATACGCTCATGAAGTTCTGCGATAATTTGGAATGTGATGTATTTCATACCGACGAACCGACGTACTTCCCTTACGCGGTAAATCACACTCCAAGCATTTTAGATATAGCTATAGGTAAAAATATAAGTAATATTACAAAAATAAAAACGCTCACTGACCTAAACTCTGATCATGATCCCGTCCTCATCCATCTCAAAATCTCCCATAACACCCAAAACGCCAACTATCCCACAACATTTAATTATAAAAAAACAAATTGGCTTAATTACAGAAAATACATAAACAACAACCTAACAATAAACGATAAAATTGAAAATTCACAACAATTAAGTAATACAATAATAAATCTGCAAAACATAATAATCCAAGCTAGGGACCAAACTACGGAAATCATTCAAATAAGACAAACACGCAATAAGTTACCAAACAATATAATACTATCCCTTAAAGAAAAAAACAGACTAAGAAAAATATGGCAGAGAACAAGGGATTTAAACGATCACAAATTATTACAGAACCAGCAAATCATTATTAACAAATTAGTAAAAGAATTCAAAAATAACGAGTGGGTTGAATTTTTAAGTACATTGAAACCAGACTACAATTCTTTATGGAAAATCGCTCGGTACTTTAGAAACAAAATTATCGAAATCAATAAAATAATTTATAATGACCAAACATATACACACTCCTCCGATATCGCAGAAAAGTTCGGAGAGTATTTCCAAAGCAACTCTGTGAATCATTCTCAACACACTCAATATCACCAAGACATCACACACACAGTACAGCATTACATAAATTCACTTAACACCTTAAATACAAAAAACCTAACAACATGCTCCGAAATATACAACACAATACAACAACTCAAAAACAAAACATCCCCCGGCTCTGACACCATACATAACATCCTACTCAAAAATCTACCAAAAAAAGCGATTGTACAGTTAACCTACATCACGAATTTTATTATCAAAAAAGGAACATATCCCGATATGCTCAAAACAGCCAACGTCATCCCCATTGTCAAAGCAAACAAACAACCAAGTTATATAGATAGCTATAGACCTATATCCCTCCTAAACAATATAGCGAAGGTGATAGATAAAATAATCCTTTTTAGACTGAATCAATTTGTTCACAAACACAATATAATCCCCACCGAGCAATATGGATTTCGAAGTGGTCGAAGTACAGTAGCTCAAATAATTCGAGTAATTAATTATATTAGAGAAGGTTTCCAAAACAAAAACAAATCTGTTATGGTGACCCTAGACATCCAAAAGGCCTTCGATTCTGTATGGCACGAGGGTTTGATTTACAAATTAATAAAATTAGAAATTCCTGAATACTTAATAAAAATTTTATACTCTTATTTAACAAACAGGACTTTTTATTCAAAAATAAATAATCATATAGCTGGACCTTTCACAATTCATGCAGGAGTACCGCAGGGGTCGGTGCTATCACCTTTGCTATACTCCCTATTCATTCAAGACCTACCAACATCCCCTCATTTACTAACCGCAATGTATGCCGACGACACTTGTTTTGTTGCCTCTGCAAAGAATCCCGATCAGGCACTAGAAATAACACAAGCACACATTAATTCAAACATAATACCTTACTTTCACAAACAAAAACTAGTCATCAACGAATCCAAAACTGAGTACATCCTACTAAAAAGGATAACCACAAAAAACACATCATTGCAATCTCAGCTTTGCGTAAATGGACACAATATTAAGCTTAGTAATACCCTAAAGTACTTAGGGTATACTATACAAGGAAATACAAATGCCAACGCTCATATTGTGCAACAGGTGCGCAAGGCCAAGATTGCAATGAGCAAACTTTACCCACTCATCTGTACTCACAGCAAATTATCAACAGAAAACAAAATTCTTACTTATACTTATATAATTCGTCCAATTCTTACATATGCAGCTCCCGTTTATTACAACGGCACAAAACATAACTTCAACTCCCTGCAAGTGGTACAAAACAAGTGTCTCCGGATGGCGATTAAACATAATTGTTACCCCAAACTACCCAAAAACACATGGTTACATGAGAAAGCTGATTTACCCACTATCAAAGACTTTATAACCAAAATTTCAACGAACTTTTATAATCATTGTCTGCCAAAGGATCTTCGTAAGAATCTCATAGACGCAAATCGCGCAGGAGACATCCGAGATAGTGGGTGTAGACTTCTGCATGGCACGTTAATTACATAACTAGGTTGTTTAACTCCAAACCCTTATCAACACAAGCATGTAAATAAATTCCATATAAATTAAATTTCACAAAACCAACATCAGCCAAGTTGCCGACCCCAAGTCTAGAAACCCCATGTCATTTTTGAAAACCTGTTTTTTAGCTACTTTTCAGGTATAGCCTAGCCGAAATATTCTGGGAGTCACAAACTATTCGAGGGACAAAGTTGTTGCAGAAAGTGAAAACAAATGGATAATGCCACAGAGTAAGGAGCCATATTTACCTGTCAGACACTCACACTATAGAGGAAATTGGCCAGAACATCCGCACTATATACTTTAATTTTCTCTATATTGTATAAGGGAATCATAATTTGTATAATAAAGACCATTTTTAAAAAAAATAAAAAAATAAAAAAAAAAAAAAACCCGCGATTGAGGAAATTTGTGCCTGTTTTTCCATAAGAAAGCATGTAAAAAAAATGACGTATTTTGAGCTAATTGAGCAATTCTGACACTTTTTAACCGTAATATTTGAGGAAGATATGATATATTCAAGTAATGATTCCAATTAACGAACAGTGATTGGAAGAAGTTTATGATCTGTATCTGTAGGCTACGATTTAGCTAGACTACAAATTCCATTCCGGCAACCTTCAGGACCATTGATTATGAGAAAAAATTACCATTCGAGGAATTGTAAAAGAATAATAAATTACTTATAAATTGAAAACTTTTCGCCTATTATGATATTTTTACTTGAGGAGGATATGATATATTCTAGTAATGATTCCAATTAACAAACAGTGAAATAAGAAGTTAATGATCTGTATCTGCAGACTACGATTTAGCTAGACCACAAACTATATTCCGACAACCTTCAGGACCATTGATTACGAGAAAAAATCACCATTCGACGTATTTTTTAAAAGAATAATAAATTATTTATAAATTGAAATCCTGAATTTGTCGATCACGAATTGTTTATTATTTTTTCTATATTGTCTATTCACCCATAGTTAAACATATACCATTATTTATTATCTATTTTTTTATATGTTAGGTCGAAGGAGATTCTTTAATAGCCTTTAGGCAACAATTTTCCCTGATATGTGATGAAAACATACAGAAAATACTATACGCTTTAAGCTAATTGAGCAATTCTGACACTTTTTAACCGTAATATTTGAGGAAGATATGATATATTCAAGTAATGATTCCAATTAACGAACAGTGATTGGAAGAAGTTTATGACCTGTATCTGTAGGCTACGATTTAGCTAGACTACAAATTCCATTCCGGCAACCTTCAGGACCATTGATTATGAGAAAAAATTACCATTCGAGGAATTGTAAAAGAATAATAAATTACTTATAAATTGAAAACTTTTCGCCTATTATGATATTTTTACTTGAGGAGGATATGATATATTCTAGTAATGATTCCAATTAACAAACAGTGAAATAAGAAGTTAATGATCTGTATCTGCAGACTACGATTTAGCTAGACCACAAATTATATTCCGACAACCTTCAGGACCATTGATTACGAGAAAAAAATCACCATTCGACGTATTTTTTAAAAGAAGAATAAATTATTTATAAATTGAAATCCTGAATTTGTCGATCACGAATTGTTTATTATTTTTTCTATATTGTCTATTTACCCATAGTTGAACATATACTATTATTTATTATCTAATTTTTATATGTGAGGTCGAAGGAGATTCTTTAATAGCCTTTAGGCAACAATTTTCCCTGATATGTGATGAAACATACAGAAAATACTATACGCACTTGAACTAATAGATAACCGCATGTTTTGTAGGCATGTCTTACAGATATCCTAGTTAAGTACTTATCCCACAATGTGGTAACTGCCGTATTTCTGTGCGGAAAAAAGTCGATCCCCCGTTTTATATCCGAAGAGACCTCAAAAAATACTTATATGGTTAAGAGAAATCGATATACGAGACCCACTACTTTTTTTCCGACCAAAAATTCAATTACAATTTAAACTACAATACATCTCAAAAATCTATATAAAATTTACATATGAGGTTATAGGCACTCTTCAATAGCCTTTAGGCGACTCTACCCCATAACAGAAGGATACTATTCGTACATAACTCAACAGGTGACTGCTCGGGTTGTAATCGAGTCTAACCGACACCCTAAGTTTTTTGTACTCCTCCCACTGTGTGGTACCTGTCATATCTCTGTGTAGGAAAAGTCGGTACCCTTTTTATACCCGAAGGAACCTCATTGTATGCTATCAAAATTATATATCACAACTAAAACAATAAATATTTTTGTAGGTAAATACTCAAAAGATACTTACTCGTTTGCCTATTTTCTTCTGCAGCAATCTTCACCCCAGGCGCGAGCTGTTGTGTACCACACGTCATCGCGATTTTCGAAGAGCCCATCTAATTCGGACATCAGACTAGAAATAAAAATTTATTAGTCTAATATTTTACTAACCAAAATTTTTAACAATTGACAATCAATTAAACTTTTTTGCATAAATCTATCTACATCCCTTCACTTTTTATAACAAACAATGATGATCTTACCAAAAAAACTATTACATCGTCGCAGACTAGTGAAATTACTAGTAAAAACAATTATATATGGGTGTATATTTCCATATTAATTAATTTTTTTTATGCAACTCTAAATAAAAAGGTTCAAAATATTCATAAAAAAAGATCTCCTCAGATGTCTATTCAACATAAGAATCAATGCATATTTATACTTTCATCTGAGTCGATGACGTCATAGATTCTCGTTACTAATAACATACCTTATCAACCAAAACCGACAAGTCCAAACAAGTTCATATTAAAACGGATACATGATTTCAAAAAAACTTGGGTTATGATGAAAAATTATATGATTGTAACAGTGATTTTTCATGATGTCCAAACATAATATTCCACCTACTTCAAAATATAAAAAGTTATTGTCTACCCATTATCCTAGAAATAATTATAAAATTCACTACCGGACACTAAACGATTGACATTGAAAAAGATACATAGGTTTCTAAAATTCGAGCGGAATTCTTGGTTGAAGACATATTGATTTAAACAACCATTTGAGAAATTTAGCAAACAATGATTCTGAATCATCATAAACTTATTAATAAAACAATGGAAAATTCTCGAAAGTACCGTTATGTTAAATTACTTAAATCTTGAAACGGCCGCTACAGCATAAAACATATCATTGCAATTCCTTTGTTACATTATAGTACAATTTTTAATGAAAATCTAGTAGCTATTAAATTAAAAAGGGCTGAAATAGTTTTCGGTAAACCTCTTTATATAGGTGTGACTATTTTTTGATTTTATGATACCGAAATTGGATCTTAAAGACGTAAATTACTAAAAAACAATATGTACGGCCTTATCTCCCTACATCAACTGATATTTTTTGGTTCAAAGACATATTTTTAACCCCAAACTCACGTATACGTTAGAAGCGTAATTAAATTATAATCTACCCCCATCCATCGTTCGTATAAACTTTTTTAATGAAATTTTTACTAAAAAACAATATATACGGCCTTATCTTCCTACATTAACTAATATTTTTTGAAAAAACATCTAAATAAATGTGTCATATTTCAACATAAAAATATTTATTACTCACGCTTTAAGGGAACAACTTATCACTTGCACACCTTATTCCACACTGAAAATATCAATTTTTAATACACACGTCTTTGTCCATTCATTAAGCCGGTGACGTCGGCGGCCGTATAGATTACTAAGATTTTAATAATTTTGTCTCTACTTAATATAAAATTAATATTGGATTACTTTAATGGAGAAAAAATATTTCCGTATTATCAGTAATCAACCGCAATATCTCACAATGAATAAAATACTGAATCGAATCGTAGAAAACAAAATGGATTGAGGAAACTTATCACTAATCAAAAAATAACTACAAAGTATGATGAATGTGGTTTTAACAATAAACCATTATGATACATTGTTGCAATGAATGGTGTGTTGTTCCAGCCAGACGCTGATAGTGCAGAATATGCAGCGTAAGTATTCTAGATATTTGATCCTGGTAAAGCAGCCGCCGACGTCACCGGCTTAATGAATGGACAAAGACGTGTGTAATTAAAATTGATATTTTCAGTGTTGAATAAGGTGTGCAAGTGATAAGTTGTTCCCTTAAAGCGTGAGTAATAAATATTTTTTTGTTGAAATATGACACATTTCTTTAGATGTTTTTTCAAAAAATATCAGTTAATGTAGGAAGATAAGGCCGTATATATTGTTTTTTAGTAAAAATTTTATTAAAAAAGTTTATACGAACGATGGATGGGGGTAGATTATAATTTAATTACGCTTCTAACGTATACGTGAGTTTGGGGTTAAAAATATGTCTTTGAACCAAAAAATATCAGTTGATGTAGGGAGATAAGGCCGTACATATTGTTTTTTAGTAATTTACGTCTTTAAGATCCAATTTCGGTATCATAAAATCAAAAAATAGTCACACCTATATAAAGATGTGCATCTACAAATGTTTCTTCAAAATCACTTTCGATATCAACTTCATCATTCTCGCTATCTCCGTCTTCGGCCAAATTAATAATAATATTATCTACAACAGTATCTAAAAGTGGTTCATTGTTCATAAATTCATCTTCAATCTTTATAACATGGTCACATTTAACTTTCCGATCATTTGCAGAAAATGTGTCAAAAAATTCATTACAGAATTATTTAACCTTGTTAAATTGAAGGTAACATTTCGTTTGGCCACATATTCTTTAAGTGCCGCCCCAACACTCTCGATCGGATTTAAGTACGGGTGATAAGGGGGTAGCCTTAAAACTTGCAATCCATGTCGAATAAACAATTCATCAATTTTATAAGTTTTATATTGCGGTTTGTACATTTTTGCAACGTTATAAAGATCCGGTTTTAACTTTTGTTCACTGTAATATATGTTTATTTTAGAAAGCCAGTTTTTTTATTGTTGTTTAGTCCAAGCAGTCGTAGGTAATTTTTCATTTAGAACATTGTGATATGGGGCGTTATCAATTACCACAACTGCGTTTTTTGGCAGGTTTAGAATGGGGTTCGGACCTGGTGGACTCTTCCTTCTGGGAATTGGACCTGGTGGAACCCTCCTCCTGGGAATGGGATCTGGTAAACCCCTCCTACTGGGGTTCGGGCCTGGTGGACCTCTCCTCCTGGTGTCCGGACCTGGTGGACCCTTCCTCCTGGGAATGGGACCTGGTGGACCCCTTCTACTAGGGTTCGGACCTGGTGGACTTCTCCTTCTGGTGTTTGGACCTGGTGGACCCTTCCTCCAGCTAGCTCAGCGGCGTGGTAGTGTTCGCCTCCTCCTTCAGGGGTCGGTGTGTATCCCACTTGTTGAGCGCCATGTCGTCGGGTGGGCGTTGTCTGATTGCCAAAGCCCTGAAAAGGGCTCAGGCTGTCATGACTATTCACGTCCGACATTTTCATAAATAAATATTATATTTTTATATGTATATTATATAGAAAATTCCGTATCTCACTATAAATCCCTTAGGACTCACGTAATCCACTATCTCGCAGAGAAACTGGGAGCAAGTGAATGAAATGCCAATTCAAGATAATTCAACTTGCCCAGTTCGATCAATATCTCAACAGCGTAGCGGTACCAGAGCGTCTAAGCGAGCCGTTGCGTCTTCTTTAGAGGTCGAAGATGAACTGCCGATCCGTTGCTCCCCGCCGCCTATTTATACACATTCGCGCGTGGTTCGGTGCGCAGGCATGTGTTTTGATTGGCAGGGGCGGAGCCTATGAGTTCGACGCGCTTTGCTCTGGGGTCACCCCCCCGCTCCGAAGATCGAACTGGGAATGTTTGCTTTATTAAAATTAAAGTGTATAAAATTTGTATAAAATGTAAAAATAAAGTATGATGTAAATAAGGTTGAGATATGGACAGAGAAGCTGAAAATTAAGGGGAAAAAGGAGAAAATGTGGTATATACAATAGACTGTTTAGTTGTCCTCTGGTGGTGCTCTTGGTGGTGGTGATGGCCTTATATCGTCGACGTAGATCAGCTTGTGGCCGCCGTCCTTGAGCACATTGTAGGTGTTAGGGCCTAATTGTTCTAGTATTTCATGGGGTCCGGTCCATGTTTGGCCGAAGTTGGATTTGGCGAAGTTCCGGACGAGCACCTTTTCTCCGGGTGAGAATATTTTTGCCGGCGCTTGTGTGTCGGGAAACAGGCGCCTGGCGTAGATGGTGGCCTTCTGTTTGGCCTCCTCTTGTCGCTGGAGGCGTTTTTCGGGGGTGTTGAGTGGCCTTGGTCGCTTTGGGTCTTCTTCTGGGCGGCGGAGCTCGTAGCCCAGCAGTAAGTGGCATGGTGTCTGTTCAGTGGCTGCTGAGGCCCTTGTCCTGAGAGAGAACACTGTGTCCTCCAGGAGGTCTTCCCATCTATTTTCCTGTTTACCGACCAGTCTGGCTCGTAGTCTCTTTTTAATTTCTTGGACTCGCCTCTCCACGGGGTTTGCCCTTTGGTGGTAGATCGGGGAGTTTACTGGTTTTATGTGATTCCTGTCTAGAAATCTTTCAAACACCCCGCCACGGAATTGGCCTCCATTGTCCGTGATCACGCATTCCGGGTAGCCCCATCTTTAACAGACCTCCTCCTCTAAGAACTGGACCACTGCTTTGGCCTTGCCTGATGTGGTGCAACAATATTCTATCCATTTGGAGAAGAGGTCTGTGGCCACCAGGATGAAGCGATTGCCTCTGGTTGACTTTGGGTATGGCCCTAGGACGTCGAAGGAGATGGTCTTCCACGGTCCTTGTGGTTCTCTGGCTTCCATTGATGCTGCTGGCTGTCTGGCTGCTGACTTGGTGGTGGCGCAGATGAGGCAAGACTTCACATGTTGCTTGGCATCCTTCTGTAGTGTTGGCCAGTAATATATTCGTTTGATGGCTCTAGTAGTTTCGTCTGTCCCGGGGTGGCCCGAGGCTTCGTGGTAGGTCTTGAGCACGTCTTCTCGATAGCGTTTGGGGACAACCAGCCGGTGTTGTTGCCCCGCCGTGTAGAAGCAAGTGCTCTGTTTCACTGAGAAGTCCTGTGTTAGGGTCTGTTCCACTTCGGTTTCTGGGCCTCTGGTGGTGATGGCTTCTAGGCGACGTCTCAGTCGCAGCATTCCAGGATGTGTCCTATGGGATTTCGCTATGCGTTCTTCCAGCGTGAGGTTGGCGTTGTCCTCTTGGGCTTCTTCCTCTTCTTCGTCCTCGAGGAGGCATAGGAGGGGGAAGTTGTCTGGTTCGTCGATTTCTATGAGGGGCCAGGACAGTCGTTCGATATCATCGTCTTGGGATGTGTTGTTGGTGGTTGGTTCCTCGGTTTCCGGGAGCCTGGAGAGGTGGTCCGGAAGTTCATTTGCCTTCCCTGGGACGTGGTGGATGCTGAAATCGTATTCTTGTAACAGGAGCGCCCATCTTGTGAGTTTGGTCCTCTCTTCCCTGAATCTGTCCAGACAGGTTAGGGCCCTGTTGTCGGTGTAGAGGTCGAAGTGCTGGTCTTGGAGGTAGTGCTTGAATCTCTTGATTCCCCATACTACGGCGAGACATTCGATCTCGTTGATATGGTACCTCCGTTCAGCGGGGCTTAGCTTGGCGCTGGCGTAACAGATTATCCTTCTGTTTTTGGGGTCCCCCTGGAAGAGAACTGCTCCCATACCGGTGGTGGAAGCGTCCGTCTGGAGGCTGAAGCCCTGGTTTGGGTCCGGTCTTGACAGCTGGAGGGGTTGTGAGACTTCTCGTTTTATTCTCTGGAAGGAGCTTTCCGCCTCTGGAGTCCATTTGAATTTCCTCTTGGCGGCCGTGAGGTCTGAGAGGGGGGACGTTTTCTCGGCGTAGTTCTTCACGAAGTCTCTGAGCTAGCCTGCTGTTCCTAGGAAGCTTCGTAGTTGCTTCCTGGTTGTGGGTCTGGGGTAGTCTTGAATCTTCAGGACGTGTTTTTCCAGAGGTAGGTTCGCTTCCGCTGTTATAGTGTGCCCTAGGTATTCTAGTTGGTCAGAGGCGAATTGGCACTTTTTGAGGGATGCCCAGAGTCCATGGGTTCGGAGTCGTTCTAGAACTAACTGGATATGACGAATGTGTTCTGCCAAGGTGTTTGAGTATATGATAATGTCGTCCATATACACCTTGGCGAATATGTCTATATATCCAGCTAGGACTTGATTGGCCAGTTTCTGGAACGTTGTGGGGGCGTTCTTCAGGCCGAACGGCATAACCAGGAACTCGTAGGCTGACCCGTCTAGTGTCGAGAAGGCTGTGAGGTGGATGGAGTCGTCTGCCATAGGGACTTGCCAGAATCCACTTTTGAGGTCGATGGAGCTGAAAACCTTTGCTTGACCCAGGTCTCTGATTGTGTCATGGATGGGTGGGAGATTGGAAACTTCGGTTGCGGTGGCGTTGTTAAGTTTCCTGTAGTCAACGCAGAACCGCGGTTCTCCGTCTTTCTTTTGGACCACCACGATCGGGCTGTTATATTCAGAGTGGCTTGGTCAGATGACTCCGGCAGCTAGCATCTTGTCTACCTCGTCGTATATGATGCGTTTTTTCTCTGGTGAATATTTATATGGTTTTACCCTGATAGGTTTGGGGTCGTTGAGGCGGATCACGTGCTCTGTTGCCTTTGTGGTGGCCTGTTTGAGTTGATCTTCGAAGACCTCAGGGTACCGGTGCAGGACTTCCTCTACCTGAGCTTGGTAGGCTGCGGGTACCTGGCCTTCTTTCAAGGCGATGGCTTGGCTTGGTTTCCGGGACCTCTGTTGGCCGGACCAATAGGAGATGATCCTTTTTTCCTTCCCGAAATGGATGCAGCCTCTGTTGGTGTCGAGCAGGGCCTCCTGCTCTTGCATCCATTCCAGTCCCAGGATCATCTGGTGCTGGAGTTCTTTCAAAACAATGCATTTGATCTTAAATGGTTCCCCTTCTAAGGTTATGGTCTCCTCTGTTGTTCCCGCTGATTTGACCTCGTGGTTGTGGCAGGCGAGTGCGACGGAGGTTTTCGGGCTACTTGGTATTTCCTGCACCAGGCTCTGACTGACGAAATTCTTCGTGGCACCGGTGTCCAGCAGGACGGTGATGCTTTTGCCATGCAGGACTGCCTGGATTTGCGGGAGAGGGTGGCGGCCCGGACCTTTTCCGGTGATAGGGTTGAGTTCTGTGGTGGGGCGGAGCGCTTGTTGTCCGGTCGGTGATATGTTTGGGACATCGTTTATTGGTGTCCGCCCCCATTGGCGGTTCCCTGTTGCTGACGCCTGGATGTTGGTTGCTGCCTGGCCTGTGTCTGGGGTGGTGTTGGTCTGGCGTGGATCTGTGGTGGACGGGAGTATGACCTAGCTGCTTCCCGGATGTCCCTTTCTAAGGCAACTGCCGCTCTATGGAGATCTTCCATCGTTCTTGGTGGTTGGGCTCTTAGGCTTCTTCTGATCTCTGGGTTGAGTTGCTCGATCAGAAGGTGGACAAGCTGTTGCTCCGTCATGTGTGGAGCTACTCTTGAGGCTAGTGTTGTTTTCTCTTCTATGAAGATTGATGGATCTTCGTCCTCTTGCTGGTACTTGCCGTAGAACTTGGACGTCAGCTTGGCCAGGTCTGATGGATGATTAAATTTATCTAGGAACCGGTTGGTGAATGCATACCACTCCATTCTGGTTCTCGGGTACTGGTTTAACCATTTGCTGGCCATCCCTCTGAGGCATTGTTTGGTGGCATTGACCCATTCCTCTTGGGGTACTTGTTGGGCCTGTAGATGTCTCTGCATGGCTTGAAGAAATTGCGTGGGGTCCTCTTCTTCCCTACCGCTGAACGTCGGTGGCTCTGGCTTCCATCCTTGGTTGGTCAGTTTCTGCAAGGCCTGGAGTATTGCTTCAGCCTGGACCGCGGCTGAGGGACTGGGAAGCGGCTGGTGGTATGTGGTAGCCTGGGTTGTCCGTAGGCTTCCTTGCTGTTGGGTCTGGTAGTGGGTGCCTGCTGGTGTTGATGTTGTGGTTGGTCTGTTGGTCCTCTCTGCCCTGAGGGTCTCCGATAGCGGCTTGGCTTCCCTTGGTCCCGGTTGGGGTTGGTAGGTGCCTCTTCTATGGATTTGGACCTGGTGGACCTCTCCTTCTGGGGTTCGGACCTGGTGGACCTCTGCTCCTGGGGTTCGGACCTGGTGGACTCTTCCTTCTGGGAATTGGACCTGGTGGAACCCTCCCCCTGGGAATGGGATCTGGTAAACCCCTCTTACTGGGGTTCGGGCCTGGTGGACCTCTCCTCCTGGTGTTCGGACCTGGTGGACCCTTCCTCCTGGAAATGGGACCTGGTGGAACCCTTCTACAGGGGTTCGGACCTGGTGGACTTCTCCTCCTGGTGTATGGACCTGGTGGACCCTTCCTCCAGCTAGCTCAGCGGCGTGGTAGTTTTCGCCTCCTCCTTCAGGGGTCGGTGTGTATCCCACTTGTTGGGCGCCATGTCGTCGGGTGGGCGTTGTCTGATTGCCAAAGCCCTGAAAAGGGCTCTGGGTGTCATGACTATTCACGTACGACATTTTCATAAATAAATATTATATTTTTATATGTATATTATATAAAAAATTCCGTATCTCACTATAAATCCCTTAGGACTCTCGTAATCCACTATCTCGCAGAGGAACTGGGAGCAAGTAAATGAAATGCCAATTCAAGATAATTCAACTTGCCCAGTTCGATCTATATCTCAACAGCGTAGCGGTACCAGAGCGTCTAAGCGAGCCGTTGCGTCGTCTTTAGAGGTCGAAGATGAACTGCCGATCCGTGGCTCCCCGCCGCCTATTTATACACATCCGCGCGTGGTTCGGTGCGCAGGCATGTGTTTTGATTGGCAGGGGCGGAGCCTATGAGTTCGACGCGCTTCGCTCTGGGGTCAGAGGGGTAACAAGTAAACTTCTAGTGGGACGGAAGACTGAACGATAACATTTTTCCCTTAAAAAGACCCGCGGCTTTATCCCTTTCAAGCAAACCATCATCCCAGTATATTAGACATTGCCATTGGAAAAAACATTAATAACATCTACAAAATAAAAACCCTACCCGACCTTACCTCAGATCACGATCCTGTCCTTATCCAATTAAAACTATCCCACATCATAGATAATAACGATAATAAAATAATTTTTAACTATAATAAAACTAATTGGAATTTATTTCGCAAATATATTAACAATAATTTAATAATAATTGACAATATTTTAAACTTAAACCACTTAGAAAAAATAATTGATAACCTTCAGAAAACAATACTAAATGCTAGAGATCAGTCAACGACAACCAAACGAATATCACATAAGAAAAATACGCTTCCAGACAACATCATCGATTGTATCAAAGATAGAAATAAGGCCAGGAAAAAATGGCAACAAACCAGAAATATAAGAGATCACGAAGCACTTAACCAACTACAACAAAAAATAAAAATTCTAATTAATGAACACAGAAATAATGAATGGTCCAACTTCTTAGAGACACTAAAGCCAGGGGACAATTCATTATGGAAAATCGCACGTCATTTTAGACAAAAATATAGTGAAATAAACAAAATCACACACAATGGAAACACATATTACAATACCCCGGAAATCGCAGAACAGTTCGGAGAGTATTTTCAAAATAACTTTGTCAACCATACACAGCACACACAAATTCACCAAAACATAACACAGTCAGTTCAAAATTACTTAAATTCACTCAACATAGATAATACAAAAAATTTAACAACATGCTTTGAAATATATAATACAATTCAACGACTTAAAAATAAAGCTGCCCCCGGAATAGATACCATACATAATATTTTACTTAAAAACATCCCCAAGAAGGCCATTGTACAAATTACATACATAACTAATTTTATTATTAAAACAGGGCAATATCCCGATATGCTCAAGATAGCCAACGTCATCTCCGTTCTCAAAGCTAATAAACAGCCAAGTTATATAGATAGCTATAGACCTATTTCCCTCCTAAACAACATAGCAAAGGTGATCGACAAAATCATATTATACAGGCTCAAACAATTTGTTGAGAAACAAAACATTATTCCCTCTGAGCAATACGGATTCAGAAGCGGCCACAGCACTATTTCTCAAATAGTTCGAGTAATAAATTATATAAGGGAAGGTTTTCAAACCAAAAACAAAGCTGTCATGGTAACAATTGATATACAAAAGGCTTTCGATTCCGTATGGCTCGAGGGATTAATGCATAAATTAATTAAGGTAAAAATACCAGACTATTTAATAAAAATATTATATGCATACTTATCAAAAAGAACTTTTTACACCAAAATTAATAATCATTCTGCTGGACCATATCAAATCCAAGCTGGAGTACCGCAAGGGTCGGTGTTATCACCTTTGCTATACTCCCTATTTACTCACGATTTACCAACATCCCCTAATCTGTTAACAGCAATGTATGCCGATGACACTTGTTCTGTATCATCTGCACAGAATCAAAAAGATGCACTCAACACAGTTCAAACACATATTAATACAAAAATAATACCTTACTTTCACGAATACAAATTAGCTATTAATGAATCCAAAACAGAGTATTTATTACTCAGGAGAATAGCTAAGAAAAACACATCATTGCAGTCTTTGCTGTGTGTAAATGGGCACAACATACAGCCTAGTAATACCCTAAAATACTTAGGGTATACTATTCAAGCGAACACAAACGCGAATGCTCATATCATGCAACAGGTGCGCAAGGCAAAGATCGCAATGAAACAACTTTATCCACTCATTTGTACACGCAGTAACTTAACAACACAAAACAAAATTCTCACTTATACTTACATCATAAGACCAATCCTTACATATGCAGCTCCCGTTTATTATAACGGGACTAAACACAACTTCCACTCCCTACAGGTGATACAGAATAAGTGTTTGAGGATGGCAATTAAACACAATACTTATCCCAAACTACCCAAAACCTCTTGGATTCATGACAAAGCCGATATACCCACTATCAGAGACTTCATATCTAAAATATCACGAAACTTTTATAACAACTGTCTGCCAGATGATCTTTGTAAAAATCTCAAAGACGCAAATCGCGCAGGAGACATCCGCGATAGTGGGTGTAGACTTCTGCATGGCTCGCTAATTACATAACTAGGGTGATTAACTCCAAACCTATATTCACACAAAATTGTGCAATCAACTCATTACAGTAAATAAATAAACTAAATTAACGTCAGTCACGTTGCCGCCTCCAAAACTAAACCCCATATCAATTTGAGTCACTGTTTTTTAGCTATTTTTCAGTGATATAACAGCCGAAATATACTAGGTGTCAAAATCCAATACGGGACAAAGTTATTGTGTACTGCGATTACCAATGGATGATGCTGTTGCAAGGAGCCATTGATATAGTAGATTTAAACAGGATCAAGAAAAATTCGCCAGAACATCGGCCTCATTTACTGTATTTTTCTTGACTAATGTAAAGGGAGTAATAGTTTAAAATAAAGACCTTTTTGAATTGAATTGAACCCGCGGCTTTTGCATGGTAATTTATTTACATAACAAGTTGTTTAACCCCAAATCTACCAAACATCGAATTAGAGGGTATCTTACTACCCCTAATCAACCAAATATATACACACACAAAACATATACCCTATTAAAAGGAACATCTGTCATGTTGCTTTCCTTCATTAACTAAACCCAGTTCGTTTTGAAACCCTGTTTTTCAGCTGCTTTTCAGGGACAAATAAGTCGAAATAGCTAGTGGAGTCATACTTTTTAATACGGGACAAAGTAATTTTCAAGACAAAATTAATGGATAATGCTACGCAAGGTGCCATGAACTTATCGAGACATAAGCAATACTGTCAAGAACGGCCAGAACACCGGCAGAATATATATTTATGTTGTGTTCGTATTTATATATTGTTTTGTACAGATATTGTAAATTTTAAAATCAGAAATGATTGTAATATAGACTTTTTAAAACAAAACAAACAAACCCGCGATTCCATTCCATTCCATTCCATGCTAACTTCCAAGTGCGTCGGTTGGATTTTTATATTGGAAAATAAAGTTATCTATTATCTCTTATATCTTTAAAATTTTCTTTAAATCGAAAGTGTTTGTTCGGAAGGAATCAATAGAGTTATTCTCATTGATTTCCCTGTACCAATTTCCCCCCCAACTACGGGTACTCCGTATCAAACGGAATATACTCTATATATTAATGAAAAACTTATCATCGTAGACAAAATAGAAAATATAAATCAATTAACTAACACTATTCAAAATCTTCAAAATATCATAATCACTGCTCGAAACACATCAACATCCTTAAAACATAAATTAAACCTCCAAAATTCTCTTCCCGATTACATTTTAAACATAATTAAAGACAAAAATAAAATCCGCAAAAGATGGCAAATAAACAGAAATAATAACGACAGACAATCATTAAAATATTATCAAAACTTAATAAACACATTAATAAATGAATATAGAAACTACAACTGGAAAGTGTTTCTAGAAAAACTTACCACAAAAGAGAGTACTTTCAGGACAATTTTATCAATAATACACCAAACACACAATACCACCTAAATATAAATCAAATAGTCACAGATTACTTAAAAAATGTACGAACAACACACAACACAAATTTAGTAACCACATCAGAAATAACAAGCACCATTGGCACACTCAAAAACAAGACTGCACCGGGGGTGGATGGGATTACAAATGTATTACTAAAAAGTCTTCCTAAAAAAGCAATAGTGCAAATTACACATATTGTAAACTATATAATTAAAAATGGTATCTATCCCGATATGCTCAAGATTGCCAATGTTATACCGATTATCAAAGCCAACAAACAACCCTGTTATGTGGACAGTTATAGACCTATCTCCTTACTTAACAATATAGCAAAGGTGATAGACAAAGTACTTCTCACTAGAATTCAAAAATATGTTGATAAACATAATATTATACCCCAAGAGCAATACGGTTTCAGAGGCGGTCATAGTACAGTCGCGCAAATCATAAGAGTATTTAATCACAATAGAGAAGAGTTCCACAAAAAAAATAAATCAATAATGACCACTATTGACATTCAAAAAGCCTTTGATACCGTATGGCACGAGGGGCTAATATATAAACTTATTAAACTCAAATTTCCAGAATACCTAATTAAAATTATTAAATCTTATATTACTAATAGAAAATTTTATTCTTGTGTGAACGAAGGTGTAGCAGGGCCATACTCCATACTCGCCGGAGTTCCACAAGGGTCGGTACTTTCACCCTTGCTGTATTCCCTATTTACCCACGATTTACCCTCCTCACCGCAAATTCTAACCGCCATGTACGCAGACGACACATGTTTTGTATCATCTGCAACGACTCCAGACTTTGCACTACAAAACATTCAAACACACATAAATACACAAATACTGACATACATGAGGGACAACAAACTTACTATCAACCCCTCCAAAACAGAGTACTTGTTACTCAGGAGGATGGGGAGGAACAAGTGCTCATTGCAATCTCAGCTATATGTAGATGGGCAAATTATATCACCCAGTAACACACTAAAATACTTGGGATATACAGTGCAGGGCAACACTAATGCCAATGCACACATTATGAAACAAGTACAAAAAGCGAAGATGGCAATGAGCAAATTGTACCCACTGATCTGTAAGAAAAGCTGTCTCTCACCACATAACAAATTGATCATATACAGGCAAGTTATTAGACCAATACTAACATACGCCGCTCCGGCCTACTACACAGCCACTAAACACAATTTCCATACACTGCAGGTGGTGCAAAACAAGTGCTTACGTATGGCAATACCACACAAAACAGTTTACCCTAAACTTCCAAAAAATACATGGTTACATGATCAAGCAGACTTACCCACTATTAAGGACTTTATAACAAAAATATCCAAAAATTTTTATAAACATTGCTTACCCAAAAATCTTCGAGAAACTCTCAAAGCCGCCAGTCGCGCAGAAGACACCCGTGATAGTGGGTGTAGGCTTCTGCATGGTAACTTGTTCACATAACTAGTTGTTTTATTTCAACAACCAAAGACATCGAATCAAAGGTACTAGTTACCTCTGATCACCCTTAAAAATTTTCAAGCACACATATTCTATAATACACAATAATAACATCTGTCATGTTGCCTCTACTCATAACTTAATCTCTCATTCCGTTTTGAAACCCTGTTTTTCAGCTGCTTTTCAGGGATTTACTAGTCGAAATAGCCATGGAATCATATTTGTGAATACGGGACAAAGGAAGTTATAAAATCATAGTAAATGGATTATGCAGAAACGCAAGGCGCCATATACACAAACATCATGACGATCGATTGTACCAAGATTGCCAGAACATCGGCCTCACTATCTTGTATACAATTGTATATAATCAATGTAAAATTATTGTTAATAAAGACGTTTTAAAACAAACAAAAACAAACCCGCGATTCCATTCCATTCCATTCCATGCTAACTTCCAAGTGCGTCGGTTGGATTTTTATATTGGAAAATAAAGTTATCTATTATCTCTTATATCTTTAAAATTTTCTTTGAATCGAAAGTGTTTGTTCGGAAGGAATCAATAGAGTTATTCTCATTGATTTCCCTATACCAATTTCCCCCCCAACTACGGGTACTCCGTATCAAACGGAATATACTCGCCGTTTACGCGAGAAAATTCAGAAATTACAAAATCTGAAGCCAGAATTGTTCGAAAGTGATAAGCTAAACCGAGATATAACTGTGTGTGTAAAAAAACCAGCTGTGACAGTGAAAACATCTCCTCGTTCGAAACTAAAAGGTACGTTCCAAAAAAAACTTGTCACAAAAAACAAAATAAAAAGATTAAAAAAACATAATAACAAATTAATCAGTGAAAAAGGTGATAGGGCCAATAAACTCAAATCAACTCATGAGAACTTGAGCCCCACCCCCTTTAACACAAATTCGCAAATATTAGAACAATTCACTAACGAAAGAGCGAGAATTAAAAATAAAACTTTAGAATTAAAATCAAAGAAGAAAGATTACTTAAAAATAGCCTTTATTGATGAAGAATCACTGATTAATGATAACTCAGATACAAGCACACATAGTATACAAAATTTCGAAAATATTCAAATTCCAAAACATACTCTTGAAACACTAGACGTGAGTACACTCTCAAAAAGTATCGAAATAATGAAGCAACAAAACGAAGCCAAAAAGTGTCTAGAAGAGAAGAAAAAGTGTATAGGACAGGATAAAAAGTGTATAGGAAACACTAAAAAGTGTATAGAAACAGAAAAAAACAGTACAGAAAAAAAAATTATCTTAAGTCCGGAAAGTAACTCATCAAAACTAGCTGAATTAACCAAATCTAATAACAATTACGAATCAATAGAAAACGAATTAACAAATTTTCAAGAGAAAAACCTCGAAACTTCATTCCCGATTTGTCGTGGTAATAATACAAATACCACGTCAACTCCAGTAAATCTCATTATAAATAATCAAAACAATCCTAATCAAATGGAAGAAGACACTATTGGGCCAAACTCCAATGGCAATTCCACAGACGACTCAGATGCCAGTCAACGAAACATCAGAAAAAACACTGAAATAATCACCGATGTACAAATCCACACTGCAGCCAATCTATCATGGGCGCAAGAAGTGGAAAACGCTGATACAAGTAATAATAAACAATCAGACAACTTCGTATCACAATACACGAAATTAACAAAAAAAACCACCCCAATTGTCGCCAGACAGCTAAATATGGTGTCTACCGACAAAAACAAACGACCATCCGAAGACCTAAATGCAATACAAACAATTTCACAAACAACACAAATGGAAGTTGAAGATATAACACCACCAGGTTTCACTAAACCGAGAAAAACCACTTCGTTTAGTAATATTCTGAATAAAATCAATAAACCGCAACAAATAGACACACAAAATAGATATGAATCATTATCTGATGAATCCGAGGAAGAAACAATAAAACCTCATAATGAACAAAAAAAACGGAAAAAAATCCGCTTCCGGAAACTCAAAGCCTCCGATGAAGAAACCATTGACAAAACCAACACGAAAAAAATAAAGAAAACTACCCCCAAACAAGATAATGCCACATGCCCTCCTATAGTAATAGAAGGGAACGTTTCCGCACATAGAGACATGGTGACTAAATTAAAAACTGAAATCGGCAAAAAATTCGAAATAAAATACACAAACAGCTCTTCCATCGTTTTTACCAAGGACGTAGAAGATTTCGAAAACTTAAAAACAGTTCTCCGAAGAGAAAAGGTACCTTATCATACCTATTCCCGACGAGAAGACAAGACTCATGCCTTTGTCCTAAGAGGCCTGACCGAGGGACTACAACTGACCGATATAAAAGAAGACCTGCTAAACAACTATAAAATCGTTATCAAAGACATCTACAGAATGACTACTAAGGGTAGGCCACTATACTTAGTAGTCACCGATTCAAAGATAACATTAGACTATTTGAACAAAAACGTCAAAATCATTGAATATACTCGAGTGCAATGGGAGCACAGGAGACAAAATAAACCTATAATCCAGTGCCACATTTGTCAACTGTGGGGCCACGCGACGTCGAATTGTGGCCGTGCTCCCAGATGCCTCAAATGTGCAGGAACTCATCTCACCACCGAATGCACAAAGGAGCGAACAACACCTGCAAGATGTGCCAACTGCAAAGGGGACCACCCTGCAAATGCCGAGATCTGTCCCGAATTTGTAAAAAGAAAAATTTGGTTAGAAGAACGAGGAAATTTAACCCAAAAAAACAAACCCACCCCTCCAAAATTCATCCCCGCTCCTGCACCAACAACAAATCCATGGACTAAACAAACAATCAACAATACAGATTTTCCCAGTTTACCCTCCAAAAACACCCCCCCTACAACCACGCAAAAATCCTACCCTCACCCCCAAGAAAATAAAACAACCAACCAGCCATTACCTACCAACAGCGACATAAATCAATTCTCCGAAATCAACAACTTGTTCAGAGAATTAAGATCACTTGTCAACCTAGACGAACTAACTAGAGCGCTACAAGACCTGCTTCAAGAAATGAGAAAAGCCACAACCAAAATCGAAAAATTTACGATATACAATAACTTTGTAACTAACATTGACAGCTATGACATCTAGGCAGGTAGGTGGAAAAACAGTAATTCAAAAAAGATTCAATCTCAAAATCATTTTCTGTAATGTACAATCAGTACATAACAAAATCAATTTAATCAGACATTTTCTCGACATTCACAAACCAGATATTTTCTTTCTAATCGAGACGTTCCTTAAACCAAACAAAACTATCAACTTCAGAAACCCTGAATATCGTCTTTTCAGACAAGACCGCCCCGGTGATGCCAAGGGGGGCGGTATCGCTTTACTAATCAAAAAAGACATCAAATTCAAACTCCTGCAACAAAATAAAACATCAATTGAGCATATCGCAATACTTTTTGATAATAAAATAAAAATCATAGGGGTCTATAATCCTCCAAGCATAAAACTAAACGATGAAGACTTTTTCAATTTAGTAAAAACTCATAATAGGGTGCTGATAGTGGGAGATCTCAACTGTAAACATCCACAGTGGGATCCCCTCCTGTCACACCCTAACCAAAACGGAAGTACTTTACTGAACTTCTGCGATAATTTTGATTGCAACGTATTTTATACTGACACGCCTACATATTTCCCATTTGCAAATTTTTCAGCTAGTACACTACACATAGCGATAGGGAAAAATATAAACAACATCACAAACATTAAAACGTTAACAGACTTCAATTCGGACCACGATCCGGTATTAATACACCTCAAACTGAGACACAACACTCAAACAGTAGAAAACAAAATATATGATTTTAAAACCACAAATTGGACCCTTTATAGAAAATACATAAACAAACATTTAACAATAATTAGTGAAATTAAAAACATTAACCATTTAAGTGAAATAATAGAAAAACTTCAGACATTAATAGTAGATGCAAGAAATAAAACAACTTCAATAAAATTTAAATCTAGTAATCAAAACACGCTCCCGGACTACATCGTACAATTAATAAAAGATAAAAATAAAGCCAGAAAAAAATGGCAACGAACCAGATCCCAAGAAGATCATTTGCTGGTTAAACACTATCAGCATCTAATAAATGATTCAATTAAAAAACACAAAAATGAAGAATGGGAAAAATTTCTGACTAACTTAAAACCAGAAGAATTCTCTTTGGAAAATCGCTCGCCGTTTAAGAAACCAAACTAAAACTATCCCCAAAATTATAAACAACGATCTAACAATAACTGACAACACAATTATCGCAGGAAAGTTCGGTGAGTACTTTCAAAACAACTTCATTAATAATTCACCGCATTCACAATTTCACCAAAATATAACGAACGTTGTTCAACAACACTTACGACAAATTAATGATTTAAACACACAAAATTTAACAACTTTTTCAGAGACATATATTACAATTCAACGTTTAAAAAACAAAACAGCCCCTGGGCTAGGTGGTATTCAAAATATATTAATTAAAAACTTACCAAGAAAGGCAATTGTCCAACTCACTTACATAATTAACTATGTAATTAAAACTGGTCAATATCCTGATATGCTCAAGATATCCAACATTATACCCATCATCAAAGCGAATAAAGAACCATGTTATGTAGATAGTTATAGACCAATCTCCCTATTAAACAATATAGCAAAGGTGATAGACAAAATAATTTTAAAAAGGCTACAAACGTTTGTCGACAAAAATAATATTATTCCTCTCGAGCAATACGGATTTAGGAGTGACCACAGTACGGTTGCACAAATTATTCGAGTTATTAATCATATCCGTGAAGGTTTTCATAAGAAACATAAGGCCATCATGGCAACCTTAGATATTCAAAAGGCATTTGACTCCGTATGGCTCGAGGGGCTAATATATCAACTAATTAAACTACATATTCCAGACTATTTGATAAAAATAATTAATTCCTATTTAAACAACAGAAATTTTTTTTCAAAAATTGATGAATATATAGCGGGCCCATATTCTATTCAAGCGGGAGTCCCGCAGGGATCGGTATTATCGCCTTTGCTATACTCCCTATTCACTCATGATCTTCCATCTACACCCCAAATTTTAACCGCCATGTATGCCGATGACACGTGTTTTGTGGCATCTGCAGAGAAACCAGAACACGCACTGGATACTATACAAACTCACATAAACACCACAATTATCCCTTATTTTAACAAACTTAAACTAGCTCTAAACCCCTCCAAAACAGAGTATTTATTACTCAGGAGGAGAGCTTCAAAAGTCTCCACATTGCAATCGCAGCTCTGTATTGACGGTCATTACATTACCCCGAGTATCAACATTAAATACTTGGGATTCACAATGCAACAAAACTCAAGTGCTAGTGCTCATATTAAACAACAAATACAAAAAGCCAAGATTGCAATGAGTAGACTCTACCCTATCATCAGCAAACACAGTAAACTCTCAACACAAAATAAAATACTCATTTACAAACAAGTCATTCGCCCAATACTCACATAAGCAGCTCCTGTATATTACACTGGCACACAACATAATTTTTATTCTCTGCAGATGATACAAAACAAGTGTCTCAGAATGGCAATCAAACACAACACAATTTATCCTAAACTCCCAAAAACCTCTTGGTTACATGAGAAAGCCAACATACCTACCATCAAAGACTTTATAAACAAAATCTCAGATAAATTTTACAACTACTGTCTGCCACAAGATCTTCGTCAAAATCTCATAGACGCAAATCGCGCAGAAGGCATCCGCGATAGTGGGTGTAGGCTTCTGCATGGATCACTAATTACATAACATGATTGTTTAAAACTCCGAACCCATTTTCATCACAAGGGGATATGCAACACAGGCAACTGCGCTGCAGAACTCCTTTTACTAACAATCCCGATTCTAAATAAATTACATCAATTTAAAAACAACGTCAGTCATGTTGCCAACACGAAACCTAAACCCTCGAGTCAATTTTGAAACCCTGTTTTTCAGCTGTTTTTCAGGGGTAACTGAGCCGAAAGATGATAGGAGTCAAAACTATATGTTAGGGACAAAGTTATTGTAACAGCCAAACTATATGGATAATGCCCGATGAGCAAGGAACCATAATCACTCAGACGAACGCAACGTCACTAAAAATCGCCAGACCATCGGCATGGTATTCTACTTAAGTCTGTATTATACTTTTATTTTTAGTAACTTGTAAATAGGGAATGACAAACTCAAATAAAGAACATTTTAAACAAACAAAACCCGCGATTGAGCATTTTTCATTAAACCGTCTTTGAGTGATACAGTATTAAAATTTTTGTTGCCATTGGATTAGTGAATTATTTATATTTTTCTTTAAATCTTGAAGTGTTTTCAAGGAAATCAATTGACCATCTCAATTGATTTCACGTTACCATCTCCGCCGATAACGGGGACTACCCCTTTTATCACTGAATACTCGCGTAGGCTAAGGGAAAAGATCCAAAAGCTTAATGCGTTACAACCTGAAATCTTTTTAAGTGATAATTTAAATATTAACAATATAGTGAGTGTAAAGAAACCGTTAGTGACAGTGAAAACTTCTCCCAGAGCTACTAGAACTAAAGGTACGTCCAAAATTAGTAAAAGACATGAAAAACGGTCCAAACTTTCCACTCACTATAAACAAAAAAAAACCATAACATCAAAAAAAACTGATAGTGAATCAAATCAACCACGTGTAGAAGACGATCCACGTCTCCCTACAACTATTGTAGGGACTTCCGACATAAGATTTAGTGACGAACTAACTAGAATAAAAATCAAAAAGGCTGAACTAAAAGCCAAAAACTTGAATTTACACCAAATAGCTTATATCAATGAAGATCTCGATTCCTCTGATGACTTAAACCTCGTTACACATGAACCAAGCACTACTGACTTAGTTGATTTTACAAATATTTCAAATGAAATTATTGGCGCTATCGATATAAATTTAATTAACAAGTGTATAGAAAATCCATTAAACAGCCACAGCGATCCTAATTCTACAGAAATATCAACAAATTCCAAAAAAAAGTGTATCGAAGACGAAGAAAAGAGTCTAGAAAAATCCATAAACAAGTGTCTAGAATCCGGAGAAGAAAAGTGTATAGAACAATTTCAAAAAAAGTGTATAGGATTGGAGATTAACAAGTGTATAGAAAACCAAAAGTTAACCGAAAATACACACCAATCACTTAGCCCGGCACTATCTATCCCGCTCTATAGGGGTAATAATAATACATCTACTCCTGACGATTCGAACATCAATATCGATAAGCAAAACGAAGAGAATATGGAGGTAGGATCTATAGGCTCTCATAATAGTAAAAATTCGTCGGATGAAGATGAAGAAACGACGAACCCTCCTCAACTTGTCGAAGTACAACTACATAAACCATCCACCCCCTCATGGGCAAAAGAAGTGGAAGACAGAGAAAACGAAATTGTTAGCGCAAACTCAAATGACAAATTTGTTTCTCAATACGAGAAATTAACGGGCAAATATAATAAAATCACTGCCAGACCACTTAAAATGGTAGATAACAAAAAACCTGCCACCCCAGAAGATTTAAACGCCATCACTATTTTACCTTCAACGCAACAAACAGATAAAATGGATACTGGACTTTCGGACTTTGAGAAACCAAAAAAAGTCGCTAAGTTTAACCGGATAATTCAGCAAATTCCAAGAAGGCAAGAGATAACTACGGCCAACAGATATGATTCTTTATCGGAAGTATCGGAAGATGAAGCTACTGTCAAAAACCCTCAAAAGAAGAGAAAGAAAAAGACATTTCGTAAATTCAACTCATTCGAGTCCAGTACTGATGATGAGCAAATCGCCGGACACGCCAAGCGTCCAAAGGAAAACATAACTAAAACTAATAAAACTATTAAAAAACCAACTTCTTATCCTCCTATTGTTATCGAAGGAAATGTCTCGGCTCATAGAGATATGATTAATAAGTTAAAGGTTGATGTTCAAAAACAATTCGAGATCAAGTATACGAATAAGTCCACTATTGTTTTTACAAAGGATTCGGATGATTTCGAAAAATTGAAAAACACATTAAGACAAGAAAAGGTGCAATTTCACACCTACACTAAGAAGGAGGATAAATCTCATGCTTTCGTTTTGCGTGGCCTCGCAGAAGGCCTACAAATCTCCGACATTAAGGATGAATTGGAAACAACTTACAAAATTACTCCCAAAGATGTTTATAGGATGAGCACTAAAGGCCGCCCCCTGTACCTCGTGGTTACGGACTCAAAAATTACATTGGACTTTTTAAATAAAAATGTGAGAATTATCGAACACACGAGAGTACAGTGGGAATATCGCCGACAAAATAAACCGATCATCCAATGTCATATTTGTCAACTGTGGGGCCACGCCACGTCTAACTGCGGAAGATCACCACGATGCCTCAAGTGTGCCGGAAGTCATCTAACACCAGAATGTCCCAAGCTGAGAACAACACCTGCCCGATGTGCCAACTGCGAAGGTGACCACCCCGCTAATGCCGAAGTGTGTCCGGAGTACGTGAAAAGACGAACCTGGCTCGAAGAGAAGCGTGCAATTCTACAAAAAGCAAAAACTCCTGCAAACAGATTTATCCCTGCTCCAATTCCTACTAATACTCCATGGCATCAACCTAGAAACAATCAAGCAGTTTTTCCCAGCCTTCCTTCAAAACCTACCCCCAGGACTATCCCTCAAACTATCCCTAATAGTCAAGTGAATATTGCACCCTCGGTGAGCACAAACAAAAATGCTAATGTGCCGATCAACTTGAACAATTTCTCCGAATTGAACAAAAAATTCAAAGAACTCCAGCAGCTAATCAACCTTGACGAACTGACTAGAGCGGTAACCGACCTGACAGAAATGATGAAAGCAGCCAGATCAAAGTTAGAAAAATTCACCATCTACAATAACTTCGTTGCCGGTATAGACAGCTATGACTTCTAGGCAGGTAGGTGGTAAAACAGGCTCTCAAAATCGTTCAAATTTCAAAATCATTTTTTGTAATATACAAGGAGTTAGTTCTAAACTCCATTTAATCCGACACTTTCTCGACATTCAAAAACCAGATATTTTCATTTTAATCGAGACGCTTCTAAAACCAAATAAATCATTTAATCTTAAAATCTCGGAATATCGTCTCTTAAGACAAGACCGCACTTTCGATGCCAAAGGTGGTGGTATCGTTTTATTAATCAAAAAAGGCATACATTTCAAGTCATTGCAGCATAATAATTCATTTATTGAGCATATCTCGATACTTGTGGAAAATAAAATGTGGAAAATGAAATCAAAATTGTAGGTGCTTATAACTCTCCTCAAAATATTTTAAAAGATTCAGATTTCAATAATATTTTGAAAACTCATAATAAGGTTTTACTTGTTGGTGACTTAAACTGCAAGCATCCCCTATGGGATAGGCATAATAGTAGATCAAATACAAACGGAAATACTCTCCTAAGATTCTGCGATAACTCGGATTGTAATATTTTTGCAACAGAAGACCCAACCCACTTTCCTTATTCAAACCACTCCCCTAGTACCATTGAAATCGCCATCGGCAGAAATATCAAAAATATTTCAAAAATCAAAACTCTCACCGATTTAAACTCAGATCATGATCCCGTCCTCATTATCCTAGAACTTCCCCATCAACTCCACTACCCTCCCAAGTTAATTCACGATTATAAATCCACCAACTGGACATTATTAAGAAAATACTTAAACGAAAACATTCATATCGCTGACAGAATTGAAAATCCTGAACATTTAACACAAACGATAAGTTCCCTTCAAGAGATTATTATAGCTGCAAGAAACAGGTCAACTCCGCAAAAATCCTTTGATCCTTATCCAACTTCGCTACCAGAGTATATTGTTAAAATGATTAACGATGAAAATAAATTAAGAAAAAGATGGCAACGTACAAGAAAAGAAGAGGATAAAATCATATTGAAACAATACCAAAATGACATCAATGTGTTAATCAAAGACTTTAAAAACAACAAATGGGCGGAATATCTCCATACGCTTAGGCCCGAAGACAATTCCCTATGGAAAATCTCCCGTTATTTCAGAAAGAGACGCAGAGAAATTAACAACATTGAAATTAATGGAAATCCATATACTGACACCAAAGAAATCGCAGAAATCTTCGGAGAGTATTTTCAAGAAAATTTCATAAATAATTGTTTAAATACATCAACCCACAATAGTATTTCAATCAAAGTTCAACAATATCTTTCGAATATTCATAACATCAATAGTAAAAATCTAGTCACTTTCTCAGAGATTGTTAATACAATTATGCAATTAAAAAATAAAACCGCTCCGGGTCATGACGGTATCCCTAATATTTTAATCAAAAATTTGCCAAAAAAGGCCTTAGTGCAAATGGTATATATTTCTAATTTTATAATCAAATCGGGCCATTACCCTGATATGCTCAAAGTTGCCAACATCATCCCAATTTTAAAAGCAAACAAACAACCTCGTTATGTAGACAGCTACAGACCTATTTCTTTATTGAACAACATAGCAAAGGTGATAGACAAAATCATATTAAAACGATTACAAAATTTTGTAGATACTAATAATATTATTCCTGAGGAGAAATATGGCTTCCGAAGTGGTCATAGCACAATTGCTCAAACTATTCGGGTGATTAATCACATTAGAGAGGGTTTTCATAATCAAAAGAAGGCCGTCATGGTCGCGATTGACATTAAGAAAGCCTTTGATACTGTATGGCATGATGGTTTATTACTCAAATTAATTAATTTGAACACTCCCGATTATTTAATTGAAATTTTATATTCTTATTTGATAAATAGAAAATTTTATACTAAAATAAATGATAGTACTGCAGGGCCCTACCTTACACAGGCCGGAGTCCCTCAAGGTTCAGTTCTTTCACCTTTGCTGTATTCAATATTTATCCATGACATCCCTACTTCTCCCAATATTCTAACAGCCATGTACGCTGATGACACTTGTTTTGTGGCATTGGCAAAGAATCCGGATCACGCACTCCTAAAAGTACAAACACATATCAACTCGAAAATCATTCCCTATTTCACTAATCAAAAATTATCCCTAAATGCCTCCAAAACAGAGTATTTATTACTCAGGAGGCGCATCCTTAAAAACAGTAATTTACAATCTCAGCTTTGCATAAACGGACATCATATTTCCCCTAGCACAACTTTAAACTATTTTGGATACACGATTCAAGGTAATACAAATGCAAATGCGCACATTAGTAATCAAGTTCGTAAAGCCAAGATTGTAATGAGTCAGTTATACCCCCTCATATGCAAACAGAGTAAACTATCTACAGTAAACAAATTAACACTTCACAAACAAATCATTCGCCCCATCCTTACATATTCAGCTCCGGTTTATTACACAGGTACAAAAAAAAACTTTTATTCTTTGCAAATGATACAAAATAAGTGTCTTAGAATGGCGATTAAAAATAATATACCTTATCCTCACCTCCCCAAAACCTCATGGCTTCATGACAAAGCTGAGCTACCCACTATCAAAGACTTCGTTTCTTTAGTTTCAAAAAATTTTTACGATAAATGTCTGCCAAACAAACTTCGAAATGCTCTCAAAGCCGCTAATCGCGCAGAAGTATCGCGCGATAGCGGGGGTAGGCTTCTGCATGGTATGTTGACTATATAACCTGGTTGTTTACTCCAAAAAACTATCAAAGTAAGAATTAATCCAGGACAGCCCTATACACTGTTCTGAATTACTCTTAGCTAAAACTAATTTCAATCATAACTACGTCTGTCACGCTGCTTCCACAAACTAAAAACCCCCTACAATTATTGAGACCCTGTTTTTCAGCTGCTTTTCAGGGAGTACCCAGCCGAAAGTTTTTAGGAGCGAGAATTATATACCGGGGACAAAGTTATTTGAACAAGCATAAGATATGGAGAATGTGATGTTTCACAAGGAGCCGTATGTACCATCACTGCAAGCAACGATTTCAAGAATCGCCAGACCATCGGCATTCAATTGTTTCAATTGTATATTCTTGTAATTGTTGTATTTTGGGAATGTTAAACGATTGCTAATAAAGATATTTTAAACCCGCGATTGAGGATATTTGTGCCTGTTTTTCCATAAGAAAGCATGTAAAAAAATGACGTATTTTAAGCTAATTGAGCAATTCTGACACTTTTTAACCGTAATATTTGAGGAAGATATGATATATTCAAGTAATGATTCCAATTAACAAACAGTGATTGGAACAAGAAGTTTATGATCTGTATCTTTAGGCTACGATTTAGCTAGACTACAAATTCCATTCCGGCAACCTTCAGGACCATTGGTTATGAGAAAAATTTACCATTCGAGGAATTGTAAAAGAATAATAAATTACTTATAAATTGAAAACTTTTCGCCTATTATGATATTTTTACTTGAGGAGGATATGATATATTCTAGTAATGATTCCAATTAACAAACAGTGAAATGAGAAGTTAATGATCTGTATCTGCAGACTACGATTTAGCTAGACCACAAATTATATTCCGACAACCTTCAGGACCATTGATTACGAGAAAAAAATCACCATTCGACGTATTTTTTAAAAGAATAATAAATTATTTATAAATTGAAATCCTGAATTTGTCGATCACGAATTGTTTATTATTTTTTCTATATTGTCTATTTACCCATAGTTAAACATATACTATTATTTATTATCTATTTTTTATATGTGAGGTCGAAGGAGATTCTTTAATAGCCTTTAGGCAACAATTTTCCCTGATATGTGATGAAAACATACAGAAAATACTATACGCACTTGAACTAATAGATAACCGCATGTTTTGTAGGCATGTCTTACAGATATCCTAGTTAAGTACTTATCCCACAATGTGGTAACTGCCGTATTTCTGTGCGGAAAAAAGTCGATCCCCCGTTTTATATCCGAAGAGACCTCAAAAAATACTTATATGGTTAAGAGAAATCGATATACGTGACCCACTACTTTTTTTCCGACCAAAAATTCAATTACAATTTGAACTACAATACATCTCAAAAATCTATATAAAATTTACATATGAGGTTATAGGCACTCTTCAATAGCCTTTAGGCTACTCTACCCCATAACAGAAGGATACTATTCGTACATAACTCCAAAGGTGACTGCTCGGGTTGTAATCGAGTCTAACCGACACCCTAAGTTTTTTGTACTCCTCCCACTGTGTGGTACCTGTCATATCTCTGTGTAGGAAAAGTCGGTACCCTTTTTATACCCGAAGGAACCTCATTGTATGCTATCAAAATTATATATCACAACTAAAACAATAAATATTTTTGTGGGTAAATACTCAAAAGATACTTACTCGTTTGCCTATTTTCTTCTGCAGCAATCTTCACCCCAGGCGCGAGCTGTTGTGTACCACACGTCATCGCGATTTTAGAAGAGCCCATCTAATTCGGACGTCAGACTAGAAATAAAAATTTATTAGTCTAATATTTTACTAACCAAAATTTCTAACAATTGACAATCAATTAAACTTTTTTGCATAAATCTATCTACATCCCTTCACTTTTTATAACAAACAATGATGATCTTACCACAAAAACTATTACATCGTCGCAGACTAGTGAAATTACTAGTAAAAACAATTATATATGGGTGTATATTTCCATATTAATTAATTTTTTTTATGCAACTCTAAATAAAAAGGTTCAAAATATTCATAAAAAAAGATCTCCTCAGATGTCTATTCTACATAAGAATCAATGCATATTTATACTTTCATCTGAGTCGATGACGTCATAGATTCTCGTTACTAATAACATACCTTATCAACGAAAACCGACAAGTCCAAACAAGTTCATATTAAAACGGATACATGATTTCAAAAAAACTTGGGTTATGATGAAAAATTATATGATTGTAACAGTGATTTTTCATTATGTCCGAAACATTATATTCCACCTAGTTCAAAATATAAAAAGTTATTGTCTACCCATTATCCTAAAAATAATTATAAAATTCACTACCGGACACTAAACGATTGACCTTGAAAAAGATACATAGGTTTCTAAAATTCGAGCGGAATTCTTGGTTGAAGACATATTGATTTAAACAACCATTTGAGAAATTTAGCAAACAATGATTCTGAATCATCATAAACTTATTAATAAAACAATGGAAAATTCTCGAAAGTACCGCTATGTTAAATTACTTAAATCTTGAAACGGCCGCTACAGCATAAAACATTTCATTGCAATTCCTTTTTTACATTATAGTACAATTTTTAATGAAAATCTAGTAGCTATTAAATTAAAAAGGGCTGAAATAGTTTTCGGTAAACCTCTTTATATAGGTGTGAATATTTTTTGATTTTATGATACCGAAATTGGATCTTAAAGACGTAAATCATTAAAAAACAATATGTACGGCCTTATCTCCCTACATCAACTGATATTTTTTGGTTCAAAGACATATTTTTAACCCCAAACTCACGTATACGTTAGAAGCGTAATTAAATTATAATCTACCCCCATCCATCGTTCGTATAAACTTTTTTAATGGCATTTTTACTAAAAAACAATATATAGGGCCTTATCTTCCTACATTAACTAATATTTTTTGAAAAAATATCTAAAGAAAAGTGTCATATTTCAACAAAAAAATATTTATTACTCACGCTTTAAGGGAACAACTTATCACTTGCACACCTTATTTAACACTGAAAATATCAATTTTTGATACACACGTCTTTGTCCATTCATTAAGCCGGTGACGTCGGCGGCCGTATAGATTACTAAGATTTTAATAATATTGTCTCTACTTAATATAAAATTAATATTGGATTACTTTATTGGAGAAAAAATATTTTCGTATTATCAGTAATCAACCGCAATATCTCACAATGAATAAAATACTGAATCGAATCGTAGAAAACAAAATGAATTGAGGAAACTTATCACTAATCAAAAAATAACTACAAAGTATGATGAATGTGGTTTCAACAATAAACCATTATGATACATTGTTGCAATGAATGGTGTGTTGTTCCAGCCAGACGCTGATAGTGCAGAATATGCAGCGTAAGTATTCTAGATATTTGACCCTGGTAAAGCAGCCGCCGACGTCACCGGCTTAATGAATGGACAAAGACGTGTGTATTAAAAATTGATATTTTCAGTGTTAAATAAGGTGTGCAAGTGATAAGTTGTTCCCTTAAAGCGTGAGTAATAAATATTTTTTTGTTGAAATATGACACATTTCTTTAGATGTTTTTTCAAAAAATATCAGTTAATGTAGGAAGATAAGGCCGTATATATTGTTTTTTAGTGAAAATTTCATTAAAAAAGTTTATACGAACGATGGATGGGGGTAGATTATAATTTAATTACGCTTCTAACGTATACGTGAGTTTGGGGTTAAAAATATGTCTTTGAACCAAAAAATATCAGTTGATGTAGGGAGATAAGGCCGTACATATTGTTTTTTTAGTAATTTACGTCTTTAAGATCCAATTTCGGTATCATAAAATCAAAAAATAGTCACACCTATATAAAGATGTGCATCTACAAATGATTCTTCAAAATCACTTTCGATATCAACTTCATCATTCTCGCTATCTCCGTCTTCGGCCAAATTAATAATAATATTATCTACAACAGTATCTAAAAGTGGTTCATTGTTCATAAATTCATCTTCAATCTTTTTAACATGGTCACATTTAACTTTCCGATCATTTGCAGAAAATGTGTCAAAAAATTCATTACAGAATTATTTAACCTTGTTAAATTGAAGGTAACATTTCGTTTGGCCACATATTCTTCAAGTGCCGCCCCAACACTCTCGATCGGATTTAAGTACGGGTGATAAGGGGGTAGCCTTAAAACTTGCAATCCATGTCGAATAAACAATTCATCAATTTTATAAGTTTTATATTGCGGTTTGTACATTTTTGCAACGTTATAAAGATCCGGTTTTAACATTTGTTCACTGTAATATATGTTTCTTCTAGAAAGCCAGTTTTTTTATTGTTGTTTAGTCCAAGCAGTCGTAGGTAATTTTTCATTTAGAACATTGTGATATGGGGCGTTATCAATTACCACAACTGCGTTTTTTGGCAGGTTTAGAATACGTTTTCCTTGTACTCACTTCTCATAATTTTCGTACGCTATTTCATTATGATAATCTCCTGTTTTTGACTGGGAGTTCCACATAATACCAGCATTAGGTACAAAACCATTTTCACTTCCTGCATGGACAATGATGAGCCTATTACCTTTTGAAACGGGTTTTCTTAATCCTTCGTCACTCTTGTCGCTCCATCCTTTAAGGTTCGTGTGACATGAATGAATGTATGTTTCATCCATATAAATGATAGGTTTGTTCTGTTCTCTGCACTTTTTTATGTTTCTTAAATATAGTAGGCGTAAATGTCTGATTTCGTGACGTTCCATTAACAAACTTGTGTTGTTTTTCATGTTGGTCCAACGAAAACCCAAAGAATGTATTTGTTTCCGCAGAGAATCGTGACTTCCTGCGAAGCCATAACTATTTACAAAGGTTTGGTGTACATTTATTAACGTGGGTACTTTTTTCTCGAATATGTGAAAATTTATTATGCACCTTCTAAGCACAGTTTTGTCGAATTGATCCATACGGATACTTGACGTTCTTTGTTTTTTAGTAGGCACATCAGTGTCAGCATTACTTCCTGCCAGAGCTTTTTTTTTAATACGGGAAAGCGTTCTTTGATTAACTTTCATAGCTGCAGAAACTCGTTCAATGACCTGATAATAAAATAAGTTGATATGAATGGTGTGTTAAAAGTTTTACTCACGTGTATTATAACGAGAAAACCTACAAACCCTCTCAGTGCTCGTTACAGGTATGCGGGTTGTCTCACGTGGTACAACCCGTGCTCGCCAGTCGACTAGCTTCGAGTCGAAGAAGGAGTGGATTCTTCAAAAAAATTATTGAGTATACAAAAAGGGCGCCAGAGAAGTTTTGGCAAGCACCCAAGACTTCCTAAGTTAGCCCACAACTCCTCAGTGGGTTAACAACACTCACTACACACTCCAAAGGTTAAACTGATAGGTAAATTATCATAAGTAAATAAAAGTCAGCAAATACACCCTGATTGAAATTTTAATTAATCTTGGTGGACCAAAGGTCTCTTTTCAAAATATATGATACAATATCACTACCAAAAGAAAAATATTATAAATAACGTCTGATCTCAGCTGAAGGCTGTAATCTCAGGGTGCAGTAGAGCTGAGGGCCCCAAACTACACCGATGTCTCAATCCAAAGATTCTAGAGAATCGACCAAATTGTTCATGTACAAAATTCCAAAAATTACAACGATAATATATTATATATATGTCAAAAAAACACCAATGTATAGTTACAAGGGTTCACACTTCCGCAATTTATACCAGTATCAATATGAATATAATAATTGCATAAGCCAGAAATTTAAATTACAACGAGTTTAGCGTTGCTGGAGAATATACAACTCAAAATTATATACGGCGCAAAATTATATACAAGAAACCATTAGAAATAGGTAAAAAACTACTAAATATCGCAATACTAGGTACGTACCAAGTGTTCCAGCGTATCTTAATCTATGAGCAAGATTTCAAAAATATTTTAAATACAAAATTCAAGTATAAACGGGATTATAGTAATCGCCGCAAGAAAAATACAAATAAAACTTAATATAAAAAAAAACGGTAATATGTGAAGCATAGATGTGAATTTACTACTGAGTTTAAAGAAATAAGAAAAGGAAAACTGTTAACCTTTCCTTTCCCGGCACCAGAACAGGAACTGAGATTTCTCCAGATTAATCCAGGCCTCCTGGAACTGGTCTCACCGACCCATCAAATTCCAATCAGCGTTTTAATGTCCATATACTAAAACCCCCCTAAAATAGAGAAACGAATTAGCCTCTACATAGGGTTTGCATTTTACCCCGGTCAAATTTTCGACGTACCCCCGTAATATCCCATCATACTGACTATAATAACAATACCCGAAATTCGCAAATAATTACACCTCATGACTTTTAACTGTATAAAAGCCACCTACTCTGAGAATAAAAACTATATGACTGGTTTTTTTCCGCTCAGCAAAAAAACTACGATACCAATAAAAACCCATAATATAAAAACTACGTTGTTGGACACATCCCTGAATGTTTATACAACCCCTGTGACATATTCTTATTTCAACAAAATATAAAGCCATGAAGAATATGAATGAATAAAAATTTATAAAATATAACGAAACTATCCTGCGAACCCAGATTACAAACTCCAATAAATTACGAATCAAAGCAGAATTTCTACGTTAAATTGCCTACAAATCTGTTAATTCCGAAAAAGTATCTTTCAACCATTCACCTTTTTTTTGAATCCTACCAGCTAACGCCGTCTACGGGAATTTTCCACGTGGTTTCCTAAATCTACCAATTCTACTGGAATCCTTTGGTCATCGGCACCCCCTGGTTCAGTATATTATTGGGTCAGACCTTCGATTTGTTAAATCGAGCGATATTTTCTTCCCCTACGTAGAATTTATCAGGCTTTCCGTGAAATAACGTTATGGCTCCCAGAGCACATGCAAATATCTCTTGTTGAAATGAAGTGTATTCACCTTGACGGCATTTGGAGGACTGAAATTTTTAACTCGGTTCCGACAGCGCTGTGACTTCTCTCAGTCGACAGGTTAGCCAAATTAAATTTACGACGGCTCGGCGAATTTTTCGCGTTACAGATTCCCCCCCTTTCGTCAAAGAAAATTAACCCGGAAAGGTTAATTTTCATCGTCAGGCGGTTGCGTAGAGTATGGTTTCGAGTCCTTGCAGTGCCATACTCCTGCCGTAGCTCCATCCTTATCGTGCAACTCATACGTCCACGGAGATACCCTCTTAGCTATCGAGTAGGGCCCTATATACTTAGGCGCTAGCTTACGCGTGTAATACCTCGCAGCATCCGAAAGGACAAAATTCCTCTTCCACACTAAATCGTGCGGGAGATACTCAACATGCCTACGCCGCAGATTATGGCTATCACAAGCCTTCTGATTGGCATACTCTAACCGTTTCCTGATGTCAGCGAACAATTTCCTAAAACTCTCATTACGACTACTCTCGGGAGTTCTCACACTATCTCCCAGATCTAAATCTGAATTATCAACATAATCGGCACCAGACAACAGCATAGACCTACCAAAATTAGCGAAATACGGTGTTACCTTCGTGACTTCATGAGTAGATGTTCTAATCGCACATCCTATCTGAGCGAGATGCTCGTCCCAACAACGATGATTATCCGAGACCTAGGAAGCCATCATAGTCTTAATTACACGGTTAACTCTTTCACACGGGTTAGCCCTTGGATGATAATTGGCATTCAGCTTGATACGACAGCTATATCGGGAAGCTAAACTTCGGAAAAGATTACTACGATATTGGGGACCATTATCACACAAAATCACCTTGGGTACCCCATATACAAGAAATACTTCATCTTCAATCTTACGAGCAACGGCCGCTGCAGACGCTGTTCTATGTGGGTATATCAGCACATACTTGGTCAAATAATCCGTAACGACAAGGATGAAAGAATTACCTCGTTTCGACCTAGGAAGAGGCCCCATCAGATCTGTGCAAATTATTTCCCACGGCCTGCTAGGCTTTGGATGAGACGCCATCTTATCAAAAGGTTAACCTTGTGACACCTTATGCGCCGCACACACCTCACAACGATTAACATACCTAGCGACGTCAACACTCATTTTCGGCCAGTAAAAACGCTCAGCTACTCTGTGGAAGGTTTTAAAAATACCCGTATGTCCAGATGTGGGAGGGACATGGGCTTCCATGATTATACGCGACCTACCAGCCTTGGGAATTACCAGTTTCCAAGATTCACCAGGCGACAGCGGTTGTGTGTACTTATTGACAACATGTTTGAAGAGGAGATTATCCTTCACACGCCAATCCGGAAATTTAAGGGGATTACTAGCGACATTCTTCACCATCTTACAATACCACTTATCATTGGTTGTATCAAACAGAGGGGGCGGTACCTCTTCAGATGAAACCTCCACAGACACCTCATCGACCACAGGGACGGACCGAGAAAGAGCATCTGGTACTACGTGTTCACGACCTTTGCGATGTATAATTTGGAAGTTATACTGTTGCATTTTGACTGCCCATCGGGCTAGACGACCCTTCGGACTCTGCAACTTCTGTAGCCACAGTAGGCTATAGTGATCCGTAATGACGGTAAAAGAAACACCCTCTAAATAAGGCCGAAGTTGTTCAAGTGCCCAAACCACAGCGAGACATTCGCGTTCAGTGGTTGAAAAATTCCGTTCTTGGCGAGAAAGAGATCTACTTAAATAGCAAATAACCTTGTCACTATCCTCGTGAGGCTGACTCAACACAACCCCTAAACCATAACCACTACTATCGGTCTGTACAACAAAGGGTTTATTAAAATCGGGACACGTAAGAATCGGCGCAGAAACCAAACATTCCTTAACACGACGAAACGAAGACTCACATTCAGAAGACCACACAAAAGGACGATTTTTCCTCAGAAGACCCGTAATGGGGACCATGATGGTTGAAAAATTAGGTATAAATCTCCGGTACCAGGAGAAGGTTCCAACCACACGACGAACTTCCGTAATATTACGAGGAGTCGGTAACTCCAACATTGCCTTCACCTTATCCGGATCCACATGCAACCCAAAACGATCAACTACATACCCAAGATACTTCATTTCAGGACGGCAGAAGTGACACTTATCCACGCTAACAGTAATTTTAGCATCCGCTAACCTCTTAAAAACCTCTTCGAGCACCCGTACATGTTCTTCGAAAGTTTGCGTACAAATAACCACGTCGTCAAGATAGACAAAAACATGCGGTTCAAGATCATGGCCTAAAACATTGTCTATAAGTCTCTGCTAGGTAGCTGGGGCATTATGTAAACCAAATGGTAGTCGTTTGAACTGGAATAGACCCCTATTAGATACCGTAAAAGCAGTGTATTGCCTTGAAGATTCGGCTACCGGAACTTGCCAATAAGCGGACTTGACATCTAAACTGGACAAATATTTAGCCTCACGCAACTTCTCTAAAGTATCCGTTACCAGGGGAAGAGGGTAGCTATCTCGAACAGTGACAGCATTCAACTTCCTGTAATCAACGCAAAATCGATAGGAATCATCCTTCTTCTTGACCAGCAAAATTGGAGAAGCCCACGGACTATTGCTGGGTTCTACAACACCTAACTGCAGCATCTCATCCAATTCAGCATCAATATGCCTCTGTACAATGGGATTGACCCTATAATATCGCTGCTGGATGGGGGGACTAGAAGTAACTATCACGTGTTCTACTCTATCGGTACACCCTAGACCTTTTCCAATAATTTCCATATTCCTATCAATCACCGCTTGAAGTCTCTGCTGTTCCAAAGGAGTGAGTACTGTTCTAGACGACACATGTTTCACACTATTTATCAACACAGGATCTGCCGAAAAATGCCACTCGTCATGGCGAAGATCTGGGACGACGCCCATCAAATTCCAAAAATCTACACCAAGGATCAAAATATGAGTTAATTCAGGGACAACCAGAGCCTCAATCAACCGCATACGACCCCTCAAAACCACGGGCAACACTACGGTTCCAATACTCTGTAACACATTACCATTTGCCACTGTACAATTAGTCGTCCTACTTTTATCCAAAGTCAACCCTAAACAAGAAATTAACTCATATCCCTTACCTCCTAAAATAGTTCTTGAAGCGCCCGAATCCAAAAGACCTAACAACGTTTTTCCTAGGATATCTATCTTAAGATAAGGACGTTCATCATTAACGACATGATCCAACACATAATCTATAACGGCACGAAAACTACTGATCGGGGGGTTTTCACTGACGCACTCTATCCGATCATTCAAGCACGCCTCGGTTCGTTTACGCTGGCTAATTCTGGAAGAGCAATCAGGACAAGTCCTAACCGTGAATCCTTCTTTCTTACATCTAAAGCAAAATTTCCTATTACTACGACACGCTACGGCCCGATGACCTGGCTGCTTACAACGGAAACAAACGAGCTCATGAACTTTAGGAATTGATGACGAAGTAGGGAGGGTTAGAGTTCCAACCTCAGACACAGGTTCCACATGCGATGACACATAAGCTAGGTCTGGCTCCATACAATTTAGTTCCCTCGAGGGTACACTGTAATTCCCGATAGCCAATTTCCTAGCCTCCAATTTACGACCCAAGGTCAATAACTCACGCACGCTATTAATTTCCATAAGTCCAAGATGATGTTGGTAGTAAGGCGTGATATTCCTTAACAATATTTTGAGTTGCGTCTCCTCCGAAATAGGGCAAGACAGCCTTTTAAAATAACCAGACATCACGGCCAAGTAGATTCCCATGCTTTCGTCCGGACCTTGAGTCCTCCTTTTGATTTCCTCGAACAGTTTCTCATTGTAATCTACCGATAAATACTCTTCCCGTAATAGATCCACGAACTCATCCCAAGAGTTTACCTCTTCTCTATAAGCTAAATAAAACTGATAAGCCCTACCAGAAAATAAATCGATACCACTAGCTAACAAAATTTCCTTATCCACATTACGCGAAACTCGATACTCTTCCACTTTTTCCAGAAAGCTCGATAGTGGAATACCTCTGGGATCTCCAGAAAACACCAAACCCCACTTGCTAGGCAAGATCGTCTTAATACTAGACAAGTTCCTCGACGCATTACCAGGATTAGGAAGTGGTCTGACTTCATTGAGAGTCGATCTACGGATAGTTGACAAATTTGCAAAGGACGGCCCAGGTTGAGAGAGGATTTCCAATTGGGGGGGGTTGCGATTGACGAGAACGCTCATGTCTAGAAGCCTTACTTCCCAATGATTCGTATAAGGAGAGAGCTTTAGCCATCAGTTCATCTACTTTTGCCCTCTGTCGAACACCAGCATCACCTGCTTCGAAGTTAGTCGCACGTTCCAACCGACCTATGACATGCACCAACTGACTCTGTAACTTCTGGAAACTACCACTCACACGAGTTTCGTTGAACTCTTCTATACCGGGCTCAATCTGATCTAACTTATTCTCAACTGCACTCAAGTCTTCGGCAGCTGTATACGGATACTCTGGCGGATCTATACTATCATCTTCCTTCTCTACCTGCAACGTTAAAGTTAAACTACGCCGCATCCCAGACACCGTGCCACTTGCAATACCACGTATTGTCAACTCATACACAAGCTCATCCTGAACCAACCGATTAACCACAAACCTACGAGACATTTCTTCTTTTTAAGTTTAATCTGACAAGCAAACCAGGCAACAAACCAATTTCCAACCTAGCGGAACAATAATTCTTCACCGACACACCTGTACCTCGAATGGTCTCCCTCCAGCTGAAACCTAATAAGGAATTTAAAACCCAAATCCAGATACCGAATGTCCAAAAGTCCCTATTTGTCCAAACAATATCTCCAACCCACAGAGTTTCCACGAAGTGTACTTCTCGAACCAACGCAACGTTCCTTCCTCAAAAGCGATTCCAAAATACAGGAGTCCACAAGCCCAAGGCACCACTTCCAAAACACCGACCCGCTAAGGTTCGAACCCACAATGCAGCCTACAATCGTCGAAAGTCAAATAAACTTACCATAAAGCAAAGTATTTACGAATTCAGTTACTGTTCTGATACTAAAATTTATACACAGTGTGACCCAATATGTAACTCACCTTTTAAATTTACAATATCTATAAATTACAAATATTATACAATAGATAATCAAATAAAATTTTCAAAATTACAATTTTTATTGAAACAATGAACAATCTGTCCGTTTCCTGTAATAAAACTTCAATTTAATATTTAACACTGCTTAACAAAATTAGGTGAATTTGTTTACCACTTACGCCCCATAAAACAATTCCCTAAAAGACCTCAAACCCCAGATTTACTACAAACACTTAAATCTGGCACTATCAATAACTAATTAAGAGAAATTATTTCCGGGTTACGCCCACAATTGAAACAATTACCTTCAAAGTTAAGCAATCCCCAGATTTACTATAAAAATCCCAATTAAATCTGGTGCAATAGATTACAAAAGATACAATAACTGAATTTAAATCTACAATGACTAAGTTTCTAAGAAAAAGTTGAAAATTTATCAAAGTTTTTTAAAAAAAAAATATAAAATCTACAATATTGAATTTTCAAAATTCCAATAATCAATCAGTATGAAAAGAAAATAAATGTTGCCCACGAACCAATAAACTCTTGTCTGATTTCTACCATAAAATTTTCAGTTTGATATATATTATAATCTCACAGAATAAGGTAAGTTGTTTACAAATTACGTCCAATAAAACAATTCCCTTCGAATCGAACACAACCCCAGATGTACTAAAAACACTTAAATCTGGCACAATCAAAGCATATTAAGAGAAATTATTTCCAGGTACGCCCCAATAAAACAATTACACTTAAATCTGGTGCTAAAATAAACTGAAAATAAATCTGCAAATTTAACTTATCAAAAGTTCAAGTTTAATCAAATGGCTACAACTAAAATTTTGATTTTTGAAGTTTAAGTTTAATCAAAGATGCTAGAAAAAAATTTAATTTCAAAAGTTTAAGTTTAAACTACGGGATATGTATTGCTGACAATAAAAAAAAATACTAACGGCCCCACGTTATGGGCACCAAAAACATATAACGAGAAAACCTACAAACCCTCTCAGTGCTCGTTACAGGTATGCGGGTTGTCTCACGTGGTACAACCCGTGCTCGCCAGTCGACTAGCTTAGAGTCGAAGGAGGGGTGGATTCTTCAAAAAAATTATTGAGTATACAAAAAGGGCGCCCGAGAAGTTTTGGCCAGCACCCAAGACTTCCTGAGTTAGCCCACAACTCCTCAGTGGGTTAACAACACTCACTACACACTCCAAAGGTTAAACTGATAGGTAAATTATCATAAGTAAATAAAAGTCAGCAAATACACCCTGATTGAAATTTAAATTAATCTTGGTGGACCAAAGGACTCTTTTCAAAATATATGATACAATATCACTACCAAAAGAAAAATATTATAAATAACGTCTGAGCTCAGCTGAAGGCTGTAATCTCAGGGTGCAGTAGAGCTGAGGGCCCCAAACTACACCGATGTCTCAATCCAAAGATTCTAGAGAATCGACCAAATTGTTCATGTACAAAATTCCAAAAATTACAACGATAATATATTATATATATGTCAAAAAAACACCAATGTATAGTTACAAGGGTTCACACTTCCGCAATTTATTCCAGTATCAATATGAATATAATAATTGCATAAGCCAGAAATTTAAATTACAACGAGTTTAGCGTTGATGGAGAATATACAACTCAAAATTATATACGGCGCAAAATTATATACAAGAAACCATTAGAAATAGGTAAAAAACTACTAAATATCGCAATACTAGGTACGTACCAAGTGTTCCAGCGTATCTTAATCTATGAGCAAGATTTCAAAAATATTTTAAATACAAAATTCAAGTATAAACGAGATTATAGTAATCGCCGCAAGAAAAAAACAAATAAAACTTAATATAAAAAAAACGGTAATATGTGAAGCATAGATGTGAATTTACTACTGAGTTTAAAGAAATAAGAAAAGGAAAACTGTTAACCTTTCCTTTCCCGGCACCAGAACAGGAACTGAGATTTCTCCAGATTAATCCAGGCCTCCTGGAACTGGTCTCACCGACCCATTAAATTCCAATCAGCGTTTTAATGTCCATATACTAAAACCACCCTAAAATCGAGAAACGAATTAGCCTCTACATAGGGTTTGCATTTTACCCCGGTCAAATTTTCGACGTACCCCCGTAATATCCCATCATACTGACTATAATAACAATACCCAAAATTCGCAAATAATTACACCTCATGACTTTTAACTGTATAAAAGCCACCTACTCTGAGAATAAAAACTATATGACTGGTTTTTTTTCGCTCAGCAAAAAAACTACGATACCAATAAAAACCCATTATATAAAAAATACGTCGTTGGAGACATCCCTGAATGTTTATACAACCCCTGTGATATATTCTTATTTCAACAAAATATAAAGCCATGAAGAATATGAATGGATAAAAATTTATAAAATATAACGAAACTATCCTGCGAACCCAGATTACAAACTCCAATAAATTACGAATCAAAGCAGAATTTCTACGTTAAATTGCCTACAAATCTGTTAATTCCGAGAAAGTATCTTTCAACCATTTACCTTTTTATTGAATCCTACCAGCTAACGCCGTCTACGGGAATTTTCCACGTGGTTTCCTAGATCTACCAATTCTACTGGAATCCTTTGGTCATCGGCACCCCCTGGTTCAGTATATTATTGGGTCAGACCTTCGATTTGTTAAATCGAGCGATATTTTCTTTCCCTACGTAGAATTTATCAGGCTTTCCGTGAAATAACGTTATGGCTCCCAGAGCACATGCAAATATCTCTTGTTGAAATGAAGTGTATTCACCTTGACGGCAATTGGAGGACTGAAATTTTTAACTCGGTTCCGACAGGGCTGTGACTTCTCTCAGTCGACAGGTTAGCCAAATTAAATTTACGACGGCTCGGCGAATTTTTCGCGTTACAGTATTTTTATACAAATAATATGAGGAAGTAGTTAAATTTGTAATCAGTGACCGTTCTATGAAATAAAAAATTTTGTCGTGGTTTACGGCCATTTAAAAGGAGTATTAAATTCGAAACTACAATATTACGTTTCAGTTCATTGGTTGTTTTAAACGATCTTTAGATTTTAGCTCAAGCATATTTTGATATGACGAAACCGCAGTTGTAACTGAAATTGGAAGATGGTTCAAAACAAATAATAAAACCGAAATGTAACAGAGATAGTTATGAAATGAGTATAATAATTATAATTTTAAGCTAAAAAGCCTGTTACATTTAAATAGGTATCTTACACATAATAAACATGTGCCCTTTTATATACTACTGTAGACAGAAACAGAATAGTTATTTATGCAACAAATGCATAAAGTGGTGCTTTCTTTCACGAATGAAAAAATTGACGCAGGCATGCAAAAACCAAAAAATGTCTCATTTAGGTTACTCTAAATGGACTAAAAATGGCGTAGACTTGTTTGTAATGATGGCATAACGGTGCATAAAATTGACACATGAGTGCATAATAGTTTTTTATGTAAAAAGTGTGTAAAGTAGCCTTTTTTCGACGAATGCGACAATCACATGAGTCGAAAAAAGGCATTTACACACGAATTGCATACAATATTTTTTCTACTACCGAAAATTTTATCAAAATACAGAAGTTTAATAGTAATTTTCTTTGCGCACTGAACTAGGTTTAATTTTTCTTCAGAAGAAGCTATAACGCTTTTATTGATTCCCAATAAAAGATATTATATATTAGTTAATATTTTGAACATTTTAATCAAAATCAGAGCAAACTAACAAAACAACAGACGAATTCAATTATTAATAATACTAATATTAAAGGTGCATTTTGTGCACTGGGACACTTTCGGAATATTTTGTATTCTACACCATTCTTTAAACAAATTATATTTTGTTTAGTAAATATTCACAGATTTTTGGGGCAATTATTCATTAGAAGCATTCTGTGCTACGTGTAATATGTTTGGTGGTGTATTTTCGAAATAATCTTCTGAGAGATCGTCAGAGGAATCCATCTTTATAATTATATGTACCTACCTATTCCGTTATCTAAAAAAGAATCTCATAGTTTCCTAAAAATGTTCAATACTTAAATATAAATACTTTTGCTTACCCTAGGTATAGTCGGAAGATCTCAATTTCAATTTTAAATGTCAGATTCAATGCACAAAGAAATGTCAGTCACTCACAGCCAACTTAGAGGTACCTACCTATGCACCCTATTCTATTATTTTCCAGTACCCAATAATTATTACGTATGTACTTTACTGAATTCTATATGTTTCAATCTCTGATTTAAAAAAAAACTCAGATTTAATATCCGTTTATTATACCTACCTATATTTTTATAAGACTGTAACTGTATAACTGTGTAACTGTATAACTGTATAAATATATATAGTATAACTGTATTACTGTATTTCTGTATAACTGTATTTCTGTATAACTGTATAACTGTATGACTGTATAACTGTATAACTGTATAACTGTATAACTGTATAACTGTATAACTGTATAACTGTATAACTGTATAACTGTATAACTGTATAACTGTATAACTGTATAACTGTATAACTGTATAACTGTATAACTGTATAACTGTATAACTGTATAACTGTATAACTGTATAACTGTATAACTGTATAACTGTATAACTGTATAACTGTATAACTGTATAACTGTATAACTGTATAACTGTATAACTGTATAACTGTATAACTGTATAACTGTATAACGGTATAACTGTATAACTGTATAACTGTATAACTGTATAACTGTATAACTGTATAACTGTATAACTGTATAACTGTATAACTGTATAACTGTATAACTGTATAACTGTATAACTGTATAACTGTATAACTGTATAACTGTATAACTGTATAACTGTATAACTGTATAACTGTATAACTGTATAACTGTATAACTGTATAACTGTATAACTGTATAACTGTATGACTGTATAACTGTATAACTGTATAACTGTATAACTGTATAACTGTATAACTGTATAACTGTATAACTGTATAACTGTATAACTGTATAACTGTATAACTGTATAACTGTATAACTGTATAACTGTATAACTGTATAACTGTATAACTGTATAACTGTATAACTGTATAACTGTATAACTGTATAACTGTATAACTGTATAACTGTATAACTGTATAACTGTATAACTGTATAACTGTATAACTGTATAACTGTATAACTGTATAACTGTATAACTGTATAACTGTATAACTGTATAACTGTATAACTGTATAACTGTATAACTGTATAACTGTATAACTGTATAACTGTATAACTGTATAACTGTATAACTGTATAACTGTATAACTGTATAACTGTATAACTGTATAACTGTATAACTGTATAACTGTATAACTGTATAACTGTATAACTGTATAACTGTATAACTGTATAACTGTATAACTGTATAACTGTATAACTGTATAACTGTATAACTGTATAACTGTATAACTGTATAACTGTATAACTGTATAACTGTATAACTGTATAACTGTATAACAGTATAACTGTATAACTGTATAACTGTATAACTGTATAACTGTATAACTGTATAACTGTATAACTGTATAACTGTATAACTGTATAACTGTATAACTGTATAACTGTATAACTGTATAACTGTATAACTGTATAACTGTATAACTGTATAACTGTATAACTGTATAACTGTATAACTGTATAACTGTATAACTGTATAACTGTATAACTGTATAACTGTATAACTGTATAACTGTATAACTGTATAACTGTATAACTGTATAACTGTATAACTGTATAACTGTATAACTGTATAACTGTATAACTGTATAACTGTATAACTGTATAACTGTATAACTGTATAACTGTATAACTGTATAACTGTATAACTGTATAACTGTATAACTGTATAACTGTATAACTGTATAACTGTATAACTGTATAACTGTATAACTGTATAACTGTATAACTGTATAACTGTATAACTGTATAACTGTATAACTGTATAACTGTATAACTGTATAACTGTATAACTGTATAACTGTATAACTGTATAACTGTATAACTGTATAACTGTATAACTGTATAACTGTATAACTGTATAACTGTATAACTGTATAACTGTATAACTGTATAACTGTATAACTGTATAACTGTATAACTGTATAACTGTATAACTGTATAACTGTATAACTGTATAACTGTATAACTGTATAACTGTATAACTGTATAACTGTATAACTGTATAACTGTATAACTGTATAACTGTATAACTGTATAACTGTATAACTGTTTAACTGTATAACTGTATAACTGTATAACTGTATAACTGTATAACTGTATAACTGTATATTTGTATAACTGTATAACTGTATAACTGTATATTTGTATAACTGTATAACTGTATAACTGTATAACTGTATAACTGTATAACTGTATAACTGTATAACTGTATATTTGTATAACTGTATAACTGTATAACTGTATAACTTGTGACGCGTTTTCCTCCCCAAGAGGCGATGACTGCGCGCTGCACTGCGCGTGGAACGCTTCGGAAACGTCACTCCTGACACCTTTGAAACCTTACACTTTCTCGGGCGGCAGATTTTTAACGTGGTTGTCTCCACGGCCCCTCGACTTCCCTCGTCGAGAGTTCGAGGTAGCCTCAGATGGAGGTACGGTAAATTCCAGGGGTCTATTGTCGTCAAAATTCGGGATGTTCCTAAATATATAAAACAAATGTTCTCGCTAGTCCTGAAATAAATGTTATTATCCTGATCCACACTACGGAGAAGCTAAAATTCGTGCTGCCAAACAACTACGCTACCATAAGGAAATACTAGTCTATAATAGGTCAATAAAACACAACACAGGTTTATTTCAGTTTTATTACATTAATACCTTCTAAGTTGTTATATACATACAAAATAAACAATACTCAAAAGCACATATATATAAAGAAGCGGTAAAAAAAAGGCAAGCAAAACTATGTTAAGCTTGGTGGTCTTTTCATTCATGTATTTGATAGACCCTTATGTAACGAACGGGTCCGGTGCTACTAAAAAAAAACTATCCAATCGGGAAAACAATACCATAGATCGGGAACTCTATATCTACTCGTCAGACATCTCCCTAAGCTTTGAACAAAATCAAGAAGGGTATCAAAAGGGCGGAACTAATATCACGAAATCCCACTAGAAGAAAATTCGGGGAAGGTAATGAAAACGGAAGGCAATTCTAGAGTTAACCAGATTTAAATATAAAACAAATTTGTGTTAAAGAACGGGCGACTATCAACCAAATTCAAAGAAATGAAACTCGGAAAAGTATTGCAATTGGGAACTCAAGATTTAAAATATCCGGGAGCCCTAGCTTGTGTATGCCTGGCGCAGACGGATATTTCAATCAGGAATTTTCCTTGCAAAATAGAAGAATAATATATTCGAAACGGGACTAATACAATCCCAATTCGTATTAAAGCACGGGGCGGATATCAACTAAATTCACAAAAGGAGACTCGGAAAAAGTATTGCAATTGGGAACTCAAGATTTAAAATATCCGGGAGCCCTAGCTTGTGTATGCCTGGCGCAGACGGATATTTCAATCAGGAATTTTCCTTGCCAAATAGAAGAATAATATATTCGAAACGGGACTAATATAAGCCAAATTCGTGTCAAAACACGGGGCGAATATCAACTAAATTCACACAAAGGAGACTCGGAAAAAGTATTGCAATTGGGAACTCAAGATTTAAAATATCCGGGAGCCCTAGCTTGTGTATGCCTGGCGCAGACGGATATTTCAATCAGGAATTTTCCTTGCAAAATAGAAGAATAATATATTCGAAACGGAACTAATATAAGCCAAATTCGTGTCAAGACACGGGGCGAGTATCAACTAAATTCACAAAAAGGAGACTCGGAAAAAGTATTGCAATTGGGAACTCAAGATTTAAAATATCCGGGAGCCCTAGCTTGGGTATGCCTGGCGCAGACGGATATTTCAATCAGGAATTTTCCTTGCAAAATAGAAGAATAAAATATTCGAAACGGAACTAATATAAGCCAAATTCGTGTCAAAACACGGGGCGAATATCAACTAAATTCACCAAAAAGGAGACTCGGAAAAAGTATTGCAATTGGGAACTCAAGATTTAAAATATCCGGGAGCCCTAGCTTGTATATGCCTGGCGCAGACGGATATTTTAATCAGGAATTTTCCTTGCAAAATAGAAGAATAATATATTCGAAACGGAACTAATATAAGCCAAATTCGTGTCAAAACACGGGGCGAATATCAACTAAATTCAAAAAAAAGGAGACTCGGAAAAAGTATTGCAATTGGGAACTCAAGATTTAAAATATCCAGGAGCCCTAGCTTGTGTATGCCTGGCGCAGACGGATATTTCAATCAAGAATTTTCCTCGCAAATTAGAAGAATAATATATTCGAAACGGAACTAATATAAGCCAAATTCGTGTTGAAACACGGGGCGGATATCAACTAAATTCACAAAAGGAGACTCGGAAAAAGTATTGCAATTGGGAACTCAAGATTTAAAATATCCGGGAGCCCTAGCTTGTGTATGCCTGGCGCAGACGGATATTGCAATCAGGAATTTTCCTTGCAAAATAGAAGAATAATATATTCGAAACGGGACTAATAAGTAAAGGAGCTAGGCGGGTTCTGGCTCATTCCTTATGCAAATTGACATGGGAAATCGCCAAGGTCCATCGTGGTAATTTTTGACTCAATTCGATCTGCGCATGCGGCGGCCGTCAGCAATTTTTGGTGTAAGAAGCGAAGGGGTTTGGGTAGCACGGGGGATGGGGGTTTCGGTTGGGGTGGCGGCTACGGGGGATGGGGGGGCCCGGGCCGCCAAAGAAGAAGCGAAGAGGGTTTTAAGGGTAGCGTCTGCGGGTATTACACAAGTAAGGGTGTAAGAAGAAGCGAAGAGGGTTTTAAGGGTAGCGTCTACGGGGATTACGAAGGGTGTACGGGAGTTATGCAAAATTTAACCTACATTGGTGTCACTTGCCATCATTACCATAACGGCGCTAACAACTATTTGTCACCAGAGTGCCAAAACGGCCGTGGGGAGCTGGGGTAGCGAAGCTACTTTTCCCGTATACTGCGCATTTTTTCCGTTACATGTAGGTCTAAAAAGACACATTTCGACGATCTGCGCAAGTGTTAAGGCCTTTCTTCATATCTCTGTTATTATTTGTCGGATTGGAGTCTAATAAACGCCAATATGATTGTTCGAATATTATCGTATACAGGATGTACAAAGATGCCATTAGAGCACTAGCACATATCTCTGCTATTGGTTAGATTGAAGTCAAATAAACGATATTATATTTGTTAGAATATTATCGTATACAGGATGTGCAAAGATGCTAATACTAGCACCTGCTGCGTCTACGGGGGATGGGGGGCCCGGTTGGGGTCGCGCCTACGGTCCGGGGAAATTTTTGGGAGTCGCTCTTTGCGGGGGTTATGCAATGATTTAGAAGAAGCGAATAGGGAAGGGTAGCACGGGGGAGGGTAGCGTCTACGGGGATTACGCAAGGGTGTACGGGGGTTATGCGAGAAGTGTGTATGTTGTTATGTGTATAAGGTGGAGGGTGGTTTAGAAGCGAAGGGGTTTGGGTAGCGTCTACGGGGATTACGCAAGGGTGTACGGGGGTTATGCGAAAAGTGTGTATGTTGTTATGTTTATAAGGTAGAGGGTGGTTTAGAAGAAGCGAAGGGGTTTGGGTAGCGTCTACGGGGATTACGAAGGGTGTACGGGGGTTATACAAAAAGTGTGTATGTTTTTACTTGTATAAGGTTTGGTGGGATTGAAGTGGAATAAAATACGAAGAAGACAAGAGGTAAACATGTAAAGCCATAAGGGCACCATGCTGATGACGTCACCCATGCTCAGTCGATAATGGGGGGGGGATCAAAATAAAGAACAATTGAATAAACATTTTATTGTACAATATAAAATTGAAAAGTATAATAAATGAAAATAATAACAATACTTTTTATATAAATCTTTAAGGAATAATGGTGTCAACATCCATGTAGGCATCAATGGAATAGTGGCCCCATGGTAAGGTTTCATTGGAACCAGGAAGAATAAATCGCTTATCATCCTCAGGACTCAACGCTACTTTATCTTGAACAATTGAATGGACTAGATGTTTGTCGGCATGAATTAGATTTTGGGAAACGGTTTTCTGTGTGAAGGTGTCAATGCAATTTTCATAGTCTTCAAACGTGATTACGGTCTTCACAACTGACGATTTTACCCCTTTAGCTTTCTTAGTTATTCCAACGTTCCGAACTAGACAGTCTATTTCTTCTTTCTCAAAACCATCATTCGCAAGACGTTTTCGTTTTTCTGCTAGATCATCTTCAGAGGTAAGTAACCGTGTTGCATACAATTTAGACCGTAACCCAACATAATCAGTCATTATGATACCATTGTTCTCATCCTTCATCATCCCAAGAACCTTCTTATTAACTTGAGGAATTCCATAAACGTTATCAAGAGGATAGTCTGAGGTGTCGAAATATTTATAACAATCAATCTTCATTACTTCATATGGATCTTGATCTCGAATCTCATATATAAGACTATCGGTATCGGTGTACAGCACAGTACAGTTCTCACTAAAGCGGTTCATCATGTACTCATAGTGAAAATCATAGATCGTAGTTTTAGGCAGATCTAAAATTGCCATTCCTACATATATCGGTTTATTTAACCATATTTGCAGCTTCCGTAATTCGATGGCAATTAGGTTTTCGCTGAAAATCGTACTATTTTTAAACTCGGGCTTAGCTATGTACGATTCAGCACCATATCGACCACTCCAATGAGAAATTAGCTTTACATCAACACGTTTGCGCACGTTCTCCATGGTTTTACCTGCAACAATTAGAAAAAAGTGATTAGTATAGAAATATTTATATAAAACTAGCAATACTCACCAAACACGGCATTGTTCATCAGTTTGAATAGGTTCTTCTCAAACTCATTCTTCGCAGCCTTACGTAACTCAGTGTTTAAGTCAATGTAGGGCTTTAACCATGAACTCTGCTTGAATTTCAATACTCGATGTATTTCTGTTAATAGAAGCCCATTCTGTAACGCTTGCTTCAATGCTCGGTAATGTATAACGTATTTTGTTTTATTAGTTAGGGTAGCCATCAACTTAGTCTCCTCATTTAATCTTGTAGCAGGCATCATGGTCTTACGATTTAGGTGTTCAGGACAAAATGGAATATCCTTATGCAAATCATGTAAATGAGAAGAATACTCCAAATCAACCTCGAGCATGTGTCCCTCAGGAGCATCATCAGCAATTTCTGTAACGTCTATATTAGAGCCACACCATTCAAATCCTCCATAAGGGAGATATTGTGACATAGCCCATCCATATTGATTATTCACATCATTGTACATTAAATATTTCGGTGGATTTGAAGGATTATAAGTGGGCATATACTTATTGTTAGCTCGAGCACGACGTTTTCCGCAAACTTGACTAAGTCCACCGCGTATACCACGTTCAACAAACAAAAACATGTCTACATCGGTGAGAAGTTCCAATTCTTGTCCAGTATGTTTCAGCATAGCATCGAATGTAAATCCTGGTAATGTATAATAATGCGCGGGATCGATGTTATACGTAGCAATACAACTGGAACGAAACTGCTCAAAAACGTCAGCAAGATGAAGGATATCAGTCTTCATATACAACTCTACATATTCACCTAAGGTTTGACATTGAAACGTATTCCAGACGCATTGTGCTCTACTATAAAATTTACGTGAGCAGGGTTTATCTTCGAGATTATTATAGAAAGATTCGATAGGAGGTAACCTTGTTTCTTCAAAGCGGTCGAAAGAATTGAAATAGTCATAAGGCATCACCCCCTTCTTAGTTAACATTGTGAATTCTTCGTCGGGAACACCAGAAAACTGTGATCTCAAATTAGGAAATTCGGTTAAATATGAGGCGAGTTTATCGAGAGATGACGCCATGAATCGGAAACTATCGATAAATCTGAATTGGATTCGTGCATCTTCAACATGTTTTGTAAAGGAAATATATTTTTCTTTTGTAATAGGAAGCAAATCAATAGAGCCAGTCATGCGGGTGGCAATGTCTTCGATGATGAAATTTGCATCATAACCAGATAAGTTGTGGAACACTACATTAACAGTAGGCGAATCCTGATAGTTAATATTGCACCCCTCATGCGCTGCTTGAAACTGGCGTTCTTGATTAGGAGTCATATGAATTCCATAAGGACAAAGGAACACCGTACTGATATCTTGAGCAAGCAGATTCAGCTCATCAGCAAACCAGTGCATACAATCTTCACCCAAATAACTCTTATAAAAGGAAAGCAAATCATCATATGAACACTTGAAGTAATACCTAACGGCTGCAGGAATATGCTGTTGTGGCTTCTTAGAATCCCCAGTCTGCTTCAAAACACTCTCGAGATCTGCATATACTATAAAAGGTGCCTTTACCTTATTCTTATAGTTTTTGAAATTAAGAACGTTTTTCCCCATTTCTGGCATCTTAACAGCACAATCATTCATTTTCATACAATCTACGACGTGAGCATCCAACTGTTCCGCTGTAGTAAATGGCTGTAAACATCTTTCACATAAAAAGTCCATTCAACCCTTGCAACATTTAAGATGAACATCTAGTTTTTCATGGGATCTGAAATAGCGTAGGCAACGATCACAGAAGTATTTCTTACAATTATGTTTACTGAGTTGAGTGGACAGAAGTCTTGATAGATTCTTTATCCAAACAAAGTGATATTTCGTTGGCGCTTCATCATATTTATCTTGCACCATCAACAAATTTACATGTTTATTCATCTTATTTTTTGTAAGGTAAGTTGGTAGAGTAATGAAGGTCTTTTTATCTTTTTGTAGAATGTAAACATTTACGGATATATTATTTTGCTTCTCAAAATTGGGGATCGGCTTCATAGTCATAGGAAACTGAATTCCCTTTAGTTTTAATATGTTCGAATAGTGGGGGTATGATGAAATTCTAGCCGCATTTTCCATGGCAGGAAACAGTGCCGACGTCACCGCCCAAGCAAAGCAAAAATCATCTTCATTATTGACGTTAATACATGCCTTCCTCTTTTTTATTTCTGCTGGTAAATCAATATACGAGGATCCCAGTTGTGGAGTACCGCCTAAGTTCACCACCTTCTTCAATGCCCAACCACTATCACGTTCTTGAAACTCCTCCAGGTCTTTAAGGATAGGTGCAACGACTTTAGTATCAAACCAGTCATCAATGTTTGTATCTTTGTAAATTGGTGAATTGTTCGTTGTAAAATATTTAAACTCATTGAGAATCTGATCTCCTTCAACAATTTCAAATTCACCTCCGAAAGCCACATTCACCTTAACAGCTACCTCCTTTTTTAATATATTATGTATACGTCGTTTAAAGAGAGCCCTACAATCTTTGAGAAATGCAATGGGATCCTTATGCTTCAGGTTTGAGATGCTACCAGTTCTGATGCGACCGTTAAATGCTGCATCCAGATCATCCCATTTTACACGATGTTTTGCAGTTTCAATATGAGATGATAGGTCTCCACCATGTTTTTGAATATATTTAAATTGGTTACGAAATGATTTGATTTGAGTTATACTAGTTAAGATATGCTTCTTTTCTCCAATATTCTTGGCACTCCGTAACGCATTATTTAGTTTTCTTATAGCTTTTCTACACTCCATAAGCCCTCTAGTCACTTGGTGTTCATTATAATTAGATGTTATAAGCCCCAACAAAGTAGCAACATGTTTTACTAGATTCACAAAGAGACTCATAATAAGGATGAAAATTCTTTTCGTAAGCACTTTGAACAAAGAACTGTAATCGAATGAGCATTATCAGGATATGAGGGGTAACAAGTAAACTTTTAGTCGGACGGAAGACTGAACGATAACATTTTTCCCTAAAAAAGACCCGCGATTGACCACTTCCTTGCTAATATTCAAGTGCGTCTGTTTGAATTTTTACCACTGGAAAATAGTATTTTGAAAAATTTGTTTAATCGATAAATAGAAAGAGTTTGTTCTTGAGAATTCTATAGAGTTACACTCATAGCCTTCTCACCGCTACCCTCACCCCCAGTTACGGGTACTCCGTACCCCACCGCGTACACCCTGAGACTTAGAGAAAAAATTAAAAAACTAAATAGTGTTAAACCATATTTGTTCGAAAATGAAAACTTAATTAGTGATAAAACTGTGTCAGTTAAAACTACCCCTAAACATATAGTTAAAGTGAAAACCTCCCCACGGAAACCAATACGAAAAGGTACGTTCAAATTGAAATCACTAAAAAGACAAAAACACTCTAATTCTATAAAAAACAATAACACTAAAAAAGACACAAAAAATAAAATTGAATGGAAAAGTACTGAGAAGTCAAACTCTAAAGACGGAGACGACTCTAGTACATCCACAAAATCTCCTGAGATTAATCATACCATATACACTAACGAAATACAAAGGATCAAATCCAAAACACTAGAATTAAAATCTCGAAACGTAAATTATCACCAGATTGTATTTCTAGAAAATAAAGACTCAGGAAGTACCAATATCGATACAAACCTATATAATATAAATATTCCAAAATCTTGCATAGATGCAGTAGATATAGACACCCTTAATAAATGTATTGAAATTACCAAAAACAAAGAAAAGTGTATAGGACAATCAGACACTAAAAAGTGTCTAGAAAGCCCCAATCATAAAAAGTGTCTAGAACACATAGATAAAGAAAAGTGTCTAGTAAACACAAACGATAAAAAGTGTATAGGAGAATCTTCAAGTAATACTAACAACGATAATCTACCAGACGAGGAAACAGTTCAGAAATTAACAAAGTGTCTTGAATACAATAACGAAAAAAAGTGTCTAGAAAACCCGAAGGTTAAAAAGTGTATAGAAACCTCAACATATAAAAAGTGTATAGAAAACTTTGAAAACGACAAAAATACAGAAAAGGATACTGCGGGAAGTTACACTTTAGACCAATCCTTGGAATTTTCAATACCTTTATATAGAGGGAGAATATCAGCGAGAACCTCCACCCCCGACAAAACATCTAATTTATTTAAAAAACAAAAGAGATTAAAAATGGGAGAGGATACCATAGGTACCAACTCAAGTGCCTCAGACGCCGAAAGCAATAATTTAGAAGAAAATCCACCAATTACAAAAACGACTCAAGTGGTGATACATAACCAAGCCGACCAATCTTGGGCAGATGAAGTCGAAAATGAAAATGTAATACAAGATAACCCTACAAATGACAAATTTGTATCCCAATATGAAAGTATGACCAAAAAAACGATTGTGCCAAGACTCATGGACATGACAAACAAGAAAAAACAGACGGAAGACATAAATGCGATAGTTGCCATCCCGGATGATCGAATGGAAGTTTCAAATAATGAAGACGATTTTCTAATACCAAAAAAAATTACAACATTTAAAAATATCTTGAAACATACAAAAAAACAGACAATAACATCAACAAAAAACAGATATGAAACGCTGTCAGAAAACTCAGAGGGGGAGGAGACTACGACTAAACAACAAAAAAAACGGAAAAAAACGAAATTTCGTAAATTTGTTGCAACCGAAGACAGCTCAGATGACAATAATAAAATACACACGAGTAAACGTCCCAAACAAAAAGAAGCCACGACGACAAAATCAGCTAAAAAAACCACATCTTCCTGCCCTCCAATTGTAATCGATGGGAACGTATCCGCACATAAAGATATGGTTAGTAAATTGAAAGAATGTGTAACCGAGACATTTGAAATGAAATACACCGCTAATTCAATAATTATTTTCACCAAAGAGACGGCAGACTTCGATAATCTAAAACAAATTTTAAGAAGCGAAAAAGTTCCTTTCCACACCTACACGAGGAAGGAAGAAAAAACCCACGCATTCGTGCTGAGAGGTCTAGCCGAAGGCCTTCAGTTAGATGAAATCAAGGAAGAGCTGACAAATACATATAAAATTGACGTCAAGGATATATACAGGATGACCACCAAAGCGAGGCCACTGTATTTAGTTATGACTGACCCAAAAATCACACTGGATTTCCTGAATAAAAACGTTCGAGTTTTGGAACACACCAGAATCCTATGGGAATATCGGCGTCAGTCGAAGCCGATAATACAGTGTCACATTTGCCAGCTTTGGGGACATGCCACTTCCAACTGTGGCAGGGCACCCCGATGTTTAAAATGTGCAGCTTCCCACTTAACACCTGAATGCCCAAAGGACAGGTCTACGCCGGCCAAATGTGCAAATTGCAAAGGCGATCATCCTGCCAACGCTACGATATGTCCAGAGTTCATCAAGCGTAGAGACTGGCTCGAAGCTAGAAGAACAAAAACTCCAAATAATGCAGCCCCGAAATTCATCCCCGCTCCTCTTCCAAAAACAAACCCTTGGAACAACAAAAATGCCCCATCTCTACAAGAATACCCCAGTTTACCCTCCAAACAAACAATTCCCTCCCAACAACAAAGTATCCTCAAAACCCGAGTTACTCCCGAATCAAATGCCTCAGCTACCCCCACGGCTGATATAAATAAATTTTCGAAATTAAACACGATGTTTCAAGAATTACAAAGCATGGTCAACCTCGATGAGCTAACAAGAGCAGTCGCAGACCTGTTACATGAGATGAGAGCAGCCACTAACAAATTAGAGAAGTTTACCATCTATAATAACTTTGTCGCCGGAATTGATAAGTATGACATCTAGGCAGGTAGGTGATAAAACAGGAATTCAAAAACGTAATCATCTTAAAATAATTTTCTGTAATGTAAATGGAGTAATAAATAAACTCCAACTCATCAGACATTCTCTCGACATTCAAAAACCAGACATTTTCTTTTTATGCGAGACGCTCCTAAAACCTAATAAATCCGTGAATTTTAGAAACCCAGAATATAGTCTGCATAGACTTGACCGCCCCGATGGTGTCGGCGGTGGCGGTCTCGCAGTATTAATCAAAAAAGACATCACATATCAAATCCTGCAACAAAATAATTCTTCAATTGAGCATATCTTCCTACTCATAGACAACAAAATAAAAATTGTGGGTTCATACAGTACACCAAACAAAAAACTTTTAGATACCGACTTTTATAACATAATAAGAACGCATAACAGGGTGCTCTTAGTGGGTGACTTAAATTGTAGGCACCCCCTCTGGGATTCATATGCTTCTTACCCTAATACCAACGGAAATACCCTCCAAAGGTTCTGTGATAATTCGGATTGTAATATTTACAGTACGGATGATCCCACCCATTTTCCCTTTCCCGGTAATACTCCAAGCACATTAGATATAGCTGTTGGCAGAAATGTCAACACTATAACTAAGATGAAGACCCTCCCAGACTTAAATTCAGACCATGATCCAATTCTTATTGAACTTAAAATAACACACAACACACATTCACATACACGCAAAATACACGATTACACAACAACCAATTGGACAGCATTTAAAAAACTTATAAATGAAACATTAACAATCACAAATAATATTGAAAATCAAAGTCAATTAACACAATCGATTCAAAACTTACAAAATATCATAATAACAGCAAGAAACAAAACCACAACTATAAAACCCAAACCTAAATCAATAAACATCCTCCCGGACCGTATTGTAAATATTATAAAGGAAAAAAATAAAATACGCAAAAGATGGCAGCAAAGCCGTAGTGATTCAGATAAACAACTTTTAAAAGAATATCAAAATTTGGTAAATTCAGAAATAAAAGAACATCGAAATAACGAATGGAAATTATTTCTGGAAACACTAACAACTAAAGATAATTCTCTATGGAAAATCACAAAAAAATTAAAAAATAAGAGACATGAAATAACCAAAATAACATCAAATGGTAAAACCATCACTCACAAATCGAAGATCGCAGAGGCCTTTGGAGAGTATTTTCAGGACAATTTTAAAAACAATATAACTAACACTCAACTTCACAATAAAATATCTACAATAGTATCAAATTATTTCAATAATCTCAATTCATCAATTAAATTTAATTTAGCAACAACTGATGAAATATACACCACAATTAAGTAACTTAAAAACAAAACAGCCCCAGGGACTGACGGTATTTCAAACGTGTTACTTAAAAGCTTACCTAAAAAAGCGATAGTACAAATGACTTACATCGTCAATTATATAATTAAAACTGGCAACTACCCTGATATGCTCAAAACAGCCAATGTTATCCCTATTATTAAAGCCAACAAACAATCATGTTATGTGGATAGCTACAGACCAATATCCCTTCTTAATAACATAGCAAAGGTGATTGATAAAATCATTCTTAAAAGAATGCAACAATTCGTAGATAGCCATAATATTCTTCCAAAAGAGCAGTATGGGTTCAGAAGTGGACACAGTACTGTTGCTCAAATAATTAGAGTCTTCAACCATATCAGAGAAGAATTCTTTAATAAAAACAAAACAATAATGGTAACAATAGACATCCAAAAAGCCTTCGACACGGTGTGGCACGAAGGTTTGATATTTAAACTAATAAAACTTAATTTTCCAGAATATTTAATAAAAATTATAAATACTTATATACATAATAGAAAATTCTATTCTTGTGTGAATGAAGGCTTAGCGGGTCCATACCCTATCCAAGCTGGAGTTCCACAAGGATCAGTTCTTTCACCTTTGCTATACTCCCTATTTACCTACGATCTACCCTCAGCCCCAAACATCTTAACAGCTATGTATGCAGACGACACTTGTCTTGTATCATCTGCACCAACACCAGACAAAGCACTACAAAATATTCAATCACACTTAAACACACAAATACTCACATACATGAGAGATAACAAATTGACAATCAATCCTTCAAAAACAGAGTACATGTTACTCAGGAGGAGAAATGGGAAAAATGGCTCATTGCAATCTCAGCTTTGTGTTGAGGGGCAAACCATCACCCCTAGTCTCACATTGAAATACCTCGGTTATACAGTGCAAAGCAATACAAACGCCAACGCACATATAACTAAGCAAGTTCAAAAGGCCAAGATAGCAATGAGCAAATTATACCCTTTGATTTGCAAAAAAAGTTATCTCTCTGTACACAACAAACTTATGATATATCGCCAAATCATTAGACCTACACTGACTTACGCCGCCCCAGTTTATTACACCGCTACAAAACATAACTTTCACACACTACAGGTGGTGCAAAATAAGTGTCTGCGTATGGCAATACCTCATACAACTGAATACCCAAAACTTCCTAGAAACTCATGGCTTCATGAACAAGCCGAAATACCCACTATCAAGGACTTTATAACTAAAATATCACAAAACTTTTATAATTATTGTCTGCCCGAAAATCTTCGAGAAACACTCAGAGCCGCCAATCGCGCAAAAGACACCCGTGATAGTGGGAGTAGGCTTTTGCATGGTAATTTATTTACATAACTAGTTGTTTAACCCCAAATCTACCAAACATCGAATTAGAGGGTATCTTACTACCCCTAATCAACCAAATATATACACACACAAAACATATACCCATTAAAAGGAACATCTGTCATGTTGCTTTCCTTCATTAACTAAACCCAGTTCGTTTTGAAACCCTGTTTTTCAGCTGCTTTTCAGGGACAAATAAGTCGAAATAGCTAGTGGAGTCATACTTTTTAATACGGGACAAAGTAATTTTCAAGACAAAATTAATGGATAATGCTACGCAAGGTGCCATGAACTTATCGAGACATAAGCAATACTGTCAAGAACAGCCAGAACACCGGCAGAATATATATTTATGTTGTGTTCGTATTTATATATTGTTTTGTACAGATATTGTAAATTTCAAAATCAGAAATGATTGTAATATAGACTTTTTAAAACAAACAAACCCGCGATTGACCACTTCCATGCAATAGTGCCCAGAATAATGGACATGACGAAAAACAAACAACAGACTGAAGATATAAACGCTATACACCAAATACCCGACGAAAATATGGAAGTGTCAAGTCACGAAGATGACTTCATGAAGCCAAAAAAAGTCGTTACATTTAATACCCTACTAAAACATAAGAAAAAACAAACAACAACAACCACAAAAAACAGATACGATACATTATCTGAAGAATCCGATGTGGAGGATACAACTAAACAACAACAAAAAAAACGAAAAAAAACTAAATTGCGAAAATACGTAGCATCGGATGAAAGTTCAGATGGAGCTATCAGAATACACTCCACCAAACGACCAAAGCAAAAAGAAGACGCCAGCAAGCCAGTTAAAAAAACCATATCGTCCTGTCCGCCTATAGTCATAGACGGGAATGTATCAGCCCATAAAGAAATGGTGGGCAAACTTAAAGAATGTGTTTCAAAAGAATTTGAGATAAAATATACTACAAATTCCACAATAATATTTACAAAAGAGACGACTGACTTTGATAACCTAAAACACATTCTTAGAAGTGAAAAAGTACCATTTCATACTTACACCCGGAAAGATGAGAAGACGCATGCATTTGTACTGAGAGGATTAGCAGAAGGCCTCCAAATTGATGACATCAAAGAAGAACTGACAAACACGTACAAAATCACTATTAAGGACATATACAGGATGACCACCAAAGCTAGGCCTTTGTATCTTGTAATCACAGAACCTAAAATCACTCTAGATTTTTTAAACAAAAACGTTAGGGTGTTGGAACACACTAGAATACAATGGGAGTATCGGCGACAATCAAAGCCGATAATCCAGTGCCACATTTGCCAGCTTTGGGGTCATGCCACCTCTAATTGTGGCAGGGCACCCAGGTGTCTAAAATGTGCAGCTTCGCATTTAACCCCCGAATGCCCTAAGGATAGGTCCATACCAGCCAACTGCGTGAATTGTAAAGGTGATCATCCGGCTAACGCTATGATATGCCCAGAATATATCAAAAGACGAGATTGGCTCGAAGCGAAAAGGTCAAAAATACCTAATAATGCAACTCCGAAATTTATCCCCGCTCCTCTCCCAAAGACAAACCCTTGGAACAATAAAAATGCCCCTTCCCAACAAGAATTTCCTAGTCTTCCCACTAAACAAACAATCCCAGCACAACAACAAAACATCCCCAAAACCAGAGCTAATCATGAAACAAATGCAAATCGAACATCCGCTACTCCCACTGCAGACATAAACAAATTCACACAATTAAACTCGATGTTTCAAGAGCTACATAGTATGGTAAATCTCGATGAATTAACTAGAGCAGTTGCTGATCTACTACATGAGATGAGAGCTGCCACCAACAAGTTAGAGAAGTTCACTATATACAATAACTTTGTCGCCGGGATTGATAAATATGATATCTAGGCAGGTAGGTGGTAAAACAGGAATTCACAAACGAAATCATCTTAAAATAATCTTTTGTAATGTAAATGGAGTAATTAATAAACTCCAACTCATCAGACATTTTCTCGACATCCAAAAGCCAGATATTTTCTTTTTATGCGAGACGCTCCTAAAACCTAACAAAACCGTGAACTTTAGAAACCCAGAATATAGTCTGCATAGACTTGACCGCCCCGACGGTGTCGGCGGGGGTGGTCTCGCAGTATTAATCAAAAAAGACATCACATTTCAACTCCTGCAACCAAATAATTCATCAATTGAGCATATCTCGTTACTTATTGACAACAAAATAAAAATAGTTGGTGCATATAGTACACCAAACAAAAAACTAACTGAAACTGATTTTTATAATATTGTAAGAACGCACAATAGGGTACTCATAGTGGGTGACTTAAATTGTAAGCACCCCCTCTGGGACTCCTACGCTTCTTACCCCAACACTAACGGAAGTACTCTCCAAAGGTTCTGTGATAATTCGGACTGTAATATTTACAGTACGGAAGATCCCACTCATTTTCCCTTTTCAGGTTATACCCCAAGCACTTTAGATATAGCGGTTGGTAAAAATATCAACACTATAACTAAAATGATGACTCTCCCAGACTTAAACTCAGATCATGACCCAATACTGATCGAACTAAAAATAACACACAATATACAATCACATACACGTAAAATACACGATTATACAACCACTAACTGGACATTATACAAAAAACTTATAAATGAAACATTAAAAATTACAAACATTATTGAAAATGAAAGGCATTTAACACAAACTATTCAAAACTTACAAAATATCATAATAACAGCCAGAAACAAAACCACAACTATTAAACCCATACCTAAATCACTAAATATCCTCCCTGACCGTATTGTAAATATTATAAAGGAAAAAAACAAAATACGAAAAAGGTGGCAACAAAGCCGAAGTGATACTGATAGACAACTTTTAAAAGATTACCAAAACATACTAAATACTGAAATAAAAGAACATAGAAATTATGAATGGAAATCATTTCTTGAAACTCTATCTATAAAAGACAACTCGCTATGGAAAATCACCAAAAAATTAAAAAATAAAAGACAAGAAATAACGAAAATATCATCCAATGGTAAAACAATCACTCAAAAATCGAAGATCGCTGAGGCCTTTGGAGAGTATTTTCAGGACAATTTTAAAAATAGTATAGTTAATTCACAACTGCACAATAAAATTTCAACAATAGTATCAAATTATTTTAATAGCTGCAGTGCGTCAACTAAATTTAAGTTAGCAACCACCGCTGAAATATATTCCGTAATTATGTCACTTAAAAATAAAACAGCCCCAGGGATGGATGGTATTGCAAACATCCTCCTTAAAAGCTTACCTAAAAAAGCGATTGTGCAAATTACCTACATCGTTAACTACATAATAAAAACTGGTAATTACCCTGATATGCTCAAAGTTGCCAATGTTATCCCTATTATCAAAGCCAATAAACAATCATGTTATGTGGATAGCTACAGACCAATTTCTTTACTTAATAATATAGCAAAGGTGATTGATAAAATCATACTTCAAAGAATGCAACAATTTGTAGACAGCCAAAACATCCTTCCTAAAGAGCAGTATGGGTTCAGAAGTGGACACAGCACGGTAGCTCAAATAATTAGAGTCTTCAACCATATTAGAGAAGAAATTTTTGAGAAAAACAAAACAATAATGGTAACGATTGACATTAAAAAAGCTTTCGATACTGTTTGGCATGAAGGACTGATATTTAAACTAATCAAACTAAATTTCCCTGAATATTTAATAAAAATTATAAACGCATATATACATAACAGAAAATTTTACTCTTGTGTGAATGAAGGCTTAGCGGGTCCATACCCTATTCAAGCTGGAGTTCCACAAGGTTCAGTTCTCTCACCTTTGTTATATTCCCTATTCACCTACGACCTACCCTCATCCCCAAATATTTTAACAGCTATGTATGCAGACGACACTTGTTTTGTATCATCTGCACCAACACCAGACACAGCGCTACAAAACATACAATCACACTTAAACACTCAAATACTTACATACCTGAGAGATAACAAATTGACTATCAATCCTGCAAAGACAGAGTACATGTTACTCAGGAGGAATCAGGGGAAAAATCGCTCATTTCAATCTCAGCTTTGTGGTGAGGGGCAAACCATCACCCCTAGTCTCACTTTGAAATACCTCGGATATACAGTGCAAAGTAATACTAATGCTAACGCACATATGACGAAACAAGTTCAAAAGGCCAAGATGGCAATGAGTAAATTGTACCCTTTGATATGTAAAAACAGCTATCTTTCAGTACACAACAAATTAATGATTTATCGCCAAATCATTAGACCTACACTAACATACGCCGCTCCAGTCTATTACAACGCTACTAAACATAACTTTCATACTCTACAGGTGGTGCAAAATAAGTGTCTACGTATGGCAATTCCATATAAGACTGAATACCCTAAACTTCCTAGAAATTCATGGTTACATGAACAAGCGGATATACCCACTATTAAGGACTTTATAATTAAAATATCACAAAACTTTTATAATTACTGTTTGCCAGAAAATCTTCGAGAAACACTCAGAGCCGCAAGTCGCGCAAAAGACACCCGTGATAGTGGGTGTAGGCTTTTGCATGGTAACTTATTCACATAACTAGTTGTTAAATCTCCAACTACCAAACATCGAATTAGAGGGTAACTGCTACCCCTAATCAACCAAATTTATTCACATACAAATCATATACCCCAATAAAAAGAACATCTGTCATGTTGCTTCTCTCATTAACTAAACCCAGTTCGTTTTGAAACCCTGTTTTTCAGCTGCTTTTCAGGGATAAAACAGTCGAAATAGCTAGTGGAGTCATACCTATCAATACGGGACAAAGTAATTTTCTAAACAAAAACTAATGGATTATGCTATGCAAGGAGCCATAAACCCATCGAGACATGATCGATACAGTTCAGGACGGCCAAAACACCGGCAGTATATATATGTATGTTGTAATCGTATTTATATATAGTTTTGTAATTGTATTGTAAATTTTAATCCAGAAATTATTGTAAATAAAGACTTTTTAAAACAAACAAAACCCGCGATTGAGGAAATTTGTGTCTGTTTTTCCATAAGAAAGCATGTAAAAAAATGACGTATTTTAAGCTAATTGAGCAATTCTGACACTTTTTAACCGTAATATTTGAGGAAGATATGATATATTCAAGTAATGATTCCAATTAACAAACAGTGATTGGAACAAGAAGTTTATGATCTGTATCTGTAGGCTACGATTTAGCTAGACTACAAATTCCATTCCGGCAACCTTCAGGACCATTGATTATGAGAAAAAATTACCATTCGAGGAATTGTAAAAGAATACCAGGCTCTGACTGACGAAATTCTTCGTGGCACCGGTGTCCAGCAGGACGGTGATGCTTTTGCCATGCAGGACTGCCTGGATTTGCGGGAGAGGGTGGCGGCCCGGATCTTTTCCGGTGATAGGGTTGAGTTCTGTGGTGGGGCGGAGCGCTTGTTGTCTGGTCGGTGATATGTTTGGGACATCGTTTATTGGTGTCCGCCCCCATTGGCGTTTCCCTGTTGCTGACGCCTGGATGTTGGTTGCTGCCTGGCCTGTGTCTGGGGTGGTGTTGGTCTGGCGTGGATCTGTGGTGGACGGGAGTATGACCTAGCTGCTTCCCGGATGTCACTTTCTAAGGCAACTGCCGCTCTATGGAGATCTTCCATCGTTCTTGGTGGTTGGGCTCTTAGGCTTCTTCTGATCTCTGGGTTGAGTTGCTCGATCAGAAGGTGGACTAGCTGTTGCTCCGTCATGTGTGGAGCTACTCTTGAGGCTAGTGTTGTTTTCTCTTCTATGAAGATTGATGGATCTTCGTCCTCTTGCTGGTACTTGCCGTAGAACTTGGACGTCAGCTTGGCCAGGTCTGATGGATGATTAAATTTATCTAGGAACCGGTTGGTGAATGCATACCACTCCATTCTGGTTCTCGGGTACTGGTTTAACCATTTGCTGGCCATCCCTCTGAGGCATTGTTTGGTGGCATTGACCCATTCCTCTTGGGGTACTTGTTGGGCCTGTAGATGTCTCTGCATGGCTTGAAGAAATTGCGTGGGGTCCTCTTCTTCCCTACCGCTGGACGTCGGTGGCTCTGGCTTCCATCCTTGGTTGGTCAGTTTCTGCAAGGCCTGGAGTATTGCTTCAGCCTGGACCGCGGCTGAGGGACTGGGAAGCGGCTGGTGGTATGTGGTAGCCTGGGTTGTCCGTAGGCTTCCTTGCTGTTGGGTCTGGTAGTGAGTGCCTGCTGGTGTTGATGTTGTGGTTGGTCTGTTGGTCCTCTCTGCCCTGAGGATCTCCGATAGCGGCTTGGCTTCCCTTGGTCCCGGTTGGGGTTGGTAGGTGCCTCTTCTATGGATTTGGACCTGGTGGACCTCTCCTTCTGGGGTTCGGACCTGGTGGACCTCTGCTCCTGGGGTTCGGACCTGGTGGACTCTTCCTTCTGGGAATTGGACCTGGTGGAACCCTCCTCCTGGGAATGGGATCTGGTGAACCCCTCCTACTGGGGTTCGGGCCTGGCGGACCTCTCCTCCTGGTGTTCGGACCTGGTGGACCCTTCCTCCTGGGAATGGGACCTGGTGGAACCCTTCTACTGGGGTTCGGACCTGGTGGACTTCTCCTCCTGGTGTTTGGACCTGGTGGACCCTTCCTCCAGCTAGCTCAGCTGCGTGGTAGTGTTCGCCTCCTCCTTCAGGGGTCGGTGTGTATCCCACTTGTTGGGCGCCATGTCGTCAAGTGGGCGTTGTCTGATTGTCAAAGCCCTGAAAAGGGCTCAGGCTGTCATGACTATTCACGTCCAACATTTTCATAAATAAATATTATATTTGTATATGTATATTATATAAAAAATTCCGTATCTCACTATAAATCCCTTAGGACTCTCGTAATCCACTATCTCGCAGAGGAACTGGGAGCAACTAAATGAAATGCCAATTCAAGATAATTCAACTTGCCCAGTTCGATATATATCTCAACTGCGTAGCGGTACCAGAGCGTCTAAGCGAGCCGTTGCGTCTTCTTTAGAGGTCGAAGATGAACTGCCGATCCGTTGCTCCCCGCCGCCTATTTATACACATCCGCGCGTGGTTCGGTGCGCATGTATTTTGATTGGCAGGGGCGGAGCCTATGAGTTCGACGCGCTTTGCTCTGGGGTCAGAGGGGTAACAAGTAAACTTCTAGTCGGACGGAAGACTGAACGATAACATTTTTCCCTAAAAAAGACCCGCGATTGAGGCCATGAACTTATCGAGACATAAGCAATACTGTCAAGAACGGCCAGAACACCGGCAGAATATATATTTATGTTGTGTTCGTATTTATATATTGTTTTGTACAGATATTGTAAATTTTAAAATCAGAAATGATTGTAATATAGACTTTTTAAAACAAACAAAAACCGCGATTGAGGTTGCATTGTGAATCCCAAGTATTTAATGTTGATACTCGGGGTAATGTAATGACCGTCAATACAGAGCTGCGATTGCAATGTGGAGACTTTTGAAGCTCTCCTCCTGAGTAATAAATACTCTGTTTTGGAGGGGTTTAGAGCTAGTTTAAGTTTGTTAAAATAAGGGATAATTGTGGTGTTTATGTGAGTTTGTATAGTATCCAGTGCGTGTTCTGGTTTCTCTGCAGATGCCACAAAACACGTGTCATCGGCATACATGGCGGTTAAAATTTGGGGTGTAGATGGAAGATCATGAGTGAATAGGGAGTATAGCAAAGGCGATAATACCGATCCCTGCGGGACTCCCGCTTGAATAGAATATGGGCCCGCTATATATTCATCAATTTTTGAAAAAAAATTTCTGTTGTTTAAATAGGAATTAATTATTTTTATCAAATAGTCTGGAATATGTAGTTTAATCAGTTGATATATTAGCCCCTCGAGCCATACGGAGTCAAATGCCTTTTGAATATCTAAGGTTGCCATGATGGCCTTATGTTTCTTATGAAAACCTTCACGGATATGATTAATAACTCGAATAATTTGTGCAACCGTACTGTGGTCACTCCTAAATCCGTATTGCTCGAGAGGAATAATATTATTTTTGTCGACAAACGTTTGTAGCCTTTTTAAAATTATTTTGTCTATCACCTTTGCTATATTGTTTAATAGGGAGATTGGTCTATAACTATCTACATAACATGGTTCTTTATTCGCTTTGATGATGGGTATAATGTTGGATATCTTGAGCATATCAGGATATTGACCAGTTTTAATTACATAGTTAATTATGTAAGTGAGTTGGACAATTGCCTTTCTTGGTAAGTTTTTAATTAATATATTTTGAATACCATCTAGCCCAGGGGCTGTTTTGTTTTTTAAACGTTGAATTGTAATATATGTCTCTGAAAAAGTTGTTAAATTTTGTGTGTTTAAATCATTAATTTGTCGTAAGTGTTGTTGAACAACGTTCGTTATATTTTGGTGAAATTGTGAATGCGGTGAATTATTAATGAAGTTGTTTTGAAAGTACTCACCGAACTTTCCTGCGATAATTGTGTTGTCAGTTATTGTTAGATCGTTGTTTATAATTTTGGGGATAGTTTTAGTTTGGTTTCTTAAACGGCGAGCGATTTTCCAAAGAGAATTATCTTCTGGTTTTAAGTTAGTCAGGAATTTTTCCCATTCTTCATTTTTGTGTTGTTTAATTGAATCATTTATTAGATGCTGATAGTGTTTAACCAGCAAATGATCTTCTTGGGATCTGGTTCGTTGCCATTTTTTTCTGGCTTTATTTTTATCTTTTATTAATTGTACGATGTAGTCCGGGAGCGTGTTTTGATTACTAGATTTAAATTTTATTGAAGTTGTTTTATTTCTTGCATCTACTATTAATGTCTGAAGTTTTTCTATTATTTCACTTAAATGGTTAATGTTTTTAATTTCACTAATTATTGTTAAATGTTTGTTTATGTATTTTCTATAAAGGGTCCAATTTGTGGTTTTAAAATCATATATTTTGTTTTCTACTGTTTGAGTGTTGTGTCTCAGTTTGAGGTGTATTAATACCGGATCGTGGTCCGAATTGAAGTCTGTTAACGTTTTAATGTTTGTGATGTTGTTTATATTTTTCCCTATCGCTATGTGTAGTGTACTAGCTGAAAAATTTGCAAATGGGAAATATGTAGGCGTGTCAGTATAAAATACGTTGCAATCAAAATTATCGCAGAAGTTCAGTAAAGTACTTCCGTTTTGGTTAGGGTGTGACAGGAGGGGATCCCACTGTGGATGTTTACAGTTGAGATCTCCCACTATCAGCACCCTATTATGAGTTTTTACTAAATTGAAAAAGTCTTCATCGTTTAGTTTTATGCTTGGAGGATTATAGACCCCTATGATTTTTATTTTATTATCAAAAAGTATTGCGATATGCTCAATTGATGTTTTATTTTGTTGCAGGAGTTTGAATTTGATGTCTTTTTTGATTAGTAAAGCGATACCGCCCCCCTTGGCATCACCGGGGCGGTCTTGTCTGAAAAGACGATATTCAGGGTTTCTGAAGTTGATAGTTTTGTTTGGTTTAAGGAACGTCTCGATTAGAAAGAAAATATCTGGTTTGTGAATGTCGAGAAAATGTCTGATTAAATTGATTTTGTTATGTACTGATTGTACATTACAGAAAATGATTTTGAGATTGAATCTTTTTTGAATTACTGTTTTTCCACCTACCTGCCTAGATGTCATAGCTGTCAATGTTAGTTACAAAGTTATTGTATATCGTAAATTTTTCGATTTTGGTTGTGGCTTTTCTCATTTCTTGAAGCAGGTCTTGTAGCGCTCTAGTTAGTTCGTCTAGGTTGACAAGTGATCTTAATTCTCTGAACAAGTTGTTGATGCCGGAGAATTGATTTATGTCGCTGTTGGTAGGTGGTGGCTGGTTGGTTGTTTTATTTTCTTGGGGGTGAGGGTAGGATTTTTGCGTGGTTGTAGGGGGGGTGTTTTTGGAGGGTAAACTGGGAAAATCTGTATTGTTGATTGTTTGTTTAGTCCATGGATTTGTTGTTCGTGCAGGAGCGGGGATGAATTTTGGAGGGGTGGGTTTGTTTTTTTGGGTTAAATTTCTTCGTTCTTCTATCCAAATTTTTCTTTTTACAAATTCGGGACAGATCTCGGCATTTGCAGGGTGGTCCCCTTTGCAGTTGGCACATCTTGCAGGTGTTGTTCGCTCCTTTGTGCATTCGGTGGTGAGATGAGTTCCTGCACATTTGAGGCATCTGGGAGCACGGCCACAATTCGACGTCGCGTGGCCCCACAGTTGACAAATGTGGCACTGGATTATAGATTTATTTTGTCTCCTGTGCTCCCATTGCACTCGAGTATATTCAATGATTTTGACGTTTTTGTTCAAAAAGTCTAATGTTATCTTTGAATCGGTGACTACTAAGTATAGTGGCCTACCCTTAGTAGTCATTCTGTAGATGTCTTTGATAACGATTTTATAGTTGTTTAGAAGGTCTTCTTTTATATCGGTCAGTTGTAGTCCCTCGGTCAGGCCTCTTAGGACAAAGGCATGAGTCTTGTCTTCTCGTCGGGAATAGGTATGGTAAGGCACCTTTTCTCTTCGGAGAACTGTTTTTAGGTTTTCGAAATCTTCTACGTCCTTGGTAAAAACGATGGAAGAGCTGTTTGTGTATTTTATTTCGAATTTTTTGCGGATTTCAGTTTTTAATTTAGTCACCATGTCTCTATGTGCGGAAACGTTCCCTTCTATTACTATAGGAGGGCATGTGGCATTATCTTGTTTGGGGGTAGTTTTCTTTATTTTTTTCGTGTTGGTTTTGTCAATGTTTTCTTCATCGGAGCTGAGTTCTGAGGCTTTGAGTTTCCGGAAGCGGATTTTTTCCGTTTTTTTTTGTTCATTATGAGGTTTTGTTGTTTCTTCCTCGGATTCATCAGATAATGATTCATATCTATTTTGTGTATCTATTTGTTGCGGTTTATTGATTTTATTCAGAATATTACTAAACGAAGTGGTTTTTCTCGGTTTAGTGAAACCTGGTGGTGTTATATCTTCAACTTCCATTTGTGTTGTTTGTGAAATTGATTGTATTGCATTTAGGTCTTCGGATGGTCGTTTGTTTTTGTCGGTAGACACCATATTTAGCTCTCTGGCGGCAATTGGGGTGGTTTTTTTTGTTAATTTCGTGTATTGTGATACGAAGTTGTCTGATTGTTTATTATTACTTGTATCAGCGTTTTCCACTTCTTGCGCCCATGATAGATTGGCAGCAGTGTGGATTTGTTCATCGGTGATTATTTCAGTATTTTTTCTGATGTTTCGTTGACTGGCATCTGAGTCGTCTGTGAAATTGCCATTGGAGTTTGGCCCAATAGTGTCTTCTTCCATTTGATTAGGATTGTTTTGATTATTTATAATTAGATTAACTGGAGTTGACGTGGTATTTGTATTATTACCACGACAAATCGGGAATGAAGTTTCGAGGTTTTTCTCTTGAAAATTTGTTAATTCGTCTTCTATTGATTCGTAATTGTTATTAGATTTGGTTAATTCAGCTAGTTTTGATGAGTTACTTTCCGGACTTAAGATAATTTTTTGTTCTGTACTGTTTTTTTCTGTTTCTATACACTTTTTAGTGTTTCCTATACACTTTTTATCCTGTCCTATACACTTTTTCTTCTCTTCTAGACACTTTTTGGATTCGTTTTGTTGCTTAATTATTTCGATACTTTTTGAGAGTGTACTCACGTCTAGTGTTTCAAGAGTTTGTTTTGGAATTTGAATATTTTCGAAATTTTGTATACTATGTGTGCTTGTATCTGAGTTATCATTAATCAGTGATTCTTCATCAATAAAGGCTATTTTTAAGTAATCTTTCTTCTTTGACTTTAATTCTAAAGTTTTATTTTTAATTCTCGCTCTTTCGTTAGTGAATTGTTCTAATATTTGCGAATTTGTGTTAAAGGGGGTGGGGCTTAAGTTCTCATGAGTTGATTTGAGTTTATTGGCCCTATCACCTTTTTCACTGATTAATTTGTTATTATGTTTTTTTAATCTTTTTATTTTGTTTTTTGTGACAAGTTTTTTTTGGAACGTACCTTTTAGTTTCGAACGAGGAGAGGTTTTCACTGTCACAGCTGGTTTTTTTACACACACAGTTATATCTCGGTTTAGCTTATCACTTTCGAACAATTCTGGCTTCAGATTTTGTAATTTCTGAATTTTCTCGCGTAAACGGCGAGTATATTCCGTTTGATACGGAGTACCCGTAGTTGGGGGGGAAATTGGTATAGGGAAATCAATGAGAATAACTCTATTGATTCCTTCCGAACAAACACTTTCGATTTAAAGAAAATTTTAAAAGATATAAAAGATAATAGATAACTTTATTTTCCAATTTAAAAATCCAACCGACGCACTTGGAAGTTAGCATGGAAGAAAATAAAACAACCAACCAGCCATTACCTACCAACAGCGACATAAATCAATTCTCCGAAATCAACAACTTGTTTAGAGAATTAAGATCACTTGTCAACCTAGACGAACTAACTAGAGCGCTACAAGACCTGCTTCAAGAAATGAGAAAAGCCACAACCAAAATCGAAAAATTTACGATATACAATAACTTTGTAACTAACATTGACAGCTATGACATCTAGGCAGGTAGGTGGAAAAACAGTAATTCAAAAAAGATTCAATCTCAAAATCATTTTCTGTAATGTACAATCAGTACATAACAAAATCAATTTAATCAGACATTTTCTCGACATTCACAAACCAGATATTTTCTTTCTAATCGAGACGTTCCTTAAACCAAACAAAACTATCCACTTCAGAAACCCTGAATATCGTCTTTTCAGACAAGACCGCCCCGGTGATGCCAAGGGGGGCGGTATCGCTTTACTAATCAAAAAAGACATCAAATTCAAACTCCTGCAACAAAATAAAACATCAATTGAGCATATCGCAATACTTTTTGATAATAAAATAAAAATCATAGGGGTCTATAATCCTCCAAACATAAAACTAAACGATGAAGACTTTTTCAATTTAGTAAAAACTCATAATAGGGTGCTGATAGTGGGAGATCTCAACTGTAAACATCCACAGTGGGATCCCCTCCTGTCACACCCTAACCAAAACGGAAGTAATTTACTGAACTTCTGCGATAATTTTGATTGCAACGTATTTTATACTGACACGCCTACATATTTTCCATTTGCAAATTTTTCACCTAGCACACTAGACATAGCGATAGGGAAAAATATAAACAACATCACAAAAATTAAAACGTTAACAGACTTCAATTCGGACCACGATCCGGTATTAATACACCTCAAACTGAGACACAACACTCAAACAGTAGAAAACAAAATATATGATTTTAAAACCACAAATTGGACCCTTTATAGAAAATACATAAACGAACATTTAATAATAATTAGTGAAATTAAAAACATTAACCATCTAAGTGAAATAATAGAAAGACTTCAGACATTAATAGTAGATGCAAGAAATAAAACAACTTCAATAAAATTTAAATCTAGTAATCAAAACACGCTCCCGGACCACATCGTACAATTAATAAAAGAAAAAAATAAAGCCAGAAAAAAATGGCAACGAACCAGATCCCAAGAAGATCATTTGCTGGTTAAACACTATCAGCATCTAATAAATGATTCAATTAAAAAACACAAAAATGAAGAATGGGAAAAATTTCTGACTAACTTAAAACCAGAAGAATTCTCTTTGGAAAATCGCTCGCCGTTTAAGAAACCAAACTAAAACTATCCCCAAAATTATAAACAACGATCTAACAATAACTGACAACACAATTATCGCAGAAAAGTTCGGTGAGTACTTTCAAAACAACTTCATTAATAATTCACCGCATTCACAATTTCACCAAAATATAACGAACGTTGTTCAACAACACTTACGACAAATTAATGATTTAAACACACAAAATTTAACAACTTTTTCAAAGACATATATTACAATTCAACGTTTAAAAAACAAAACAGCCCCTGGGCTAGATGGTATTCAAAATATATTAATTAAAAACTTACCAAGAAAGGCAATTGTCCAACTCACTTACATAATTAACTATGTAATTAAAACTGGTCAATATCCTGATATGCTCAAGATATCCAACATTATACCCATCATCAAAGCGAATAAAGAACCATGTTATGTAGATAGTTATAGACCAATCTCCCTATTAAACAATATAGCAAAGGTGATAGACAAAATAATTTTAAAAAGGCTACAAACGTTTGTCGACAAAAATAATATTATTCCTCTCGAGCAATACGGATTTAGGAGTGACCACAGTACGGTTGCACAAATTATTCGAGTTATTAATTATATCCGTGAAGGTTTTCATAAGAAACATAAGGCCATCATGGCAACCTTAGATATTCAAAAGGCATTTGACTCCGTATGGCTCGAGGGGCTAATATATCAACTAATTAAACTACATATTCCAGACTATTTGATAAAAATAATTAATTCTTATTTAAACAACAGAATTTTTTTTTCAAAAATTGATGAATATATAGCGGGCCCATATTCTATTCAAGCGGGAGTCCCGCAGGGATCGGTATTATCGCCTTTGCTATACTCCCTATTCACTCATGATCTTCCATCTACACCCCAAATTTTAACCGCCATGTATGCCGATGACACGTGTTTTGTGGCATCTGCAGAGAAACCAGAACACGCACTGGATACTATACAAACTCACATAAACACCACAATTATCCCTTATTTTAACAAACTTAAACTAGCTCTAAACCCCTCCAAAACAGAGTATTTATTACTCAGGAGGAGAGCTACAAAAGTCTCCACATTGCAATCGCAGCTCTGTATTGACGGTCATTACATTACCCCGAGTATCAACATTAAATACTTGGGATTCACAATGCAACAAAACTCAAGTGCTAGTGCTCATATTAAACAACAAATACAAAAAGCCAAGATTGCAATGAGTAGACTCTACCCTATCATCAGCAAACACAGTAAACTCTCAACACAAAATAAAATACTCATTTACAAACAAGTCATTCGCCCAATACTCACATATGCAGCTCCTGTATATTACACTGGCACACAACATAATTTTTATTCCCTGCAGATGATACAAAACAAGTGTTTCAGAATGGCAATCAAACACAACACAATTTATCCTATACTCCCAAAAACCTCTTGGTTACATGAGAAAGCCAACATACCTACCATCAAAGACTTTATAAACAAAATCTCAGATAAATTTTACAACTACTGTCTGCCACAAGATCTTCGTCAAAATCTCATAGACGCAAATCGCGCAGAAGGCATCCGCGATAGTGGGTGTAGGCTTCTGCATGGATCACTAATTACATAACATGATTGTTTAAAACTCCGAACCCATTTTCATCACAAGGGGATATGCAACACAGGCAACTGCGCTGCAGAACTCCTTTTACTAACAATCCCGATTCTAAATAAATTACATCAATTTAAAAACAACGTCAGTCATGTTGCCAACACGAAACCTAAACCCTCGAGTCAATTTTGAAACCCTGTTTTTCAGCTGTTTTTCAGGGGTAACTGAGCCGAAAGATGATAGGAGTCAAAACTATATGTTAGGGACAAAGTTATTGTAACAGCCAAACTATATGGATAATGCCCGATGAGCAAGGAACCATAATCACTCAGACGAACGCAACGTCACTAAAAATCGCCAGACCATCGGCATGGTATTCTACTTAAGTCTGTATTATACTTTTATTTTTAGTAACTTGTAAATAGGGAATGACAAACTCAAATTAAGAACATTTTAAACAAACAAAACCCGCGATTGAGCATTTTTCATTAAACCGTCTTTGAGTGATACAGTATTAAAATTTTTGTTGCCATTGGATTAGTGAATTATTTATCTTTTTCTTTAAATCTTGAAGTGTTTTCAAGGAAATCAATTGACCATCTCAATTGATTTCACGTTACCATCTCCGCCGATAACGGGGACTACCCCTTTTATCACTGAATACTCGCGTAGGCTAAGGGAAAAGATCCAAAAGCTTAATGCGTTACAACCTGAAATCTTTTTAAGTGATAATTTAAATATTAACAATATAGTGAGTGTAAAGAAACCGTTAGTGACAGTGAAAACTTCTCCCAGAGCTACTAGAACTAAAGGTACGTCCAAAATTAGTAAAAGACATGAAAAACGGTCCAAACTTTCCACTCACTATAAACAAAAAAAAACCATAACATCAAAAAAAACTGATAGTGAATCGAATCAACCACGTGTAGAAGACGATCCACGTCTCCCTACAACTATTGTAGGGACTTCCGACATAAGATTTAGTGACGAACTAACTAGAATAAAAATCAAAAAGGCTGAACTAAAAGCCAAAAACTTGAATTTACACCAAATAGCTTATATCAATGAAGATCTCGATTCCTCTGATGACTTAAACCTCGTTACACATGAACCAAGCACTACTGACTTAGTTGATTTTACAAATATTTCAAATGAAATTATTGGCGCTATCGATATAAATTTAATTAACAAGTGTATAGAAAATCCATTAAACAGCCACAGCGATCCTAATTCTACAGAAATATCAACAAATTCCAAAAAAAAGTGTATCGAAGACGAAGAAAAGAGTCTAGAAAAATCCATAAACAAGTGTCTAGAATCCGGAGAAGAAAAGTGTATAGAACAATTTCAAAGAAAGTGGATAGGATTGGAGATTAACAAGTGTATAGAAAACCAAAAGTTAACCGAAAATACACACCAATCACTTAGCCCGGCACTATCTATCCCGCTCTATAGGGGTAATAATAATACATCTACTCCTGACGATTCGAACATCAATATCGATAAGCAAAACGAAGAGAATATGGAGGTAGGATCTATAGGCTCTCATAATAGTAAAAATTCGTCGGATGAAGATGAAGAAACGACGAACCCTCCTCAACTTGTCGAAGTACAACTACATAAACCATCCACCCCCTCATGGGCAAAAGAAGTGGAAGACAGAGAAAACGAAATTGTTAGCGCAAACTCAAATGACAAATTTGTTTCTCAATACGAGAAATTAACGGGCAAATATAATAAAATCACTGCCAGACCACTTAAAATGGTAGATAACAAAAAACCTGCCACCCCAGAAGATTTAAACGCCATCACTATTTTACCTTCAACGCAACAAACAGATAAAATGGATACTGGACTTTCGGACTTTGAGAAACCAAAAAAAGTCGCTAAGTTTAACCGGATAATTCAGCAAATTCCAAGAAGGCAAGAGATAACTACGGCCAACAGATATGATTCTTTATCGGAAGTATCGGAAGATGAAGCTACTGTCAAAAACCCTCAAAAGAAGAGAAAGAAAAAGACATTTCGTAAATTCAACTCATTCGAGTCCAGTACTGATGATGAGCAAATCGCCGGACACGCCAAGCGTCCAAAGGAAAACATAACTAAAACTAATAAAACTATTAAAAAACCAACTTCTTATCCTCCTATTGTTATCGAAGGAAATGTCTCGGCTCATAGAGATATGATTAATAAGTTAAAGGTTGATGTTCAAAAACAATTCGAGATCAAGTATACGAATAAGTCCACTATTGTTTTTACAAAGGATTCGGATGATTTCGAAAAATTGAAAAACACATTAAGACAAGAAAAGGTGCAATTTCACACCTACACTAAGAAGGAGGATAAATCTCATGCTTTCGTTTTGCGTGGCCTCGCAGAAGGCCTACAAATCTCCGACATTAAGGATGAATTGGAAACAACTTACAAAATTACTCCCAAAGATGTTTATAGGATGATCACTAAAGGCCGCCCCCTGTACCTCGTGGTTACGGACTCAAAAATTACATTGGACTTTTTAAATAAAAATGTGAGAATTATCGAACACACGAGAGTACAGTGGGAATATCGCCGACAAAATAAACCGATCATCCAATGTCATATTTGTCAACTGTGGGGCCACGCCACGTCTAACTGCGGAAGATCACCACGATGCCTCAAGTGTGCCGGAAGTCATCTAACACCAGAATGTCCCAAGCTGAGAACAACACCTGCCCGATGTGCCAACTTCGAAGGTGACCACCCCGCTAATGCCGAAGTGTGTCCGGAGTACGTGAAAAGACGAACCTGGCTCGAAGAGAAGCGTGCAATTCTACAAAAAGCAAAAACTCCTGCAAACAGATTTATCCCTGCTCCAATTCCTACTAATAATCCATGGCATCAACCTAGAAACAATCAAGCAGATTTTCCCAGCCTTCCTTCAAAACCTACCCCCAGGACTATCCCTCAAACTATCCCTAATAGTCAAGTGAATATTGCACCCTCGGTGAGCACAAACAAAAATGCTAATGTGCCGATCAACTTGAACAATTTCTCCGAATTGAACAAAAAATTCAAAGAACTCCAGCAGCTAATCAACCTTGACGAACTGACTAGAGCGGTAACCGACCTGACAGAAATGATGAAAGCAGCCAGATCAAAGTTAGAAAAATTCACCATCTACAATAACTTCGTTGCCGGTATAGACAGCTATGACTTCTAGGCAGGTAGGTGGTAAAACAGGCTCTCAAAATCGTTTAAATTTCAAAATCATTTTTTGTAATATACAAGGAGTTAGTTCTAAACTCCATTTAATCCGACACTTTCTCGACATTCAAAAACCAGATATTTTCATTTTAATCGAGACGCTTCTAAAACCAAATAAATCATTTAATCTTGAAATCCCGGAATATCGTCTCTTAAGACAAGACCGCACTTTCGATGCCAAAGGTGGTGGTATCGTTTTATTAATCAAAAAAGGCATACATTTCAAGTCATTGCAGCATAATAATTCATCTATTGAGCATATCTCGATACTTGTGGAAAATAAAATCAAAATTGTAGGTGCTTATAACTCTCCTCAAAATATTTTAAAAGATTCAGATTTCAATAATATTTTGAAAACTCATAATAAGGTTTTACTTGTTGGTGACTTAAACTGCAAGCATCCCCTATGGGATAAGCATAATAGTAGATCAAATACAAACGGAAATACTCTCCTAAGATTCTGCGATAACTCGGATTGTAATATTTTTGCAACCGAAGACCCAACCCACTTTCCTTATTCAAACCACTCCCCTAGTACCATTGACATCGCCATCGGCAGAAATATCAAAAATATTTCAAAAATCAAAACTCTCACCGATTTAAACTCAGATCATGATCCCGTCCTCATTATCCTAGAACTTCCCCATCAACTCCACTACCCTCCCAAGTTAATTCACGATTATAAATCCACCAACTGGACATTATTTAGAAAATACTTAAACGAAAACATTCATATCGCTGACAATATTGAAAATCCTGAACATTTAACACAAACGATAAGTTCCCTTCAAGAGGTTATTATAGCTGCAAGAAACAGGTCAACTCCGCAAAAATCCTTTGATCCTTATCCAACTTCGCTACCAGAGTATATTGTTAAAATGATTAACGATAAAAATAAATTAAGAAAAAGATGGCAACGTACAAGAAAAGAAGAGGATAAAATCATATTGAAACAATACCAAAATGACATCAATGTGTTAATCAAAGACTTTAAAAACAACAAATGGGCGGAATATCTCCATACGCTTAGGCCCGAAGACAATTCCCTATGGAAAATCTCCCGTTATTTCAGAAAGAGACGCAGAGAAATTAACAACATTGAAATTAATGGAAATCCATATACTGACACCAAAGAAATCGCAGAAATCTTCGGAGAGTATTTTCAAGAAAATTTCATAAATAATTGTTTAAATACATCAACCCACAATAGTATTTCAATCAAAGTTCAACAATATCTTTCGAATATTCATAACATCAATAGTAAAAATCTAGTCACTTTCTCAGAGATTGTTAATACAATTATGCAATTAAAAAATAAAACCGCTCCGGGTCATGACGGTATCCCTAATATTTTAATCAAAAATTTGCCAAAAAAGGCCTTAGTGCAAATGGTATATATTTCTAATTTTATAATCAAATCGGGCCATTACCCTGATCTGCTCAAAGTTGCCAACATCATCCCAATTTTAAAAGCAAACAAACAACCTCGTTATGTAGACAGCTACAGACCTATCTCTTTATTGAACAACATAGCAAAGGTGATAGACAAAATCATATTAAAACGATTACAAAATTTTGTAGATACTAATAATATTATTCCTGAGGAGCAATATGGCTTCCGAAGTGGTCATAGCACAATTGCTCAAACTATTCGGGTGATTAATCACATTAGAGAGGGTTTTCATAATCAAAAGAAGGCCGTCATGGTCGCGATTGACATTAAGAAAGCCTTTGATACTGTATGGCATGATGGTTTATTACTCAAATTAATTAATTTGAACACTCCCGATTATTTAATTGGAATTTTATATTCTTATTTAATAAATAGAAAATTTTATACTAAAATAAATGATAGTACTGCAGGGCCCTACCTTACACAGGCCGTAGTCCCTCAAGGTTCAGTTCTTTCACCTTTGCTGTATTCAATATTTATCCATGACATCCCTACTTCTCCCAATATTCTAACAGCCATGTACGCTGATGACACTTGTTTTGTGGCATTGGCAAAGAATCCGGATCACGCACTCCTAAAAGTACAAACACATATCAACTCGAAAATCATTCCCTATTTCACTAATCAAAAATTATCCCTAAATGCCTCCAAAACAGAGTATTTATTACTCAGGAGGCGCATCCTTAAAAACAGTAATTTACAATCTCAGCTTTGCATGAACGGACATCATATTTCCCCTAGCACAACTTTAAACTATTTAGGATACACGATTCAAGGTAATACAAATGCAAATGCGCACATTAGTAATCAAGTTCGTAAAGCCAAGATTGTAATGAGTCAGTTATACCCCCTCATATGCAAACAGAGTAAACTATCTACAGTAAACAAATTAACACTTTACAAACAAATCATTCGCCTCATCCTTACATATTCAGCTCCGGTTTATTACACAGGTACAAAACAAAACTTTTATTCTTTGCAAATGATACAAAATAAGTGTCTTAGAATGGCGATTAAAAATAATATACCTTATCCTCACCTCCCCAAAACCTCATGGCTTCATGACAAAGCTGAGCTACCCACTATCAAAGACTTCGTTTCTTTAGTTTCAAAAAATTTTTACGATAAATGTCTGCCAAACAAACTTTGAAATGCTCTCAAAGCCGCTAATCGCGCAGAAGTATCCCGCGATAGCGGGGGTAGGCTTCTGCATGGTATGTTGACTATATAACCTGGTTGTTTACTCCAAAAAACTATCAAAGTAAGAATTAATCCAGGACAGCCCTATACACTGTTCTGAATTACTCTTAGCTAAAACTAATTTCAATCATAACTACGTCTGTCACGCTGCTTCCACAAACTAAAAACCCCCTACAATTATTGAGACCCTGTTTTTCAGCTGCTTTTCAGGGAGTACCCAGCCGAAAGTTTTTAGGAGCGAGAATTATATACCGGGGACAAAGTTATTTGAACAAGCATAAGATATGGAGAATGTGATGTTTCACAAGGAGCCGTATGTACCATCACTGCAAGCAACGATTTCAAGAATCGCCAGACCATCGGCATTCAATTGTTTCAATTGTATATTCTTGTAATTGTTGTATTTTGGGAATGTTAAACGATTGCTAATAAAGATATTTCAAACCCGCGATTGAGGGCATTTGTGCCTGTTTTTCCATAAGAAAGCATGTAAAAAAATGACGTATTTCAAGCTAATTGAGCAATTCTGACACTTTTTAACCGTAATATTTGAGGAAGATATGATATATTCAAGTAATGATTCCAATTAACAAACAGAGATTGGAACAAGAAGTTTATGATCTGTATCTTTAGGCTACGATTTAGCTAGACTACAAATTCCATTCCGGCAACCTTCAGGACCATTGGTTATGAGAAAAATTTACCATTCGAGGAATTGTGAAAGAATAATAAATTACTTATAAATTGAAAACTTCTCGCCTATTATGATATTTTTACTTGAGGAGGATATGATATATTCTAGTAATGATTCCAATTAACAAACAGTGAAATGAGAAGTTAATGATCTGTATCTGCAGACTACGATTTAGCTAGACCACAAATTATATTCCGACAACCTTCAGGACCATTGATTACGAGGAAAAAATCACCATTCGACGTATTTTTTAAAAGAATAATAAATTATTTATAAATTGAAATCCTGAATTTGTCGATCACGAATTGTTTATTATTTTTTCTATATTGTCTATTTACCCATAGTTAAACATATACTATTATTTATTATCTATTTTTTATATGTGAGGTCGAAGGAGATTCTTTAATAGCCTTTAGGCAACAATTTTCCCTGATATGTGATGAAAACATACAGAAAATACTATACGCACTTGAACTAATAGATAACCGCATGTTTTGTAGGCATGTCTTACAGATATCCTAGTTAAGTACTTATCCCACAATGTGGTAACTGCCGTATTTCTGTGCGGAAAAAAGTCGATCCCCCGTTTTATATCCGAAGAGACCTCAAAAAATACTTATATGGTTAAGAGAAATCGATATACGTGACCCACTACTTTTTTTCCGACCAAAAATTCAATTACAATTTAAACTACAATACATCTCAAAAATCTATATAAAATTTACATATGAGGTTATAGGCACTCTTCAATAGCCTTTAGGCGACTCTACCCCATAACACAAGGATACTATTCGTACATAACTCAAAAGGTGACTGCTCGGGTTGTAATCGAGTCTAACCGACACCCTAAGTTTTTTGTACTCCTCCCACTGTGTGGTACCTGTCATATCTCTGTGTAGGAAAAGTCGGTACCCTTTTTATACCCGAAGGAACCTCATTGTATGCTATCAAAATTATATATCACAACTAAAACAATAAATATTTTTGTGGGTAAATACTCAAAAGATACTTACTCGTTTGCCTATTTTCTTCTGCAGCAATCTTCACCCCAGGCGCGAGCTGTTGTGTACCACACGTCATCGCGATTTTAGAAGAGCCCATCTAATTCGGACGTCAGACTAGAAATAAAAATTTATTAGTCTAATATTTTACTAACCAAAATTTTTAACAATTGACAATCAATTAAACTTTTTTGCATAAATCTATCTACATCCCTTCACTTTTTATAACAAACAATGATGATCTTACCACAAAAACTATTACATCGTCGCAGACTAGTGAAATTACTAGTAAAAACAATTATATATGGGTGTATATTTCCATATTAATAAATTTTTTTTATGCAACTCTAAATAAAAGGTTCAAAATATTCTTAAAAAAAGATCTCCTCAGATGTCTATTCTACATAAGAATCAATGCATATTTATACTTTCATCTGAGTCGATGACGTCATAGATTCTCGTTACTAATAACATACCTTATCAACGAAAACCGACAAGTCCAAACAAGTTCATATTAAAACGGATACATGATTTCAAAAAAACTTGGGTTATGATGAAAAATTATATGATTGTAACAGTGATTTTTCATTATGTCCAAAACATAATATTCCACCTAGTTCAAAATATAAAAAGTTATTGTCTACCCATTATCCTAAAAATAATTATAAAATTCACTACCGGACACTAAACGATTGACATTGAAAAAGATACATAGGTTTCTAAAATTCGAGCGGAATTCTTGGTTGAAGACATATTGATTTAAACAACCATTTGAGAAATTTAGCAAACAATGATTCTGAATCATCATAAACTTATTAATAAAACAATGGAAAATTCTCGAAAGTACCGTTATGTTAAATTACTTAAATCTTGAAACGGCCGCTACAGCATAAAACATTTCATTGCAATTCCTTTGTTACATTATAGTACAATTTTTAATGAAAATCTAGTAGCTATTAAATTAAAAAAAGGCTGAAATAGTTTTCGGTAAACCTCTTTATATAGGTGTGAATATTTTTTGATTTTATGATACCGAAATTGGATCTTAAAGACGTAAATTACTAAAAAACAATATGTACGGCCTTATCTCCCTACATCAACTGATATTTTTTGGTTCAAAGACATATTTTTAACCCCAAACTCACGTATACGTTAGAAGCGTAATTAAATTATAATCTACCCCCATCCATCGTTCGTATAAACTTTTTTAATGAAATTTTTACTAAAAAACAATATATACGGCCTTATCTTCCTACATTAACTAATATTTTTTGAAAAAATATCTAAAGAAATGTGTCATATTTCAACAAAAAAATATTTATTACTCACGCTTTAAGGGAACAACTTATCACTTGCACACCTTATTTAACACTGAAAATATCAATTTTTAATACACACGTCTTTGTCCATTCATTAAGCCGGTGACGTCGGCGGCCGTATAGATTACTAAGATTTTAATAATTTTGTTTCTACTTAATATAAAATTAATATTGGATTACTTTATTGGAGAAAAAATATTTTCGTATTATCAGTAATCAACGGCAATATCTCACAATGAATAAAATACTGAATCGAATCGTAGAAAACAAAATGAATTGAGGAAACTTATCACTAATCAAAAAATAACTACAAAGTATGATGAATGTGGTTTTAACAATAAACCATTATGATACATTGTTGCAATGAATGTTGTGTTGTTCCAGCCAGACGCTGATAGTGCAGAATATGCAGCGTAAGTATTCTAGATATTTGACCCTGGTAAAGCAGCCGCCGACGTCACCGGCTTAATGAATGGACAAAGACGTGTGTATTAAAAATTGATATTTTCAGTGTTAAAAAAGGTGTGCAAGTGATAAGTTGTTCCCTTAAAGCGTGAGTAATTAATATTTTTTTGTTGAAATATGACACATTTCTTTAGATGTTTTTTCAAAAAATATCAGTTAATGTAGGAAGATAAGGCCGTATATATTGTTTTTTAGTGAAAATTTCATTAAAAAAGTTTATACGAACGATGGATGGGGGTAGATTATAATTTAATTACGCTTCTAACGTATACGTGAGTTTGGGGTTAAAAATATGTCTTTGAACCAAAAAATATCAGTTGATGTAGGGAGATAAGGCCGTACATATTGTTTTTTAGTAATTTACGTCTTTAAGATCCAATTTCGGTATCATAAAATCAAAAAATAGTCACACCTATATAAAGATGTGCATCTACAAATGATTCTTCAGAATCACTTTCGATATCAACTTCATCATTCTCGCTATCTCCGTCTTCGGCCAAATTAATAATAATATTATCTACAACAGTATCTAAAAGTGGTTCATTGTTCATAAACTCATCTTCAATCTTTTTAACATGGTCACATTTAACTTTCCGATCATTTGCAGAAAATGTGTCAAAAAATTCATTACAGAATTATTTAACCTTGTTAAATTGAAGGTAACATTTCGTTTGGCCACATATTCTTTAAGTGCCGCCCCAACACTCTCGATCGGATTTAAGTACGGGTGATAAGGGGGTAGCCTTAAAACTTGCAATCCATGTCGAATAAACAATTCATCAATTTTATAAGTTTTATATTGCGGTTTGTACATTTTTGCAACGTTATAAAGATCCGGTTTTAACATTTGTTCACTGTAATATATGTTTCTTTTAGAAAGCCAGTTTTTTTATTGTTGTTTAGTCCAAGCAGTCGTAGGTAATTTTTCATTTAGAACATTGTGATATGGGGCGTTATCAATTACCACAACTGCGTTTTTTGGCAGGTTTAGAATACGTTTTTCTTGTACTCACTTCTCATAATTTTCGTACGCTATTTCATTATGATAATCTCCTGTTTTTGACTGGGAGTTCCACATAATACCAGCATTAGGTACAAAACCATTTTCACTTCCTGCATGGACAATGATGAGCCTATTACCTTTTGAAACGGGTTTTCTTAATCCTTCGTCACTCTTGTCGCTCCATCCTTTAGGGTTCGTGTGACATGAATGAATGTATGTTTCATCCATATAAATGATAGGTTTGTTCTGTTCTCTGCACTTTTTTATGTTTCTTAAATATAGTAGGCGTAAATGTCTGATTTCGTGACGTTCCATTAACAAACTTGTGTTGTTTTTCATGTTGGTCCAACGAAAACCCAAAGAATGTATTTGTTTCCGCAGAGAATCGTGACTTCCTGCGAAGCCATAACTATTTACAAAGGTTTGGTGTACATTTATTAACGTGGGTACTTTTTTCTCGAATATGTGAAAATTTATTATGCACCTTCTAAGCACAGTTTTGTCGAATTGATCCATACGGATACTTGACGTTCTTTGTTTTTTAGTAGGCAGATCAGTGTCAGCATTACTTCCTGCCAGAGCTTTTTTTTTAATACGGGAAAGCGTTCTTTGATTAACTTTCATAGCTGCAGAAACTCGTTCAATGACCTGATAATAAAATAAGTTGATATGAATGGTGTGTTAAAAGTTTTACTCATGTGTATTATAACGAGAAAACCTACAAACCCTCTCAGTGCTCGTTACAGGTATGCGGGTTGTCTCACGTGGTACAGCTCGTGCTCGCCAGTCGACTAGCTTCGAGTCGAAGAAGGGGTGGATTCTTCAAAAAAATTATTGAGTATACAAAAAGGGCGCCAGAGAAGTTTTGGCAAGCACCCAAGACTTCCTAAGTTAGCCCACAACTCCTCAGTGGGTTAACAACACTCACTACACACTCCAAAGGTTAAACTGATAGGTAAATTATCATAAGTAAATAAAAGTCAGCAAATACACCCTGATTGAAATATTAATTAATCTTGGTGGACCAAAGGTCTCTTTTCAATATATATGATACAATATCACTACCAAAAGAAAAATATTATAAATAACGTCTGAGCTCAGCTGAAGGCTGTAATCTCAGGGTGCAGTAGAGCTGAGGGCCCCAAACTACACCGATGTCTCAATCCAAAGATTCTAGAGAATCGACCAAATTGTTCATGTACAAAATTCCAAAAATTACAACGATAATATATTATATATATGTCAAAAAAACACCAATGTATAGTTACAAGGGTTCACACTTCCGCAATTTATACCAGTATCAATATGAATATAATAATTGCATAAGCCAGAAATTTAAATTACAACGAGTTTAGCGTTGCTGGAGAATATACAACTCAAAATTATATACGGCGCAAAATTATATACAAGAAACCATTAGAAATAGGTAAAAAACTACTAAATATCGCAATACTAGGTACGTACCAAGTGTTCCAGCGTATCTTAATCTATGAGCAAGATTTCAAAAATATTTTAAATACAAAATTCAAGTATAAACGAGATTATAGTAATCGCCGCAAGAAAAAAACAAATAAAACTTAATATAAAAAAAAACGGTAATATGTGAAGCATAGATGTGAATTTACTACTGAGTTTAAAGAAATAAGAAAAGGAAAACTGTTAACCTTTCCTTTCCCGGCACCAGAACAGGAACTGAGATTTCTCCAGATTAATCCAGGCCTCCTGGAACTGGTCTCACCGACCCATTAAATTCCAATCAGCGTTTTAATGTCCATATACTAAAACCCCCCTAAAATAGAGAAACGAATTAGCCTCTACATAGGGTTTGCATTTTACCCCGGTCAAATTTTCGACGTACCCCCGTAATATCCCATCATACTGACTATAATAACAATACCCGAAATTCGCAAATAATTACACCTCATGACTTTTAACTGTATAAAAGCCACCTACTCTGAGAATAAAAACTATATGACTGGTTTTTTTCCGCTCAGCAAAAAAACTACGATACCAATAAAAACCCATAATATAAAAACTACGTTGTTGGACACATCCCTGAATGTTTATACAACCCCTGTGATATATTCTTATTTCAACAAAATATAAAGCCATGGAGAATATGAATGAATAAAAATTTATAAAATATAACGAAACTATCCTGCGAACCCAGATTACAAACTCCAATAAATTACGAATCAAAGCAGAATTTCTACGTTAAATTGCCTACAAATCTGTTAATTCCGAGAAAGTATCTTTCAACCATTTACCTTTTTTTTGAATCCTACCAGCTAACGCCGTCTACGGGAATTTTCCACGTGGTTTCCTAAATCTACCAATTCTACTGGAATCCTTTGGTCATCGGCACCCCCTGGTTCAGTATATTATTGGGTCAGACCTTCGATTTGTTAAATCGAGCGATATTTTCTTCCCCTACGTAGAATTTATCAGGCTCTCCGTGAAATAACGTTATGGCTCCCAGAGCACATGCAAATATCTCTTGTTGAAATGAAGTGTATTCACCTTGACGGCAATTGGAGGACTGAAATTTTTAACTCGGTTCCGACAGCGCTGTGACTTCTCTCAGTCGACAGGTTAGCCAAATTAAATTTACGACGGCTCGGCGAATTTTTCGCGTTACAGATTCCCCCCCTTTCGTCAAAGAAAATTAACCCGGAAAGGTTAATTTTCATCGTCAGGCGGTTGCGTAGAGTATGGTTTCAAGTCCTTGCAGTGCCATACTCCTGCCGTAGCTCCATCCTTATCGTGCAACTCATACGTCCACGGAGATACCCTCTCAGCTATCGAGTAGGGCCCTATATACTTAGGCGCTAGCTTACGCGTGTAATACCTCGCAGCATCCGAAAGGACAAAATTCCTCTTCCACACTAAATCGTGCGGGAGATACTCAACATGCCTACGCCGCAGATTATGGCTATCACAAGCCTTCTGATTGGCATCCTCTAACCGTTTCCTGATGTCAGCGAACAATTTCCTAAAACTCTCATTACGACTACTCTCGGGAGTTCTCACACTATCTCCCAGATCTAAATCTGAATTATCAACATAATCGGCACCAGACAACAGCATAGACCTACCAAAATTAGCGAAATACGGTGTTACCTTCGTGACTTCATGAGTAGATGTTCTAATCGCACATCCTATCTGAGCGAGATGCTCGTCCCAACAACGATGATTATCCGAGACCTAGGAAGCCATCATAGTCTTAATCACACGGTTAACTCTTTCACACGGGTTAGCCCTTGAATGATAATTGGCATTCAGCTTGATACGACAGCTATATCGGGAAGCTAAACTTCGGAAAAGATTACTACGATATTGGGGACCATTATCACACAAAATCACCTTGGGTACCCCATATACAAGAAATACTTCATCTTCAATCTTACGAGCAACGGCCGCTGCAGACGCTGTTCTGAGTGGGTATATCAGCACATACTTGGTCAAATAATCCGTAACGACAAGGATGAAAGAATTACCTCGTTTCGACCTAGGAAGAGGCCCCATCAGATCTGTGCAAATTGTTTCCCACGGCCTGCTAGGCTTTGGATGGGACGCCATCTTATCAAAAGGTTTACCTTGTGACACCTTATGCGCCGCACACACCTCACAACGATTAACATACCTAGCGACGTCAACCCTCATTTTCGGCCAGTAAAAACGCTCAGCTACTCTGTGGAAGGTTTTAAAAATACCCGTATGTCCAGATGTGGGAGGGACATGGGCTTCCATGATTATACGCGACCTACCAGCCTTGGGAACTACCAGTTTCGAAGATTCACCAGGCGACAGCGGTTGTGTGTACTTATTGACAACATGTTTGAAGAGGAGATTATCCTTCACACGCCAATCCGGAAATTTAAGGGGATTACTAGCGACATTCTTCACCATCTTACAATACCACTTATCATTGGTTGTATCAAACGGAGGGGGCGGTACCTCTTCAGATGAAACCTCCACAGACACCTCATCGACCACAGGGACGGACCGAGAAAGAGCATCTGGTACTACGTGTTCACGACCTTTGCGATGTATAATTTGGAAGTTATACTGTTGCATTTTGACTGCCCATCGGGCTAGACGACCCTTCGGACTCTGCAACTTCTGTAGCCACAGTAGGCTATAGTGATCCGTAATGACGGTAAAAGAAACACCCTCTAAATAAGGCCGAAGTTGTTCAAGTGCCCAAACCACAGCGAGACATTCGCGTTCAGTGGTTGAAAAATTCCGTTCTTGGCGAGTAAGAGATCTACTTAAATAGCAAATAACCTTGTCACCATCCTCGTGAGGCTGACTCAACACAACCCCTAAACCATAACCACTACTATCGGTCTGTACAACAAAGGGTTTATTAAAATCGGGACACGTAAGAATCGGCGCAGAAACCAAACATTCCTTAACACGACGAAACGAAGACTCACATTCAGAAGACCACACAAAAGGACGATTTTTCCTCAGAAGACCCGTAATGGGGACCATGATGGTTGAAAAATTAGGTATAAATCTCCGGTACCAGGAAAAGGTTCCAACCACACGACGAACTTCCGTAATATTACGAGGAGTCGGTAACTCCAACATTGCCTTCACCTTATCCGGATCCACATGCAACCCAAAACGATCAACTACATACCCAAGATACTTCATTTCAGGACGGCAGAACTGACACTTATCCACGCTAACAGTAATTTTAGCATCCGCTGACCTCTTAAAAACCTCTTCGAGCACCCGTACATGTTCTTCGAAAGTTTGCGTACAAATAACCACGTCGTCAAGATAGACAAAAACATGCGGTTCAAGATCATGGCCTAAAACATTGTCTATAAGTCTCTGCCAGGTAGCTGGGGCATTATGTAAACCAAATGGTAGTCGTTTGAACTGGAATAGACCCCTATTAGGTACCGTAAAAGCAGTGTATTGCCTTGAAGTTTCGGCTACCGGAACTTGCCAATAAGCGGACTTGACATCTAAACTAGACAAATATTTAGCCTCACGCAACTTCTCTAAAGTATCCGTTACCAGGGGAAGAGGGTAGCTATCTCGAACAGTGACAGCATTCAACTTCCTGTAATCAACGCAAAATCGATAGGAATCATCCTTCTTCTTGACCAGCAAAATTGGAGAAGCCCACGGACTATTGCTGGGTTCTACAACACCTAACTGCAGCATCTCATCCAATTCAGCATCTCATCCAATTCAGCATCAATATGCCTCTGTACAATGGGATTGACCCTATAATATCGCTGCTTGATGGGGGGACTAGAAGTAACTATCACGTGTTCTACTCTATCGGTACACCCTAGACCTTTTCCCATAATTTCCATATTCCTATCAATCACCGCTTGAAGTCTCTGCTGTTCCAAAGGAGTGAGTACTGTTCTAGACGACACATGTTTCACACTATTTATCAACACAGGATCTGCCGAAAAATGCCACTCGTCATGGCGAAGATCTGGGACGACGCCCATCAAATTCCAAAAATCTACACCAAGGATCAAAATATGAGTTAATTCAGGGACAACCAGAGCCTCAATCAACCGCATACGACCCCTCAAAACCACGGGCAACACTACGGTTCCAATACTCTGTAACACATTACCATTTGCCACTGTACAATTAGTCGTCCTACTTTTATCCAAAGTCAACCCTAAACAAGAAATTAACTCATATCCCTTACCTCCTAAAATAGTTCTTGAAGCGCCCGAATCCAAAAGACCTAACAACGTTTTTCCTAAGATATCTATCTTAAGATAAGGACGTTCATCATTAACGACATGATCCAACACATAATCTATAACGGCACGAAAACTACTGATCGGGGGGTTTTCACTGACGCACTCTATCCGATCATTCAAGCACGCCTCGGTTCGTTTACGCTGGCTAATTCTGGAAGAGCAATCAGGACAAGTCCTAACCGTGAATCCTTCTTTCTTACATCTAAAGCAAAATTTCCTATTACTACGACACGCTACGGCCCGATGACCTGGCTGCTTACAACGGAAACAAACGAGCTCATGAACTTTAGGAATTGATGACGAAGTAGGGAGGGTTAGAGTTCCAACCTCAGACACAGGTTCCACATGCTATGACACATAAGCTAGGTCTGGCTCCATACAATTTAGTTCCCTCGAGGGTACACTGTAATTCTCGATAGCCAATTTCCTAGCCTCCAATTTACGACCCAAGGTTAATAACTCACGCACGCTATTAATTTCCATAAGTCCAAGATGATGTTGGTAGTAAGGCGTGATATTCCTTAACAATATTTTGAGTTGCGTCTCCTCCGAAATAGGGCAAGACAGCCTTTTAAAATAACCAGACATCACGGCCAAGTAGATTCCCATGCTTTCGTCCGGACCTTGAGTCCTCCTTTTGATTTCCTTGAACAGTTTCTCATTATAATCTACCGATAAATACTCTTCCCGTAATAGATCCACGAACTCATCCCAAGAGTTTACCTCTTCTCTATAAGCTAAATAAAACTGATAAGCCCTACCAGAAAATAAATCGATACCACTAGCTAACAAAATTTCCTTATCCACATTACGCGAAACTCGATACTCTTCAACTTTTTCCAGAAAGGTCGATAGTGAAATACCTTTGGGATTTCCAGAAAACACCAAACCCCACTTGCTAGGCAAGATAGTCTTAATACTAGACAAGTTCCTCGACGCATTACCAGGATTAGGAAGTGGTCTGACTTCATTGAAAGTCGATCTACGGATAGTTGACAAATTTGCAAAGGACGGCCCAGGTTGAGAGAGGATTTCCAATTGGGGGGGTTGAGATTGACGAGAACGCTCATGTCTAGAAGCCTCACTTCCCAATGATTCGTATAAGGAGAGAGCTTTAGCCATCAGTTCATCTACTTTTGCCCTCTGTCGAACACCAGCATCACCTGCTTCGAAGTTAGTCGCACGTTCCAACCGACCTATGACATGCACCAACTGACTCTGTAACTTCTGGAAACTACCACTCACACGAGTTTCGTTGAACTCTTCTACACCGGGCTCAATCTGATCTAACTTATTCTCAACTGCACTCAAGTCTTCGGCAGCTGTATACGGATACTCTGGCGGATCTATACTATCATCTTCCTTCTCTACCTGCAACGTTAAAGTTAAACTACGCCGCATCTCAGACTTCGTGCCACTTGCAATACCACGTATTGTCAACTCATACACAAGCTCATCCTGAACCAACCGATTAACCACAAACCTACGAGACATTTCTTCTTTTTAAGTTTAATCTGACAAGCAAACCAGGCAACAAACCAATTTCCAACCTAGCGGAACAATAATTCTTCACCGACACACCTGTACCTCAAATGGTCTCCCTCCAGCTGAAACCTAATAAGGAATTTAAAACCCAAATCCAGATACCGAATGTCCAAAAGTCCCTATTTGTCCAAACAATATCTCCAACCCACAGAGTTTCCACGAAGTGTACTTCTCGAACCAACGCAACGTTCCTTCCTCAAAAGCGATTCCAAAATACAGGAGTCTACAAGCCCAAGGCACCACTTCCAAAACACCGACCCGCTAAGGTTCGAACCCACAATGCAGCCTACAATCGTCGAAAGTCAAATAAACTTACCATAAAGCAAAGTATTTACGAATTCAGTTACTGTTCTGATACTAAAATTTATACACAGTGTGACCCAATATGTAACTCACCTTTTAAATTTACAATATCTATAAATTACAAATATTATACAATAGATAATCAAATAAAATTTTCAAAATTACAATTTTTATTGAAACAATAATATCGATATCAGAAATCTTCTTATTCACTTGCTACCTGAAAAAGAAGAAAAAAAAAACAAAACGCCTCAAACAATGAACAATCTGTCCGTTTCCTGTATTAAAACTTCAATTTAATATTTAACACTGCTTAACAAAATTAGGTGAATTTGTTTACCACTTACGCCCCATAAAACAATTCCCTTCAAGACCTCAAACCCCTGATTTACTACAAACACTTAAATCTGGCACTATCAATAACTAATTAAGAGGAATTATTTCCGGGTTACGCCCACAATTGAAACAATTACCTTCAAAGTTAAGCAATCCCCAGATTTACTATAAAAAGCCCAATTAAATCTGGTGCAATAGATTACAAAAGATACAATAACTGAAGTTAAATCTACAATGACTAAGTTTCTAAGAAAAAGTTGAAAATTTATCAAAGTTTTTTAAAAAAAAAATATAAAATCTACAATATTGAATTTTCAAAATTCCAATAATCAATCAGTATGAAAAGAAAATAAATGTTGCCCACGAACCAATAAACTCTTGTCTGATTTCTACCATAAAATTTCCAGTTTGATATATATTATAATCTCACAGAATAAGGTAAGTTGTTTACAAATTACGTCCAATAAAACAATTCCCTTCGAATTGAACACAACCCCAGATTTACTAAAAACACTTAAATCTGGCATAATCAAAACATATTAAGAGAAATTATTTCCAGGTACGCCCCAATAAAACAATTACACTTAAATCTGGTGCTAAAATAAACTGAAAATAAATCTGCAAATTTAACTTATCAAAAGTTCAAGTTTAATCAAATGGCTACAACTAAAATTTTGATTTTTGAAGTTCAAGTTTAATCAAAGATGCTAGAAAAAAATTTAATTTCAAAAGTTTAAGTTTAAATTACGGGATATGTATTGCTGACAATAAAAAAAAATACTAACGGCCCCACGTTATGGGCACCAAAAACATATAACGAGAAAACCTACAAACCCTCTCAGTGCTCGTTACAGGTATGCGGGTTGTCTCACGTGGTACAACCCGTGCTCGCCAGTCGACTAGCTTCGAGTCGAAGAAGGGGTGGATTCTTCAAAAAAATTATTGAGTATACAAAAAGGGCGCCAGAGAAGTTTTGGCAAGCACCCAAGACTTCCTAAGTTAGCCCACAACTCCTCAGTGGGTTAACAACACTCACTACACACTCCAAAGGTTAAACTGATAGGTAAATTATCATAAGTAAATAAAAGTCAGCAAATACACCCTGATTGAAATTTTAATTAATCTTGGTGGACCAAAGGTCTCTTTTCAAAATATATGATACAATATCACTACCAAAAGAAAAATATTATAAATAACGTCTGAGCTCAGCTGAAGGCTGTAATCTCAGGGTGCAGTAGAGCTGAGGGCCCCAAACTACACCGATGTCTCAATCCAAAGATTCTAGAGAATCGACCAAATTGTTCATGTACAAAATTCCAAAAATTACAACGATAATATATTATATATATATATGTCAAAAAAACACCAATGTATAGTTACAAGGGTTCACACTTCCGCAATTTATACCAGTATCAATATGAATATAATAATTGCATAAGCCAGAAATTTAAATTACAACGAGTTTAGTGTTGCTGGAGAATATACAACTCAAAATTATATACGGCGCAAAATTATATACAAGAAACCATTAGAAATAGGTAAAAAACTACTAAATATCGCAATACTAGGTACGTACCAAGTGTTCCAGCGTATCTTAATCTATGAGCAAGATTTCAAAAATATTTTAAATACAAAATTCAAGTATAAACGAGATTATAGTAATCGCCGCAAGAAAAAAACAAATAAAACTCAATATAAAAAAAAACGGTAATATGTGAAGCATAGATGTGAATTTACTACTGAGTTTAAAGAAATAAGAAAAGGAAAACTGTTAACCTTTCCTTTCCCGGCACCAGAACAGGAACTGCGATTTCTCCAGACTAATCCAGGCCTCCTGGAACTGGTCTCACCGACCCATTAAATTCCAATCAGCGTTTTAATGTCCATATACTAAAACCCCCCTAAAATAGAGAAACGAATTAGCCTCTACATAGGGTTTGCATTTTACCCCGGTCAAATTTTCGACGTACCCCCGTAATATCTCATCATACTGACTATAATAACAATACCCGAAATTCGCAAATAATTACACCTCATGACTTTTAACTGTATAAAATCCACCTACTCTGAGAATAAAAACTATATGACTGGTTTTTTTCCGCTCAGCAAAAAAACTACGATACCAATAAAAACCCATAATATAAAAACTACGTCGTTGGACACATCCCTGAATGTTTATACAACCCCTGTGATATATTCTTATTTCAACAAAATATAAAGCCATGAAGAATATGAATGAATAAAAATTTATAAAATATAACGAAACTATCCTGCGAACCCAGATTACAAACTCCAATAAATTACGAATCAAAGCAGAATTTCTACGTTAAATTGCCTACAAATCTGTTAATTCCGAGAAAGTATCTTTCAACCATTTACCTTTTTATTGAATCCCACCAGCTAACGCCGTCTACGGGAATTTTCCACGTGGTTTCCTAAATCTACCAATTCTACTGGAATCCTTTGGTCATCGGCACCCCCTGGTTCAGTATATTATTGGGTCAGACCTTCGATTTGTTAAATCGAGCGATATTTTCTTCCCCTACGTAGAATTTATCAGGCTTTCCGTGAATTAACGTTATGGCTCCCAGAGCACATGCAAATATCTCTTGTTGAAATGAAGTGTATTCACCTTGACGGCAATTGGAGGACTGAAATTTTTAACTCGGTTCCGACAGCGCTGTGACTTCTCTCAGTCGACAGGTTAGCCAAATTAAATTTACGACGGCTCGACGAATTTTTCGCGTTACAGTATTTTTATACAAATAAAATGAGGAAGTAGTTAAATTTGTAATCAGTGACCGTTCTATGAAATAAAAAATTTTGTCGTGGTTTACGGCGATTTAAAAGGAGTATTAAATTCAAAAATACAATATTACGTTTCAGTTCATTAGTTGTTTTAAACGATCTTTAGATTTTAGCTCAAGCATATTTTGATATGACCAAACCGCAGTTGTGACTGAAATTGGAAGATGGTTCAAAACAAATAATAAAACCGAAACGTAACAGAGATAGTTATGAAATGAGTATAATAATTATAATTTTAAGCTAAAAAGCCTGTTACATTTAAATAGGTATCTTACACAAAATAAACATGTGCCCTTTTATATACTACTGTAGACAGAAACAGAATAGTTATTTATGCAACAAATGCATAAAGTGGTGCTTTCTTTCACGAATGAAAAAATTGACGCAGGCATGCAAAAACCAAAAAATGTCTCATTTAGGTTGCTCTAAATGGACTAAAAATGGCGTAGACTTGTTTGTGATGATGGCATAACGGTGCATAAAATTGACACATGAGTGCATAATAGTTTTTTATGTAAAAAGTGTGTAAAGTAGCCTTTTTTCGAAGAATGCGACAATCACATGAGTCGAAAAAAGGCATTTACACACGAATTGCATACAATATTTTTTCTACTACCGAAAATTTTATCAAAATACAGAAGTTTAATAGTAATTTTCTTTGCGCACTAAACTAGGTTTAATTTTTCTTCAGATGAAGCTATAACGCTTTTATTGATTCCCAATAAAAGATATTATATATTAGTTAATATTTTGAACATTTTAATCAAAATCAGAGCAAACTAACAAAACAACAGACGAATTCAATTATTAATAATACTAATATTAAATGTGCAATTTGTGCACTAGGACACTTTCGGAATATTTTGTATTCTACACCATTCTTTAAACAAATTATATTTTGTTTCGTAAATATTCACAGATTTTTGGGGCGATTATTCATTAGAAGCATTCTGTGCTACGTGTAATATGTTTGGTGGTGTATTTTCGAAATAATCTTCTGAGAGATCGTCAGAGGAATCCATCTTTATAATTATATGTACCTACCTATTCCGTTATCTAAAAAAGAATCTCATAGTTTCCTAAAAATGTTCAATACTTAAATATAAATACTTTTGCTTACCCTAGGTATAGTCGGAAGACTTCAATTTCTATTTTAAATGTCAGATTCAATGCACAAAGAAATGTCAGTCACTCACAGCCAACTTAGAGGTACCTACCTATGCACCCTATTCTATTATTTTCCAGTACCCAATAATTATTACGTATGTACTTTACTGAATTCTATATGTTTCAATCTCTGATTTAAAAAAAAACTCAGATTTAATATCCGTTTATTATACCTACCTATATTTTTATAAGACTGTAACTGTATAACTGTGTAACTGTATAACTGTATAAATATATAAAGTATAACTGTATAACTGTATAACTGTATTTCTGTATAACTGTATTTCTGTATAACTGTATAACTGTATAACTGTATAACTGTATAACTGTATAACTGTATAACTGTATATCTGTATAACCGTATAACTGTATAACTGTATAACTGTATAACTGTATAACTGTATAACTGTATAACAGTATAACAGTATAACTGTATAACTGTATAACTGTATAACTGTATAACTGTTTAACTGTATAACTGTATAACTGTATAACTGTATAACTGTATAACTGTATAACTGTATAACTGTATAACTGTATAACTGTATAACTGTATAACTGTATAACTGTATAACTGTATAACTGTATAACTGTATAACTGTATAACTGTATAACTGTATAACTGTATAACTGTATAACTGTATAACTGTATAACTGTATAACTGTATAACTGTATAACTGTATAACTGTATAACTATATAACTGTATAACTGTATAACTGTATAACTGTATAACTGTATAACTGTATAACTGTATAACTGTATAACTGTATAACTGTATAACTGTATAACTGTATAACTGTATAACTGTATAACTGTATAACTGTATAACTGTATAACTGTATAACTGTATAACTGTATAACTGTATAACTGTATAACTGTATAACTGTATAACTGTATAACTGTATAACTGTATAACTGTATAACTGTATAACTGTATAACTGTATAACTGTATAACTGTATAACTGTATAACTGTATAACTGTATAACTGTATAACTGTATAACTGTATAACTGTATAACTGTATAACTGTATAACTGTATAACTGTATAACTGTATAACTGTATAACTGTATAACTGTATAACTGTATAACTGTATAACTGTATAACTGTATAACTGTATAACTGTATAACTGTATAACTGTATAACTGTATAACTGTATAACTGTATAACTGTATAACTGTATAACTGTATAACTGTATAACTGTATAACTGTATAACTGTATAACTGTATAACTGTATAACTGTATAACTGTATAACTGTATAACTGTATAACTGTATAACTGTATAACTGTATAACTGTATAACTGTATAACTGTATAACTGTATAACTGTATAACTGTATAACTGTATAACTGTATAACTGTATAACTGTATAACTGTATAACTGTATAACTGTATAACTGTATAACTGTATAACTGTATAACTGTATAACTGTATAACTGTATAACTGTATAACTTTATAACTGTATAACTGTATAACTGTATAACTGTATAACTGTATAACTGTATAACTGTATAACTGTATAACTGTATAACTGTATAACTTTATAACTGTAAAACTGTATACCTGTATAACTGTATAACTGTATAAATGTATAACTGTATAACTGTATAACTGTATAACGTATAACTGTATAACTGTATAACTGTATAACTGTATACTTGTATAACTGTATAACTGTATAACTGTATAACTGTATAACTGTATAACTGTATAACTGTATAACTGTATAACTGTATAACTGTATAACTGTATAACTGTATAACTGTATAACTGTATAACTGTATAACTGTATAACTGTATAACTGTATAAATGTATAACTGTATAACTGTATAACTGTATAACGTATAACTGTATACCTGTATAACTGTATAACTGTATAACTGTATAACTGTATAACTGTATAACTGTATAACTGTATAACTGTATAACTGTATAACTGTATAACTGTATAACTGTATAACTGTATAACTGTATAACTGTATAACTGTATAACTGTATAACTGTATAACTGTATAACTGTATAACTGTATAACTGTATAACTGTATAACTGTATAACTGTATAACTGTATAACTGTATAACTGTATAACTGTATAACTGTATAACTGTATAACTGTATAACTGTATAACTGTATAACTGTATAACTGTATAACTGTATAACTGTATAACTGTATAACTGTATAACTGTATAACTGTATAACTGTATAACTGTATAACTGTATAACTGTATAACTGTATAACTGTATAACTGTATAACTGTATAACTGTATAACTGTATAACTGTATAACTGTATAACTGTATAACTGTATAACTGTATAACTGTATAACTGTATAACTGTATAACTGTATAACTGTATAACTGTATAACTGTATAACTGTATAACTGTATAACTGTATAACTGTATAACTGTATAACTGTATAACTGTATAACTGTATAACTGTATAACTGTATAACTGTATAACTGTATAACTGTATAACTGTATAACTGTATAACTGTATAACTGTATAACTGTATAACTGTATAACTGTATAACTGTATAACTGTATAACTGTATAACTGTATAACTGTATAACTGTATAACTGTATAACTGTATAACTGTATAACTGTATAACTGTATAACTGTATAACTGTATAACTGTATAACTGTATAACTGTATAACTGTATAACTGTATAACTGTATAACTGTATAACTGTATAACTGTATAACTGTATAACTGTATAACTGTATAACTTGTGACGCGTTTTCACCTCCGAAAGCCACATTCACCTTAACAGCTACCTCCTTTTTTAATATATTATGTATACGTCGTTTAAAGAGAGCCCTACAATCTTTGAGAAATGCAATGGGATCCTTATGCTTCAGGTTTGAGATGCTACCAGTTCTGATGCGACCGTTAAATGCTGCATCCAGATCATCCCATTTTACACGATGTTTTGCAGTTTCAATATGAGATGATAGGTCTCCACCATGTTTTTGAATATATTTAAATTGGTTACGAAATGATTTGATTTGAGTTATACTAGTTAAGATATGCTTCTTTTCTCCAATATTCTTGGCACTCCGTAACGCATTATTTAGTTTTCTTACAGCTTTTCTACACTCCATAAGCCCTCTAGTCACTTGGTGTTCATTATAATTAGATGTTATAAGCCCCAACAAAGTAGCAACATGTTTTACTAGATTCACAAAGAGACTCATAATAAGGATGAAAATTTTTTTCGTAAGCACTTTGAACAAAGAACTGTAATCGAATGAGCATTATCAGGATATGAGGGGTAACAAGTAAACTTCTAGTCGGACGGAAGACTGAACGATAACATTTTTCCCTAAAAAAGACCCGCGATTGAGCAGTTCTGCGATTTCCGGGCTATTGTAATATGTGTTACCATTATGTATGATTTTGTTAATTTCATTATGTTTTTGCATTCCTATGCTAATTTTCAACCCTACTGGTTTGATAATTATTTGCGTTCTTGAATAAAGTGCTATATTTAAAGTTTATAAAAGTCTATAAATAATACTGTATTTAGTATCAAGGTTCAATAGGGTCAGTGCCCATTGATCAATTCATCTTGCCGTCACCCCCAACAACGGGGTCCACACCATTCACCACCGAATATACTCGGAGGTTGAGAGAAAAAATCAAAAAGTTGCAGGCAATAAAGCCTGAAATTTTCACCAGTGAAAACTTAAACAGTGATAATAATAACGTGTATGTTAATAAACCAGTGAAAACAGTGAAATCTTCCCCAAAGCAGAGACATAAAGGTACGTTTAAAATTAATAAATCATTAAAAAAAAACAACAACACGTAAAAAATAAGATAAAAAGATTATCCAAAGATAAAAACAATAAAAAAACTATTATAAAAAGTAAAAGCGAATCTGTTGATTCAATAGATTCAGATGAAACATTATTTACATCTGAAACATTAAATTCAAGTCCCTCTAAATACGCAGAGGAAATCGCGAGAATTAAAAATAGGAAATTTGAACTCAAATCTAAAAACAGTAACTATCATAAATTAGTATTCATCGAAGAAGATAGTGTCGCTAATAATAACAGTGAATTGTCGGAAACAATAAAAATTTCGAAAAACGTTGAAATTCCAAAAAAGTGTCTCGATTCGCTAGACGTTGAGTCTATATCAAAGTGTATAGAACTAGTTAATCCATTTACACCGATAAACTCTAACTCGCCAGAAAACCAAGACAATAATTCTAAAAAGTGTATAGAACTGAATAAAAAGTGTATAGAAACGGAAAAAAAGTGTCTGGAAACTAATACAAAGTTTATAGTAAACCAAAAAAAGTGTAACGAAAACATTATATCGACCACCGAAAGTGACAATAACAATAAATCAATAAACTCTGAACATTCTATACCATTGTGTAGAGGAAATAACATAAATAATACGTCGACCCCTGAAAAATCACTTCAAAATTTTAACATTCAAACAACTGAAATGGAAGATGACACAATAGGCAATATTGATAATAATAGCTCGACGGATGTAGGAGAAAGCCCAAATAGTCACATAATAACGACTGAGGCCGCTCAAGTGCACAAAACAGCTAATATGTCGTGGTCGCAAGAAGTTGAAAATGCCGAAAATACTATCAAAACGAATTCCACTGACGCCTTTACGTCCCAATATGCCCAAACCATAACGAAAGGGCCGAAAATTATTGCGAGAACACTGGTTATGACGTCTAACAAAGATGATGTGAATGCAATAAATGTAGATCCCCCGATGGACAACAATCCACCTGGCTTCATCATACCCAGAAAACATGCAACATTCAAAAATATATTAAATCAAATGCGAGTAGAACAAAACCCTACTATAACTAAAAATACATACGAATCATTATCTGAACTATCAGATGACGATACTAACAAAAAAACTTCACAAAATAACGGAAAAAAACAAGATTCCGCAAATTTACCACAACAGATCAAAGCTCGGACGAAGACATCACAAACAAGCAAACGCACAAAAAAACCAAATCAACACCAAAAAAAACAAATAAAACAACTCAATGTCCACCAATCGTTATCGATGGTAACGTAAGTCATCATCGAGACATTGTAAATAAACTGAAAGAAATAATCAAAAATCCATTTGAGATTAAATATACAAACAAATCTTCAATCATTTTTACTAATGACAGCGACGACTTTGAAAAACTAAAAACGATATTTCGCAACGAAAAAATTCAACATCACACTTATTCGCGTAAAGAAGATAAAACACATGCATTTGTGTTGAGAGGCTTTGCAGAGGGAATTCAAATTATTGACATTCGTGAAGAGCTCGAAAATATTTACAAGATTGAAGTGAAAGATATATATAGAATGACAACTAAGAGTATGCCGTTATACTTAGTTGTTACCAATTCAAAAATAACCCTAGATTATCTCAATAAAAATATCAGAATAATCGAGCATACTAGAATCAGTTGGGAACACAGGAGGCAGAATAAACGTATTATTCAGTGCCACATCTGCCAGTTGTGGGGGCACGCCACCTCAAACTGCGGACGTGCTCCAAGGTGCCTGAAATGTGCAGGCTATCATTTAACGCCTGAATGCACAAAAGATCGCGCACTGCCTGCCAAATGTGCGAACTGCAAAGGGGATCATCCCGATAACGCTGAAGTCTGCCCCGATTTTATTAAGAGGAAGATCTGGATGGAGGAAAGAAGAGCTCAGCAATCCTCGAAACCAACCCCCAAATTTATCCCTGCACCCCCTCCCAAGACCAACCCCTGGATGCAGAAATCAAATAACATTCACTCAGAATTCCCAAGTCTCCCAAGCAAAAATGTTCCTCAAACCACTCCTAAAAATGTCCACCCCCAACCCCCGTCAAGTAGAACCATCAGCCAACCTAGCAACACGAACGCTGATATTAACAAGTTTGCCGAATTGAATAGTCTGTTCCAGGAACTACATTCGCTTGTAAATTTAGAAAAATTAACCAGGGCAGTTTCTGATCTCCTTCTAGAGATGAGAAAAGCAACGACGAAAATTGAGAAATTCATGGTATACAATAACTTTGTTACTGGAATAGACAACTATGCTATATAGGCAGGTAGGTGATAAAACAGTAACTCAAAAACGATATAATCTCAAAATTATTTTTTGTAATATAAATTCAGTACAAAATAAACTCCCGATAGTCAGACATTTTCTCGAAATTCAGAAACCTGATATTTTCTTTCTTATGGAGACGTTCCTTAAACCACATAAAACAGTAAACTTTAGAAACTCAAACTATCGTCTGTATAGACAAGATCGCCCCGGCGATGCCGACGGTGGCGGTGTCGCTTTACTAATCAAAAAAGGCATCAAATTCAAAATACTGCAACAAAATAACTCTTCAATTGAGCATATTGCGATACTGTTTGATAATAAAATTAAAATTGTCGGTGCATACAACCCTCCCGGAAACAAACTTACACTTTCAGATTTTCACAATATATTTAATACGCATAACAAAGTTCTGGTGCTTGGTGATCTCAACTGCAAGCATCCGCAGTGGGATCAATATACCAACCACCCTAACGCAAACGGAAATACTCTCATGAAGTTCTGCGACAACACGGATTGTGAAGTGTTCCACACCATCGAACCTACATACCATCCCTTTCAAGCAAACCAATATCCCAGTATATTAGACATTGCCATTGGAAAAAACATTAATAACATCTACAAAATAAAAACCCTACCCGACCTTACCTCAGATCACGATCCTGTCCTTATCCAATTAAAACTATCCCACAACATAGATAATAACGATAATAAAATAATTTTTAACTATAATAAAACTAATTGGAATTTATTTCGCAAATATATTAACAATAATTTAATAATAATTGACAATATTTTAAACTTAAACCACTTAGAAAAAATAATTGATAACCTTCAGAAAATAATACTAAATGCTAGAGATCAGTCAACGACAACCAAACGAATATCACATAAGAAAAATACGCTTCCAGACAACATCATCGATTGTATCAAAGATAGAAATAAGGCCAGGAAAAAATGGCAACAAACCAGAAATATAAGAGATCACGAAGCACTTAACCAACTACAACAAAAAATAAAAATTCTAATTAATGAACACAGAAATAATGAATGGTCCAACTTCTTAGAGACACTAAAGCCAGGGGACAATTCATTATGGAAAATCGCACGTCATTTTAGACAAAAATATAGTGAAATAAACAAAATCACACATAATGGAAACACATATTACAATACCCCGGAAATCGCAGAACAGTTCGGAGAGTATTTTCAAAATAACTTTGTCAACCATACACAGCACACACAAATTCACCAAAACATAACACAGTCAGTTCAAAATTACTTAAATTCACTCAACATAGATAATACAAAAAATTTAACAACATGATTTGAAATATATAATACAATTCAACGACTTAAAAATAAAACTGCCCCCGGAATAGATACCTTACATAATATTTTACTTAAAAACATCCCCAAGAAGGCCATTGTACAAATTACATACATAACTAATTTTATTATTAAAACAGGGCAATATCCCGATATGCTCAAGATAGCCAACGTCATCCCCGTTATCAAAGCTAATAAACAGCCAAGTTATGTAGATAGCTATAGACCTATTTCCCTCCTAAACAACATAGCAAAGGTGATCGACAAAATCATATTATACAGGCTCAAACAATTTGTTGAGAAACAAAACATTATTCCCTCTGAGCAATACGGATTCAGAAGCGGCCACAGCACTATTTCTCAAATAGTTCGAGTAATAAATTATATAAGGGAAGGTTTTCAAACCAAAAACAAAGCTGTCATGGTAACAATTGATATACAAATTCTTTCGATTCCGTATGGCTCGAGGGATTAATGCATAAATTAATTAAGGTAAAAATACCAGACTATTTAATAAAAATATTATATGCATACTTATCAAAAAGAACTTTTTACACCAAAATTAATAATCATTCTGCTGGACCATATCAAATCCAAGCTGGAGTACCGCAAGGGTCGGTGTTATCACCTTTGCTATACTCCCTATTTACTCACGATTAACCAACATCCCCTAATCTGTTAACAGCAATGTATGCCGATGACACTTGTTTTGTATCATCTGCACAGAATCAAAATGATGCACTCAACACAGTTCAAACACATATTAATACAAAAATAATACCTTACTTTCACGAATACAAATTAGCTATTAATGAATCCAAAACAGAGTATTTATTACTCAGGAGAATAGCTAAGAAAAACACATAATTGCAGTCTTTGCTGTGTGTAAATGGGCACAATATACAGCCTAGTAATACCCTAAAATACTTAGGGTATACTATTCAAGCGAACACAAACGCGAATGCTCATATCATGCAACAGGTGCGCAAGGCAAAGATCGCAATGAAACAACTTTATCCACTCATTTGTACACGCAGTAACTTAACAACACAAAACAAAATACTCACTTATACTTACATCATAAGACCAATCCTTACATATGCAGCTCCCGTTTATTATAACGGGACTAAACACAACTTCCACTCCCTACAGGTGATACAGAATAAGTGTTTGAGGATGGCAATTAAACACAATACTTATCCCAAACTACCCAAAACCTCTTGGATTCATGACAAAGCCGATATACCCACTATCAGAGACTTCATATCTAAAATATCACGAAACTTTTATAACAACTGTCTGCCAGATGATCTTTGGAAAAATCTCAAAGACGCAAATCGCGCAGGAGACATCCGCGATAGTGGGTGTAGACTTCTGCATGGCTCGCTAATTACATAACTAGGGTGATTAACTCCAAACCTATATTCACACAAAATTGTGCAATCAACTCATTACAGTAAATAAATAAACTAAATTAACGTCAGTCACGTTGCCGCCTCCAAAACTAAACCCCATATCAATTTGAGTCACTGTTTTTTAGGTATTTTTCAGTGATATAACAGCCGAAAAATACAAGGTGTCAGAATCCAATACGGGACAAAGTTATTGTGTACTGCGATTACCAATGGATGATGCTGTTGCAAGGAGCCATTGATATAGTAGATTTTAACAGGATCAAGAAAAATTCGCCAGAACATCGGCCTCATTTACTGTATTTTTCTTGACTAATGTAAAGGGAGTAATAGTATAAAATAAAGACCTTTTTGAATTGAATTGAACCCGCGATTGATGACCCTGTTTTTTAGCTACTTTTCAGGGAATACACAGCCGAAATATGCTAGGAGCCATAATTATATTGCGGGACAAAGCTATTGTAGAAAATGATTACCTATGGATAGTGCTACGGCAAGGAGCCATAGATCACAGAAGACACGACACACAGAAATGATGGAAAAAGGCCAGAACATCGGCAGACATTTGACATGTAATTTCCACCCTTTCTGTATAAGGGAAACAAAATTGTAAAAATAAAGCACCTTTTTAATTAATTAAATTAACCCGCGATTGAGGAAATTTGTGCCTGTTTTTCCATAAGAAAGCATGTAAAAAAATGACGTATTTTAAGCTAATTGAGCAATTCTGACACTTTTCAACCGTAATATTTGAGGAAGATATGATATATTCAAGTAATGATTCCAATTAACAAACAGTGATTGGAACAAGAAGTTTATGATCTGTATCTGTAGGCTACGATTTAGCTAGACTACAAATTCCATTCCGGCAACCTTCAGGACCATTGATTATGAGAAAAAATTACCATTCGAGGAATTGTAAAAGAATAATAAATTACTTATAAATTGAAAACTTTTCGCCTATTATGATATTTTTACTTGAGGAGGATATGATATATTCTAGTAATGATTCCAATTAACAAACAGTGAAATAAGAAGTTAATGATCTGTATCTGCAGACTACGATTTAGCTAGACCACAAATTATATTCCGACAACCTTCAGGACCATTGATTACGAGAAAAAAATCACCATTCGACGTATTTTTTAAAAGAATAATAAATTATTTATAAATTGAAATCCTGAATTTGTCGATCACGAATTGTTTATTATTTTTTCTATATTGTCTATTTTCCCATAGTTAAACATATACTATTATTTATTATCTATTTTTTATATGTGAGGTCGAAGGAGATTCTTTAATAGCCTTTAGGCAACAATTTTCCCTGATATGTGATGAAAACATACAGAAAATACTATACGCACTTGAACTAATAGATAACCGCATGTTTTGGAGGCATGTCTTACAGATATCCTAGTTAAGTACTTATCCCACAATGTGGTAACTGCCGTATTTCTGTGCGGGAAAAAGTCGATCCCCCGTTTTATATCCGAAGAGACCTCAAAAAATACTTATATGGTTAAGAGAAATCGATATACGAGACCCACTACTTTTTTTCCGACCAAAAATTCAATTACAATTTAAACTACAATACATCTCAAAAATCTATATAAAATTTACATATGAGGTTATAGGCACTCTTCAATAGCCTTTAGGCGACTCTACCCCATAACAGAAGGATACTATTCGTACATAACTCAAAAGGTGACGGCTCGGGTTGTAATCGAGTCTAACCGACACCCTAAGTTTTTTGTACTCCTCCCACTGTGTGGTACCTGTCATATCTCGGTGTAGGAAAAGTCGGTACCCTTTTTATACCCGAAGGAACCTCATTGTATGCTATCAAAATTATATATCACAACTAAAACAATAAATATTTTTGTAGGTAAATACTCAAAAGATACTTACTCGTTTGCCTATTTTCTTCTGCAGCAATCTTCACCCCAGGCGCGAGCTGTTGTGTACCACACGTCATCGCGATTTTAGAAGAGCCCATCTAATTCGGACGTCAGACTAGAAATAAAAATTTATTAGTCTAATATTTTACTAACCAAAATTTTTAACAATTGACAATCAATTAAACTTTTTTGCATAAATCTATCTACATCCCTTCACTTTTTATAACAAACAATGATGATCTTACCACAAAAACTATTACATCGTCGCAGACTAGTGAAATTACTAGTAAAAACAATTATATATGGGTGTATATTTCCATATTAATTAATTTTTTTTATGCAACTCTAAATAAAAAGGTTCAAAATATTCATAAAAAAAAATCTCCTCAGATGTCTATTCTACATAAGAATCAATGCATATTTATACTTTCATCTGAGTCGATGACGTCATAGATTCTCGTTACTAATAACATACCTTATCAACGAAAACCGACAAGTCTAAACAAGTTCATATTAAAACGGATACATGATTTCAAAAAAACTTGGGTTATGATGAAAAATTATATGATTGTAACAGTGATTTTTCATTATGTCCAAAACATAATATTCCACCTAGTTCAAAATATAAAAAGTTATTGTCTACCCATTATCCTAAAAATAATTATAAAATTCACTACCGGACACTAAAAGATTGACATTGAAAAAGATACATAGGTTTCTAAAATTCGAGCGGAATTCTTGGTTGAAGACATATTGATTTAAACAACCATTTGAGAAATTTAGCAAACAATGATTCTGAATCATCATAAACTTATTAATAAAACAATGGGAAATTCTCGAAAGTACCGTTATGTTAAATTACTTAAATCTTGAAACGGCCGCTACAGCATAAAACATTTCATTGCAATTCCTTTGTTACATTATTGTACAATTTTTAATGAAAATCTAGTAGCTATTAAATTAAAAAGGGCTGAAATAGTTTTCGGTAAACCTCTTTATATAGGTGTGACTATTTTTTGATTTTATGATACCGAAATTGGATCTTAAAGACGTAAATTACTAAAAAACAATATGTACGGTCTTATCTCCCTACATCAACTGATATTTTTTGGTTCAAAGACATATTTTTAACCCCAAACTCACGTATACGTTAGAAGCGTAATTAAATTATAATCTACCCCCATCCATCGTTCTTATAAACTTTTTTAATGAAATTTTTACTAAAAAACAATATATACGGCCTTATCTTCCTACATTAACTAATATTTTTTGAAAAAACATCTAAAGAAATGTGTCATATTTCAACAAAAAAATATTTATTACTCACGCTTTAAGGGAACAACTTATCACTTGCACACCTTATTTAACACTGAAAATATCAATTTTTAATACACACGTCTTTGTCCATTCATTAAGCCGGTGACGTCGGCGGCCGTATAGATTACTAAGATTTCAATAATTTTGTCTCTACTTAATATAAAATTAATATTGGATTACTTTATTGGAGAAAAAATATTTTCGTATTATCAGTAATCAACCGCAATATCTCACAATGAATAAAATACTGAATCGAATAGTAGAAAACAAAATGAATTGAGGAAACTTATCACTAATCAAAAAATAACTACAAAGTATGATGAATGTGGTTTTAACAATAAACCATTATGATACATTGTTGCAATGAATGGTGTGTTGTTCCAGCCAGACGCTGATAGTGCAGAATATGCAGCGTAAGTATTCTAGATATTTGACCCTGGTAAAGCAGCCGCCGACGTCACCGGCTTAATGAATGGACAAAGACGTGTGTATTAAAAATTGATATTTTCAGTGTTAAATAAGGTGTGCAAGTGATAAGTTGTTCCCTTAAAGCGTGAGTAATAAATATTTTTTTGTTGAAATATGACACATTTCTTTAGATGTTTTTTCAAAAAATATCAGTTAATGTAGGAAGATAAGGCCGTATATATTGTTTTTTAGTAAAAATTTCATTAAAAAAGTTTATACGAACGATGGATGGGGGTAGATTATAATTTAATTACGCTTCTAACGTATACGTGAGTTTGGGGTTAGAAATATGTCTTTGAACCAAAAAATATCAGTTGCTGTAGGGAGATAAGGCCGCACATATTGTTTTTTAGTAATTTACGTCTTTAAGATCCAATTTCGGTATCATAAAATCAAAAAATAGTCACACCTATATAAAGATGTGCATCTACAAATGATTCTTCAGAATCACTTTCGATATCAACTTCATCATTCTCGCTATCTCCGTCTTCGGCCAAATTAATAATAATATTATCTACAACAGTATCTAAAAGTGGTTCATTGTTCATAAATTCATCTTCAATCTTTATAACATGGTCACATTTAACTTTCCGATCATTTGCAGAAAATGTGTCAAAAAATTCATTACAGAATTATTTAACCTTGTTAAATTGAAGGTAACATTTCGTTTGGCCACATATTCTTTAAGTGCCGCCCCAACACTCTCGATCGGATTTAAGTACGGGTGATAAGGGGGTAGCCTTAAAACTCGCAATCCATGTCGAATAAACAATTCATCAATTTTATAAGTTTTATATTGCGGTTTGTACATTTTTGCAACGTTATAAAGATCCGGTTTTAACATTTGTTCACTGTAATATATGTTTCTTTTAGAAAGCCAGTTTTTTTATTGTTGTTTAGTCCAAGCAGTCGTAGGTAATTTTTCATTTAGAACATTGTGATATGGGGCGTTATCAATTACCACAACTGCGTTTTTTGGCAGGTTTAGAATACGTTTTTCTTGTACTCACTTCTCATAATTTTCGTACGCTATTTCATTATGATAATCTCCTGTTTTTGACTGGGAGTTCCACATAATACCAGCATTAGGTACAAAACCATTTTCACTTCCTGCATTGACAATGATGAGCCTATTACCTTTTGAAACGGGTTTTCTTAATCCTTCGTCACTCTTGTCGCTCCATCCTTTAAGGTTCGTGTGACATGAATGAATGTATGTTTCATCCATATAAATGATAGGTTTGTTCTGTTCTCTGCACTTTTTTATGTTTCTTAAATATAGTAGGCGTAAATGTCTGATTTCGTGACGTTCCATTAACAAACTTGTGTTGTTTTTCATGTTGGTCCAACGAAAACCCAAAGAATGTATTTGTTTCCGCAGAGAATCGTGACTTCCTGCGAAGCCATAACTATTTACAAAGGTTTGGTGTACATTTATTAACGTGGGTACTTTTTTCTCGAATATGTGAAAATTTATTATGCACCTTCTAAGCACAGTTTTGTCGAATTGATCCATACGGATACTTGACGTTCTTTGTTTTTTAGTAGGCACATCAGTGTCAGCATTACTTCCTGCCAGAGCTTTTTTTTTAATACGGGAAAGCGTTCTTTGATTAACTTTCATAGCTGCAGAAACTCGTTCAATGACCTGATAATAAAATAAGTTGATATGAATGGTGTGTTAAAAGTTTTACTCATGTGTATTTTTATACAAATAAAATGAGGAAGTAGTTAAATTTGTAATCAGTGACCGTTCTATGAAATAAAAAATTTTGTCGTGGTTTACGGCCATTTAAAAGGAGTATTAAATTCAAAAATACAATATTACGTTTCAGTTCATTAGTTGTTTTAAACGATCTTTAGATTTTAGCTCAAGCATATTTTGATATGACCAAACCGCAGTTGTAACTGAAATTGGAAGATGGTTCAAAACAAATAATAAAACCGAAACGTAACAGAGATAGTTATGAAATGAGTATAATAATTATAATTTTAAGCTAAAAAGCCTGTTACATTTAAATAGGTATCTTACACAAAATAAACATGTGCCCTTTTATATACTACTGTAGACAGAAACAGAATAGTTATTTATGCAACAAATGCATAAAGTGGTGCTTTCTTTCACGAATGAAAAAATTGACGCAGGCATGCAAAAACCAAAAAATGTCTCATTTAGGTTGCTCTAAATGGACTAAAAATGGCGTAGACTTGTTTGTAATGATGGCATAACGGTGCATTTAATTGACACATGAGTGCATAATAGTTTTTTATGTAAAAAGTGTGTAAAGTAGCCTTTTTTCGACGAATGCGACAATCACATGAGTCGAAAAAAGGCATTTACACACGAATTGCATACAATATTTTTTCTACTACCGAAAATTTTATCAAAATACAGAAGTTTAATAGTAATTTTCTTTGCGCACTAAACTAGGTTTAATTTTTCTTCAGAAGAAGCTATAACGCTTTTATTGATTCCCAATAAAAGATATTATATATTAGTTAATATTTTGAATATTTTAATCAAAATCAGAGCAAACTAACAAAACAACAGACGAATCCAATTATTAACAATACTAATATTAAAGGTGCAATTTGTGCACTGGGACACTTTCGGAATATTTTGTATTCTACACCATTCTTTAAACAAATTATATTTTGTTTCGTAAATATTCACAGATTTTTGGAGCAATTATTCATTAGAAGCATTCTGTGCTACGTGTAATATGTTTGGTGGTGTATTTTCGAAATAATCTTCTGAGAGATCGTCAGAGGAATCCATCTTTATAATTATATGTACCTACCTATTCCGTTATCTAAAAAAGAATCTCATAGTTTCCTAAAAATGTTCAATACTTAAATATAAATACTTTTGCTTACCCTAGGTATAGTCGGAAGATCTCAATTTCAATTTTAAATGTCAGATTCAATGCACAAAGAAATGTCAGTCACTCACAGCCAACTTAGAGGTACCTACCTATGCACCCTATTCTATTATTTTCCAGTACCCAATAATTATTACGTATGTACTTTACTGAATTCTATATGTTTCAATCTCTGATTTAAAAAAAAACTCAGATTTAATATCCGTTTATTATACCTACCTATATTTTTATAAGACTGTAACTGTATAACTGTGTAACTGTATAACTGTATAAATATATGTCACCTACGCTATTGCCCTTAGGTGGACAGTATATTGTGCTGATTAAGTATTTATATCATTGTAGAATTGCTTAGTTTGTGTTTGTTACGAGGTTATTTAAATTCATGTTTATAATAAAAATATCAGTCTTGTATTTGAAATTATTGTATAAGTTTGTCTTAGAAATAAAGTTAGTTTTTAAAAACACGTTTTCAGTAAATTGAAAGATAAGTGGCGCAGTCAGTAGGATAGTCAATCGAAAGTTAAAGAATATAACATTCGGTTCGTTTCTACGATTTATTGACTATTCGAACAAGTGAATTTTAACTATTGGAACTCTTAGTTGGGCGAACTGAGTAACTCAACTAGAAGATCTGTGTTGTGCGAGAAACCGGAAGAATCAAGAGGAGATTGGTTGTTCCTGTGCAGTCCGAGCCAATGGAAAGGATCTTCGTTCTATTACTGTAAGTGTTTTTATGTCATATAGAGGGAATATTGATTATTTTTCTGACACATCTGACGATTCTGACTCAAATTCTGATTCAAATAATTCAAATTCAGGCTCAAACTCTTCTAACACTAAAATAAAATTAACTTTAGCATCACCAAAACTTTTTCACATAAATAATTTTAATAAAATGGCTACTCCACAATTACCAATTTTAAGAAAAGAATATCTGGATATGATACCAGAATTTGATGGCAACAATGCATTACTTCCTAGATTTATTGAAATTTCAGAGAAATTAGTTAGTAAGTTTTATAATACTGCAGATGTAGGGGATTTTCAAAATGAATATTTGATGTCCAGCATCTTAGCAAAAATAAAAGGTGGAGCAGCTATAAACATTTTTTCTTGTACGATAAGAACTTGGGAAAATCTAAAAGATGCACTTCTTAATACTTATGCTGATAAAAGAGATATTTACACACTAAATATAGAACTTTCGGAAATGAAACAAGGCAATGAAACGCCTTTCGAATTTTATAATAGAATTCAACATTTATTAAATCCTCAAATTTCTTATCTCATCACACATTTAATTTTAGGAAATTATTTTAAAAATTTGGCACTCAGAGTATTGCTACGCGGTTTAAAAGAACCTTTAGGTACATTAATGCGTACGAAAAATCCAGAAAATTTAAATATTGCTTTAAATGTTCTTACTAATGATTTTCAAGTTTATATGACCCAGAATAATCATCCCAAAAATATTTTTTCAAATCTAAATACGCAAAATTATTCTCATAAAAATAAAACCAATTTCCAAAATAACGTGGCAAATAGGCAGCCACCTCCTAAGCCAAATTCTATGCAGAATTATCAACACACTAATCGAAATCCCGCATCAAACCCACAAAATCGTTCATCAACTTCTTATAATCCTTCTAATAGGAATAATACAAACCTTTCTAATAATGGTCATAACGTTTTTAAACCTAATCCAAATCAAAGATTTTCAAATCCAACTCCAATGAGTATGTCTACCAGAAACACACCTAGACCCCAACCCCAAAATTATCAAAATCGGTTCCAACACAATCCTAATCAACCTAGAAATTTTATCTCGGAAGAACTCCATAATATAGACGATTCCGATTGTATTAATGATGAATCCGATAATTTTTTAGAGACACCAGCCTCGGAACCAAATCAAACATTATCGAATTATTAAACTTAAATAATTCAGAAAGTGTGTTACCCTATATAATTTTCCCAGAACAAAATCTAAAAGTTTTAATTGATACTGGTAGCACAAGATCCTTTGTGACACCAGCTGTAGCTGAAAAATATTTCAAAAAATCGTATGTCAAAAAACCATTCCATGTAAAATCTGCCTTTGGTAGCAGTCAACAAAATTTCTGCACTTTTATTCCAGTCCCAAAAATGTTTAATTATAGGAAACCGCTTAATTTAGAATATTGCGTTTTCAAATTTCACGATCATTTTGATTGTTTGTTAGGATTAGATAATTTAAAAATACTTAATGCAATTATTGACTTAAATAATAATTTGCTTATGACTCCTTATAGTCAAATTAAAATGAATTACTTTGACATTAAAACCGGATCCACGAATTGTATAGTAGTGCATCCACGTTGTGAACAAGTAATTAAATTAAATATTGAAAATGTAAAAAATGGTAATGTAATTATACCATATACACGAATTGGGAAATTAGAAATCCCGGAATGTTTAACAAAAGTTGAAAATAATATAGCTTTATGTACAATTTTAAATCCTTCAGAATCCAACTTTCGAGTAGACTTAAGCCCTTCTATCAGTGTTGAGACATTCGATGAATACGAACAAACCCTCAACCCAAATTTTATCAATATTTATTCTGAAAATGTTAAATTTGATATATCGAAAGTTAGAACTGAACATATGAATTCCGAAGAGAAACAATCTGTATTAAAATTAGTTCAAGAGTATAGTGATATTTTTCATGTTGAAGGAAATCAGCTTACTTTCACAAGTAAAATAAAACATCATATTAAAACTTCTAATGATATACCTATTTATTCAAAATCATACAGATATCCTGAGATTCACCGAACGGAAATTCAAAAACAAATTCAAAAAATGTTAAATGATAATATTATTAGGCCGTCCAGCTCTCCGTGGTCGAGCAATATATGGCTAGTTCCAAAGAAGCTAGATGCTTCTCAAAAGCCAAAGTATCGACTCGTTGTTGATTATCGAAAACTGAATGAGATCACAATTGGAGATCGATAGCCATTACCAGATATTACAACGTTACTAGATAAGCTTGGACGTTGTCAATATTTTACAACATTAGATCTCGCTTCTGGTTTCCATCAGATCGAGATGGCTGAGGAGGATATTCCGAAAACAGCCTTTAATATTGAAAATGGGCACTATGAATATGTGCGCATGCCCATGGGTCTGAAAGGGGCTCCTGCAACCTTTCAAAGGGTCATGGACAATATCCTAAGAGGTATACAGAACGAGAAATGTTTGGTGTACCTTGATGATATAATTGTGTTCAGTACCAGCTTACAAGAACACATCACAAATTTCAAAGAAGTATTCAATAGATTAAGAGATTCTAATTTTAAATTACAAATTGATAAATGCGAATTCTTGCGAAAACAAGTAGCATATCTAGGACATATTGTCACGCCAGAAGGTGTAAAACCGAACCCAGATAAAATTTTAGCAATTCAAAAATTTCCGATACCAAAAAATTCAAAACAGTTAAAAGGATTCCTAGGACTCCTAGGGTATTATCGAAAATTTATAAAAGATTTTTCAAAATTAACTAAACCATTAACTATCAGATTGAAAAAAGATGCAATTATCAATGTAAATGATTCAGATTATGTCGAATGTTTTGAAATGTGTAAAAATCTGTTGATAAATGAACCAATACTTCAATATCCAGATTTTACAAAACCCTTTAACCTTACCACAGACGCCAGCAATTATGCTTTAGGTGCTGTTTTAAGCCAAGGCAAAATAGGCTCTGATTTACCTGTGGCTTACGCCAGCAGAACCTTAAATGATTCAGAATGCAACTATTCTGTAATCGAGAAAGAACTTCTTGCCATAGTTTGGGCAGCGAAATACTTCCGCCCGTATCTTTTTGGCAGAAAATTTACAATAGTTACCGACCATAAACCACTTCAATGGTTATTCTCACTTAAAGATCCAAGTTCAAAGCTTGTCAGATGGCGCTTGAAACTTGAAGAATATGATTATGATATCGTATACAAAAAAGGTGCTTTAAATACCAATAGCGATTGTTTGTCCCGAATTCAAATAAATATTAATGAAACTGAATTACAAGAACCCCAATGTTCTAAAAATTTATTAGTTTATATGGACAAATTTAATAAAAAACTTTCATCATCTCCCGATGATAATAGATCTCTAATAGTTGAAACGGATAATGAAAGTGACAATAATGATGATGATGACGAAGACATCACAGTTCATACAAATGAAGAGAATCCTGTAATCGGTATACCAATTTCAGATTCAGCGATAAATATTGGTAAAAATCAATTAATATTTTCAGAAGTAAATTTCGAACCAGCCATACCCACTATTATAAAACTGTATGAAAATAAACAAAGAATCATTGTACAATTATCTAAAAATAATTTTGAGCAAGATGTGATTAATTTCGTGAAAGAATACATAGTACCTAAAACTAAATATTTTATCTATTTCGAAGACCCAATTTATGAAAAATTCAGTGTCATTCTACAAAATCACTTTCAAGATTCTCAAATCGACTTTGTTAAATGTAATAAAAAATTAATAGATGTTCCTTTAAATGAAGTTAAAGAAGTTATTCAAAATTACCACGAGGGTAAGACTAATCATAGAGGTCTAGATGAAACTGAAAATCAATTAAAAGCTTTGTATTATTGGCCTAATCAAAGAGCATCTATACAAACTTATATAAACGAATGCGAAGTTTGCCAGTTGAGCAAATATGATAGAAAACCGATAAAACCATTATTAAATGTTACTCCTACAGCGACTAAACCTTTCCAAATTTTGCATTTAGACACGATAACCTTAGAAAATTGTAAATTTATTACGATAATAGATTCATTTTCTAAATATGGTCAAATGTATGAATTAAAATCTAGACAAGGAATAGAAGTAGCTCATAGTCTAATTAAATATTTTACACACCATTGTATACCAGAACAAATAATTTCGGATAATGGAACTGAGTTGAAAAATTCTGTTGTAAGGGAATTATTAGAAACGCATAAAATAAAAATTCATTTTATAAGTTCTCAACATCCAGAATCGAATGGAATTGCCGAAAGATTCCACTCTACAATTATTGAACACATCAGACTTTTGAATAATCAAAAAGATTTTAAAAATGAGACTATTGAAAATAAAATACTTTATGCATTATTAGCCTATAATAATAGTGTTCATTCTGCAACAAAATTGAAACCTAACGAAATAATTACTGGACACATAGATAGTAATACACCTTTCGATATAGAATTAGATCGACAAGTAGTTAATAATTATATACAAACTCATAAAGATAAAATGAAAATTTTGTACTCGAATTTAAATCAAAAATTACAGGAAAATAAATCAAAAGTAATATCTAAAGCCAATAAAAGCCGTGAAGAATTACCAGATACAATACCCACTAAAGTGTATGTACGTAATAAACAGGCACAAGGTAAAACCAAAAATAAATATAAAAGTGAAGAAATTAAAATTAAAAATATCCGACTAAAAACAGCAAAAATCACTGCTAGACACAAAAATACTTCAGAAAATATTCATCTTTCAAACATAAAACGTCCAAAAAAGACTCCATATAAATTCATTTCAGGTTCGTCACCGTCGGAGACGCAACAATCAAAATAAAAGATGTTACCCATAACTTGGGAATACTTCCCATAAATCTTGGATATGCCAAACTGCAGAAATCCAGCCATACTTTTGTTGATTTTTATAATTTAAGTCCACTACTAGTAGAATATAATAAGTTAAGTATACAATACAATCACGTTAAATATAATATGTCTAATGATACATTTTTTCTAACTGAAACAGAAAATATTGTAAATATAATAGAGTACACTAAGAATAGTATAGATGATAAATTTAATAACATTAATATTCATTCAACCTTAGATAGACCAAAGAGAGGGTTAATTAACGGTCTTGGATCAATAGTAAAAACCATTACGGGAAATTTGGACTCTGAAGATGGAGAAAGAATTAATTCAATCATGGAACATTTAAAACAAAATCAAGAAAACTTGCAAACTCAAATTAAAATGCAATATTCTGTTAGTCACCAAATAATTGATAATTTTAATAAGACAATTCAGGACATCCAGTATAATGAGAAAATATTAAAAACGGAAATATTTGAGATAAGAGATATTTTAGATTTTCAAGCAAATGCAGAAAATATTATTTATTTAAAACAGCTATTCAACGAACTTCTTATCACATTCAATGTAATTTTAGACGTTTTAGAAACGGTAGAAAATCCATTAACCTTCTGTAAACTTAAAACATTACATCCAAGTATTATAAAATCTGACGACTTATTTGCAGAGTTGCAAAAAGTGCATTATTACTATCAAACGGAAGTACCTTTCGAATTAAAACATAAAAACATTTTAGAATTTGAAGCCGTCATAGACGTAGTTTGTAAAGTAGAAAATAATCAAATACAATATTTTTTATCGATACCTATTAATTATGATGTTTTATTTAATCTTTTTTATATGTTACCTATACCCACAGAAATTGAATCAGAATACGTAACATTAATACCTAATTCAAAATTTTTACTAAAATCAAATAATGTCATTAAACCTCTAAATGACATTTGCACTCGCGGCAATATTTTTCAATGTCCTAACCATTTGCAAGACAATAATAATTATGGGTGCGAAGAAAACATATTGCTAGCAGGAAATTCTACATTTTGTCAATATACAAAAATTGAAATAATTAAGAATCATATTGAAATTATTCCGGAGATAAATCAATTTTTGGCAATATTTCCAGTAGAAGAAAAATTAATCATAAAATGTAAGCAAGAAACTGAAGTGAAAACTCTTAAAGGCATTTATTTAATTGAAAATTCAGCATGTAAAATTATATTTAGAAATCAAGAGTTAATATTTCAACAAAAAACTTTTGGACAACCTTTTGTAATAAATGAATTAAAATTGAAATTAAATCAATTACACGTTTCTCCGATGAAGATTGATTTAAAAAGTTTAAAAATAAAGGATATTCCAAATCAACTGGTAACGCCAATATTCACAGAAAACCATAACTTTCACATTCCCAGTATTTGGACTATTCTTCTTTATACAGCATTGATAGTGGCCTTCCTGTGGATCATGTACAAGAGGAAACATTCAGGAAGGACGAGTAAGAGTCAGCAGGAGTCAACGGAAGATGGGATCCAGCTTCCAGGAGAAGCTTCCTTCTAAAGGGGGAGGTGTCACCTACGCCATTGCCCTTAGGTGGACAGTATATTGTGCTGATTAAGTATTTATATCATTGTAGAATTGTTTAGTTTGTGTTTGTTACGAGGTTATTTAAATTCATGTTTATAATAAAAATATCAGTCTTGTATTTGAAATTATTGTATTAGTTTGTCTTAGAAATAAAGTTAGTTTTTAAAAACACGTTTTCAGTAAATTAAAAGATAAGTTATATAAAGTATAACTGTATAACTGTATAACTGTATAACTGTATAACTGTATATCTGTATAACTGTATAACTGTATAACTGTATAACTGTATAACTGTATAACTGTATAACTGTATAACTGTATAACTGTATAACTGTATAACTGTATAACTGTATAACTGTATAACTGTATAACTGTATAACTGTATAACTGTATAACTGTATAACTGTATAACTGTATAACTGTATAACTGTATAACTGTATAACTGTATAACTGTATAACTGTATAACTGTATAACTGTATAACTGTATAACTGTATAACTGTATAACTGTATAACTGTATAACTGTATAACTGTATAACTGTATAACTGTATAACTGTATAACTGTATAACTGTATAACTGTATAACTGTATAACTGTATAACTGTATAACTGTATAACTGTATAACTGTATAACTGTATAACTGTATAACTGTATAACTGTATAACTGTATAACTGTATAACTGTATAACTGTATAACTGTATAACTGTATAACTGTATAACTGTATAACTGTATAACTGTATAACTGTATAACTGTATAACTGTATAACTGTATAACTGTATAACTGTATAACTGTATAACTGTATAACTGTATAACTGTATAACTGTATAACTGTATAACTGTATAACTGTATAACTGTATAACTGTATAACTGTATAACTGTATAACTGTATAACTGTATAACTGTATAACTGTATAACTGTATAACTGTATAACTGTATAACTGTATAACTGTATAACTGTATAACTGTATAACTGTATAACTGTATAACTGTATAACTGTATAACTGTATAACTGTATAACTGTATAACTGTATAACTGTATAACTGTATAACTGTATAACTGTATAACTGTATAACTGTATAACTGTATAACTGTATAACTGTATAACTGTATAACTGTATAACTGTATAACTGTATAACTGTATAACTGTATAACTGTATAACTGTATAACTGTATAACTGTATAACTGTATAACTGTATAACTGTATAACTGTATAACTGTATAACTGTATAACTGTATAACTGTATAACTGTATAACTGTATAACTGTATAACTGTATAACTGTATAACTGTATAACTGTATAACTGTATAACTGTATAACTGTATAACTGTATAACTGTATAACTGTATAACTGTATAACTGTATAACTGTATAACTGTATAACTGTATAACTGTATAACTGTATAACTGTATAACTGTATAACTGTATAACTGTATAACTGTATAACTGTATAACTGTATAACTGTATAACTGTATAACTGTATAACTGTATAACTGTATAACTGTATAACTGTATAACTGTATAACTGTATAACTGTATAACTGTATAACTGTATAACTGTATAACTGTATAACTGTATAACTGTATAACTGTATAACTGTATAACTGTATAACTGTATAACTGTATAACTGTATAACTGTATAACTGTATAACTGTATAACTGTATAACTGTATAACTGTATAACTGTATAACTGTATAACTGTATAACTGTATAACTGTATAACTGTATAACTGTATAACTGTATAACTGTATAACTGCATAACTGTATAACTGTATAACTGTATAACTGTATGACTGTATAACTGTATGACTGTATAACTGTATAACTGTATAACTGTATAACTGTATAACTGTATAACTGTATAACTGTATAACTGTATAACTGTATAACTGTATAACTGTATAACTGTATAACTGTATAACTGTATAACTGTATAACTGTATAACTGTATAACTGTATAACTGTATAACTGTATAACTGTATAACTGTATAACTGTATAACTGTATTACTGTATTACTGTATAACTGTATAACTGTATTACTGTATTACTGTATAACTGTATAACTGTATAACTGTTGAACTGTATAACTGTATAACTGTATAACTGTATAACTGTATAACTGTATAACTGTATAGCTGTATAGCTGTATAACTGTATAACTGTATAACTGTATAACTGTATAACTGTATAACTGTATAACTGTATAACTGTATAACTGTATAACTGTATAACTGTATAACTGTATAACTGTATAACTGTATAACTGTATAACTGTATAACTGTATAACTGTATAACTGTATAACTGTATAAATGTATAACTGTATAACTGTATACCTGTATAACTGTATAACTGTATAACTGTATAACTGTATAACTGTATAACTGTATAACTGTATAACTGTATAACTGTATAACTGTATAACTGTATAACTGTATAACTGTATAACTGTATAACTGTATAACTGTATAACTGTATAACTGTATAACTGTATAACTGTATAACTGTATAACTGTATAACTGTATAACTGTATAACTGTATAACTGTATAACTGTATAACTGTATAACTGTATAACTGTATAACTGTATAACTGTATAACTGTATAACACTGTATTCACAATCACAAGCCCTCGTCAGTATGTCAGTCAAGTAAGCAGCTAAAAACTCTGAAGGATTGTCATTGGAAGTTTTGGATATTTTCCATCAATACGTACAACCTTGCTAACATTGTAAGTAAGGTTAGGTTTTTTTATTCATTCAAAACTTTTAAGTATTTAATTATAATGTAGCTCCCTGATGATGACAATATTCATTGTCGAAATATTGGAAATATAATGTTGTAAGAGTACACTTTTCGTTTTGCTGCTTCTCCCAAATGATTTGGTCTTTCGATTCTAACTAGTCAGCAAAAGACTACTCTACACTTTCTCTCTCTCTCTCTCTCTCTCTCTCTCTATATATATATATATATATATATATATATATATATACATATACATATATATACATCATAAGAGACAACGGTGAAAGAATTGATCTTAGGTTTCATCGAAATCATCCGATTTACATTTGCAATGTGGTTACAAGTATGTTACAGATATTTTATTTAGATGAGAGATTCAGTGACAGGACAGTGACATTTTCTTCTTTGGATGCATTTATGTTCATACAAAAATACTATAAAGGGCCATTCATTAATGACTCACAAGAAAAAATGTGTACGTGTCCTTATCTTTGAGAGAGAGGGGGCTGAAACCCATTGTTATAGTCAAAATTTAAAATTAAGGATATAGTTCCATGTTAGATGTCGAATGGTTTTCTTAATTCTATAATGTACACTTCATTTTACGAATTTTTATTGCTTATTAAAATCTAGATGTGTTCATGTTTATCCACTTTAAATGTTATAAACCAGGAATTTCCAAACTTTTTTGTATCACGCGCCCTTTTCTTAATATTTAAACCGCTCACGCCTCTCCCCCTTCCCTACTTCTTACACAAATTACGAAACATTTATTTTTACAAGAAGATACAACGTTGTAAGTTCCAATTCAACTTAAAGTACTGGTAAAAGAAAAATAATCAGTGAGAAGGGTGTGATTGCATTTTCTTCGCTAATAAGAGAGATTGTTATAGTTCGCACTATCTGTTCCAGATTTTCTTTACAAAACTTTTGATTTAAGAAATATAAAATTTATTCCACATTTTAGGCCCAAACTGTACCTATACATATAAAACCAAATTAGAAAAATCAAATTGCACTAGATACTATGAGATGTAAATCTATCAACGTTAGTGAGAAACGTACAGGGCTTTTCATTATATATGGACCCTTCCATTTCTCACTTATTATATGTTACAAATAAAAATGTCTCAAATAAGAGTTGAATGGTTATTAAAGTAGTTTTCAAAATCCAACAAAAATATTTTACAGAATGTCCCAAAAAAGAGGGTCAGAGCCAAAGTGTTCTTTCTTAAATGGGACACCCTATATATTTTCATATTTTTAAGCTGTTCACTTCAATCGGAATTCAACAATATATAATTGTTATAGTCTAACCTCAACAGTTCAGAAAATATATACGACACAGTAAGATGTAGTAATCTATCGAATGGAATTCAGTAAATTTGTTTACAAAATAAAGTAATCTCAAACTAACTAAGCCCAAATGAAACTTTAAATATTCTTCAAAATGACCCCCCATATTGTCAATGCATAGTTGGTATATTTGGCGTAAATTCTCTAAACATTTAGAAATAATATCAGCATGATTATTTAAGTTATTAATTTCGCCTTGAATCTTTTCCTGAATTATCTCAAGATTGTTATTTTCGCCAAAGTTAACTATATCTTTCAGCATCCCCCACAAAAAAGAATCTAAGGGAGTTTGGTCGAGGCTATTAGGAGGCCACAGAATTGTCCCATTATTTCCGATCCCCTCTGGAAACTGATTGTTGAGATGCTCTCTCACCTCTAATACATTATGGGGTGATGTCCCATCTTGGTGCCAGATCATAGTATTTAATTGGTCAGCTGTAAATTAATTTTCTAGTATTTCACTTATTTTGCGTATTATGCAGTTTAGGTAAGTTCTTCCTGTTAACTTATAATTGAAAAATATTGGCCCAACCACTTTATTCTGGAATATTCCACACCAAACTTTAATTGATTTCCGTCCACATTTCTTTATTTGTTGCACTTTCCGCTGTCTATGATTTTTATTTTCCCATGAACGTCTATTTTTTCTATTAAACACGCCAGCTGAAGAAAAACTGGATTCATCTGTTCAACAGATTTTCTGAAGGATATCTGGAGCTTCATTCAAGCGACGAAGCATTTCCTGACAAAATATTAACCGTTTCCGTTTGTGCAATTAAGTAAGAGCCTGCACGGGAAGTATCTTATATGGTTCATAATTGTGTCTTTTCAGAGTCCTAAAAATTTTCATAGGATGTTTTTGTAATATATTGGAGCTGGTTACTAACTAGTTTTCAGAGTTTTCTGCAAAAAAGTAGTAGCGCAAAAATTATTCGTTCTTATTCAACTACCATAATATCCAAAGAAATATATATTTTTTTACCTTCAAAATGCAGAAGTGTATCTAAATCATCCTCCTCATTAATCACACACGTTCGTTTTTTCCGAGTTCTTAGTTGTCATTACATGCTGGTATATTCTGTTGAACGTATTTTTGCTAGGCGCATGCCGATTTGGATATAATTCCATAAATTCTCTCCTTGCATCTAATTTGTTATTATTATTTTTAACAAATAGAGAAAATATTTCTATCTTCTCATCATATGTGTACCGCATTTTCCAATCTATCATATACAATGTTTTATAATGGTATAAATAATTACTTGTCAAATATGACAATGCTTTCATTGCCCGTTGTTTATAGTTGGTTTTCATCCCACAGAAAACGATTTTTAAATTAATATATTTTCTGAACTGTCAAGGTTAGACTATAACAATTATATATTGCTGAATTCGGATTGAAGTGGACAGTTTAAAAATATAAAAATATATAGGGTGTCCCATTTAAGAAAGAACACTTTGGCTCTGGCCCTCTTTTCTGGGACATCCTGTATAATATTTTTGTTGAATTTTAAAGACTACATTAATAACCCTTAAACTCTTATTTGAAACATTGTTATCTGCATCAAATAATAAGTGAGATATAGAAGTGTCCATATATAATGAAAAACCCTGTACAGTAATACAATAAAAAATCAGTTAATTTAAAAAATATCTCAACACATTGTTGCTGTTTCCTTTTGATAAAATAATTCACTTATGGTACCCAACAATACAGAGACCAGCACATAAATTGGTGCGAACGGAACATTCACGCAAATTATTTTGAAATCTCGCAATGTAGTAAATGACAGGTGATAAATTCTCGGTGCATGGCTAATATGATTATGAGATACCTGAATGTTGTTTCTTCGCACTTTATAAATGTTTGTACGGATTCTTCAGCAGCTGTGCCATAAGTACATTAATTATGGTTCAGGTATCGACCGAGAGATAGATTCACTTAATTGATTAATAGAATTAAGCGACTTTTCAATTGATTTTTGGTAGCTTTTGAATTAATAATGAAGATAATGTTTTATTGAAATACTTTTAATTTATTCATCCGCATACAAACCTTATTGGAAATATGCTAACAATAAAACATGGAATAACCTAAAAAAGAAAATCTAAGCAGCACATAAAATCAGTATGTACAAAGGAAGCACCTGTATAATTTACGCCAAGTATGTGCGTAGTTATATATTCCAAAAATGCTCAACATTGTTGTTGAATCTGCCACTTGGAAGCTACGTTTTGCGTTCTATGTGGTTAATACGAAATCGGAAGAACGCAGAGACGTATCAGTTGATAGTAAGCGTGCAAGATATTACCGGTAGGTCTAAAATTAATATCGGATTTTCCTTTACATTGCCAATCAACAAATTGATGAAAAAACATGTAGCTATAGTTACAAGCTGTCAGACCCCGATTATATTGATTCTTTATGTTATTCATTGTGAAATTTCAACCTCCACGAATATGTAAAAAAAACGGTAAAACGTTTGAAATATCAAAAGTCAAGGTCGGATTATATGTTCTCAAATGTGAATTTCCGTAGGGGTAGGTGTAAATATTAACAAGAAGTATATACTTTGACTAAACAAATATAGTAAAAGATTACCAAAACTAATATTTTAAGTGAATATGGCCTAGTTCGGTAAAGGTATTAACACAGAGTAGACGTGTATATGGTAGCCGAGCATATCGTAGGTAGGTAGAAGATAAGCGATGTCAACAACGGAAAAAGTTCCACCTGATAGAGGAAAAAATAATATTAGATATGTGGAAATTAATATGGAGACGGAATCAGAGGCAAAACGAAATAGGGAAAATGAGGTAGATAATGAAATGACAAAAAAGTAAAACTATCAGACAATATAATTACGGAAACTAATGTAAGTATTGTACAAAAATAATTGAATGTAAACAATAAAAATATGTATTCTAAATTTGATGAGGGTCCTTATTATGTGTTCATTCAAAATAAAAAAGGTAATATTGGCAAACTTCATAAAATTGATACTGCACGATTAATTTTAAATGCACTACCAGAGATACAAAATAATATTGTCTATATAACGGTAATCGGATGAAATTGAATGAAAGTAGAACTGAACTCGTTTGACAGTGCAAATAAATTTATAAAATCAAAAATCTTAGAGGAAAAAAAGTATGAAGTGTATATAAAAATATTTTACACACAGAAAAAAGGCGTTATTAAGCATATATATATATATATATATATATATATATATATATATATATATATAAAAGAAGATGTAGGAATATCGCGTGATATGTTAACAACAACAACAAAGAGAATCATGGGTAATTCACTTTGCGTGAATTACCCATGATTCTCTTTGTTGTTGTTATATATATATATATTTATATATATATATATTTATATATATATATATATTTATATATATATAAATATATATATATATATATATATATATATATATATATATATATATATATATATATATATATTGAACATAATTCAAGAACACAGAAACTAAAATAATATAACTCATATCAGCATACTATACAGAATTATATAAACCAGTATCGGTTAATGAAAATATTTCCAATATACAGAAGATTTAATGCAGTATTTAAAAAAAACTGTATATGTCTTACATGTACAAAATATTCTGGAGCATATATACATCATCTGATAAGTGTTAGAGAATTATTAGCACCTATTTTGACCAGGATACATAATATCTATTACCTTATAAAAGTAAAAAAATATATTTAGAAGAGATAGTTCTTCACTACTTAGATGGAAGTATAATTGAAATTCTCACTCTCACAAATATATTGAAGTTTGGAACATTTGATTCAATATCTTTAATATGATACCAAAAGAATTTATTGATGAAGTAATCTATTCATAATGGAATACAATATATGAGCAATAGTAATAAGAAATTTGAATAAAAAGGATAAAACTTACCTTTAAACACAGTAGTTCATTTAAGAAGCATATCGACAATCCATTGTAAGTAATAAATAACAAGTTATAAATCAAAATTCCTTAATTAAAAGAAACATGTAATCCATATTCTAAAAATATTCATTGAACATTAATAATAGATACAATAAATAAACATGTAATAACTTAATTATTCAACATTTAGAGAGTTTTGGTTATATATATCAAATAATGTCAGAAATGTCAAAAAAAAATCATTTTATAAATTGACTGGAATAAGGTTATAAATTGAAAAAGAAGCAGAACCATAGAAATCTATATTTATTGAGTCAAGAAAGATGTGAATTTTATGGTTTGTAATTATATATTAGGAATTAGAAAATGAATCTGAAATCAAGATATTTATGATTTCGGATAGCAACGGAAAAATAAAAAGAAAGGCGAGGGTTGTTGAAAAAGAATTTTGAGATGCGGAGATGAAATAGAGTATTGGAGATAAAATTATAAGAAATTTAGATAAAAACTAAGAAATTTGTACTAAAAAGGTCCAAATAAATGAAGATATAAGAAGCTACATACAATAGATGAAACAAGACATACAAGTTATTGGAGGTGATGTCAGAATAAAATGAATATTTAAAATTCAATCAATTCAATTGGAGATGATACTTAATGGAAAGTTACTGAAATAAACATTATAGAGCAATTAAATCTAAGAAGCTAGAAACTAATAGAAATCACAAATATTTGTTTCCTGAAATAAGAAATCCTGTAAAGAAGCATTATAAGGTCGGCGGACCTGTACACAGCTTGTTTTTGGGAAGATAACTCTTCAAGAAAGGAAGATGAGTGAATTGTGAATCAGGTTAGTGTTTAATTTGTCTTTGTTGGTACCAACATTTAGGTTACAGATGTACATCTATGGTAAAAGTCAAAAGAAATAGAATCTGAAACTATTAAAATTTAAAAAAAAAGGTTCTGATAAAACTGATAACAGAAACTTAAGTACTTAACAATTTCTATTGAACAATTTTCATTTTTCGACTTAATAATTTTATATTAGCATATAAGATTTCATCTCTTTGTTTAAATTGATAATACATATTTCTTGACTCATATAATATATGTGTAGTAATAAATGTATTCATGAAATCATTGTTTTCATATATATATTACTTCAACTGATATGAGTGACATTTGGAATCGATTATTCTACTGAATACTTCTAATCATCTATTCTTACTGTGAGATTTGGAATCGATTGCTATATTGAAATTTTCTATCCATAGGCGCACCAAATAATATAAAATAAAATATAGTAAAAGTTATTTGAATGATTCATATATAAAGTGTTGGAGATAAAGAGTTAAAATCACTTCCGGAACCCAAAGAGTAGTAAGAGTTTCTCATTCTCTCTACCTAAATATATAAATACATGAAAATTTTTCTTTATTTCATTACTGAGCTAGCTATACTAGAGTTGAATATATTAAATTGATAATATAACAATTATAGTGGTATTGTCGGCAAAGTATACAACTATAACAATCCATTAAAAATATGGCGCCCAACGTGGGGCAAATTAAGATTTTTTCGTGATAAGAAGGTTTTAAAAACATTAGAATTAGATACAATTAAAATGGCAAAGAGAATGATGCTTAGGGACGGAAAACAAATAGGTGTGGAAGGCAGATCAGATGAGGAACAAGAAGAAAGGAGACGTGGAATGGGAGATTCAGATGTAGAGGAACAAACCTTAATAGATAAAGAAAGTGAAGAATCAAGGGAACAGCAGGATAGTAGACAAGACAGGCAGGATAGTGTAAGCAGAGGAGATCAAATAATGGAATTTTTAATTAATTTGAATAGGAAGATAGATAATATGAGGGGAGATTTGAATGGGAAGATAGATAATATGAGGGGAGATTTGAATGGAAAGATGGACAAGATGAATGGGAACATGAATGATTTAAATGGAAACATGAACAGGATGGAAAAGAAAATAGAAGAGGTGAAGATGGAAGGTTTGAAGGAAATTAAGAAACTTAGGGAGGAAAATGAAGAATTTAGAAAACAGATAGATGAAATTAAAATTGATATAGAAGAAGAAAATACGAATTTGAGAGTAGAACTTCAGGAACATAGAATTAAAATAAGAGAAACAATTGAAAAACAGGTAGAAGAAGAAGTTCAGGAACTAGGAAGAAGTCTAGAAGAAAATTTATCAGGAGCAATTCAAGTAGAAGTGAAGAAACAAAATGAGAATATAATTGAAGAAATACAATCTATAAAAGTACAAGGACAAACAAATGAGGAAATAATGCAAATGTATGAACAGAATTTGAATAAGAAATTTAATGACTTAAATGGAAGGATAGAAGAACAAACGGGAACGTGTAAAAAAAGGAGAGAAAATATAGAGAAATTAGTTAATTGGGTATTAAAAGAAATGAACAGACGATTACAAGAAACTAAAGAAGAAATAGATGAAACCATAAGACTAATTGAAGAACCAATAATTTACACAGAGAATGGCGAAATCAGAGTGAAACTTGAAAGAAACATAAAAATAATTGATCCAAGAATATTTATTAAGAGAATTGGAAATGAAAGAAATCGAATTGAGATTATGGTGTATATGAAAATAATAAAAAGCAACTTCGATGAGATGGAAGAATATGAGATGCAAATTTCAATGCATTTATGGGAAGAAATTGATGAGATATGGGACTTCAAAATTAAAAAAATTATGGTGGTGAACAGAAAGAAGTTACGGAAACCAATAGGGAATCAAACAATAAGAGAAGAGAATAAGACGAAGTTTAGGAAAAGAAAATAAAATTGAATTATATGACAGGATTATGGGAACGAAATCTGGAAAACGAAAAGGAATTGTACATGCTAAACAATGGATATAAAAACGATGTGTACATAAAAGGTTTATGATTAACAAGTAATATTTAAAAACATATTTAAATAGAAATTATATAAACATGGATTGATGATAGAAGAAATGATAGACATGTTGATATGAATTATGGAAATGAAAATAGAAGTTACAGAAATAAAAAACGAATATATGGAAATGGAGATAAAATTTATGACAACAAGTATTGTGAGAATAGAAGAAATTTTGGAAACTTTGATAGAAGATATGATAATGAAAATAGAAATGAAATTAAGCAACAAAATAGATGGACAGGATGAAATAATTACATTTATAGGAACAAACGGACGGAAGTTATATGAACTAGGCAAATATATGATACAAAAGATTGAATTAAAGGATGAAAAAGAAGTTGATATGTAAGCATAGTCGATGAAGAAGTTAGAAACAGACATAGTTATTGATGAATTGATGAAATATAAGGAAATAATTGATTTTGAATAGATAGATAGAATTAAATGGTAAAATAATTGAATTTGAGGAGGTAAATATGGAAGTATTGGCAATTGAAGAGGATAATAGGAAGTTATGGAATATAAAGAGGAATGGAATTATGGTAGAATTGGAGTTAGTGAGTGGAAACAAGGAATATGAAGAGAAAGTGAAGAGTTTGATGATGAAATATGAAGGATTGATTGAAAAAGAAATTAGACTGGCTAACCATTATGAGTGTGAGATAGAATAAATAGAAGATGTGAAAAGTAATGGTAATTGGACAGATTGTAATGAAGAATATTATGAAGTTATAAATGAATTATTAAAGACGTATAACAAAAGAATTTCGAAGGAACTAAGGGTTGCTTAACTAAAATATCGATGTAATAAAGGAGAAGAATACTGAGAAATGTTAAAGTAAAATCATATCCAGTTCCATATAAGTTGTTTAGGCAGAGTAGAATAAAAGAGAGTTGAAATATTACAGATCATAGAAGAAATTGATCAACATGTATATAGGGAATTTTAGAATAACAAATAACAGTACGTTACGTGAAAGTTCAATAGATATAGTAGATTTAAGAAGTTTTATGGGAATTAGAATTAATAGTTTAATTTGATTCAAGATAATTTTGAGATATGTTGATAATTATTTAATAGATAATATTATGTTGCTAATTTATAAATAGTTAGATTTAATGTAGATATATGATAGGTATTAGAGATATAATAATAGATTGGGAAATTAATCGCCGTATTCAAAGAACATAATGAAAGAAGGATAATACACAAATTTAGATTTGCCTCCAGAAAAAAAAGAATTAATTTTAAATTGGAAATTTAAATGTGAAGAAGATCTCAAGGTATTGAGAACTCTTAAAATTTAAATTTGAGGGGATTTGAACATAATTCAAGAACACAGAAACTAAAATAATATAACTCATATCAGCATACTATACAGAATTATATAAACCAGTATCGGTTAATGAAAATATTTCCAATATACAGAAGATTTAATGCAGTATTTAAAAAAAACTGTATATGTCTTACATGTACAAAATATTCTGGAGCATATATACATCATCTGATAAGTGTTAGAGAATTATTAGCACCTATTTTGACCAGCATACATAATATCTATTACCTTATAAAAGTAAAAAAATATATTTAGAAGAGATAGTTCTTCACTACTTAGATGGAAGTATAATTGAAATTCTCACTCTCACAAATATATTGAAGTTTGGAACATTTGATTCAATATCTTTAATATGATACCAAAAGAATTTATTGATGAAGTAATCTATTCATAATGGAATACAATATATGAGCAATAGTAATAAGAAATTTGAATAAAAAGGATAAAACTTACCTTTAAACACAGTAGTTCATTTAAGAAGCATATCGACAATCCATTGTAAGTAATAAATAACAAGTTATAAATCAAAATTCCTTAATTAAAAGAAACATGTAATCCATATTCTAAAAATATTCATTGAACATTAATAATAGATACAATAAATAAACATGTAATAACTTAATTATTCAACATTTAGAGAGTTTTGGTTATATATATCAAATAATGTCAGAAATGTCAAAAAAAAATCATTTTATAAATTGACTGGAATAAGGTTATAAATTGAAAAAGAAGCAGAACCATAGAAATCTATATTTATTGAGTCAAGAAAGATGTGAATTTTATGGTTTGTAATTATATATTAGGAATTAGAAAATGAATCTGAAATCAAGATATTTATGATTTCGGATAGCAACGAAAAATAAAAAGAAAGGCGGGGGGTTGTTGAAAGAGAATTTTGAGATGCGGAGATGAAATAGAGTATTGGAGATAAAATTATAAGAAATTTAGATAAAAACTAAGAAATTTGTACTAAAAAGGTCCAAACAAATGAAGATATAAGAAGCTACATACAATAGATGAAACAAGACATACAAGTTATTGGAGGTGATGTCAGAATAAAATGAATATTTAAAATTCAATCAATTCAATTGGAGATGATACTTAATGGAAAGTTACTGAAATAAACATTATAGAGCAATTAAATCTAAGAAGCTAGAAACTAATAGAAATCACAAATATTTGTTTCCTGAAATAAGAAATCCTGTAAAGAAGCATTATAAGGTCGGCGGACCTGTACACAGCTTGTTTTTGGGAAGATAACTCTTCAAGAAAGGAAGATGAGTGGATTGTGAATCAGGTTAGTGTTTAATTTGTCTTTGTTGGTACCAACATTTAGGTTACAGATGTACATCTATGGTAAAAGTCAAAAGAAATAGAATCTGAAACTATTAAAATTTAAAAAAAAAGGTTCTGATAAAACTGATAACAGAAACTTAAGTACTTACCATTTCTATTGAACAATTTTCATTTTTCGACTTAATAATTTTATATTAGCATATAAGATTTCATCACTTTGTTTAAATTGATAATACATATTTCTTGACTCATATAATATATGTGTAGTAATAAATGTATTCATGAAATCATTGTTTTCATATATATATTACTTCAACTGATATGAGTGACATTTGGAATCGATTGCTATATTGAAATTTTCTATCCATAGGCGCACCAAATAATATAAAATAAAATATAGTAAAAGTTATTTGAATGATTCATATATAAAGTGTTGGAGATAAAGAGTTAAAATCACTTCCGGAACCCAAAGAGTAGTAAGAGTTTCTCATTCTCTCTACCTAAATATATAAATACATAAAATTTTTTCTTTATTTCATTACTGAGCTAGCTATACTAGAGTTTAATATATTAAATTGATAATATAACAATTATAGTGGTATTGTCGGCAAAGTATACAACTATAACAATCCATTAAAATATATATATATATATATTGAACCAGATATCATAGATAATAAGAGAATTAGTATTATAAAAATATGTTGCTAGTATTAAAATATATGAAAATAATATAATTTAAGAAAACAGGTAAAAAGGAAACACTTTTCTTAATTTAAACAACATATCAAATAAAGATATATTAAATAATAGCCTATAACAATATAATAAAAAAGGAATTATCTCAATAATAATACAAAATATAGAGATTGCCTAACCAATATAATGATGTAAATAAAGTTGCCTAAGACGAAGAATAATTTCCATACCATAACCAGCTGTTCACCTAAAAAGATATAATTATATAGTCAAGTCAAGAGAATTTTAGATATAAGTAGTTACATTAGAATACAAATATTATTATAGATAATTCATTATAATCATTAATTTGAGAATAAAAACAAATACAAATATTGAATAGAATAGAATTCAATAGATTTTCATAGACAAACAAATAATGACATATAGACAAATGATATATGGTAAATAAAATAAACATTGAATCAATAAATAGTAATTTGTTAAAGTTTATTATAAATAATATAATGCAAAGAGTTTAGACAAATAACATAAGAGAATTTATATTTATGAATAATAAGAGTGTAACAGTGATATATTATCAATAATAATATTGAATGTTGTACCATGTAAATGTATCTATGTATAACCAATTTTAATTTATTTGTATGATGAAAAAACTCATAGGAACTCTATAAATGAACTAATAATGTAAAAGAGTGTATGTATGAAATTTTTTTTAATAAGTGAAAGAAGTTTCAATTAATCTGATTGCAAAAGACAATATTTTATTGGTTATAAAATATGACAGAACAAATTGTGAATCAACAAATAAACTTTGAAATAGTGACCTGAAAAAGAACAAAAGACTGTTTGTTGAAAAAAGTAGAGAATCGAGGGGACGCTTAAATAATAAGGGAAGCTGGTGTCAATTAGCGAGGAGTGTGTGTGATGGTGTTCCTGGAATTTCAAGAAATTCCCGGTTTAAGACATTTAAACCTATAAAGTACTATTAAATACAATCTTAGTAATACTCACAGTTAATTGTATCAAGTTTTTCGGCAAGAATCTACGAAATTTTCATCAATTTTGGTTTTTTGGAGCTTCAGCGGAGTGTTCCTGGGATCCAGAGACTTTCATCCCAATTCAAGAGCAACAGGTCAGTGTTTTTAAATCATTATTGGCCAATAATCAGAGTAAAAACTCAAAATACTCAAATAAGTACTTAATTTCATAAATTGATAAACTTTTGCAAATATGATCGATCTAAAAAAGAAAGAAACAGACTTTTTATAGTGAATTCATTGCATAAATTGTTAAAATTAATAAAAGGCCGAATTTTAAATAAATTAAAATATGTACTTACGCAATTTTGTAATTGCATAAATCTGGTGATTGAAATTTCATAATGTAATAACTATGCCCATCTGTATATAATTCCTATATTTCTATCTATGTATATAACTATTTTCTTCCCACAGCAATTTGTATTATATATATGTATGATTTATATATAAATTCTTTTATGTGTTTGAACCATTCATTTGTCTGCATCTTCAACAAACTTGGTATGAATATAGATGCTTCTTTAGTGTAAGAATTGTTCTTTTTATGCTAAAGCGCATGACTAGTTTTTCATGCATGCGCATTGATAAAATGATTATAATAAATAAGTAGATACAATACAACCAGTGGCGTCTCATATTATTTTTATCAAATATATAAAATATTAAATTTAAAATTAAATTGATTTCAAAATAATGTGTTTTCTTTTTATTTAAACTATTACAATAATATAAAAGCCAGGACTCAAAGAGAAAAAGGATTTCATGCTCCCGAATGATCAAATTAAAATAAATTACCAAACAAAATAACAATAACCAACTGAGCTAGCCAAACTAAACAAAAAAAATTCTAAATAATAAACATTTACATTTAAATTTCATAATCAAAAGTAAGTAAGCTTTTATCATTATACAAAGAATAATATATATATATATATATACATATATATATATATATATATATATATATATATATATATATATATATATATATATATATATACATATATATAGATTTAATGAATGAAGAATTAACAAATATCATTATAGTCTAGTCGACAAGTTGAAAATGGTACAAAATAGAGATACTGCTCTTAAAATGATGTGCGATAGCTCATTGGATTCGGAATGACGCCTAGAAAAATGTGCTAAAAGCGTTTATTAGCACATAAAAAATTGCAAAAGTTATAAACAATTAAAGATGAAAAAAAATGGCATTTCGTTTACTGCCAATATTTCATGAACTATTAATTTTAAGAAATTTCGAAAAAGAGAAGGAGATTTTCAATAAAAAACTCCTAACTCTCGGAACTCTATCTCCATTATTTATAATTTTAAAAGTAATATCTCATCCATACCTCAAATGTGACTAGTATTACAACAATGAAAAACTCAAAGTCAAAATGTCACAAATTTATTTTATTGTACTGAAGTGCTGAGCTACTAGTTTCGGCCCTCAATGGCCATCTTCAGGCTACAAAGAATGTTTGGGTAAGGAAAAAAACATTAAACAATCTGTATATCTTACCTAAATGATGATAATTATTAGTGGGGCAACAAACGTCCACACATAGCGCCGATGAAGGGAAGGATGTAATTTAGGTTACTGGAAAGCGCAACAACTATAAACGCATGTTACCCCCGAAATAGAAGCTAACGATACAAATTACGGTAAAAAGCAGCGTAAACAAAATTTACTCTGTGAAAAAGAAGAAGAATAGTCAATAAACTAAAAGTAGTAGTCCAGCCAAAAGATAAAAAAGAAGATTATGACAGTAGTATTTAACTTAAAAAGAGTGAATCAAACTGTAAACAATTGTAAATAAAGATATTTCTATAGTAACTCTCATATAGTTGGTAAAATATTATTAACAGCGATTTTTTTACAATAACAACACTTGACAATATTAGAACTACCAAAAGCAAAGGCATACACAAAACAATCAAAATGGGAGATGTATGGATCTTTTGGTCTTAGCTGCTCATTAAGACACACATCGTTGTTATCAGAGCTAATCCGGTTAATCTCGAAAATCTCGAGTAAATTCATCGTAGGACCCTTAAAGCACCTATGTAATCTACACGCATCTAAAAAATTGTGGTTTTCAGATATAATATGATTTGCAAAAGCAGAAGGTGAAGCAGATGGGTCAGTATTTTGAAATCTTTTAACAAAACTAAGATGTTCTTTAATTCTAGTGTCTAACAAACGACCAAACTGACCGATATAGACAGCATTACAATCCTGACAGCTCAATTTATATATACCAGAAGAATGTAACGTAGGAACAGAATATTTGGTGTTAACCTAAAAAGATCTTAGATTCTTATCAGTCTTAAAGCCAAATTTAATGTTATACCTTTTGAAAATGTTACCAAACTTATAAGATACAGGGCCAAGGGAATGTAAAGAGCCAACATACTTAGATACATCGTTATTTGAAGTGTTATCGTGTAATGTAATGTGAAGAGAGTGGAAAGTTATTATTAATCGCAATTTGTTTAATAATATTGATTTCCATATTGAAGGCTTCCTGTGACAAAGGCAATGAAAAAGCCCTATGCAAGAAACTATTGAAGGATGTAATTTTATGTGACTGGGGGTGGTTAGAGTGAAAATTAATAACTGTGTCCGTTGTGGTAGGTTTACGATAAATCTGAAAATCCAACCTTCCAGAACTAACATCTCTAGTGATCAACAGGTCCAAGAAGGCAATCTTCTTCTTCGAATGCCGTCCCCATTCAACGGAGGTTGGCGACCACTCTCTTAAAAGCAGCTCAACGCCCATGTCTGTCCATTCTCGGATACTCCTCAGCCATGATTGCTTATTTCTCCCAATTCCCTTCTTTCCTTCAACTCTGCCCTGCATAATCACTTGTGACAGAGAGTATTTATCATGTCGTAATACGTGACCGAGATATGCTGTCTTACGTATTTTTATTATTTTTAGTAGTTTTCGTTCACGACCAATTCTATGTAGTATTTCCTCGTTAGTAATTCCATGTCCATGGTACTTTCAGCATACGTCTGTAAATCCACATTTCGAAGGCTTCGATTCTTTTAGTTATTTGTGCCTTTAACGTCCATGTTTCTACACCATACAATAGCTGGGACCAAACATAGCACTCCATAAATCTCAACCGGAGTATTAAATTCAAATTTTTATTGCAAAACATGGATTTAAATTTTAGAAATGCCGATCTTGCCATTTCAATCCTTACACGGATTTCCTGGTCCTGATTTAGGTCTGAGTTAATTAAAGCACCCAAGTATTTAAACTTTTCTACCTTTTCTATTGCTTTATCGTATATTATCAATTGATCATTACGTGCGGGTGTTTTGGAGATTATCATGAGTTTTGTTTTTTTTGTGTTATTATCTATTCCCATTTGCTGACATTCCATATTAACAGCATTTACAAGTATCTGCAGGTCCTCCAGACTCTCTGCCAAGATCACCGTGTCGTCAGCGTATCTTATCGTGCTTATTACTTCGCCGCCGATTTTAACCCCTTCGCTTCTTTCCCATAAGGCTTTTTCAAAAATAATCTGAGAGTACACGTTAAACAATGTTGGTAAGAGAAAACATCTAAGAAGGGAATACATCCAAGAAGGGAATACTATTCTCAAACTCAACTACATCGTAAATTTAATTCTAGGATGAAGAGTGTTGATAAAATCCAAGAAAGAGAAAGCCTCTTGTTGGGTACCGTTACATTCCATGATAACACTTCAAATAACGATGTATCTAAGTATGTTGACACTTTATATTTCATTTGCCCTATATCTTATAAGTTTGGTTACATTTTCAAGAGGTATAACATTAAATTTGGCTTTAAGACTGATTATAATCTAAGATCTTTTTAGGTTAACACCAAAGATTCTGTTCCTACGTTACATTCTCCTGGTATATATAAATTGAGCTGTCAGGATTGTAATGCTGTCTATATCGGTCAGTCTTGTCGTTTGTTAGACACTAGAATTAAAGAACATGTTAGTTTTGTTAAAAGATTTCAAAACACTGACCCACCTGCTTCACCATCTGCTTTTGCAAATCATATTATATCTGAAAACCACAATTTTTCTTTATCAGATGCGTGTAGATTACATAGGTGCTTTAAGGGTCCTACGATGAATTTACTCGAGATTTTCGAGATTAACCGGATTAGTTCTGATAACAACGATGTTTGTCTTAATGAGCAACTAAGACCAAAAGATCCATACATCTTCCTCAATCTCCCATTTTGATTGTTTGGTGTATTCCTTTGCTTTTGGTAGTTCTAATATTGTCAAGTTTTGTTATTGTAAAAAATCGCTGTTAATAATATTTTACCAACTATATGTAAGTCATACGTCAAAAGCGAGTACGGCACATTGATTAATTTATTTAAGGTATTGAATATTTTTTTTAATTTCAAAGAATTATGGTGTATTCTGAACACTATAAATAATTTATTCCCGTTGGAAATTTTAATTAAAGTTAATTTTTCAACAAGTTAAACAATTGTTAAATAACAAAATTTTCTTGAACTTCAGTCTTAATTGTAAGTGAAAAAAAATGTTTAAATAATAGTTGTAAAAAATTTTCGCTTCGTAGAGCCTTTCTTACCCATATACTTAACAAGATTGTGCCATAAAAGTTAAAAAAATATTTATACATACATCTTCTTCAATCTCCCATTTTGATTGTTTTGTGTATTCCTTTGCTTTTGATAGTTCTAATATTGTCAAGTATTGTTATTGTGAAAAATCGCTGTTAATAATATTTCACCAACTATATGTAAGCTACTATAAAAATGTCTTTATTTACAATTGTTTACAATTTGATTCACTCTTTTTAAGTTAAATACTACTGTCATAATCTTCTTTTTTATCTTTTGTTTGGACTACTACTTTTAGTTTATTGACTATTCTTCTTCTTTCTTACAGAGTAAATTTTGTTTACGCTGCCTTTTTCCATAATTTGTATCGTTAGCTTTGATTTCAGGGGTAACATGCGTTTATAGTTATTGCGCTTTCCAGTAACCTAAATTACATCCTTCCCTTCATCGGCGCTATGTGTGGACATTTGTTGCCCCACTAATAATTGTCATCATTTAGGTAAGATATACAGATTGTTTAATGTTTTCTTCCTTACCCAAACATTCTTTGTAGCCTGAAGATGGCCATTGAGGGCCGAAACTAGTAGCTCAGCACTTCAGTACAATAAAATAAATTTGTGACATTTTGACTTTGAGTTTTTCATTGTTATTCATAATTTTAATTTAACGCCGAAAATAGGTCTGCGCACGACATTTTTAGATTGCGAGCGCGGCGTCAAAAGCTAGTACGGCACATTAATTAATTTGTTTAAGGTATTGAATATTTTTATTAATTTCAAAAAATTATGGTGATAAACAAAAAACCATTAAAAACATTATGGTAACTGAAAATATATCATATATCGAAGCAAAAAATAAACAGAAAAAAGTTATGCCAATGTTATTAAAAATAATAATAATAATAATTCAAACCCAAGTAATTATTATACAGCGTATATTAAAAAGCAGCACGATAACGATCATACGTTTAGCTCTCAGGAGTCGACGTCCGGCTATTCGGAAGAACATAGGGCTCTACTAGAAATGCATAAGGTCCGATCTCAACCAGCTTATGAGAAATTTTCAAATTATCCGATATCTCTAATACGCAACCAGCAAGAGAGGCAATAAAATTATGCGATACCATAGTAAATGCTTAAAAGAATTGTTAGATAATCATACAGAGTCATTAAAAGATAACAAATTAAGGGGGAATTATTAAAAAAATTAAATGAATTCTTTGATGAACAATAACTTCAATTTCATCATTTTACAGTACAATATAAGATCAATTACACAAAATAAAGGGGCATTTGAAAAATTTCTCTTTGACAACAATTTTCTTATGAGCTTAGTCAGTGAAACCTGGTTAAAGACAAATCAAATAAAAATAGGTAAAAAAACTTTTTAAGTTAAACGGTTTTATGTTAAACATACATTGCAATGTTTAAGATAAATGTACTAAAAACCAAAAAATAATAAAATAGATACAGTCGTCGGAATTATAAACATATGCACAGACTAGACTAAAATAAAACCGTGGGGCACGTCAATTGTCTACAATGGTTGATTAAAATTTTTGTTTTGTAATGTTACACTATAATTAGGCAGTTGTTCAACCGACAACGATGGACGTGTGATTAGTAGGGCTAGAATGTGGAAACAAGCTAGCAAGCTCGATTATAAGCGAGTTTTAGGGTTTCATAGTGGTGAGCGAGTAGTACTTTTATCATATGCTTTGTCGATTAAAGACAAACTACGAGCAGTGAATCGATTCCTCGCCAGCCAGCAGTGTGAATGTCCAACGATAAACTAGTTGAAACATCTCTTTTATTTACATGGAGTGTATAACTATTGGAATTTCCATGAGCAAGAAAATAGTAAGTAATTCCCTCACCGTCTGCGGGCCAACTGCCTAACGACGAATTAAACGATTCTTCTATCGCACATTAAGTCGATAATTTGTAGACAATTGACGTGCCCCACGGTTTTATTTTAGTCTAGTCTATGCATATGTTTATAATTCCCACGACTGTATCTATTTTATTATTTTTTGGTTTTTAGTACATTTATCTTAAACATTGCAATGTATGTTTAACATAAAACCGTTTAACTTAAAAAGTTTTTTTACCCATTTTTATTTATATTTTTTTTTACCATTTTGTTCCCACGAGTAATGGACATTTAAACGGTCGACCCCCCAGAGGTCCAATAAAGGGGCAAGGCTATGTACAACAAGATGCGCCTGAGTCTTGAGGGGAAAACGCTAACGACATATCATTTTTATCCACCCTAATGCCATACAGTTCTCGGCGCGTTTTAACCTTTCACCTTAACTTTGGTGGTGTACCGCTAACGACGTATCATTTTTAGCCACCCTAACGCCACACAGTCCTCAACACGATACAAAATCTTAACTTGGGTGGTGGATTCAGGCTGGATTAATCAGATACCTAAATTACAGATTCAATTTCTAAATTTAAATCTTATTATTATACGCCATTTAGTGGCTGCGCCCATCTTAAATATTGAGGTTGTATAGTGCACTGTATTCTTCTTGTCAAGCCCTTTTATTTGTTGATACCCATATTGGTGGGATTGATAAAAAATTGTTATCAGCCATTTGGTAGCGGCGGCCATCTTAGATTTCAATTTTGCATAGTAAATTGTATTCTACTTGTTGAGACCTTTCATTTGATACCCATGTTGATGGGATTGATAAAACCTACGTTATCCGCCATTTTGTAGAGGCCGTTATCTTGGATTTTAATTTTATATAGTATATTGTATTCTACTGGTTGAGCACTTTCATCTGATACCCATATCGATGGGATTGATAAAACCTACGTTATCCGCCATTTTGTAGCGGCCGCCATCTTGGATTTAAATTTTTTATAGTATATTGTATTCTGCTTGTTGAGCCCTTTCATTTGATACCCATGTTGATGGGATTGATAAAACCTACGTTATCCGCCATTTTGTAGCGGCCGCCATCTTGGATTTCAATTTTTTATAGTATATTGTATTCTGCTTGTTGAGCCCTTTAATTTGATACCCATATTGATGGGATTAATAAAACATAAATTATCCGCCATTTTGTAACGGCGGCCATCTTGAATTTATAATGATAATGAATAAACATAATTGTATTGTCACCAAAATCCAAAGTGTATACAAAATTTCAGATTATTCGGTTGACAGGAAGAGGGTGAAATTTGAATTACTAAATTTGACCCAAGAATAAATAAAACAAACGGGGTGAGCTAAATAAAACCGTTTAAAAATATCTTTTAGTGGGTACCATGTATTTAGGCTAGATAGAGAAGACGGATATGGAGGGGTAGGTATACTTCTTAGAAAAGGTTTTCCATTTTATAAGACTAAACCACCTTATAATTTGAGTAACGTGATGTGTGCGTCCTTAAGTGTTAAAATAAATAGATCAATGAAAATAAACTTTTATTCAGTATATGCAAAACCGAGATTGAATATATCTGAGGGAGAATGGACACAAATTTTTGATAGTTTGGGAAAACCATTTGTAGTGGCAGGTGACTTCAATTGTCACCATAATGGGTGGGATTGTGATATTACTGATAGAGCAGGAGTAAACCTACTTGCAGCAATAGAAATTGCAAATTTAATATTTCTTAACAACGGTGATCAAACTTTAATGCCAACACCTAACCAAATAAATGAATCGGCTGTTGATCTTACCATAGTAACACCAGATATAGCTACGTTATGCAATTGGCATACGCAACAAATGACATTAGGGTCAGACCACTTCCCTATACTTATAGAAGTACAGTTGGAACTACCTAATAAAATTACAGATTCAAAAAGATGGAACCTCAACAAAGCCAATTGACCACTTTTCTCTGAACGTATAGACTATGCCACCTCTAGAAAAAATATTACGTATTACAATGAATTTATAAATGAATTAAATCAAGCAGCAGAATACTCCATACCCAAAAAGAAAAAAGCGGACAACCCAAAATTTAATAAACATTTGTGGAATCAAGATTGTGATATTTCATTAATGAATCAAAAAGAAGCCCTTTTGCGTTTTACACAAATACCAAATTTGGAAAATTACGTTCATTTGAAAAAAATGATGGCTATAACGAAAAAAGTTATAAAAAAACGTAAGAGAGAATCTTGGAGATTATTTTGCTCGAAATCAAATAAAAATTCGCCTATTAAATAAATCTGGACAGAAGTCAGAAAACTAAAAAACACATATACCGAACCAATAAGTAGACTAAGCCCCGGAAAATAGTCAACCGATTTTATAAATAAGATAACATCACAGTGGGCAGAAGAAGATATGGATAGCATCCTACAAGTGAAGGAAGATATTGTCGATAATACAGGAGATCTTTTATGCAGAAAATTTTTTATAAGCGAACTTAGAGACAGTTTCAGAACACACAAAAACACAGCTCCTGGAGTAGATAATATCCATTATATAATTCTATTTAACCTCCCTATGTCATGTAAAATTGATTTGTTGGAAATAATAAATAATATATGGGAAAGTGGATCCTATCCAGAAGATTGGAAAAAATACATCGTTATTCCTATTCTAAAACCACACAAAAATCCAGAAGTAGCAGAATCGTATAGAGGAATATCATTAGCTTCCTGTATACTGAAAACATTTGAACGCATGCTTAAGACAAGAATGGAACAGTGGCTTGAAACAAACAAGAAGTTACAAAAATATCAGTTTGGTTTTAGAAAATCCCACTCCACGATAGAAAATGTATCTCATCTTGTAATAGAAGCAAATCTATCATTTTCAAAAAACAAGTCATTTATTGCTGTTTTTGTAGATATTGATGGGGCTTATGATAATGTGAACCTACGAATTTTATACCAGCAAATGATACAAATCGGATTAAGCCACACATTTTCTCAGATAATTATCAAACTTTATATTAATAGAACTATATCTTTCAAATTAGATCAAGAGATTACAGGACCCAGAACAGCCTTCCTGGGCATACTCCAGGGCAGTATTTTAAGTCCTCTTCTGTACGTTATATATACCTATGATATAGAAAATTTGGTGAACCGGTGTATTGAAGTCACAGTGTTGGAGTTTGCGGAAAATATCTGTGCTTATGTTGATAATTGTGATATAGAGGATGGATGCAATTACCTGGGTAATTTTTTTGGAATACTTGAAGATTGGTGTTTTCAAAAAGGACTGACTATATTCTTGAAAACAACCAAGGCATGTATTTTTGGTAGAAAAAGAACAATTCCAAATGAAATCATGTTACAGAATACTGCAATCACTGCATGTCAAAGTGTAACTTACTTAGGTGTGACGAATATTTTAAGGGCTGTAAGCTCCTACAACTGGTGAGCAGACCCAGAAATATCTCTACTACTATACAGGCCATACATAAGATCCATATTTGACTACGGATCTATATTGTATTCGCAAGCAGCTTCAACCCATCTAAAGAAGTTAGACATTGTGACAAATAAATGTTTAAGACTAGCAATAGGGGCCTTAAAGAGTACGCATATCTCTAACTTATATGTCGAATGCTGTGAAATGCCACTTAACATTAGGAGATAATTTTTATGTAGTAAGTTCCTCATGAAAATAATGTCCAAAAACGCGCTAAAAGCTCTGAGGTCATACACCTGTGAGTCTAAGCTAACTTGGGACTGTAAACAATCCCTGAGACAACTGGCAGCAAACAATCAGGTCACCCTGATGTGGGTGCCAGGTCACAGAGGAATTAAACGAAGAAGCAGATTGCCTTGCCAAAGAAGGGGCAAATACACAATTTCCCGGCCCAGAACCCTTCTGTGGACTCTCCAAAGCCCACTTAAAAGAGGAGTTCCGACGCTGGGAAACCGATGAAATGAAATCTCACTGGAATAAAGTGCCAGGACAAAGACAAGCGAAAAGACTAGTGTGCCTATCGCCTAAGAAAGCTAAACAGCTTCTCGAGTTGGACAAGAAAGACTTGAAGATGGTAACGGGACTCCTCACTGGACACTGCCCTCTGGGGTATCACCTCAAAAAGATGGGCAAATCAGAGAGTGACAGTTGCCGCTACTGCGAGAACTTCGCGGAAACTGCAGAACATTTGCTTAGCGAATGCCCAGCGCTTTTCTGCAAGAGGCTTAAGTTCCTGGAAGGGGCCTTTTTAACGCCCTCCGACATCAGGAACTTAGCTCCCAGGAAACTGATAAACTTCACAAGAAGTCTCGGAATCCCGGGCCTCGAATAGATCAAGGGTCACGCACAACAGAACTTATAGGTCGAAGTGCTTGTGAGGCTGTACAGCCTGTACGACCCCCCTACAATCTACAATCTACAATCCTCATGAAAATAATGTCCAAAAACAGTAGCCTAGTTAATAAAGTACACAAACTATATGTATACGATTTAACCTGTGAATCATATGCAGAATGTCTAGAACTCACAGAACATATGTATAAAAATGATGTGATTCCTTTATACCAAACAAACTTTACGATAATAACTGGAATCAAGGTAGATTATTTGAGAGATTATTCTCTATACCCCCCTGCCTTCAGAAACCTACTCTTTACATCAAATATAAAATACAAGTATCCTTATTATCACTTAATAATTACCTATGCATCAAAAAAAGGAAATGATGCTTCCTGTGCTTTCTGGGATCCAATCGAAAATTATTCCGAATCAATAAATTTACCAAAAATTTTTTCAATATACTCTGCAGAACAATTAGCAATACGAGAAGCCCTAACCTATGTAAAAACTAAATTGACTATCAAAAAACATATTCTAATAATGTCAGATTGTAAAAGTGTACTACAAAAACTTAAACATCTCTCTAGTAAAGATAAATTGAATTATATAAACATAATAAATATTGTTATAGATCTAGAACAGGAAGATAAACAAGTTAAATTTGTTTGGGTTAAAGCTCACTGCGGAGTAATTCATAATGAAAAAGTGGACATATTTTCCAGAGAATCATTACAAAGTAATCAGACTCTAAACTATCCGCTTAGTCTAGAAGATCTTTTCCTGATATTAAAAAATAAAAGTATAGCTAAATGGATGGTGAAATACATAGATTCCAACAAAGGTTTATTTTATAAGGAAATAAAACCAACTTTAACTTCAGCACCATGGTTTAGTGGGCTAAACTTATCGAAATATTTGATAAGAACTATATCTAGAATTAGATTTAACCACACGTTGGTTCCATTTCATTTATGCAAGATTAATATCATAGATTCCCCATGTTGCGAATGTGGTGAAGATCGCACAGTTGAAGACAAAATATTAGGATGTGAACTGAATCGGACAATTATTGATCAGTTTATGAATAAGTTTAGTAAATATAAATCTTTAGAACGACCAATAAATTTATATGAAATAATAACCTCAAATAATATGTTTTCGTTTAAGCTTATTCCCGGTAATCGGCCAACATGGTTAAGATTAGAAATAAAAAGATTTTTTGTATTGTTTACATTCTCATCTCATTCATTTTATTTTCTCCACTACGTTTCGGCGTATTGCCATTTTCAAGGTGTTTTGCATCTTACCCGCCTATGAATATTTTTTGTATGTTTTGCTGATGATTTTATAAATCAGACAGGTTCGAGTTATTTGATTTTAAAATATTTTAGAACGCAATGTCCACAATCGACAGTAGATTTATAATGTGTAAGTTTTAATAGCTCATTGTTTTAAATTAATTTTGTCTTGTCTCTTATTGTTAAATGTATTATAATTAAATAACACATTATTCATTGTAGAGGAAAAAAAAAGAAATACTTGAAAATGGCAATACGCCGAAACGTAGTGGAGAAAATAAAATGAATGAGAAGAGAATGTAAACAATACAAAAAATCTTTTTATTTCTAACCTTAACCATGTTGGCCGATTACCGGGAATAAGCTTAAACGAAAATTTAAATAATACGGTCAGGAAATACACACTCAAATAATATGGAAATTTATAAATTGATTTATCAACATATTCGCAATTTGGGTTCAAGAATTTGAGTATCTTAGTGTATCTTATATATTAATTAAATCAAAACGGAAAAAATTAATGGCTGATTTTCAATAGATAATTTTAGCTTGGTTCCTCGTGTCTATCCTCATGTTATATATTATACCTTCTATCTGTTGCCCTTTTTGTGTGTTGTAAAGTCGCTATGAAAGGCACCTTAGCCTGGAAAGTATCCCATACGAAAAAAAAGAAAAAAAAAAAGGATTTAAGTAACATATCGTATTGTATTATAAAACATATATATTCCGAATTATTATATAAATTAGATGTAAACACTATTAATGTATGGTAAAACTATAGTAAGCCAAACAATTGGTTAGGTTAATGGAACCATTAGGATCCGCAGTCAATTTTTTAATTTTGTTACAAATGAGTTATGACAAAAACAGCAACGCTAACAAAGAATATATTGTAGTAATAATTAAGAAAGTATAATTAGTAGTTACCACAAATTCACAAATAGCATGGGTCGTGAGTTCAGCGAAAATCCATTTCCTCTTCTACAGCTCATCCATAACAAACTGCTTCTAATATAAATAAAAACCATATGCCAAAGCTTTCTATAGTCTTTAATCCTCTCTCGGAGAAATAACTTGCAAACTCAACATAAAGTAACTACGATGTTACAATCGCACACCTGCACCCCAAATTTTCAATAAAAGTATTTTTCAAATTCCAACAATACCTTTTCGGTCCAATTTTTTCATTTAATCTCTTCATCAACGTACAACATATGTTTTACAAAACCTATTGGTAACGTCTATCGTAAATTGTATACTGAATATTCCAATCTTCCCTCAGAAAAGATTTCAAACTCCACTCTTGGGAGATTTTTTTATGAAGTCTCATCCATCCTTCAAAATCTGACAAACCTTCACAACCTGAAATTTTTTTATTAAGCCCTCTTTCCAAATGTAAATTATTAATTTTTAGTTGTCAAAACTCCATCTGTCACTAACAATTATGATGTACAGGGTTAAGGTTTGTTTATTTTGAATGTTTTTTACATATTATTATATTAAAAAGCCATCGTAACAAAAAAAAATGATTAACCAAAACAACCTAAAACTAAATGTAAAACCTTTCTATCTTGCATTGAGCTAAATAGATAGTATTGTACTGTTAATGCAAGATAGAAGAAACTTTCAATCACATTAATATTTAACATAACCATGATATCCTTTTAAAATATAAAAATTCCTAAAAATAGCTCAAATAACTGGCAAATAAACAGGAGTAAGAGCTGTATGCTATAATATGAATAATATAGACTATAATAATAAATTGGAACAGCTCAAGCTCAGTTAGTTGAACTGAAATATGTAATCAGGAGAGTCTAGATTTTGTAACGAGTTATTTGATTCGTGTTTAATTAAATTAACTAAACCCTGCTACTACTCATGGAAAGGTAAATATAAATACCTTGGCTTACGAATGCCCTTCTGGAATCTGTCGCCTATATAAAAATAAATTAAGTAGTCTATTGGAAAAACCCAAATATGACTATTATAGAACACGAATAGTCTGGAAATGCAAAGAAGCTCTGGAATACCATAAAAGACTTGTCTAGCAGACGAAAAATACAGTAAAAGATAGATTCGATGATTAATAAAACTGGTGAAGTTATTACAAATATCAACAAAATCTGCGAGGAATTTAATAAGCATTTTTTAAATGTAGGTACAGATTTGAGTCAACAAATACCACCATGTAATAAGGCACTATCTCGTAAAAATAATCAATATACCTTTGCTCTATTTCTTACTACCGTACAGGAAGTTATGAGTACAATATGAAGCCTAAAAAACCATAAAGCAGTAGGGGTGGACAATATTCCTGCAGAAGTATTGAAAGCAATATCTACATCATTAGTTGCATCAATCACATATTAATCTATGCTTTAGTAAAGGAGTTTTTCCGTCCATATTAAAATAAACGTTGTCATATCAGTATTTAAAGGGAGATAAAACTTGAGTGAATAATTACCGTCCTATATAATTAACAACCCATGTTCCAAAATACTTAAAAAAATAATTAAAACGAGATTAACTTCTCATTTGAAAAAATATAATATATTGACGCCCAAACAATTTGGCTTCAGAAATAATGTATCAACAGAAGATACAATACTATTACATGGTGTATACAATGCATTGAAGCGAGGAGCACCCTGCTTATGCATGTTTCTTGACCTTACTAAGGCCTTTGACACTGTAGGTCATGAGCTACTTCCACAGTCATTTGAAGATATTGGAATTCGAGGAATATGTATTCACTTATTTAAAAGCAGTACGGCAGTGCTGATATTGGTTTATATGATGAAACCTCGTGAATGGGTTTTCCAGGATTAGGTATTATGATGACCTCTGCTATTTAAACAAAAGGGTACATGCTGTAGCCTGAAAGTTGTATTGAATCAATATAATAGTTTGTCTATTGCTTTTCTTGATACATGTTTAAGAATTTTCCCTGTTATTAGGTCATAAGCATTTGCATTGATACTCGTTTTAGACTTTTTCCTAGTTCTTTTGGCGTTACTAGTTCTATTTCTTCATTAATATCTGGTACAATTTTTGTTTCATTCAGAAATTGGCACAAGGCACAAAAAACGAATAGAATTAATACATATACTGCTTGTAGAAGCGAGGACATAATAGAAGAGGCTGAAAAAAATATTAAGTGTAAGACGTATCTAAAAACTTGTTGAAAGAAGCAAAGCAAAATGTCTAAATTTGGAAATAAGTAGGAAAATCCACTTAGAAATGATACTAAATGAGATTTACCGTACTCAGGGGCGAAATAAATAGCAAAAAATTGTAGATAAATACCGTTTCCTAATTTACTGCTTTATTTACGAGACATTCTGTATAATGCACTGAAACAAATGCTACTGAAAATATTATAATAAAGCTGCTTATTATTTTAGCTCAAATAACATTACGTACAGAATATTTTTCCTTATTTAAAAAATAATAAAAAGTCAACTATTTGCTCCACTCTTCCCCACATTTTTCAACAAGCTGCATTCTTCAGGTGTGAGCGCGCGGACAGCAACACCGATTAGAATTGATTAATCACCCTGTATGGCTGTTGATGTTGTGACAAGAGAAATACGAATATAAATTTAAAATGTTCCATACCATAAAACTAAAAAAAATAAATAAAAAATCGAATCGTGCCAGAACGGACAAACGATCTTGTGTTGTCACTTGTTATTTGAGAATGATGTATTATTTTTAGTGCCCTAAAATCCGCTGTGTAAGGAACAAGACTCTGTAACAAATTTTTTGTTTTAAAATTAATCAAATAGAACTTTTTATGGTAGGTTACATAAAACATACATAAAACCCTTCCAGATTTTATGAATTTATCAAGAGATCCAGTATGCATAAATTTCTAATAACAGAATAAATAAAATACAATTATGAATATAAATGAAAAATACAGAAGTTTCTATTCAGCGGGTATTGTCTATTTGACTAGTTTGGACGTAACACTGAGATTATCTGCCCGGCTACGCAGATTTTCGAAATTCTGAAGATTAATCCGAACCACTTGATGGATGAAACGATTTATTGATAACTGCAGAAACGTAGGAAGGATAAGTTTAGATCCGGATAATAGCCAAATAACAGCTGCTGAGTAAATTTGGATCAAATCAGTCCAAAGCACAAGTTTTTCAGAGGAAATTTCAGATTTGAAAATGAAGGGTTTAGTCCCCAAAACTAGTATGCTCTATACCCTATCACCCGTTGTCGATGAAAAAGGAATCCTTGGTATCAAAGGTCGATTAGAAAATCGAATGATTTATGTTTTTCTCAAAAAGTCCCGGTAATATTGAATCCAAACCAACGATTCACGAAATTAATCTTTGTGAACTATCATATACAATTCCACCACCAGGGCATTGAAAAATTTATCAATGAAATGCGACAACGGTTTTGGATCTTAAGACTTAGTAGTGCTGTTAGAAAATTCAAGAACCACTGTCTTCACTGTAAGAAGCTTGGAGCAAAGCCAGAAATACCAGAGATGGGACAATTACCAAAGTGCCGATTGAGAAGTTTAGTATACCGATTCACTATAACAGGAATTGACTATTTTGGACCTGTTGCTGTCACAATCGGTAGAAGACACGAAAAGAGGTACATTGTTCTATTCACCTATATGAGCGTAAGAGTAATTCATTTAGAAATTGCCCATTCTTTGAGTACCTATTCGGCAATAATGGCTATTACACGAGTCATAGGAAGAAGATGATGTCCAGAGGATATACATTCTGACAATGGTACGAATCTCCATTCAGCAGACACAGAGTTGAAGAAGGCACTCACAGAACTGGAAACAGAAAAAATATTGGATTTTTTCATGACACAGAAGATTACCTAGGAATTTACTCCACCAGCCTTGCCACACATGGGTGGTAGCTGGAAGAGGCTCATCAAATGTATCAAAAATGTTTTGAGAGTTCCTCTGAAAGAAGGGAGTGCACGAGGAGTTCTTGAAATATACACCATCGAAGCTGAGAACATGGTGAATTATAGGCCGCTGACCAATGTTTCAACGGATAGTTCAGACCTGGAAAGTCTAACTTCAAACCATTTCCTGCCGAGTTCTTCTAGTGGCGATGCGCCCCAACCAGAAAAGTTGAACGAGAAAGAAATAAACCCAAGGAAACAATGGCGTGTATCCCAGGCGTTAGCTGACATGTTCTGGCGTCGATGGGTTAAGGTATACTTACCGACATTGAACCAAATTTCATTTTTCCATAAACGTGGCGTTGCCACCAGCATGACCACACCATATAACCCAGCCGGAAATGGTCTGGTTGAACAATACAACGGGATCATTTGGAAATCGATCAATCTTGCTCTGAAAACCAAAAACTTGCGGATGTGCTATTGGGAAAGCGTTCTACCGGAAGCCTTGCACTCAATAAGCTCGTTGCTGAACACTAGTACATACTGTACTTCACACGAGAAGTTCTTCATTCATCCGAGACGATCCCCTAATGGCACGACTCTTCCAGCCTGGTTACTTCAACCTGGACCTGTCCTTGTCCGGCAAAACAACAGTACCAGTAAATATGACCCCATTGTGGATGAAGCCGAGTTGATCGAGGCCAATCCTCAATATGCCCATGACAGATTCGATGACGGACGTGAATCTACAGTCTCTCTCAAACAACTGGCCCCTAGTGGAGACTTGAATTTGGAACGCCCGGATCCAATAGACCTACCACCTTCTCCGCCCTTTGCACAGGCCTTTCAGCCACTTGTTCCTCTTTGTTCGCCTGCCCCATTCTGTGGGCCTTCCAGATCAGATATTCAAGACCCTCCAATCCCAGGTCAAGAAGGAACGCATGAAGATCGATCTAGAAGAAACAGAAGACCTCCAAAGCATCTTGAAGACTATGTCTCCAATGAACTCTTCTCCTGCGAGGGAGAATGAGGTGATTGCATGTTCACATTGCCTTGACAACCATTGACGTTATGTGTTTAATTGTAATGTCACAGTTTTGCTAAATAAAGCCTTTATCTTTCGATATCTAAGGGTTATTATTTTACGACAATATGTAATGTTTATTTTTGTGTCGTGTGTAGTGTTCCGAAACAAGTGTGTAAAACACTTATCGGGTACTGCTTTAGTCACCAATATAAGTATGTAATTAATTCAGTCAATAAAGCTTATATATAAATGACAATTCAGGATGGCAAAACCTCATCAACATCCATATCAGCGTTAATCGAATAATGTTCCCACGGTAAAATTTCTGAACTATAGAATAGACTTGATGTTAGTCAAAACGCGTCAAATTTTCATTAACGGTCATTGACTTCTAACTATCAAGACATTCAACGTAGTCATCGAATTTTATCATAGTTTTCACCACGGAAGAACCTCCTTTGATATACGAAAATGTGTCGTTATTCCCTTTATCTCATACGCATCATATTCCTCCTCGTCTACCTTCTTCTGATGCTTCAATACATCATCTTTCTTCACGACCAATATAATGGGTCACTGGAATACCATTATTTCCATCATTCCGAGCACATTCTTATTAATCTGGGGAATGTTGTAAATATTATCTTCTGGATAGTCCGACGTATAAGAATACAGATGACAATATCTCTTCATAATTATTTTGATATTTTAGTTCACAAATCAAACTATCTGTATCAGTATAGATAACAGAGGACTCTTCTCTTCTATATATTGCAAGATAGCTCCACCTAGGATAGGTTCAGATTTGCCTCGAGAAACTTCAACCCAAAAACAAAACAAAAAACTGCCTTCGACGTCTAAAATTTCGATTTAATTGAACAGAAAAAGTTCGTGCGTGAACACTTAGTTTAAATAATAAGTCCGGTTATTATTCATACTTCATAACGCATTGAAAGACACTGGCTAATGAGCCGATTACACATTTTTTATTATCGCGAGATAAGTTGTCGGTATAACTATAAATTAAACCTTTCATCGTACTACGAGATTATTATTAAAATCTAGATAAAAATTAATTTTAACGAACATGGAACACGCAGCTCGTCTTTTGCTTATTTTAATAAACAACCTCCAAAGTAAATTTTTGATTAAAAGATAATGAGCGATTGTAATAATTTAAGTCTGATTATTAGACAGGCATAAACTTAACAGATTTTTATAATATGTACTTGAATATTTTCATGACGCGTTTTTATCCTTAGAGAAAATTTATATAAGAAAGTCGATAATTTGTGATGAATATCAAAATTGAAACGTTTGCTTTGGTTGAAAAACTTAAGTACTTATATGAATTTGAACCCTAGATGTCGCCTCTTGTCATGAGCATTCCCTGAAAACATATTTGAAACGTATTTATCACGAATCACTAACACTGATTTCATTGTCAAATCTAAACCTATAAACATTTAGCGCCTGTCTGTCTGTATGTTTGTCCTTTATGCATTCCTAAAATATTACTACTCTAAATAAAACTAACTGTTTCAAGATAACTCCACCATATATTGAAAAATTGTTAAAAATTCTAGAAAATTGACAATTGTTTCGATATTAAATATCATCGTCAGAATGACAGAAGTTACATTTCATTTGATGCCTACCTGATGTTTAATAATTATTTTTGGTCTAGCCTAGATACTATCCAATCATAAAATTGATTAGTTTCATACTCTCCGTGGGCTGTATCGTGCTAACAAACTGTAATTTATTCAATAATTACCAAAAATGTTGTACTTCAGGTACCATAGTACTCGTTGCACTGACTCTGGTGAGGTCAAAATCAATAGGGTTCATCTGTGAGATGCCTTGAATAATATCCAATTATAAAATTGGTGACTACCTAAGTAAAGGGGCAGCACTGATTCTGTCTCATTCCTCATGTAAAATAACATGGGAAATCGCCAAGGTCCATCGGGGTAATTTTTGACTCAAATCAATCTGCGCATGCGCCAATCATGGGGCGGCCGTCAGCGATCATGTACCGCGTGCGCATCCATCTTGTTGATAACGTCATCACTTCTCAGTCAATTGATAATGGGGTATATATCATATTAAAAAACTTGAATAAACAAACATTTTATTATACAATATAGAATTGAAAAGTATAATAAATCAAAATAATAACTAATATAACAATAATTTTTATGCTTATATAAATGTTTAAGGAGAATTCAAATGACTGGCATCGACATCCATATAAGCATCAATAGAATAGTGCCCCCATGGTAAGGTCTCATCGGAACCAGGAAAAATAAATCGTTTGTCAGCCTCAGGACTTAACGCTACTTTATCCTGAACAATTGAATGGATTATATGTTTCTCGGCGCGAATTAGATTTTGGGAAACCGTTTTCTGTGTGAAGGTGTCAAGGCATTCTTCATATAGGTAAACTTTTAGATCACCTCACCCACTCCTGTCGCCTCCCCATCCTTTTGCCAACCTCCACTATCCTCCCATCCAGATAGATGGTTTAACATTAAATAATAACAAAAATGGAAAAATTTGTAAAACCACGTTGTGTTTAAAAGTTTTATTAGAATATTTATACAGGTTTAACAAAACTTAAACAGAAAATACAACTCTTTCTTTGTTTCTGTTTGGTGTTTGTTTGAACACGTCAATTTTTATTTTTATCCTATAATCTAAGTTTTTTTTTCTAATTATTGTTCCAACCAGTAATTCAAAAGGTACAAAACATTTATATTGTCTAGTTTTAATATGTACCGGATTCTACCTCTATACATAACTTCTTCAATTCCAGATATTACCAGTTCTGTATCTTTAGCAAATTGCTCTAGTCGATGACAATCCCTGAGTTTTATGTTATTCGCAATTTCTTGCATTGTAACGACGTTAACCCTCACCACCTCCACTTGGGTAAATGGAACGTCTATATTTTTCCATGCGCCTGTGTAAAATTGCAAGTTTTCGATTTTGGCAAATGTGTTATCGTTAAAACTCGTATATCCATTTGTAGTAAAGGTGGCAAATGGTTTTTCGGTTGGCAAACATATTAATTCCATTCCATTGTTATATGGTAATGTGACATAACCGTCTGCAATAAGAGCTTCTCTATTATTGTAAACGCGTAAAAACGTATTTTTGTAGTAACCATTTAAATAGTAGACGCCTCTTTGCCCTTCCTCCTACATAGGTATATTTATTTTTGTTGTTAACGGACACTGTACTGTCTAGAGGGTCCTAACTTTTTCCACCTGGTGCAGAAATAATCTTCTAGTCTCTCCTTTAATTCTACTATCTTCTGTTCTTTCACCAAAAATGTTTATATTTCTTTTTAACCGTAGCTGTATTTTCTAAATACCCTATCTTCTTTTTCTTTTATTCTGTCTCTTCCATTTCTAATTTCCGTTTCTTTACAGATAATACAGAAATGTGGGAAATTGGTATTATTTCTTTTAGCGCAAAAGGCATTAGCTTACTATTTTTGTTTACCCTCTTTCTTAGAACTTTGGGTATAATATTACATGTAGATACCAGTCCGAGCTCCTGGATGTCGATATATTCCGGAATAGTGTTATACCGTGTGGAAGACCGGATAAAGAATGTATCTCCAGCCTTAATATAATATTTTTGAGAAATTCGAACATTTTTATCCTTATTACTCGTATCTTCGACGATCTCTATATAATTAATAGGTAAGAAGTTCTAACAAAGAGGGTAAACAAAAATAGTGAGCTCTTATGCCTTTTGCGCTATAAGAAATAACACCAATTTTCCATATTTCTGTAGGTATTATCTGTGAAGAAACGGAAATGGGGGAAACAGAATTAAAGAAAAGGGAGGTAGAGTATTTAGGTTACGGTTAAAAAGGAATATAAACATTGTTTGGAGAAAGAACAGAAGATAGCAGAATTAAAGGAGAGACTAGAAGATTAATTCTACACCAGGTGGAAAAACTTACGACCATCTGGAGAGTACAGCGTATCCGCGTTCACCGTTAACGACACAAATAAATATATCTATGTAGGAGTTTTGGCGTGTATGGAAGGGCAAATAGACGTCTACTACTTAAAGGGTTACCACAAAAATAAGTTTTTACGCGTTTACAACAATAGAGAAGCTCTTGTTGCAGACAGTTATGTCACATTAACATATAACAATGCAATGGAATTAATATGTTTGCCAACCGAAAAACCATTCGCTACCTTTACTACAAATGGTTATACGAGTTTTAACGATAACACATTTGCCAAAATCGAAAATTTTACACAGGCGCATGGAAAAATATAGACGTTCAATTTATCCAAGTAGAGGTGGAGAAGGTTAACGTCGTAACAATGCATGAAATTGCGGATAACATAAAATTTAGGGATTGTCATCGACTAGAAGAATTTGCAGAAGGTACAGAACTGGTAATATCTGGTATTAAAGAATTTATGCATGACAATATAAATGTTTTCTACCTTTCGAATTACTGGTTGGAATAAGAATAAGAAGAAATAGACTTAGATTATAGGATAAAAATAAAAATTGACGTGTTAAAACGTACACCCAACAGAAACAAAGAAAGAGTTGTATTTTGTGTGTAAGTTTTGTTAAACCTTTATAAGTATTTTAATAAATATTTTAAAGACATCGTTGTTTTACAAATTTCCCCACCTTTGTTCTTATTTAATGTTAAACCATCTATCTGGATGGGGGGATAATGGAGGATGGCAAAAGGATGAGGAGGCGACAGGAGTGGGGGTCGTGGAAACTCGATCGTAGAAGGTAAGGGAATCTAAAATTTCACCTATATGAAGAATGCCTTGACACCTTCACACAGAAAACGGTTTCCCAAAATGTAATTCGTGCCGAGAAACATCTAGTCCATTCAATTATTCAAGATAAAGTAGCGTTAAGTCCTGAGAATGACAAACGATTTATTGTTCCTGGTTCCGATGAAACCTTACCATGGGGGCACTATTCGATTGATGCTAATATGGATAACGATGCCAGCCATTTGAATTCTCCTTGATAATTTATATAAGAATAAAAATTATTGTTATATTAGTTATTATTTTGATTTATTATACTTTTCAATTTATTATACTTATCAATTTAATATTGTACAATAAAATGTTTGTTTATTCAATGTTTTATATTCTGACCCCCCATTATACACACTATCAACCGACTGAGAAGGGGTGACGTCATCAGTGGATGCCCACACGGTACAAGATGGCTGACGGCTGCCTTCATGATTGACGCATGCGCAGATCGAATTGAGTAAAAAATTACCACGATGGACCTTGGCGATTTCCCATGTTATTCCACATAAGGAATGAGCCATAATCAGTGCTGCTCCTTTACTTACCTAACCTATTATAGTAGCGCTAAATGTATTCTCACTGTTATAGAACATAGTACACTAATGTTATATCAAGTGTTTTGTGTACGCAAAATGTTGACAATGGCTTGTGTACATTTCAAAGACACTTATACCATACGGTCTTGCCATGGGAGTTTCCGGAAGTACAGTGCAAACTTGTCCCTCACACTTCTTGCATAGTTGCTTGCCCGATGCACTTCTCCTGGAATAATATGTGTCTTCTTCCCTGAAGCCATCTCTACGTTTGACATTTTCTAGCACACAGCGCGCCAAAACAATAGATTTTGCAAAATCTATGTGAACATTTAGAGGTCTGTGAAGTACTCGCCACTTATTGGCTATTATTCCAAAAGTCCATTTCATGTAGCGACGAGCCCTTGAAAGCCTATAGTTAAACACTCTTTTTACATGTGTAAGTTGCTTTACTACGTAAGGACACCTGGCGTTTTTGGACAGGCCATAAAGTATCGTCGCCAACAGATAGGTAAGGTAAACTTGTGTGATCTAAGTCTGTTATTGGTTTGTGAACTGAGATGTTAAATGTTTCTTCAAACGCCCGCATATAGGAAGCAATAGTTTGCATCTCACACAGCTAAAAGAAGAGTTGAAAAGAAATTTTCATAATTATGGTAAAGAGATCCGGTACCAGAGGGTTGCACAATTCTGACGTGTTTGCAGTCCTCTGCATCTAAGCAGTTAGGGAAATTTGTATATTTTTGGAATTAAATGCTGATTTCTTTCCATCTTTCTTCTGAAATAGGAGGCATATATATAGGTTTGAGATTTCTCCACAGAGCTGAATATACTTTCCGCACTATATTTGAGATTGTGGATTTACCCAATTTGTAGTTATAGTATAGGTAAGCAAAGGAGGATCCGGTTGCCAAATACCTGAAAATTACAAATAACCTCTAATTTTTTTAGTATGTGAAGTGCAGTTCCGTGCAGTCAAATATCTGCATAAAATAACCTTTAATTTGTGTATTAATACATTTTTTTTTTAGAGAATACATTGCAGAAAAAGTGGAAACATGTTCGAGAAAATTTTGCAAGAGAACTTAGGAAACAAAAGACACTTAAATCTGGTTCCGGAGGAAGTAAAACAAACCCATATATAAACTTAAAACGACTGATGTTGCTTCAACCCACTGTAACACACAGAGGTACTACTTGCAACCTACAGGAAAATATTCAGCTGGATGAAGACACTGAATTCGAGGAGTTATCTTCAGTTCCTGATGGATCTAGCAAGGGATTTAGCACTGTTGGTAGCAACAAAAAGTTCAAGATGAAATCTGTTGACAAGCAATTTGTCGAAATTTTAAATAAAAGCTTTGCGGGAACAAAGACAAACTGAAATTCCAAAGGAAGATTACGACAAAATATTTTGTTTATCTTCATATAAGGAGCTAAAGAGAGAGAGAAATTCGTAATGAATTTTTGTTGGGTTGGCTTGGTTGTGGGTGAAATTGTTGATTTTCGAGATTGGTGCACTGGTGTAGGATAAGTTCTCCCTTCAGGGCTGGGTTGGGGGTGTGTTGGATGTTTTAGTGCGCGTTCGAGACGGAGCAACGTGATTGATGGTTGGTTGAAGTTGGTAAGTTGGAAAAGTGTCTAGAAGATTTTGAACGGGCTTTTCGCTAGAAAGTAACCGGAGGAAGGTTTTATGTTGAGCTATCTCGGGGATTGATATTTGTAACCAGCCAAGCTTAAGAGTGTGTGGAGTGGTGTGACAAAAAATGTCTAGGATAGGATCGTTCTGGTGGAAGACGAACCATGCATCGCTGCCGATACATAACATATGCTGTTGAGCTAGCTAGGTGTCGGAAATTGCTTAGTGAAAAATGGGTGGTTTTTAATGAATTTGATATGTCTCTGGTGTTTTAAGATTTGTAATTTCATTAGATTTTTGGAATTTTAGTGGAAAAAGTGTATAGGAGACATTTGTGAAAAGTGTATGGAATTGGGCGATTTATTGAAATCGGAATAAGATATTGCGGAGACGTGCCTTCGGGGGTTTGGGAAGTTTACGGTGGTCGGCGTTAATAATAATCATCGCAAATCAAGCAAAGGCGGGTACAGCTGCGGCTGCATTAGTTCCCTGTCGACGATCGTCGGTCAATTTGGCTAGTGAATAAATTCACAGAGTTGCAGGAAAACCGCAGAAAAATCTGCAACACCGACCCATATAAGGAGCTTAAAAAAGTACCCGAACACGCAAGATCCGAACAAAAATTCAATTATTTAAAGTCATTCAGAGGACTCAAGATTTCTACAACCCCCATCATGTTCCTCCACCTCCGCAGAGTTATAACTCGAACCCATCCCACTACTACAATCAATATGATTATGGCAACGAAACCTACGACCAACGACTCATCAAGATAACTTCTCCGGTGGCTATAGCGACCAATTGCCAGCAGGAGCGGATGCACCTCGTTCACAATCTGTGTTAGCATTGGATACACCTCATTCCCAATCGGTGTTAGAAGGAGCTGCCCTTTTTCCAACAGACACCATTGCTCCTCGCGCTAACTCTGATTTTTCTGATATATACAACTAATTCAAATTTGTATACATCACACGTGATTTTTTCAATTAAATTACACAGTTTAATTTGATGTGTAATTAAAATATATATAATCGTATATTGTATAACAAGTGTGGAATCAAATTATCTACACATGTTATACGCGATATTGTTCGGAGGACTACAAACAATGCAGAGCTAGTATTTATTTTTTAAAATAAAATTTTATGGTAAGGTTATTACAATTTTAAAAATCAACTGTTGCTTCAAGACAGTTGTTGACAATTTTATCTAATTTTGACATATAAAGTGACATTTTTCAAAACTGACTTCCGTTAGCAAACGTCACATTTTTCGTAATCAGTTACATAATGAAAAATATTATGTAACTGGAGATGAAAAATTAATTTTATCAACAGTTAATAAAAACAAGAGAGAAAAGAAGAAAGTTTAATGTCATATTATAGAAAAATAACAACAACTACTACTACTAACAATAAGAACAACTAGAACAATTTACTTTTTATTAGTGCTGTTTTAAAATCAGAAAAGTTAATTAAAAATTGTCAACCTTCCATTGTTAACGCCCGGTCTGTCAGACCGACTTGGATAACTAAGGCGAATAATTATCGAACGCACCACCGTGAGCGCTTGTTCTGCTCAGTAGCTTCATATTTTAAGTCTCTGAATTCAGTGTATTGAAATCATTCACGAGTGGCGCGTCGTTCTTAAATCCTCGGCATTTCGGTCTCTGACACCGTTGTTATACTTTGTGTAAGTTTTTTTAAGGAGTCTGCGAATTTTACCGGTAAGTTTTTCTACTCTAAAAAATTTATTTTTTGTCCTAACAGTATTTTTTATTATTTTTTTTTAGATAACATGAGTTACGAAAAAGAACAAAAGTGGCTTAAGCGTCTACATGAAGAGTTACTCTCTGATGACAAAGTTAACACTGCAATAGAATTAGATGATGATGATCCAACCTTGGGGAATGATATTGTTGAAGTCCAGGACATCAACACAGACAGTGAGCAGGATATGGATGAAGTTGAAGAGAGCAACGTAAGTATTATGGACATAGATAACAACAACCAGATAAAGGGTGAGTCTTCCCATTCTATACTGGTTTATATTTCCAAAGATTCATCTAAATGGAGGAAACATGTTACTACCAACAAACTTGTTAGGACACGTGCTGATAATATCGTTGTCATATTACCTGGAGTAAAAGGAGAAGCGCGCAAACTATCTAATGCGTCAAAAATTTGGAGTTGTTTTATCACTGACAGTATGCTAAAGAATTTAGTCGAAAATACCAATATGTTTATTGCAATATCAAATATAGGTACCATCAACAGAACTGCCAAACCTACTGACTTACTGGAAATAAGGGCATTACTTGGCCTATTGTATATTGCTGGAATAAACAAAGCTAGTCGACTGCATGCTTCTGATGCTTTCAAAAACAATGGGACCCCATTAGAAATTTTTCGTCTAACTATGTCTCAGGCAAGGTTTCGCTATTTGTTAAGCCATATCCGATTCGATGATAATCAAACCCGTGAAGAACGCAAAACACTTGACCAATTGGCTCCAATTAGAGAGTTTTTCGAAAATTTTAATCCAACTTACCAAAGCATTTCTCTCTATTGGCTTACACAACTGTTGATGAAACGTTACCTGCATTTAGAGGTCGCTGTCCTTTCCGGATTTATATGCCAAGTAAACCAAAATAGATATGGCATTAAAATGTATTCTATGGTTGGCGCACAATTATTTTATACTTCACAAAATTGAAATTTATACGGGGCACCAGGGCAATATAAAGTGGACAATTCGAACATTTCGCTTCTTCCAAGAATTTGCCAGCCAATTTGGGGATACAAAAGAAATGTAACAATGGATAATTTTTTTACGAGTAAGCTCGTCGCTGAAAAATTACTAAATGATTACAAAATTACCACCTTAGGGACAATTCGAAAAAATAAACGGGAAATTCTGGCCGAGATAACACGTCCTGAAAAAACTTCTATGTCTGCCTTCCAGGAAAAATGCACACTTGTTTCTTACATCCCTAAGCCAGGAAAAAATGTTCTATTATTATCGACTATGCACAATCATGATGCGTTAGATGAACTAACAGGTAAACCTGAAATGATTATGACTTATAATGAGACAAAAGGAGGAGTAGACGTCGTAGAAAAAATGTGCGAAGCTTATAACTGTACCAGAGGTTCCCGTAGATGGCCAATGGTAGTTTTCTACACCGCCATGAATATTGCTGGGATTATCTCTTTTGTTTTATATAAATGTAACCAGTAGGGCTAAAACCAAATTCCACCGAGAATATTCCTGGAAGCTTTGGGAATGGAACTAATAGATCCGCATATCAGGCGGTGGGCTCTTCAAGATACTATTCCCAGAGCCATAAAAATGAGACTCAGAGAGATATGTGACATATTATTATTGCGACAGCACAAAAAAATAGAAAAACGAAGTATAAACGTCAAGTGTGCAAAAAATATTTGTGTTTAGAGCATTTAATACATGTTTGTAATGGTTGCTCTGAAATCTATAATCAAAATGAAGACAATGAAGACTAAATTTTTAAATAAGTTTAATTAATAGACGTTTTTCGTATTTCAATCATTTTAAGTTTTAGAATGTATTTCTTGCTTTATTTCAAAACGAATTAGTATCTTTTTGTTTCTAAAATAAAATAAATTCTCTCATACCGAACTGCGTGATTAATTAGTCTTACATGGTTTTAAAAAACATATATTATACCAGTAGCATACATTTGCAAACCTCAGTTTGACATGACACTTGTTTAAACAATTTTCGGTCTCTTAGACCGATGTTAACCTTTTTGTTACAATTGAGCATGTTAACAACAAAAGGTTAAAAAACAAATAGAGTAAATTAAATTTTCTTTTTGTCAAAATTGGATACAATCTTGTATGAAACACGTTATGAAATGCTTTTTTGTGTAACTTGTGTCATTTTGCGGGACCTCGCTCGCCCCGCTACGCGGAGCTCGCTCGTCCCGCAAAAATTTCACTCGTTACACAAAATGATGCATTTCATAACTGGTTGCATAAATAGCTATTATGTTCTTTAGTTGATACAAACTTTTAAATTTCATACATATCTGACTCACAAGTACAGAAAATTCAATAATTCTCTCCAATTCGCTCTTTCCCTTGCTAACAGTTCAAAAGTCAAACTCAAAATGTCAGGTAGACATCGAAAATCATCGACCCATGTGCTAAGTAATTTACACACAGCTGTCGGCCAATCAGATTTTTCAATTTTTCCATTTCACACGGGTACGCCCTTCATTTGCAATTTTTAATTTTCACTAAGAGAAAACTGTATGAAATGTGCCATATTTCATATAGTAGTCGTCGGAAAATATAATTTTCTTATTGTTATACTTCATATTTTTAAATATTATCAAGTTTTTAGACAATGGCTATAATAATATTCACTATCTTTTTGTAGCCTAATGAAAAATTTTATTGATGAATAAAGTTGAAGCTAGATAACATAGAAACATGCATAAGAATGAATACCTTAATGTTACGAAGAGTTTCTCTTCTGGAGAAATCGCATACCTCACTATACTTTCGCAATAAATCAGCTTTGACTAAAGACAATAGTTCATGAAAAGATATTATACTCATACGGAAGTAATTAAAAAACTTTGGAGGATAGTCCCTCAATTTTGGGTACAGCGTTACCAATGAACCAACCCATGGTTAATATGCCATCTATCACTGGATGCACCTACCGTGTTCTTTGTCTTGTTCGCCGCGCTTTATATCTACGATACAACTACCAAACACAGGTTACCTCTTCTTCTAGCTCGATTCTCACTATAGTGCAATGAATGTGCAAGGCACGGGAAAGGCACAGGCTCGGCAATATTTGTATGATATGTAATTGAATGTTATTTTCGACTTCGCGTTCTCCCTATACGGGTACCGACTTGTCAATGCATGTCGCTTGCACGTAGGTATTCTTCGAAACAATATTTGCCGAGAACGTGCTCTGCCGAATCCTAGCTGGTTTCGCAAAACTTGCCTAGTCTGAATACTCATTCCCGGCAACCAACAGGCAAAAAGAAAGTGAAAATTTTAAATGATTATGTCGAAGCGTCAAAGAAAGACTTTTACATCGGAAATGGATGGAATATTAATTGAATATGTGCGTGGAAATGAAGCGTTGTATGATTTATCTAATAAAAAATACTCAGATAATCAATACAATTCGAATGTGTGAACGTCAATTGGAGAAAAATAAGAATTGGGTAAGTAATAATTTAGTATATTTATTAAAATATTACATAACACGTAACTATAAATTATATTTTTTATATTATATTTTGTCATATTGCCAATGTATAGAACCAGCATCTGAATTAAAAAAACTGGTGAATTTTTCTCTGCAAAGCAACGCTTCCTGTTGTGCATTACCACCCCACTAAACAAGAAACATAACAAGTCTTTTTTGTGATGTTCTTTTTAGAGACTTTTCGTGATGTTCATTTAAAACGTTAATAAGATATCTCCTAGATGTCTTAATTTTATTACCAACTCTATTAACATCCATGTCATGTAAATAAAACATATTTTTGATGTACACAGTAATACTTGTTACATACACATCCTATGAACTTCTTTTTAGTAAATTCCGATAGGAAACATTCATACGGTGTTAATTTGTATACTTCTCACTAATGTCAAATACAGAACGTTACTGTAATATTACAAATTAACATGTTTCTAAGATGATCACATGTTGCAGTTACTTTTACATCTTTCGAAATAATTTTTATTAACATCGTACTTATTACGTCTGTACGACGTTAGTTCATAGAACTCTCAGTAATATCTCATATTAAACATCACAGCAACATAAAAAACAAGAAAACAGAAGAGGAACTGATGAACGAAACATACAGTAGTTATCTGTGGAAACAAAAATGACAAGCATGGAATGGCGGATGGTTTTCAGTTATGTGTTATAGTTATATTTTATTTGCAGGAGTATTTTGCAAGTAGCATTTGAATGAAGTGGTCTTTGTTTTCGTTAGTTCCTACTAAGCTACAGTTTCTATACTTAGTTATAATGGACGAACAACAATTGTTATCGGTAAGTACCTATTCCAAAATCATAATTATTAAAACTTAATACTCATTCAATACTTTAATCGGCTATTATACATTGAAATTCCATGTGGCGGAATTGTACACTAACATTATATTACAAAATAAGGGTTTTTTCAATTTTTAAAATATTTTAATTACCTAGTAAGTATATTTTGGAAACGATTCAAAATATTTCAAATCCTAGATATGCATTATACCCTACAAAAAACTTGATATTGCAATAGGGTAGATATTATTATTAATAATAAACATGCTCATATGTTCGCAGATATTTAAATCTAGAAGAAAACATTTTCAATGTTCAAGATGTTTCAGAAGCTACTTATACAAATAGAATAAAAAACAAATAGTTGGTAAATATGTAATGAAAGGGGAGTAATTATTTCAGATAGTCTGATACAAACATTGTATTAAACAGTACAAAAAATATTGAATCAAGTATCTCTAGTTTTAGTTATCTTAGTATTAGTCCTAGCCATCAATATAGTTTTGCAGGTTTAGAAAATTTTAACATTATTACTAACAATTCTTGTGAACAATTAGAGACTGCTTAAGACTAAAAACAGAAATTTCTGTTAAAAAGCTCATTTCCATTTGAAAATTCACTGAACACAATGAATAAGCTGTATGTGTCCCTTACAATGGTACCTATATTAATCTAGTTGAAGAATATGTAACTTATGATACTGAATGCTCCAGTCAACAAACAGCATTCAATTATTTATTATTGTAGAAACACAGCTATTGGATACTCAATTGGATACAATTAATTATAAACTCATTTAACTTGATAATGTGTTCATATCCCTTCTTCATAAGTAGTTTCTTTGTATACAGTGTATTAATAATGCTTAGTTTTCATTAAGTTACAATTCCACGATGTTAATATACAATTTGTTCCAGGATGAAAATAACAAGATGAGAATAGTATATTATTTTATACCGAAAAGAAGTGTGAATTTTCATAGCAAATCTGAATTTACATGCCAAATGGAGTGAGGCATGGAATAGAAGGTATATCATGAAAAGTCACTTCTTGAAATAAAATATGTTATTATTCCTTTGAAGAACCCCGCACGTATCTTATGGAAAATGGGTCCCTGTCAACTGGCTGAAAATCAAGTTTGATGTAGTTTATGATGATCGATCAAAGGTCTCCATGGGCACAATTTAATCTAAAGTAACTGTTTTATTAGCTATTGTTCAGAACACCTTCAAATATTGCACAGATAAGGATTTTGAAGTGTACGTTATGGAATGGTTGAGGCACTCGAAAAAAGTAAACGATAGAATTTTCTTTAATCAGATTGGATTTCTGTTGATGTAACGTAATGGTTCATTAAATCTTTATGGTGTAAAATTTTTATTAGTTTTAATATAACTAAAAAACTATTCTAATAAATTTTCTGTAAACTAGCTGTAATGTATGTGTATCCGTTAAACTTTATTAATTCAGTTTCAAAGTATGTTACGTTATGGTAACTATAACGGATTAATATATCCTTTTTTATTTCTTGCTTTCACTGAATGTGTTCAATAGTTTCCACTTTCCAGACTTGTTATGTAATATGCTTACACAATTTTATTTTTTTAGGTTGGATTGCTGGACAAGATATTTTTTTTTCTAATTTTGTACCTGTTTTTTTCAAATTTACTGTACTGTTCAATAATAGTGAATAAACGTTTTAAATCCTTTATTGTTTTTTTGCTATTTTATTTTAAATGTACAGGATGAATAACTAGGAACGACTGTAGGCCACATCTCAGAAAAGAATCATGGTACAACTTTCAAAAAAATTACCTTTAGGTAAGGGATCCTGAAAAATTGCTGGAAAATATGTTGCAGTCTCTGAAACATCCGCTAGGTGTGCAATGAACAGTCGAAAACATAATACTCCAAAAAACATACTAAAGGTGTCCTAAAAATACATTTTTTGAAATATTGATGAGATTATGAATAAATTTAATTATGGAGATTTTTTGCCATTATTCTTCAAATAATGGGTGGGGAAGGTTCAAACTTATGAACAAATGTATAACTTTTTCGTTTTTTAACCGATATTAATGATTTTAGCTGCATTTAAAAGTTTTTCTATTTAATAAGATTAATAACAAAATTAGATAATTTTGTATCCACTCGGAAATTTCAAATGTAAATTGAAGCTTTTTTTTATATTTGATATTGTAAGTCTTATATCTTGGAATAGATTACTATTTTTTAACCCCTTTTCATCTGAATTTAAAAAATGCCTCATTACATTTGAAATTTCCGAGAAAAATGGGAAAATTGTGGAATTTTCACAAAGCGTTGACAAAATTGCCCAATTTTGTTATTTTTGTTAAGCATTTCTTATTAACAAGGAAAAACTCTTTCAAATGAAGCCAAAAACATGGATGTCGATTAAAAAAAAAGTGTTACGACATTTGTTGTTTGGGTTGAACCTTCCCCACCCCTTACTTGAAGAATACAGAAAAAAGTACCTAACTACATTTTTTCATAATCTCAACAATATATCAAACATTGTATTTCTAGGATACGTTTAGTTTGTCTTTTTTGGAGATAATCACAGTATTATGTTTTTAAGTGTTCATTCCACCCCATAGGAGATATTTTAGGAACTCAAAAATATTTTCCAGCGATTTTTCAGGGTCATTTTCCTGAAAGTATTTTTTAAAAGTTGTACTATGACTATTTTTTGAAATATGGCCGACAGCCGGCGTTCTTAGTTGTTCACCCTGTATTTGCTAATTAGGCACAGGAACCTCTATAGGATTTCATCCAGAATGTCTGAGGTATATTATTTAGAGGTTTATGTAATGTCCATACAATATCTACGAGAATACACTGTATTGTTTTTGAAATGTCGCATTTAGATCATTGATAAGATGTTATTTTTTAGACATTGCATTAACATCGACAAGTTATTAAAAGGCATTTCAGAATGTAACAGAAATGTTGTTTTTAGTTCGTTATAAAGACTTCCTTTTGAGGAAGTTCTAGAAACATCACAGTAATGTAAAAAGGCAGCGCTTTAACATCGCTGAGAAGTTGAGTTGAAACATCACAAATGTTAACAGCCACAAACTGGGCATAAGCGGTTGTATAGATGTGCATGTGATGAAAACAAGAGGAAAAAAAGAAAGACCATTATCACAATGTGATGTTGAATGAACATAACTGTAATATTTATTTGCATAGTGGGACCTTGCTTTGGTAGATGTTGCAGTATACATATGTTGTGATTCTCCACAGCAGCAATTTCTTCCTGTGTCATCGTGGCTTTGTTGAGTAGATAATTATGTAGAATGCATGTTGTTAACACAATTCTTTCAACATGGCCAGACTTTGAATTGATTTTTCTAAAATATATGCGGAAACGCTGTGCCAAAATTCCAAAGGCGTTTTCAACAACACGCCTTGCTCGACAATGTTGGTAGTTAAAAACCCTTTTCTGTACATCATTTAGTATCTGGGTCTGAGAAAAAGGTCTCAAAAAGTTAATTTTTAAAGGAAACGTTGAATCACCCAGAATAACGTAAGGCGTTGTTATATCAGAATCTGGGAGCTGTTTAATGCCAGGTATGTCCAAGGTACCATTTTCCAATTGTCTTCCCAATCTCGAGTTTGCGAAGATACCTTCATCACTATTTTTGCCATATGATCCTATATCCACCGCCAGAAATCTGTAAGCAGCATCGACTAATGCAAGAAGAACAACGGACAAGGTTTTTTTATAATTAAAATAATTTGAACCACTATTAGCAGGTGCTATAATTTCAATATGCTTGCCATCTAGGGCTCCTAGGCAATTAGGAAAATTCCAAGTAGTCCAAAACCTTTTCGAAATATTTTCCCAGTCTTCTTTACGTGGTGTAGGAATATAAGCTGGCAATAAGTAGTTTATAATTGCGTTACACACTTCTTGGATAAAGGCATGTACAATAGAATGTCCTAGTCTGTAACTGAATGTAATCGTTTGATAAGAGTCTCCAGTAGCAAAAAACCTAGAATAAATTAATATTGTTACTTTCAGATGGTCAGGAATGCAAGCATCGTTGGGAGGCAATCCGCGGTCAGTATAGAAAATTTCGAAATTCAAAGAAAACTAAAACAGGGCAAGCAGTAGATCCCAACGCGAGATGAAAGTATGGCGACATATTGGAATTTCTCCATATTCACATGAAGGATAAGGAGCGAGTTACTTCAGTTACTACGACTGAAAACCCCACTTTTGTAACTGACCATAAAAGCAATGGACCGGAAAATATAAGTCAGTATTCCGATTCTTCACAACATATTTTTTCACAGGATAACATTCAGGACATAACACCTCCGAATAGTCAGCTTGATGGTCAGGATATTCTGCAGTCTACCGATTTATCACAAGCTAGTACATCCCAACAAGCAAATCATGAGTCAAAAGGAGAGATAGTAAAAAACAAGAAGGCAACAACTAACAATCAAAGATAAAGGAAAATCGTCAACCCAGCCTATGACAGCTAGCAGCACCCTAATGAACTGAAATCTTTTGACCGAGGGAAACAATAAAAAAATTGAGGCAAATAAAGACGAAATTGATCTTTTTTTAAAGCATAAAAGCTACTGTGAAAAAGTTTTCTCCCGGTGACAAACATCTAGTTAAAACTAAAATATTTTGGACTTGTCTCCGATATTGAAGCTAAATACGTATATGACCAGCAGCATACTCAAAACTTTTCAGCATACAATGACAGTAACATGCAAACCATTAATTTACATAACACGACTACCGACAGTTCAGAAATTCGCCCGTCTCTAGTGTCTCCTACACCCCACTCATACCACTCAAATCAAATTTTTCCTCAACTCCCATTCAATCTCCACCATCATCGACTGCTTCCATGTGCCAATCCTACAATTCTTCACTTGCCGCCTCCTTTTATGAAACCTTTTCCCCACAGAATACCTTAGACTAATCATTAATATAATGTAATAATCATTAATACAAGTAATATTATCTACATCATGTGTCAAAATAAAAATAAAAAAAACATGTTAAACGCTATAAAGCTGATATTTGATTTTTACCTTAAGCACACCGCAAGTTTTTGAACTGGTGGAATGGATTCACGAGAAGTGGAATTTTGTTTCTGCAAAACTTCTTCTGTTTTAACAAATTATTGAATTCGTTAATCGACATTCTATAATACTTGAAGAATTTGGTTTCGTCGTCTATCAATTCGGGGTGTAGTGTAGAGAATTCTCCTTCTTCATTCCGTCTTTTTAACATATCATACACCCAAAAACGTCTTTTTCGTTTCTGACCTTTCTCTATTTGTTTTTCCTCGTCTTCATCTAATAACACAGCAATTTTCACAAGTGTTGTAGTGGAAAACATATTGTTATTATTCGATCTATTAATTATATAAACGGTACTACTGACGTTCCGTGACCGTAGCTACTCGTTAAGTGTGAATGCGCGATACATTTTTTGCCCTTGTCGAGCCCGTGCCTTTCCCGTGCTTTTCCCGTGCCTTGCACATTCATTGCACTATAGTGAGAATCGAGCTTTAAGCTCGATTCTCACTATATAAAACTTCAAAGCTGTACTGCCTGAGGACAAAACAGGTTTAACTCAACTCAAACGCAGCGCCCAACGCTGTTATGTGTACGGAACCACTTTTTGCTACCGTGCGGTCAACGCGGCGTCAAACGCACTCATGTGTACATGCCCTTATGGATGGACACTTATCATTATTGCCGTGAACATATGTGACACTGAGCGTTCTAGACGGGTAGTCAAATACTAAAAACATACTATTTATCTCGGGACTGAAAGCAATATTGCCGAGTTTGTAATTGAGATTACTAACTGCATATTTTATATCATGTGCCCGAATGACGTATCTCACTTGGATTTAAATATTTTTCGACATTCGTCAATATCACTTTAACTTCACTAATCACTAGATTTCTATTGTTGTTAAGACTTGGCTTCGGGAAAATTTCCAACCTTTTCCTGTTTTCCATCCGTTTCTCACATTTATTGTAAATAGAGCTACCAATAAAAACTGGTACTAGTACTACGAAAATTGCTTCCTATATACTCCTTAACGACCAGCCAATAACGCTTTCCATGCCACTGGCTTGTCCTCCGCTATTACCCGCCTTGGCTATTATAACTACTTCCTTGGATTCTTTACCTCTCATTATAACTCACTATCTTCCAACTTTTCAATTTAAATATAGTTAATTTTCGCCATTTATCACTTTGCACTGGATTTGTGGGTGTTATATTACTAGTGTAATATATTGTTAGACTTTTGTGCGATTTTGACAAGAAGCAATTCCGAGTACTTTATTATACTAGATATTTAGCAATGCTAAAGGAACCGCGACTGCCAAACAGTCTAAATGTATTCAAGTATTAATTATTTATTAATTAACGAATCACACCCCAATATTTTTTTTCCTTCAAGATTACCGTTTTTGTAGCTACCTATAAAAACAATTTCAATGCAACAATAAAAATCTCGCTGTACGTTTGAAATATTAATTTTTATTACCATCTTTCAAACGTTTTACGATTCATTTCCGAGAAATTAGCGAGGCGACATCGTTTTGATCGTCTCTCGTATGCGTGTGTTACATAATTCCACGTATTTTATTATCTTGATTGTCAGTTAAGATAGAGGGAATTGAAAGGTATTTAACATCACGACCATATAATTTATTAATATTATAAAATATATATGAAAAGAAGAAAGAAGTAAAATAAATATGAAAAATAGAAAGATTTGGATCAAACGACTTGAATATGTGAACGGTAGAAATGCAATTGACCACAAAGCTAAGTCATAACGTTCAAGACTAAGTCTCAAGAAAAACAAGGTGAACAAACAGCTCAAAACCTGACCTGGACTTGCTAAATATAATCGAGACGATCATTCCACCCATCTTAACAGAGTTTCTGCCAGAAATAGTTAGTTAATTTACCCAAGTTACATTGATACAGATTCCACATTAAGAAACATATACGACCAACACAAAGTATGATTTTAAGCATTTAGAATCATGTTAGATCTTTCTGTTTCCATTTGGTAAGTCAATCAGGAAATAGAATAGCTTTTTAAGTATACAAAACTACACTAGACCTTTCCCTTTTTATATGCCGAATCAGTCAGAAAACAAACTGACTTTCGCAGTATACAAAACCATGTTGAATCTTTCCCTTTCTATCTGGCGAGTCAAAGAGGAGCCAAAGTGGGTTTTTAAGTGTACAAACTCATGTTAGACCTTTCTAAAGTCAGAAACCGGCTTCCCAAGTAAGTAAAACTCCTTTTTTATTTGGCGAGTCAGTGAGACGCCAAAGTAGGTTTTTAAGTATACAAAATTATGTTAGACCATGATATTTCCATTTGGTAAGTCGATCAGAAGAGAAATTTCATTAATAGAAGAATACATAAAAAAATCACAGTCAGAATTAAAACTCATATGAAATTATATTATAAAATCATTTGTTTGATATAATCAAAAGAGTAACAATAAAATATAGAGAAATTACCTTAATAATTTTCTAAAGGTATAAAAAAACTTATATCGAGTATGGAAGAAAACATTGTATCTGCCTAAAATGGGCATTTTTTGTCACTAGGGAATCAGCTGTTTATCTGAAAACAAACAAGCATTATTAATCATAGTTAAAACAACTATGAGATGAAGATTAATAATCAATATTTGTTATAAAGAATTGTGGAAATAAATATATATATATATATGTTGAAGCACTTTCATTTGGTTCTATTCAATTTAATAAGGATTAACAGTATTACTGAAATAAGTCATATTGATTTTTTCAATCTTGTACTTTATTAGCCATCATTTTAACGAATATTTATAAATTGTAAAAAAAAAACATGTCTAAATTAATTATAGATGCTGATAGTAAAAACAGTGAACAAAATCCTCACTATAATACTGAAGAAAATCTGACCAAAGATATTGAAACAGACGATATACTCTTTGAACCATCAGAATCAAAAATATTGAAATCTGATTCAGATTAAAATTAATAATGCAGTACATGAGGTAATTTCAAAAGCATCCGTTGAAATTAGGATGAAATTCAAAATAATTTAAAAGAAACGCGTTAAATTTTCATATAGTTAGTAATTAGGTAATTTTATGCAAGGGATTTCAGGAATTTTAATAAATAGTAAATAAGTTATGTTAATATTTATATGTATAAAAATCTTTATCTCTATATGCTAATTTCTAATACAAAAATGTCATTTTCATGTTTCATATACGGCTTAAAAATTCATGGTAATATAAACAGTGAATCGTCGTTAATCACACAATATCTATACAATTGATACGATATAGAGAAGTTTCAATAGCAACCCGCAACGTGATAGATTATGATGGAAATCAAAAAAAGTCAAGTGGTTTTTTAAAATGTCAAAGTGAAAAGTCGTATTATAATTGATCTCGTCAAGAAGAACGTGCTAAATTTACGCAAACTTTTCGGATTATTGTGGAGAAACGACCTCGTTCGAATTACAAGGAAGCATACAGTATATATCATCTGACAGAAACAGTAATAGTTTATGTAATTGGGTAATACCTTCACCAGAAAATACAATAACTACATTAAGAATATTAAAATTGAACTTCTCAAGAAATTCCACGTGCTTGTCAATTAGAAACTTCGACAATATTCAATTGGACGTGTGCAGTAACGACATACTACCCAAACCTGTTGTACTATCTTCAAGAAACAAACTCTCCGTAACTTTAAAATATAATAACCCAGTGTTTTTATGTGTTTGGATTGATCTGGTTGTTACAATTCCACAAATATTTGTAGAACAGCAGATTTCGTTTGTACAGACCATTCTGATTTCACGGGGTGTGCTATTTAAAATTCATCAACTACCCCTTGCAGTAATATTTCTATAGATAGATGTTTCGACCCGTATAAAGACAAATGTGACGGAATCATTAATTGTCCAAAAGGCGAAGACGGAATAAACTGTTCAGAACTTTGTCCTCAGCTTATCAAATGTCCAAATGAAGATTAGTTTGAAGTGGATACAAACCTAGTAAATAAAAGGTACCATTTTAAAATATTATATTAGAGATCTCTAAATTAAAAAAAGGCCTTTATTTAAAAAACATTTTAATTGTTCAATAGTAATAGTAGTTTAATTTTTTTTGTAGTATATCTGTATACATTTTCTGTTTATAAATTTCTATGTTTTAAAAAAAATTCCTGAAATCATAATTTTGTTCATTTTAATTTCACAAACCAATAATTAGAGTAAATTTGAATGGCGCACTTGAACCCTACCCTTTGAAAGAGTTGGTATACATATTTAATGATTTTTCAAATGATAAATAATAAATAATTATTGAATCCAATACAAATTTGGCGCCCAACGTGGGGCGAATTAAGAATTTTTCGTTTAGAAACATTAGAATTAGATACAATTAGAATGGCAACGAGAATGATGCTTAGGGACGGAAAACAAATAGGTTTGGAAGGCAGATCAGATGAGGAACAAGAAGAAAGGAGACGTGGAATGGGAGATTTAGATGAAGAGGAACAAACCTTAATAGATAAAGAAAGTGAAGAATCGAGGGAACAGCAGGATAGTACACAAGACAGGCAGGATAGTGTAAGCAGAGGAGATCAAATAATGGAATTTTTAATTAATTTGAATGGGAAGATAGATAATATGAGGGGAGATTTGAATGGGACGATAGATAATATGAGGGGAGATTTGAATGGGAAGATAGATAATATGAGGGGAGATTTGAATGGGAAGATAGATAATATGAGGGGAGATTTGAATGGGAAGATAGATAATATGAGGGGAGATTTGAATAGAAAGATGGACAAGATGAATGGTAACATGAATGATTTAAATGGAAACATGAACAGGATGGAAAAGAAAATAGAAGAGGTGAAGATGGAAGGTTTGAAGGAAATTAAGAAACTTAGGGAGGAAAACGAAGAATTTAGGAAGTAGATAGATAAGGTGAAGGAAGCTACGTTTGAACAAAATAAACATTTGCGTATAGAAATACAAGAAAATGAGATCCGAATTAGAGAAGGGATAAAAAAACATATGGTGGAAGAAATTCATGAATTAGGGAAATGTATAAATGAAAATTTACCGGGAACTATTCAGGCTGAAGTTGCAAAACAAAATGAAAATATAACAAAAGAATTGGAATACATTAAATTTCAAGGACAAACAATAGAGGAAGTAATGCAAAGCTACCAAGAAAAAGTAGAAAAAAAATTCAATGACTTAGAAGATTTAGTAGAAGAAAAAACAGGTACATGCGTTAAACGAAATGAAACAATGGGTAAACAGTTTAATAAGGAACTGGAGGAGATGAATAGGAAACTGAAGGATACTATGGAAGAAATAGAACAAACCTCAAAGCAAAATGCCGGACGGTTAATTTATACAGAAAGTATCGAAATAAGAGTGAAATTTGATAGAAATATGAAAATAATTGATCCTAGAGTTTTTATTAATATAATTGGAAATGAAATAATAGGAATTGAGATTAGGGAGGAGAAGAAAATAATAAAAAATCAGTTCAATGATACGGAAGAATTTGAGATGCAAATTGTAATGCATTTCTGGGAAGAAAGTACAGAAACAGGAATATATGATGAAGATAATGAGATATGGGGCAATGAATTTAAAAGGAACATAGTGGAAAATTTGAAGAAATCTAGGAAACGAATATGGCACAATGATTTTAAAAAGGATATAGTGGAAAATTTAATCGAATTTAGGAAACCGATAGAGAGTCAAACAATAAGAGAAGAGAATAAGACGAAGTTTAGGAAAAGAAAATAAAATTGAATTATATGACAGGATTATAGGAACGAAATCTAGAAACAAAAAGGAATTGTACATGGTAAGGAAGGGATATAAAAACGATGTGTAAATAAAAGGTTTATGATTAACAAGTAATATTCAAAAATATATTTAAATAGAAATTATATAAACATGGATTGATAATAGAAGAAATGATAGACATGTTGATATGAATTATGGAAATGAAAATAGAAGTTACAGAAATGAAAAACGAATATATGGAAATGGAGATAAAATTTATGACAACAAGTATTGTGAGAATAGAAGAGATTTTAGAAACTTTGATAGAAGAAATGATAAAGAAAATAGAAATGAAATTAAGCAACAAAATATATGTACAGGATGAAATAATTACATTTATAGTAACAAACGGACGGAAGTTATATGAACTAAGCAAATATATGATACAAAAGATTGAATTAAAGGATGAAACAGGAGTTGATATGTAAGCATAGTCGATGAAGAAGTTAGAAACAGACATAGTTATTGATGTTTTGATGAAATATAAGGAAATAATTGATTTTGAATAGATAGATAGAATTAAATGGTAAAATAATTGAATTTAAGGAGGTAAATATGGAAGTATTGGCAATTGAAGAGGATAATAGGAAGTTATGGAATATAAAGAGGAATGGAATTATGGTTGAATTGGAGTTAATGAGTGGAAATAAGGAATATGAAGAGAAAGTGAAGAGTTTGATGATGAAATATGAAGGATTGTATGAAAAAGAAATTAGAATGGTGAATAATTATGTGCGTGAGATAGAATAAATAGAAGATGTGAAAAGTAATGGTAATTGGTCAGATTGTGAAGAAGAACATTATGAATTTATAAATGAATTGTTAAAGATGTATACAAAAAGAATTTCGAAGTAACTAAGGGTTGCTTAATTAAAATATGGATATAATAAAGGAGAAGAATACTGAGAAAGGTTAAAGTGAAATTATATCCAGTTCCATGTAAGTTGTTTAGGCGGAGTAGAATAAAAAAGATTTGGAAATATGGCAGATTATAGAAGAATTCGGGAAACCTGAGACTATCATACTAGATCATGCGACGTACTTTGAAAGTGACAAATTTGGAAGGATATGCCGAGAGATTCAAATAAAATTAAATTTTATTAGCGTACGAAAGCCATCAACAAATCCTGCGGAACGATATATTAAAGAAATAATAAAATATCTAAGAATATTATGTCATCAGCAGCATGATCAGTGGGAAAATAATTTAAAACAAGTGGATAAATTCCTTAATCACACACCTCATGGTATTAAAGGAGAATGTCCTATCTTTTTAATGACAGGTCAGCTACCAGAGAGAAAATGGATAGTGAGCCGAGACATGCATATGTTGGAAATTCTTGACAAAGTGAATAACAAATTACAAAAACAAGCAGAACGATACATTAAAAGAGCAAACAAGAAGGAAAAAAGAAAAATGGTTTTCCAGAAAGGAGATTTAGTTTTAATTAAATCATTACTAGTTGCAAAAAGGAAAGATAAGATGTGTGCTAAGTTATTATTACCATTGGAAGGGCCATACGTAGTGGTAAATGAAAATGCTCAAAATAGCTATAAGCTGGCACATCCAGATACTGGGTTAATAAGGGGGATATTGATTATTGAGAGTGTATTCCAGTATCATCAGCAGTCAAATTAAATAGGTTAGATGTATATACGTTTTGGAGTTTAAATTGGATAGGGGGGAGAAATTGATGATATTATGAATCAAAATTTATGTAAATATTTATATTAAGATATTTCATTCAAATGAGAAAGAAACATATTTATTGAATTGAGATTATTAAAAAATTAAAGGATTTAAATTTTAATATAATCAAATAAGTTTGAATATATTAAAATATAAATGGGGGGAGTTGAAGCACTTTCATTTGGTTCTATTCAATTCAATAAGGATTAACAGTATTACTGAAATAAGTCATATTGATTTTTTCAATCTTGTACTTTATTAGCCATCACTTTAACGAATATTTATAAATTGTAAAAAAAAACATGTCTAAATTAATTATAGATGCTGATAGTAAAAACAGTGAACAAAATCCCCACTATAATACTGAAGAAAATCTGACCAAAGATATTGAAACAGACTATATACTCTTTGAACCATCAGAATCGAAAATATTGAAATCTGATTCAGATACAATAGAGATTAAAATTAATAATGCAGTACATGATGTAATTTCAAAAGCATCCGTTGAAATTATAATGAAATTCAAAATAATTTAAAAGAAACGCGTTAAATTTTCATATAGTTAGTAATTAGGTTATTTTATGCAAGGGATTTCAGGAATTTTAATAAATAGTAAATAAGTTATGTTAATATTTATATGTATAAAAATCTTTATCTCTATATGCTAATTTCTAATACAAAAATGTCATTTTCATGTTTCATATACGGCTTAAAAATTCATGGTAATATAAACAGTGAATCGTCGTTAATCACACAATATCTATACAATTGATACGATATAGAGAAGTTTCGATAGCAACCCGCAACGTGATAGATTATGATGGAAATCAAAAAAAGTCAAGTGGTTTTTTAAAATGTCAAAGTGAAAAGTCGTATTATAATTGATCTCGTCAAGAAGAACGTGCTAATTTACGCAAACTTTTCGGATTATTGTGGAGAAACGACCTCGTTCGAATTACAAGGAAGCATACAGTATATATCATCTGACAGAAACAGTAATAGTTTATGTAATTGGGTAATACCTTCACCAGAAAATACAATAACTACATTAAGAATATTAAAATTGAACTTCTCAAGAAATTCCACGTGCTTGTCAATTAGAAACTTCGACAATATTCAATTGAACGTGTGCAGTAACGACATACTACCCAAACCTGTTGAACTATCTTCAAGAAACAAACTCTCCGTAACTTTAAAATATAATAACCCAGTGTTTTTATGTGTTTGGATTGATCTGGTTGTTACAATTCCACAAATATTTGTAGAACAGCAGATTTCGTTTGTACAGACCATTCTGATTTCACGGGGTGTGCTATTTAAAATTCATCAACTACCCCTTGCAGTAATATTTCTATAGATAGATGTTTCGACCCGTATAAAGACAAATGTGACGGAATCATTAATTGTCCAAAAGGCGAAGACGAAATAAACTGTTCAGAACTTTGTCCTCAGCTTATCAAATGTCCAAATGAAGATTAGTTTGAAGTGGATACAAACCTAGTAAATAAAAGGTACCATTTTAAAATATTATATTAGAGATCTCTAAATTGAAAAAAAAGGCCTTTATTTAAAAAACATTTTAATTGTTCAATAGTAATAGTAGTTTAATTTTTTTTGTAGTATATCTGTATACATTTTCTGTTTATAAATTTCTATGTTTTAAAAAAATTCCTGAAATCATAATTTTGTTCATTTTAATTTCACAAACCAATAATTAGAGTAAATTTGAATGGCGCACTTGAACCCTACCCTTTGAAAGAGTTGGTATACATATTTAATGATTTTTCAAATAATAAATAATAAATAATTATTGAATCCAATACAATATATATATTTAAATCCAAGATGACATAACTCTGATGAGATGTCAAACTTTTGTATCATTTTCTATATGTTAATAGGAAAGGAAAATTGATAATAAGATGGTGATATATAAATGTTAATATCAGAATTATAAAATTTGAATAGTTTCAAGTAAAAAAATCAAGCCATATATTATATAAAAGGAATTGTGTCATAAATTTAAGATATTATTCCAAATTTATTACATGTAGAAAAAAGATAATTCATATTGTAATTTCAGTGTATTAACCTGAATTTTATTACTTGTCGAAGACTTATTTTATTCAAATTCTGTATATATTGAAGGAAGAAAAAACTTTTTCAAAGGTAAATTTATAATCATATGTTTTCCTGAAACATAAAAAGTGCAGTAAAGTGAGTAGAACTTTATATCTCAGAAAACAAAAAAACATTTTTTGTTGTGACAGGACAATTTTGCTAAAGTGGAAATGAAACTAAATTTTGATTGAACAGGGAGGTTTGAAACATGTAGCTTGTTGATAAAAAAATCGACAATCGGGAAGGAGAGCGTCGCGTCAGGAGTGGACAACAAGGCTATGTTAGTATGGAACAAAATCTAAGTAAATACCGGTGAAAGTTAAAAATTTGTAATAGAAAACTTACACGAAATACTTTCAATTATCTATAGCCAGTTATTCCCGATAATCTCCAAGATATCTCCAGAAATTGGGAAGCGTTGTTTCCAGTCGGCTTGTTCCTGTTACCAGATGTGGTAATATCCAGACTACAGACTCCAGGTCAGTGTGTTTTTAATATTATTGGCCAATAATAACAACCTAATTCTAAATTCAGTGATAATTCCCAATTATAAAGTACGAGTACATTTGCATATATTTGATCGATCGAACTAAAAAAGGAAAGACATTTATGTAATAATTCAATAGATTTTAAATTGAGATTAGTAATAGAAAATTTTCATGAATATTTTTCATTTTGTTAAAAGATAATGGTGGTTACTTACGTGATTAATAATCGTATGGCAAATTCGTATTTCAATGTATAGAGTTAATCATTCCAAACCGTATATGTAGTGTCTAGTGAACTCTACTGATTATCTAATGATATGTATATGTAATTCCTAAACATAAATCCTTTTATTATATTCACCATTCTTATTATAAAGAAAACAGTTCTGATGTAAATAATATCCATACAAGTTAACAGGCGTCTATATTATGACACGAACGTTAGTCTTTGTTCGTGTAATTTCGCTTATATGAGCATGCGCATAGAATGGTTGGATGTATAGATAGTGACTGAGGTGTATCAAATATCTATTATTGAAATAAGTTTCTTTGATAAATTGAAATATAAGCAATTAATGTGTTTTATTTTATTCAATAAAAGAATATAAAATAATATATGCTGGAACCCAAAGAGTAGAATGAGTCTCATGCTCCCAAATAAAAAGAATTGAGCTAGCTAAACAAATAAATAAAACAAATAAATATCTAATCTATAAATATAACATATCTAATAATAAAATCGATAATATAAAATAAGAATAGAATTGATTAAATTAAATGGAATAAAAAAATATAAATAATATAATATATATATTGTATATATATATATATATATATATATATATATATATATATATATATATATATATTGTTATGATTTGACTTGTTTTTGTGAGAATTTAATCTTGATTAGATTTTAAGTTGTATATTATAGACTGAAATTTAAAAAAAAATTGCCGGGCGCCATTTTTTATCTGTTATCTGTATTTGTCTCCTACTATATTCTTCTTTTCATAGCTCAGTTGGATCAGATCACAATAATATCTTTCAGGTAGTTCCGTTGGACGTATATGATATTTAAATTAATTAGTAAAATAGGTAATTAGATTTCAAATGTGCAAACAAACTTTGATAACTTGTATTTATCAGGAATACTCAAAATTATACATTATTCAAATTGCAAAATTCTTATTACCTACCTTATTTTTTTTCAAATTCAACGAACTCACCCTGAATTCACTATATTTTTAATTCATACTTTATATTCTAACGTCATACATATCTACCAAATACTCAATTAACCTAACCTTTGTCTATTCAAAATTAAAATTTTCTGTCTGGTATTTTTTTATTAGTCTTCAAATTACTCACTATTTTGCAATTTAGTGTCTTATATGGTTAATAGTTTATCTCGGGGGGAATAAGCTTTGTATATAAATTGTCTTTACCTTATATATGTTTGACGTCTTCAGCTCTCTGACCCAATAATTGGATTTTGAGCTATATTCTGGTGAATACTTTCCTTTTTATAACATTCATTTTGCTCACTTGATTGACTTTCTAATCATATTGGGTTTTCTTGATGTTTTCTTCTATTCCACTGGATTTATTTTGTTAGTTTTTCTATAATCTTTCTCAACTCATTCATTTAAAGTTTCATGTGAAATTTGACAATTCGTGGTTCTAATATCATGATTAACATGGAAATATAAATAAACATGATTAATAGTATCTGTAAGATATAAATAAAGCGTACTAAAAGATTATAAAACTTAAATGTTAGTCTAGTTTAGAGGCTGCATGTCTGCTTAATAGGACTACATTCCCACTAAAAAAGAAATATAACAAGTCTTTTTTGTGATGTTCTTTTTAGAGACTTTTCGAGATATTTATTTAGAACGTTAATAAGATATTTCCTAGATGTCTTAATTTTATTACCAACTCTATTAACATCCATGTCATGTAAATAAAACATATTTCTGATGTACACAATAATACTTGAATTCGCAGTTACATACACATCCTATGAACTTCTTTTTACCAACTTCCTATAGGAAACATTCATATACGATGTTAATTTGTATACTTCTAACTAATATCACATACACAACGTTACTGTAATATTACAAATTAACATGTTTCTAAGATCATCACATGTTGCAGTTACTTTCACATCTTTTGAAATCATTTTTAGTAAGTTCGTGTGATTACTTCTTTACGATGTTAGTTCATAAAACTCTCAGTAATATCTCATATTAAACATCACAGTAACATGAAAAAAAGAAAACAGAAGAGAAACTGATGAAGGCACATTATCTGTGGAAACAAATGACAAGCATGAAATAGCGGATGGTTTTCAGTTTTGTGTTATATTTTATTTGCAGGAAGCACATTTTTTGCAAGTACTTGAATAAAGTGGTCTTCGTTTTCGTTAGTTCGTAATTAGCTTCTGTTTCTATGCTTAGTTATAATTCTTGTCATGATGGACGAACAACAGCTGTTATCGGTACCTATTCCAAAATCATAATTATTAAAACTTAATACTCATTCAAGACTTTAATCGGCTATTGTACATTGAAATTTCAAGTGGTGGAATTGTACACTAACATTATATAATAGAGTTTACAAAATAAGGGTTTTTCCAACTTTTAAAATATTTTAGATAGTAAGTATATTTTAAAAACGATTCACAATATTTTGAATCCTAGATATGCATTATACCCTACAACAAACTCAATATTTCAATAGGGTAGATATTATTATTAATAATAAAACATGCTCATATGTTGACAGAGATTTGAATCTAGAAGAAAATATTTCCAATATTCAAGATGTTTCAGAAGCTACTTACATAAATAAAATCAAAAACAAATAGTTGGTCATTATGGAAAGGAAGAAAGAAAGGCGAATAACTATTTTAGATAGTCTGATACAAATAATGTATTTAAACAGTACATAAATTATTGAATCGAGTATCTCTAGTTCTAGTTTTTGTAGTAGCAGTCATAGCCATCAATATAGTATTGCAGTTTTAAAAAATTTTAACATTAATACTAACAATTCTTGTGAACAATTAGAGACTGTTTAAGACTTTGAAAACAGAAATTTATGTTAAAAAGCTCATTTCCATTTGAAAATACACTGAATGCTCCAGTCAACAAACAGAATTCAATTATTTATTATTGTAGAAACACAACTATTGGATACTCAATTGGATACAATTAATTATAAACTCATCTAACTTGATAATGTTCATATCTCTTCTTCATAAGTAGTTTTTTTTTGTATATAGTGTATTAATAATGCTTAGTTTTCATTAAGTTACAATTCCACGATGTTAATATACAATATGTTCCAGGATGAAAATATCAAAATGAGAATAGTATATTATTTTATACAGAAAACAAGTATAAATATTCATGGCACACCTGAATTTACCTGCGAAACGGAGTGAGGCATGTAATAGAAGGTAAATCATGAAAAGTTACTTCTGGAAATAAAATTTGTTGTTATTTCTTTGAAGAGCCCCGCATGTATCTTGCGGAGAATGGGTCCCAATCAATTGGCTGAAAATTAAGTTGGATGTAGTTTATGATGATCGATGAAAGGTCTCCATGGGCACAATTTGATCTAAAGTAATTGTTTCATTAGCTGCTGTTTCACAGATAATTATTTTGAAGTGTACGTCATGGAATGGTTGAGGCACTCGAAACAGCGACTCTTGCGTAAGAAAAAGTAATCGTAAGTAAACGATAGAATTTTCTTTAATCGGATTGGATCTCTGTTGATTCAACGTAATGTTTCACAAAATGTTTATCGTATGAAATTTTTATTATCTTTAATATCATGAAAAAACTATTCTAATACATTTTCTGTAAATTAGCTGTAATGTATGTGTATCCGTTAAACTTTATTAATTCAGTTTCAAAGTATGTTACATTATGGCAACTACAGATTAATATACCCTTTTTTATACCTTGCTTTCACTGAATGCGTTCAATAGTTTACACTTTCCACACTTGTTATGTAATATGCTTACACACTTTTATTATTTTTAGGTTGGATTCCTTGACAAGATATTTTTTTTATTTTGTACCTGTTTTTTCAAATTTACTGTACTGTTCATTAAAAGTGAATAAACGTTTTGAATCCTCTATTTCTTTTTTTGCTATTTCATTTTAAATGTACAGGGTGAACAACTAAGAACGACTGTAGGCCACATCTCAGAAAAGAATCATGGTACAACTTTCAAAAAAAATATCTTTGGGTAAGTGATACTTAAAAATTGCTGGAAAATATTTTCAGTCTGTAAAATATCCGCTAAGGGTGGAATGAACACTCGAAAACATAATACTTCAAAAAAAATGTACTAAAGGTGTCCTAAAAATACAATTTTTGAAATCTTGAAGAGATCATGAAAAAATTTAGTTGAGGACATTTTTTGCCATTATTCTTCAGATAATGGGTGGGAAAGGTTCAAACTTATGAACAAATGTATAACTTTTTCGTTTTTCAACCGATATTAATGATTTAAGCTGCATTTAAAAGAGTTTTTCTGTTTAATAAGATGGATAACAAAATAAGATAATTTTGTATTCACTCGCAAATTTCAAATATAAATTGGAGCATTTTTTTAATTTTTATATCTGATAACGTAAATCTCTTTTCATCAGAATTTTAAAAATGTCTCATTACATTTGAAATTTCCGAGAAAATGGGAAAGTTGTTGACTTTTTCACATAGCGTTGACAAAATTGCTCAATTTTGTTATTTTTGTTAAGCATATATCTTATTAAAGAGGAAAAACTTTTAAATGACGCCAAAAACATTGATATCGATTAAAAAACAAAAAAGTGTTAGGACATTTGTTTTTTAGGTTGAACCTTCCCGTACCCCTCAATTAAAGAATAAGGACAAAAAGTCCCTATCTACATTTTTTCATAATATCATCAATATATCAAAAATTGTATTTCTAGGATACCTTTAGTATGTCTTCTTTGGAGATAATCACTGTATTATGTTTTTAATTATTCATTCCACCCCAAAGCAGATATTTTAGGAACTCAAAAATATTTTCCAGCGATTTTTCAGGGTCATTTTCCTGAAGGTAGTTTTTTAAAGTTGTACCATTTTTTGAAATATGGCCGACAGCCGGCGTTCTTAGTTGTTCACCCTGTATTTGCTGATTAGGCACAGAAACATCTATAGGATGTCATCTAGAATGTTTGAGGTATGTTATTTAGAGGTTTAAGTAATGTCCATACAATATCTAAGAGAATACTCTGTATTGTTTTTGAAATGTCGCATTTAGATCATTGATAAGATGTTATTTTTTAGACATTGCATTAACATCGACAAGATGTTAGAAGGCATTTCAGAATGTAACAGAAATGTTGTTTTTAGTTCGTTATAAAGACTTCCTTTTGAGGAAGTTCTAGTAAGATCACAGTAATGTAAAAAGGCAGCGCTTCAACATTGCTGAGAAGTTAAGTTGAAACATCACAAAAGTTAACAGCCACAAGCTGGGCATAAGCGGTTGTATAGATGTGCATGTGATGAAAACAAGAGGAAAAAAATGAAGAACATTATCACAATGTGATGTTGAATTAACATAGCTGTAATATTTATTTGCATAGTGGGTTTTATTAAAGGAAAGATCCTAGAGCAGAATCCCAGGTATGAAATGAAATAAAAAATGAGATGTTTGTTATCCAAACTACCTTTCTTTAATTTTTTATTTTTATCCTCATTAGATCGTTGTTTTACACAATATTAGAAAAAATTTCTGAAAGTTGTTTTAATTTACTTCAGAATTTGTTTCTATTCTTATTTTCAATACTATAATGATCCAAGTTTAGCCTTTTTAATCCATATTTTACAATCATATATTTTTTTATTCAATAATTCAGCATGGTACAAATACTCTGTATACTCTTTTCTGTTATTTCTTCCTATTCTACGTATATTTCCAACATCTTTTGCCATTCACGTGTTGATTATTCAACAAACTATATTTTTTTGTTGAATTCAATACTGACAAATGACAGTTGTTGCACAGAAATCCGTCCTTTTCCCAAACATTTACACCAAAATCGCCTCTTCACGTAACGTTTTGAGATAATTTAAACTCAATCACCAGATGTCAATCCTTTTTGTAATTAATTCAACTCACAGAGCATTTGTCGTATAGTAAAAATTGTATAAATTCTGGGCATCCGCGGAGCGCGAGCCAAGCCCACGGAAAGTGCACCGAAAACCCACGCGAAAGATGTTTTAAGTTGGCGTTGAACCGTCGAACGACCATCTGGTTCACAATTCTATCCCATTCAGACATACAATTTGTTGCTTTCGCTTTGATTTGATTCATTCAAATCATTCGAAGCTATGTTCTCTTTTCTTTCTTGTTTATTTATTTATATCTCCGACATGTCGGTAGTAAGTTTGTTTCACGCTAGTAAATATTCATTACAACTTTTTTTATTTTTGTTTAGTGGGCTTAAGGTACGTGGGAAGCGATGACAAAGGATATCTATTGAAAATCTATTCCTTCCTTGACTCGTTTCTAGTATTCCAATCGATATTATCGAAACAAATTATCGATCTAACAAACGATTAATTACTATTTTTTATGAATTGACCTTAATTTTTTAAATGATCAAAATACAGTTCATTTCCCGCTGCAAGGGTTCAGATACCACAATTAGGCACCTTACTTTGGTTTCTTTCATAAATTTCCATTCCGTTATATTCTAGAGTATCATTGTCAATATGAATGACATCAGCCTCTTCAAATTCCACTTGAAACATAGTTGACCATGTTTATTTAACTTGATAACTTTTGCTACAGGTGAAAATGGCACACCAATAAATATAGTCAATAAACATTTTTGCTCATATTTTCTTAAAATATTGACAAAATTAAATAAAAAGTTGCAATAAAAATGGGATAGTTCCGCAAATAAAATTGTTACAAATCATGGTATTTGAATTCGAGATACAGCTCGTAGCGGATAAAAAATTCATGAATAAACTTACATTCATTTCGGGGTGAGATTGTTCACCACATATTTTATTACTTGAAAAGTACTGGTGTTCAAGATTATGAAATCTTGAATTTTATTGTTTACGATACTTTTAAAATATTTTAGAGATTTGTATGCTTCTTTTCGTCATTGTATATATTTGAAGCGTAAATTCATTTTAGTTGCTAGCGTTGTAAAATTATGTTTTAGAATTGATAAGATTTTTTATATTGTTGTAAATTCAAAGGATAGTCTCACCTTATTTTCAGCTTTTGTTAAATACCTTTAAAATCACGTTTTACAACAATAATTGTAAATAGTTTTGTTTGGGCATTGAAATAGCACATTTTTGAAAGTCGACAACTTGTCGCATTGTGTTTGAAATCCTATAGTTAAGAAGTTAGGAAAATATATATTGTATTGTGAAAACCCTAAATTTATTGTCACTTTTGCTTGAATTTTATGGTCGACGGTCGGAAGATTTCAAAGACATGTTTGAATAACCTTTCTGAGTAAAAATGTTACAATTGAGTATTCTATAGGAATATCTATTGGGGGCACCCATTGTTGATTCTTGTCAATAAACCCGACGAGTCCAATGATACTGGCCAATAAGAAATATTTGTTTACGTTTTGGTTAACCCAATCCATGTGTGAACACGCCCCTTGCAGATTTCTATTTAACACGTCTCACAACGTGAAGAAATCAGTTTTTTCACTCATCAGTTCTATTACTTATCGACGCGAGTTTTACACTCATCGAATCGAGCTCAACGCTCAACAACAAAGTCAGTTTTTTACACTCATCGAAGCGAATTCAATACTCTCGATAACAAAGTTTTACACTCATCGACGCGAGTTTTACACACTCATCGAATCGAGCTCAACGCTCAACAACAAAGTTAGTTTTTTACACTCTTCGAAGCGAGTTCAGTACTCTCGATAACAAAGTTTTACACTCATCGACGCGAGTTTTACATACTCATCGAATCAAGCTCAACGCTCAATAACAAGTTCTTATACTCATCGAAACGAGTTCAACACTCAATAACAAAGTTAGTTTCAATATTCATCAAATCGAAACATAAAGTGTCTTCCGATCTGAAACCACCGAAGTTCAGCATCCACAAGTTTGTACCATTTTGTAAATTTGTATATAATAAATTATTAATTTTGACATTAATTTTGTCAAATTAAGATTATTTATCTAGTTGAATGTCTACGCCAGTTGACGAAGTTCAGCTAGAAATATACTCAAAAACAACTGGTAAATAGCTATTTGTATAACAAGGGAGCAAAGTGCTACTTTTCTTCTCGAGGAGGAAGTAATCATTCGAGGGAGGAAAAGGCACTTTACATCTATATTATACATATAATTTTTCCGGCTTCCTAAATAACAAGACATTTTCAATAATTCATTTATGAAACTAACAAACAAAATTAATTAATACTACTTAGGATGGGTTTTTACGAAACTTGGCTCGGCATCGAGGATGGACTTCTAAAATGCTTGGCTAGGCATCGGGAGTGTACGTTTTTATTTGTACTTCAAATCTCTTGGGATTTTGAATGTCCCTTTATATCCCTTGGGTCTAACATAGTCTCTAATATGTGAGACCAAATACTAAGGAGGAAAAGTAAGACTTTGCTCCCTATAATGAAGACATGTATACTTTGGATAGAGGTAGGCGGAAAACATTATAAGTGATATTGACGCTCGATTTTCGGAAATGCGGTACATTCTCGATTTTTTTCCTTAAGAACTATACCTTTGACAGTACTCCTCTATATTATGACCTCAATATTTTTATTATTTTGAGCTGTGTGATTTTTTAAGTAATAGTGTTTCTTAATGTTCCAATAACTAGAATTTGACCCTCGCTATTTCGAAAATTAGAACAAAAGTAATGCTCTCAGTCTCCGGCAGTCTTTTGAAACCAGACTATGGTAGCAATCTCTACCACCATAAACGACAACGGCAAAGAATATGGTTTATGGCAACAAATAACAACAGAGCACTGAGGGAGAACGAAAAACTTGTGGAACTTGAGAACGAACTGAAGCATATTAAGTGGAATATCCTTGGTTTATCAGAAATGAGGCGAGTGCACGAAGAACAAATTATACTTTCATCAGGAGATCTACTGCATTATAGAGGATATTTTTCTAATGGTGGCGTTGGATTTATGGTAAATAAGAAGCACACAATGAATATACTTAGAATTAAAAAGCGATACAGTTATAAACCTTACCTACAAAGTGAACGAGCAAATTCGATTGAAGATCATTCAGGCATACGCACCTACAGAGGAGGAGATAAGCACGAAAGGGGTGAAACGCTTATAGAATTGAGTGAAGGAAATGACTAGTACTCAGTGTGTATTTATTAAAATTCAGCTAAGTGCATTACGCCATTCTCAAAGCTGTCCTATAAAATTATAATATTTGTAAAATTTGAAAGAACGATTTAAAAAAGTTGAACTTACGTCATAACAAATCCTACAACAGGCGTCAAAAATCATCCAATGAATACAGAATGAAGAAATGTATGATGTTACATCATTATTAGAATAAAATGATTAAAAACATTAAAATTATCCTTTCAAGAGGGTGTACAATTATATTTCACATAATGAAACGTCCTATACATAAGTGTAAACTAAATGATATCTGATGACAAGTTTGACGTTAATATACGGTGGCTAATAAGCCAGCGTGCAATAAAACAACATGTGTATAATAATACAACGTGTTTTTATGATGAACATTGTATCAAATGTATGTTTAATAGGATGAAAATATCCATATATTGGAGTTTTTATTTAACTTTTATTTTGAATTTAAAAATGTAGATGTGATAAAATTAAAAAATTAGAAAATTCAAAATTCCCAAAATTCATCCAACTCAGATGAATAGGAAACACCCCTCCACCTTCGATTGTCTGAAAAAAAATGACTTAGAGGTTGGATTCATTCCCCAGCCAGTCAGGAAACAAGCTCAGTAAACCTATATGTGTAAAATGCTAGATAACATAAAGTCCAAGGTGTTCTTAACAGTGTACACTGGTTTATAATTTAGATTTGTAAAAAGAAAGTTATTGACAAATTTAGATGGAAGCCCCAAAGGATGTTGGAAAAGCTAACCACTGGTCTCATTGGAAGGTTCTCTTTATGTATCTTGGGAAGTCCATGAAGTCTAGGTATGTGGGAGTTAGTAGGGGTGAGATGTCTCGTATTGATGCCATGAGTGGAGATAATTGTCTTATGCTCGTTCAATATGTCTTTTACATCAGCTGTTAATTTCTTAGTGGGATTATTGTTCATGATTAAGAAGTTATTATTTTGTAGAAATTCTTCCGTTCTACTTATGTAATCATCTCGGTAAATTATAATTAATCAATTACCTTTATCAGCTTTCGTAAACATCGAACTATTAGCCATCACCTTACCAGCAATACCCTTTACCAACTTTTGTTGTTTAAAGAATTTTGACTTCAATTTAGCCTTGTTGTTATGAAATTAAGTGACGGTTTTTTGTAAAGATACTCTTTATGTTATTTTTAATATTATCATCTAGATTCAAACTTTCCAGTAACACATCTACATCGATAGCGAGTTCTTCTAAAATTTTTGAATTTAAATTGTTTAAGAATAAAGAATGGAATGTCTTCTGTAACAGAAGCTCTGTATTATGAACACCTATTTTAAAAAAAAAGTCCACAAATAAAATAGACGTGGCAATCACCAAATGGCATGAACAGAAACGAAGTTAACTTTATAATTTACTAGCTGACCCGACAGACTTCGTCCTGTCAAAAAGATTTGTAATGTGGCAGTTTTTTTGCCTACGTATTTAAAAAAATTCTCCTGAACAGAACCGTCACCCTGGTGATAGGGCGTTGTGAATAAAAAATAATTAAATAAAACATATATAAGGATTTAAAAGTAAGTAATCGCTTTATTGTTAATCATGTGAATCATAATTATTATTATTATCATTGTAGTGCTTTGTGGTATACGATGTTTTTTGTTTGATTACCTGGCGCATAGATAAACAAATCTGATGGTTTTCCAACACGGGAACAGGCAACATACAATTGACCATGTGAGAAACATGGGTTTTCTAAATTAATACCACAAACACTTAATGATTGCCCCTGGGACTTGTTTATAGTCATAGCAAAAGCAAGCCGCACTGGAAACTGTAGTCGTTTAAACTCAAATGGCACATCAGTCGGAATCATTGGGATGCGCAGTATGAGAACATCTTCTCCTTTATACTTTCCTTTGAGTATAGTTGCTCACATTGTTTAGTAATTTTTTTATCGCTAACCGTGTACCGTTGCAAAGACGCGGTTGGTTGATATTTCGCAACATTATAACCACCGATCCAACCTTTAATTGGAGATTGTGAGGTGGCAATCCTGGCAAATCCAGCGAGTTTAAAAATTCCGGTGGATAGTTGACTACATCATCTTGATTAGTAGCCGAATCAACTGATTTATATATCCTCAATTCGCCTGTAATTTGTTCTTGAATTTTCAAATTTAATTCATTTACATCTATGTTTTTTGCAGCCAGTATAGCTCGTTCGCTCAACCAATCATGGTTTCTGTAATTTTGAGAAACATCTGGAAACACCTTCTGAATAAGTTCATCTTTTGATCGAGTTAACTGACAAAAACTTTGAGGAAAGTTAATGCAGCCAGTCAACATGTCTATAGGAAATTTGCCATTACCAATGTCAATGAGTTGTTTAGAGAATATGTTTCCAGATTGGTCATTTTGCAACTCGACACGCATATTCTTGCTTAAATGAAGTACTTTGACATGTTTCCACAAATTGGAGGACTTTAGACATGCATTGAGTTCATCAGCTGGCGTTGATCGTGGAATCACTGGCAATGTTTGACGAAAATCTCCTGCTAATAAAATCATTGCACCACCAAATCGATTATTATTGCTCCGTAGATCTTTTAAGGTTCTGTCTAAAGCCTCCAAAGATTTTTTATGTGCCATCGTGCATTCATCCCAAACAATCAATTTACATTGCTGCAAAACCTTTGCCATTGCAGAGTTCTTCGAAACGTTGCAGGTTGGAGTTTCATTGCTTTGCATATTTAATGGCAATTTTAGTGCTGAATGGGCTGTTCGACCACCTTCAAGCAAAGTTGCTGCGATTCCCGACGAAGCGAGTGCAAGTGCAATTTTATTTTGTGAGCGATTATGAGTAACTGCTATAATACATACCTTGAAAGTTGGCATAAAATTTTCCCGAACTACATTTGTTGCCCCAAATGAAGTCATTTGAAAGCAATTGTTATATTGTTGGATATGTGTCAAAAAGTGTATAGAATCTGTTCCTATTCCTGAAACCAATGAGTACAATGGTTCTGGTGGTGGATCCAATGGTATCAATTTTACTTTACCATTTGCGCAACACAATCCATTGGCTTCGTTTTTGTATTTTAATGCCTTACAGTGTGAGCAAACCGAGTTCATAGAACCAATAACAACACATTGGTAGTTACTGTAGTCAATTGACAAACCGTAACTGAAAGCAGCTCGATTCAAACTTGCGCGATTATTAGTTGAATGTCGCCCTCTCGCTTCACGCGTTTGTGATATCCGAATTCTTTCACGTTCATTTTCGTCGTCACGTTCTTGTGCAGTACGATTAGATCGGTAAATAGCTTGGTTTGTAGCATTTCTGGTTCTTCTACCTAAATTGCTTCGTCTTATAGGAGGCATATCAAATATAAATTATTTTTTCACGAACTAAACAAACACTAACTAAGTAAACACTCTGCACAAAACACGATATACGAATTTGTTTCGTGTATCAGTTGACAATTAAACTCCTCCAACTATGTATTCTGTGCTCCAACGCACACACGCACATTGTTTTGATAGATATGATCTTTGACGTTAGGAACACACCTACATTGCTTAGACAACAGTGAGTGCTTGTAATTTAATATGAACTTTATACCATAGCAATGAAGCTCAAATTGACTACGTTTTAGTTACAAATCATTTGTATGGGAAAAAGAAAAGGGCTATTTTTAGGGTTTTTCCAGCAATAATTCTAATTTTTCTCGCCGTAAAAACCATCCTTGAACTTCAACGAACATTTTAAAAAAAGATTTGGCCAAATTGGTCGAGGCGTTGTTGAGTTATGCGCTTACCAACACATTTTGCGATTCATTTTTATATTATAGATAACAATAAAGGGATCGTTTAAGACGTAACTGTATTAAATATGTAAACATATTTTCAACCGGTAGTGACCATAAAATGGTTAGATCGACGCGTATTAAAAGCCCTTGAAACTCTTTATAATGCATACTTATTCGAAGGAAGTACACCAGAAAAATGAAATAATGCCGTTGCGATAATCCTGCATAATAATGGAGGGATAACAGAAATCGGAAATTACTGACCTATAATACTGTTATCTCATTTGTATGAGCATTTTAAGAGACTGGCAATAAAGCTAGATTTTCACCAACCACCAGAGCAAGCCGGATTCAGAAGTGGCTTTGGAACTAATGACCACCTGCAAGTAATAAAATTCTTGATAGAGAAAGTTATAGAATACAACAAACCATTGATACTGATATTTGTAGACTTTGAGAAAGAATTTGACTCAGTCCAGCATAGCTCCATGTTAAAATACTAGTATTTTTTTGGACGAATTTGAAGACAGTTTAGGATCAATATCTGTTACTGTTGATGAAATTGTTTGTATGGGAAACTTCAATTTAGATTTAATCTAATTAGACAGTAATACTGTTAAACATTTGTACTCTTTATTAGATTCTTTAAATTTGAAACAGCTAATAGATGTACCTACAAGGGTAACAGCAATTTCATCAACTCTGTTGGATTATGTTATATTGCGGGATGAAGCTTTAGTTGAGAGGAGTATAATACACAATGATATTGCACACAACGCTATTGTTTTCTGTACATTGCCAATCAATACATATAAACAGTTTGCTAAAATGTACACTTATAGAAACTTCACAAATTTTAACGATGATTCTTTTCAACGAGATTTGTTTAGACATCATTTTTTAGAATTTACGACCAATAAACCGTTGAGGAAAAAGGTTTCATGTTTTGTAAACTGTTTATATCAGTTATTTGATAGACACGTTCTTGTGGTTACAATAAGAGTCACTACACCTAAAGCCCCTTGGTAAACTAATCCTAAAAAACAAGTGATTAATGAAAGGGGCAAAGCTCTAAGGAAATTTAAAAAAACAAAATCTGAGGCGCACTTTCGATGTTACCAGGATTTGCGCAATTACGTAAATAAAGCCGTTTTTCGTGAAAATAGGGTTTATTTCACATACCAGCTAGCCAATAGCTCAAGTAGCTCAAAAGAAATTGTAAAACATTAAGGTCAAATAACTTATTAAAAGAAAAAAACTTTAGCAATGTTGATGATATTAATAAATTTTTTATTCTGTTCCTAATGCTACCGTAGGTGAAAATGTCTCTCAGTATTATAGGAGTTATAGATTAGTTCAGTCAGATTTTGTTTTTAAGGAAATTAGTGATTTTTTTGTATATCAAAAAATTTGTGGAATTAAAACAAATGCCACTGGCTGTGATGAGTTAAATATGACTATGTTAAAATTATGTTATCCTCATGTGGTACCATATATCACACATATAGTAAATTTTTGTCTTACTGAAAGTGTGTAGCCTTCCGTATGGAAGAGAGCGGTTGTGCGGGTATTACCAAAACTAAACAAGAGTTCAAAGATCTTCGCCCAATCAGCATATTACCCAAATTGTCAAAAATTATAGAGAGAGCCATGGAGACTCAAATAAAAGAATAATTAGTTTCGTTTTCAATATTACCGTCAGTTAAGTCGGGTTTTCGTAAGGGATATAGTTGTACAACTGCTCTTCTTCACATAGTAAATGATATTATTAAAGCTACTGATGGTGGTAAGTGTACACTACTTATACTGCTCGATTTTGGTAAATCATGACTTATTAATCAATATATTACAGTATATAGGTTTTTCAGAAAATGCTCGCTTATTAGTTAGTGATTATTTAAGAAATAGATAGCAACGTGTCTCACTAAATGGTAAAAACTCAGAGCTACTTTCACTTTCGTCAGGTGTACCACAGGGATCAATGTTGGGTCCGTTATTTTTCTCAATTTATACTCCTCAACTATTGCAACACATATCTAATTGTAGTACATATTTATACGCAGATGACAACCAACTCTACTATAGCTTTTTGCCGCAATAGAACGTGCTTGTAATGCTATTAATGCCGACCTTAATACATTTGTAGAGGCCGCAAAAAATCACTGCGTTTTAATCAACCCCAATAAATCAAAAACTCTTCTATTTGGCTCCAAACTAAATCGTCAAAAGATTCCCAATGAGATTGATGTTAAGATAAATAATGGAAGCAAAAAATTTAGGTGTGATCTTGGATACTGATTTGAGGTTTAAGAAACATATTAACGCGGTACTTCAAAAAGCGTATATGTCTTTGAAAACAGTTTATGGCATCAGACATTTTTTGCCATATGGCGTAAAAAAACACCATGTGAGACTTTGATTTTATCGGTGTTTAATTACGCAGACGCTCTATATGGTCCATGTTTAAGTGTTGAATATAAAAAGAAAATTCAGAAAATGCAGAATTGTTGTCTTAGATTAATATTTGGTATTCGAAGACGTCTTAACATTCCAAATAAACTTAAAGAAATTGGGTGGTTAAACATGAATAATAGAAGGATATTACATTCGGCGTATCTGTATCATAAAATAATACTTACAAGAAATCCGTCCTACTTATATCGTAAAATAACTTATAGGACAGATATTCACAATCTTAACATTAGGAATAGAGGTTTAATTACAGTTTCATTTTTTAAATTAGAACTTTTTAGATCGTCTTTCAGATATCAAGTTGGCCATGTCTATAACGGGCTTCCTACAGATCTTAAAAATTATAAAATTAGTAAGTTTAAAGTAAGTGTTGCGAAATATCTCTTCACAACTCAAACACTCTGTTAATTACCTTATTTTAGAAAATTAAAAATATCTCAATTATCTGACTGATTTAAGCCCTTTAACACCGGGACATTTTCTAATAGGCGACAATGTTTCAGCATTCCCAGACAAATACTTGAGTAATATTCCAGAAAATCGATTGTCAATGTATCAGAAATGTATTGAATTCAAACAAATATTTTGGAAGCGATGGTCCATTAAATATATGAATAGGCTTCAGCAAAGTCCAAAACCGAAACTGCGAAGTTAATCAATTAGTCCTTTCAAAGGAGGATAACTTACCTCTTCTAAGGTGGGCTTTCGCTCGAATCATAGAAATTCTTTAGGGTTCAGACGGCAAAGTTCGTTTAATTAGAGTCAAAACATCAAATGGAACGTTTCTTGGGTCCATAGCGAAGGTATGTCCCCTTCCTGATGATAACTAGATTTGTGTATTGTTAAATCTTAAGCTTTGTCATTAGGTTAGTTACTTTATATTTTTTTTTGTTATCTGCACTGTGTTGTGTGCCGAAGTTCTCAGAAGTGAAGTGTTTTCTTTAAGTTGGAGTTTTCTCCCGGAAAACGTCCAAGGCGGGAGTTATGTTTAATTTGTAACGTCCAAAGAGTGTACTTATCTAACTTCTAACATACTATTTTAAATATTTATTTCTTAATTTAACCTTGGAAGATATTTCCGCCGGCTACAACAATTTTATATGCACTATCCCCTACGTTAACTGCTAGCGCTATAGCACTGAAAATACTTCAGGCAGTGGAGTAGAATATTTCGTGGTTGAAGGGTCATCGCGATTGCGGCTCACGCTCAAGTTTTTATACAAAACCCATGTTTTTACCACTTCGCGTTTGCAAAAGCGTCTTCCAAGGTTAAACGTTTTATTTGAACAATAAAATAATAATTTGTATTACGTTTAAAAGGCGTAGATTGGATCAGCGGTGGTAGTTTCAGTTAGTAAGGATTCGACAATAGTAACTTATGCAACAAGTGTATGAAGTGGCACTTTTTTTCACGAATGGAAAAAGTTGACCGCACGAGCCATCAGGCGAGTGCAGCAATTCCATGAGTGGAAAAAAGACACTTCATGCACATGTTGCATACATTATTTTTTCTACAGCCCTATATAAAAGAATAAAATGCAAATAGAAATTTGGGATATTTTAATTAAGCTCCTTTGGTAATGAAATTAACTATCTCGACCCTTACTTCGTAGAATCTACTCATATTAGTGTTTTAAATGAAACTCACGGTTTCTAGTTAATACCCCAATATAATAAAAATTGTTGAAAATTCTAAAAAATTGACAATTGTTTCGATAAATCAATATCATCGTCAGAATGACAGAAGTTACATTTCATTTGATGCCTACCTGATGTTTCGTAGTTATTTTTGGCTAGACCAAGAAGTGACCTACCTTGTGATTGTCTTAATATATGTTAATAGAAAAAAGAAAAAGATGTGATATTACAAATATTGAAGCTTAGATATTATTAGCCCTATGGTGATATCCTGGATATCATTTTTCCAATTAAGATCAGTATAACTGTGCAATGATATAGAAAACCAGGAAAACTATATCTGCTGATCTTTACAATTATCACTTAAGAAGACAGTTTATTAGTGGAGAACTCCCTAGATTTAACTGTTCATTGACAACTTCATATTGTGGGTTTCTTAAATGTCAATCAATTACATGATTATTCAATTTAACGAAAAACAACACAGACTGATGTGACAATTCCATTTAATTCCAATCACCCCATGTCCCATAAACTAGCGGCATATAATCCAATGATACATTGAGCTTTTTCAGTTCCTATGAACAAATGTAATTTTGATAGAGAGATTAATACAATTAGACAAATAGCAACACCCAACGGTTATCCATTAGATATGATAAATAAGCTAATTAATAAAAAAGAGGAAAAAGGGGCAATACAACTAATATTTCCTACACAAACTGATGAAATAAAAACTTATAAAAACATCAAAATATTTCTAATAATATTTTAAAAATAATATCTTCAGCAACGAATACAATTTCTTTTAAAACAGGAAGTAACGTTAGTACAAAATCGTTAAAGGTAAAAACAAAAATACCACCATTAAAGAAGTCAGGTATATATAAACTCAAATGTCCAGAATGTAATGCTGTCTATTTGGGTCAGACCCTTAGGAATTTTGAAATCCGATATAGTGAACACTTATGAGCATAAAGATTAAAACAACCAGATAAATCCCACTACGCAAAACAGCTACTTGACACCAATCATTCATTGACACCTAACACAAAACTAGAAGTGCTGCATATTTGTGAAAAGAAACAAGAACTGGATTTCCTTGAAGAATTGGGAATTAGAAGACATTTAAGAAACCCGCAATATAAAGTTGTCAACGAACAGTTAAATCTAGGGAGTTCTCCACTAATAAACTGTCTTCTTTAGTGATAATTGTAAAGATCAGCAGATATAGTTTTCCTGGTTTTCTAGACCATTGCACAGTTATACTGATCTTAATTGGAAAAATTATATCCAGGATATCACCATGAGGCTAATAATATTTAAGCTTCAATATTTGTAATATCACATCTTCTTCTTTTTTCTATAAACATATATTTAGTCAATCACCAGTTAGGTCACTTCTTGGTCTAGCTAAAATAACTACGAAACATCACGTAGGCATCAAATGAAATGTAACTTCTGTCATTCTGACGACGATATTGATTTATCGAAACAATTGTCAATTTTTTAGAATTTTCAACTATTTTTATTATATTGTGGTATTAACTAGAAACCTTGAGTTTCATTTGAAACAATCCTTTGGTAAATTACAATTATATGTATTCCAAGTTTCATGAAAGTTCATCCTCGATGCCCAGCCAAGTATCTTAGAAGTCCATCCTCGATGTCCAGCCAAGTATCTTAGAAGGCCATCCTCGATGCCCAGCCAAGTTTCATTGTGTTATCTTATGGAAAGCGTGAAATAAAGTTAACGTTATGGCACTTTTTTAACGCTTTTTTACTTTTTTTCACTCTAACCATAAACAAACACTTTAAGCGCTACAAACCGATGAAATAAAAGGTACTTTAAAGATAGGGCGTAGAAAAAACAAAATAAAGCTGTCGAGTTTCGGATTATTTAGTTATTTATTAATTCACCTTCCAAGCCAAGGGAGATCAGTCGAGGCTTTTATGTGTTTAAAGGATAATTGTTCGGTTATTCCCATACAATATATATTTGAAATCTTTGATCGTGGAGAAATTGTAGTCTGCTACTAGGTTAGAATGAAAATTCGTGATGCTCGTGGTTCCTGACGCTCGCCTACGGCTCGCGCTCGGAACTTTCCACTCTCATCGAATTTTCATTCTAGCCTTGTTACAGAATGTACTTATTTTCATTTTGTGGATTTTAGATTTATTTCGCTAGCTACATTAGTTTTTGATGTGCTCGAGGACGCAGAATCTATATTTGAAGTAACTTTAATATCGGGGGGAAATCATAGAATAGAAATCAGAAAATAAATATCTAGGGATAACCCTAGACAGTAAGCTTCTGTGGAATAAGTATGTTGAAATAACTGCTAGTAAAGCAATAAGAGCTTTGATGGCGAGCAGAAATCTAGCTGGTAAAAGGTGCGGCCGTAACCCAAAAATACTGCGATGGATGTACGCCATAATTGTTCGACCGGCAATTACGTATGGGGCAATAGTTTGGCATACAAAGGCAAGTCAGTAAGTACACCACGAGGAAGACCCTCGACAAAGTTCAAAGGCTTGACAGTGTGTGCATCACTGGAGCTATGAGAAGAGGCAATTCTTTGAATATCTAAGGAAGGTTCAGGCAATGAGAGTATTAAAAATCAGGGAGCCTGGTCCTCTCTAACAAAATACATCTCATCAGCGAATCTTTCCAGTGACGAAATGATCAAGAAAGTAAGTATCGAAAAGAATTTCACTACGATGCTAAATACGAGGAGAGACTGGGAAAGGGAATACACCACCCAAACTCTCAAATAATACACCATTAGATGGTATACGGATGGTTCATAAACCACCACTGCAGCATGCGCTGGAGTATTTGGGCCTGGCACTAGATACTCATTATCGTTAGGCTTCTTCCCGAGCATCTTTCAGGCAGAAATACTTGCGATTGAAAGATGCGTGGAAATGAACCTAGAAAGAAACTATCAAAATTGACACATATCGATCCATTCTGATAGTCAAGCAGCTATCAAAGCATTGAGCTCCCATGTCATTGACTGAAAGTTGGCATGTGAGTGCCGAAGAAAACTCGATGAATTGGGCAAGAATAATAGGGTCTGTTTAGTCTGGGTTCCTGGCCACTCGGGAATCACGGGAAATGAAGAGGCCAATACACTTGCCAGGAAAGGAGCACAAACGCCCTTTATTGGCCCGGAGCCTTTCTGTGGTGTAGGAAAATGCTCCTATAAGGAAGAGTTTCGGAAGAAGGAGGAAACTGAAAGAGAATCACTTTGGCGGTACCTTCCCGTGCTGGAACATTCCAAAAAGTCCCTGCGGAACTTTGACACTGATAGATCCAAAAAATATTTGGACCTCAGAAAAAACAATCTACATCTACTCACGAGCTTTCTTACAGGACACTGCCGCCTTAGGAAGCACCTAATGAGAATAGGTCTAGAAGAAATTTACGAGTGTAGATTCTGTGGGGAGGAGGATGAAACTCCTGTTCACCTAGTTCTGGAATGCCTCGCCATTGCAAGCCAACACAAGAAATGGTTTGGACAAGAAACTTGTAAGAGTGAGGACCTAACCTCGTTGAAGCCGTCCCAAATACTAGAGTTCATTAGAGCCTTGGAACTTGAAGGCGAGCTGTAATAGTAGCGAGAACAGCTCTGATAGAGGGGCACAATAAACTTTAGATTTCAGTGCATTGTAACCCCGTTAAAATCTAATCTAATATAATCTATCTAATCAATGGATTGTTGTCTTCAGAAATTAGCGAGGGCACTGGGGTAGTGGAAAAATATTATCTGGAGTCCAATATAAGAAACGCCGAATGGAAATGAAGGCGCAGCGGGAAAAACTTAGTGGATTCCCGAAAAATTTCCTAAAACCTACCTGTTCTTCGCCTAATCCACCCACGAAAGAAGAGCAGCTTGTTGCAGAGCCAATGGTTATTGACGATCAGCAACGCATATTCCACCCCATTCACACTCTGATCTGAACACGGTAAGCGAAGATAGAGAAATTGCTGCACCCATTGCTGATATTGATATTACTGATTCCTCTACATGGGCTAATCAATTAATCATCATCTTATTCAATCAATCGTCAAAAAGAGCACTGTTCAAATCATGGGAAACTTTCCTGCTGATGAAACTGGTAGAAAATTCTCATCTAAGCAATATTTAAGAAACTTGCCAAACGGCGAAAAAGTTAATAGGGACTGGTTAGTGTACTCTAAAAAAATTAATTTCGTATTCTGCATTTTTGTTTAAATTTTATTACGTTGTCTCACAAATTACCCACCAGCTATATGAATTGGAGTGTTTTTCTTACTTGATAACTAAAAATATAGATTAGGTAGGACCTAGGCCAATTCGAAAAGGAGAAGCAAAAAATTAAATGGCCATAAATAACCTTTATTTCAATAATTTCATGCTTATGCTGTGGGACTCCTATAGCCTTAGAGGGCCTAAGAGCAATTGCCCTTTTTACCCTAAGGCAAATCCGGCCCTGCTCAGATTTATGCATATGAGACTCTTCTCCTTCTTGGATTTTCCTTTCCTTTTTGCTCTCCATTTTTGTATATGGGTAGTATTTAATTTTTTCCCTGTCACTACTCAAGAAGATGATGAAGACATTTTAAGACAAAATTAGAATGTCATGTTTTATTGAAGAATTCAGACACAATTTTGCAGTTTCCCCTTGTAAAACGAGTATAGATAACTTCAGAGTGGCTTGTTCTGTCCTGTTGGTGCTTTGGTGCTATTTAAATCGGAATTCCACAGAACATTATGTGATAATGAAGGCATTCTTGAAAATAATGACATTCTGATATTCTATAGCTGTATGTACATGAGTAAGGCAGGGCTTTACATATTATTGTTCTGCTGAAAAATAAAAATACTAGCGACAAGTCGTATAAATTTACTTATCAGAAAATACATAGGTGCCAAGGCTGTTATTTTAAGATTTATAGAAGGAAATATTGAGAAATTTTAGGTTTTTCTACTTCCAACGCGCTGAATCTTTATTTTACAAACAAATATGTTTCTGGCTTACGAAATACTAACCGCACAATAAACTCGATTATTCCAACCAGTTTCAATCGTATATTATCCAAAATAAAATACTTTTCTGACAGGTAAATAAAGTAAAACATGTAAAGGTGTTGTTCGAGATCGTCCATTATGATGACTACGACAACTGGATCGTAATTTTAAGAATCCCGTCCGGCTGTAACTGGAGGTTGTCTAGCCACCGTCGACATGTTCCACCCTCGCGTTTTCAACTGATTGTGTTATTTACAGGCGTTTTGTAACTCTTCGCGTTGTAAATCACGCTTTATCTTCACTTTAAACGTTAAGAAATTTTGTACGAAGAAAGTCCATGTTCTGATGATCTTTGCTAGAGATTAGTTTGTGACAAAACAAATAATTTCAGAACAAACTATTTTTAAAACAATGAGTTTACCAAAAACTGAATTCTCATTTTAAACATATCTAATTCTTGACGCAATAAAAAATTCTCACATAGACCTTCTCCTTCGAAAGAGAGACAGATAGAGGTTATTTATTCGTTTCGGAGGTGTACAGCCCGCGGTAACGAGACCGGCCCATAATTCACCAGGTTGGGACGTGGGGGAGAAGATGCTTTCTGAAGTAGACGGCCACAGCATCCAATTTAATTATTAATTACTGATGATACTCGACGGATTAAACGCAATTAAATGTTTTGTAATACACTGACCCAACGGCGAAGGAAGATGCACGCAATACGTGGGAATTGCAATAGTTGTTGAAATGAATAATGTTTCTCGTATCGAAACGTGTCCGGTTGTATATATAAAACGCAATATTTCCTTTAATTGGGCCTTCGTACGAAAATATATGATAAAGCATAGATCACTAAACCTAAAAGAAAGTTTTTCAGTGAAAAGCCTGATTATTATTCTATAAAAATGGATTTAATGAGGTCACATTATGGTATGCAGCGTTACATTGTTGGGTGAAGGTTATTTAGATGTACGTCTGTAGGTAACGTAGTCACTGTCACTAATGTCAAGTCGGAAGTCGTAAGTGGCGTCTGTCAAGTCAAGATTATGACTAAAACTCTTTCAAACCTCACACATTGTTGTAATAATGCATTTTCGTCTACTTAATAAATAATTAAAATACAATCAAGTGTCTACAAATAAAAAAAGTAAACATTAAAATTACAGCGGGTGATATTAGTATCCCTTACCTCATTTAATATCAAATCTTTTATTGGAGATTTATTTTGTGAAATAAAATAAAGAGGACACCAATTAAAACTAAGCCTAAAAACGAAGAAAAAATAGATCAAATATTAAGCATGATGCAAAATCTGACAGCACAAGTAACACAAACTACAATCGAATTACAACAGGTAAGAAAAGAACAGCAAGAAAATGGGAAGGAATTTAGACAAATGAACGAAGAGATAAATAGGCTGTCCAAAATGTACCGAGATGCTACAAAAGAAAATCAAGAAATCAAAAAAGAACTACAATTCACTAAAAATAGAATTGAGCAGCTAGAAAAAGAAAACAAAGTTAACAATATTGTTATACAGGGACTACCCTTAGATACAAACGATCCAGATGCACTTAAAGAAGGGATTACAAGGTTTATAAAACAAAATTTAGAAACAGACGTTAGTATAGAATCTGCCCGTAAATTAGGATTTAAAACTTGCCTAGTTAAATTTGGAAATAGTGCCGAAAAATTAAAAGTAATGAAAAATAAATATAAGTTGAGAAATATGGAAGGAAATAAGATTTATATAAATAATGACAGAACAAAAGGAGAAATGGAAATTGAAAAAAAAATAAGAGCCAAAGCAAAAGAAGAAAGGAACAATGGAAAATCAGTTAGAATTGGATATCAAAAACTAACGATTGAGGGTATTCAGTGGAAATGGAACAAAAACACAAATATGTTGGAGGAATCAACAACTCAGAACATCCAAAACAATGACTCAAAAAACTCTTCGAATTAAATTGCAACGACTTCGACGGACCAACGAAAACGGTAAAGAAAACAAGTAATGAACCAAAAAAAGGAAATAACAAAAAATGTAGTGGTAAATTAAATAACTTTCAGTTGCTATTCTGGAACTGCCAAGGAATAAACACCTTAAATGGTGCTGAAACACAGGACATTGAACATTTGAATAGTTTTCCTATCATTGGTCTTGTGGAGACCTGGATTACACAATCAGTACCTAGGCTGCCTTCATATTTAACGAAATACAACTTTTTCCATAGTCAAGCGATGAAAGACAAACAACGAGGAAGAGGAAGCGGAGGTATCTTACTCCTTATAGCAAAAGACTTTCCGGGTCTTGAAACTGTAAATATAGTGGATTTAAGTAATATGTGGATATTTGTAAGATTAAATTTATGTAATGTTTTTATTATTTCAGGTATTGTGTATCTCAAACCGGGGCTGGACGATTGCACTTGTATAAAAATGCTGGAAGAATCGACTAGAAATTTAACCTTTACATACCCTAATGATCAGTTTATCATATATGGCGATTTTAATGCAAGGATAGGTCATCTCAATGGCTCTGGGGGAAGCAATCCCCTGAACTTTGATCTTCCCTTAGAAGGCCGCGAAACAATGGACAACGTGATTAATGTACGGGGTACACTACTTGTAGAAGCACTTGAAAATTTAGGTTTTTTCGTTCTAAACGGCAGGTATGATGATTACCAAGGTAAATACACTTACATTGGACACACGGGCTGTAGTGTGATTGACTTGGTTTGGGCTAATTTTAATAACAAAAATTCTATTTTAAACTTCTCTACTAGTGAAACACTCATTTCTGATCATTTGAGCTGCTTAGTAACCTTAGAGAATAATTTCTATCAAATCAACTCGACTACACACAGCTATAATAAACACCTGATTAGATGGGACCCTACAAAACTTCAGTCCTACAGAAATATTATAGACAACTATGACTTTGATCTAAACTTAAATACTGTAGAAAGTTTGGATAGACAAATACATGAGGCAATCAGACTGACAACAAGATTTCTAGACATGGAAAAAATACAAACATTCAACCCCAATAATAGTTCTAAAGCTAAACCTTGGTTTGATGAACAGTGTAGGAATTCTAAAAAATTATTAAACGTAGCAAAAAGAAACTTAGTAGCATCAAATTTTAGTAAAAACATTGTAATAACGTACAAGCAAACTAAAAAAGAATATATCCAAATTGTTAAATGTAAGAAACATACATATGAAAAAAATATGAGATATAAATTAACAAATATAAGCAACCCCAATGAATTCTGGAAATATATTAATTCACACAAAACTAAAACAAAAATTGGCGGTGTTAACATGAATCAAATGATTACTTATTATAAAGATTTTTACAAATCCACACCAAATTCAACTTTACGTGGCCTAGATGCTTTACACCCGTATCTTGATATAGCTTTCTCTACTTGTGAAATTTACAATGCTCTAAGCTTAGCTAAGAATAATAAAACGCCGGGGGAAGACAATATAAGTAACGAGTTTTACAAAAACATGCCTTTAAACTGGATAATGCACTTAAAATTGCTTTTCAATACTATCCTACAAGATGAAGAAATCCCATCCACCTGGCCTAATATTAAAATGATTCATATTCATAAAAAAGGCCCAGTAGATGATCCTGACAATTACCGTAGTATTGCATTAATCAATCACATAACCAAACTGTTTACGCAGCTCATTAGCACTAGACTCAGAGATTATGCTGAAAAATATCAGCTACTACCTGAGTGTCAAACAGGGTTTCGGAAAACGCGATCCTGTGATGATAACATTTTTGTCCTTTACACAATTATGAATAATTATTTACGCCTCCCGTCTAGGAAACTATTTGCACTATTTGTAGATTTTAGGAAAGCATTCGACTCTGTGGACCATGGATTACTGTGGGAAAAGCTATTCGATATTGGAGTGAGCACTAAAATTATTAGGATACTAAGAAATATCTACAGTTCAGCCTCACTGTTCATCGAACAAGGTGGTCAAATCTCCGATAAAATTAAAATAACTAAAGGTGTCCTACAAGGAGATATCTTAAGCCCCTTGCTATTCTCTCTCTTTATCTCGGATTTGGAAATTTATTTCCAAAATCATGGTGCTAAAGGAGTAACTCTTGATAACAATGAAAATATCAATATGCTGCTGTACGCAGATGATATGGTCCTACTTGCAGAATCCCAAATAGAGCTGCAAAGAAACCTTAAGATTTTAGAGGCCTATTGTGAAACATTTAAACTGGAAGTGAACACAAGTAAAACTAAAATAGTGGTTTTCCGCAGAAGTGCTAATATGGGACAACAGCCACAATTTGATTATAAAGATGTCACTATTGAGCTCTCGAATACCTATGAATATTTAGGAACAATTTTCACATTTAACGGAATATTTCTAAACAACCTAAAGCAACGAGAACAAAAAGCGAGACTCTCCCAAGGAGCAACACTGAGAAAAATAAATTCAGCTGGTATATCATCTCTTAATTCAATAAAGACCCTGTATAACAATGTTGTACTACCCACCTTTACATATGCAAGCAGTATTTGGGCGTTAAGATACTTGGAACAAACTGAAAAAATTCAGAGTAGTTTTTGGAAAAATCTTTTATTTCTGCAAACGCGAACAGCACCCTATATCATCAGAAGTGAGGTAGGTATCTGTAAAATAAGCTTCTTTATAAAAAAGCAGGCGTTAGAGCTACTGCTCAGGTTAAAGGATCACAACCCTAGAAGATACACTCATGTGCAACTTCTCCGTTTGATCCACTTAAAAGATCACTCTAACCTATGTCAAAAATATAACTGGATCGACCAATTATACCGCGGTATAGCGACGTACTGTGATTATGATCTAGATATAAATAGTTTTAACACAAACCATATCAATAAACTTTTATCACAATACCTACAGAAAAATTTTTATGAGGATTCAAATAAAATACTTCGCAGTACACATCATACATCGTATAAATACCTTTTACAAGATCGAAATGAATCAAGCAATTAACTACAGGGGGATTCTCCATTACATATTAAAAGGCTCGTCGCACAACTCCGAACCGCTAACTCCGAAGTACTGTATATATATTCAAATAATATGTCTCACAAAATAAATACAACCCTAATCTGTTCAATCTGTAATAAACTATTACCAGAAACGCTTGAGCATATAATTTTAGTGTGTCCAATGTATCAGAGCATAAGAGCTCACTTTATTAAACCCCGGGGCCATTCAGATGACTTAGACTCACTACTTACCTCAACAGACAGAAAGCAACTGAAGGAATTATATCGATTTATGAACGAGGCAATGAAAATCAGATCATTCATAATCAATGAATAATGAGCCAAAAATGATTTGTATACGTATGTGTTGTACATATATATGACTACGTGGGTATGTTTATACAAAATTACAGAGCAATCGTTCAGTACCTATATGCTCAAACTCAGAGTTGCTTATTGTAGAATATCTTATGTAGTACCAGCTGGCTCTCTTGTTCATGTATTATATGTATACAAAGGAACAATAAAATTTATTTAAATAAAAATATCACTTAAAATCCCTGTTTATTTTTAAACATTTCTCAATATTTTTTCACTAGAACCAATTACGTAAACATACGTAATGACTTGATACCCCTGCTGCGCTTTCTAAATCCTTTTTTGGGCTGAATAAATCCTCGTTTTCCTCTGTAGAGTTTCTCTGTCAATTTTCTCCATAATTCCCTATCCTTAACTTTGTCCTTCCATCCTCCAGTTCCCGCCATTTTAATAAAGGTGTACTCCTTTATCTTCTTCCCCCAGTACCCTATTGTGTCATTTGCAGTGTTATTTTTAGTTAGGAACATTATTATTAAGTGCCCATTGTTTTCATTATCGAAAGCTACTAAATAATTTTCAATACAAAACAACAATTATTATTTAGTAATGCCGCCATTATGCTCTATGACTTCTCTTAATCTACTGGTCATCGATCTATATAATGAGGAACAATATTCTTCAGTTATTTCCTTCCAAGAATTATTTATAACTTCCAACAAACCTTCAACGTATCTTGGTTTCATTTGCCTTTCGAATTTATCTTAATAACACCAAATAAGAACATTAATATTACGTGCCCGAAACCATTCAGTCACTACACCAGAGTTATCTTGTTGGAAGATAAAATCATTGTTAGGAAAAAGAATCTCAACAGAAGGAAACATAACATTTTCAAAAATTTTAATATATGCTTCACTATTAAATTTTTCGCCAATTTGCGATAAAACTCCAGTTTCCTGCGTCCACATATTTACAGAAAAACTACCACTTTTATTTGTGAAATTGACATAATTCTCTTCAAACCGTGTATTCGGTGGGCGATAGACACGAATATTGCCGCTATTTGACCAATGGAACACCTTTTCATTCGTAAAAATAACACGATTTCAAAATCGTTCGTCATAAGCAATATGCTCTAAAGCGAACCCCATTCTTGCTACTTTGTGATTATTGTTTAATAATAGTTTCCTTGTTGCTGCGTGGCATTTCAATTCAGACTGTGATACTCTGCGATGGCCCGTACGAGACGATGCTGGAAAATTTGTTGTTGGAACAGCTTGAACTACTGTTTCAAATGGATTTGCTCTTAAATGGTTCATCAAAGCAGCATCGTGTTCAGGAGTTGACTTTCTTGGGCGTCCTGAGCCTGGAGTTCTATTAATTGTTCCATCATATCGCCATTTTCTTAAAATACTTGAAACTGAGTTCTTGTTTACATTGTAAAATGCCGCAGTTTGCCTCACTGACCACCTATCGTGTATTTTTGCGAGTATTCCACCTTTTGTCACTGAATTTATATGCGACATAATTACTTTAGACTTTGGAATTGTCTGACAGATATAAATTATTCTTCTTCTTCTTGTTTTGTTTTAAGGCCTCAGCTGCCAGGGCTATTCGGCCTGTTTTTTTTGCGTCCGGGATGATTTATGATTGTCTATAATATAGTTTATACGAAAGTAAATACGAACAGAGTGATACCGCACTTATTGTTCAAAATTTTATCTGTAAACTGTTCGGGTTTTGAGGTTATATTTTGATGTTTGAAGCACTTAAAAATTTGGAGATGAGTTTAATGTTTTCACTGTTTGGGAATTTCAGCACTATGTTTTGCAGTGTGTAGGGGCCATAAACATTATTAGGAACCTTAAAAGATTTATGAAGAAAATCTGTATTAACACTATTTAAGGAACAGTTGAAAAAGATGTGTGAGAGATCTTGTTTTTCACCATATGGGCATGAATCCGAAGGTACTAAGTTGAATTTGTGTATATATGACAAAGTGGCACAATGGTTGGATCGAATTCTTGAAGAAATGCAGATATCTCTTCTGGACAAATTAGAAAGTGAAGAAAACCATGGATTTTTTCTTGGATATTTTATGAATTGAGAGTATAGATTTCCTTTTGTCAAGCTGAGTGTAGAGAAAGTAGAATTCCACTTATCTAAGATTGATTTCTTAATAGAATGCACCACATCCGAATGGGGACCAGTTGGGAGGGTGGCACGATTGATAGTTCTCCCAAGATTTGCAAGATCATCGGCTCTATAATTTCCTTGTATAAGACTGTGTCCGGGAATCCAGCCAATTCGTATGTCTTTCCCTTGCTGATTCAACTTGTGTAGTAGCTCCTTTATTTTTAGGACAAATGGATTAGAAGATGAGGAGAAGGATTTTTTAGAAATGCATTTTATGGCACTTTGGGAGTCAGAAAAAAATATAGCTTTGGAAAGGACAAGTTTTTGAATTTTTTGGATCGCAATTAGTATAGCGTAACATTCTGCTGAAAAGATGGAAAAATGAGAGGGGAGTTTGTCACATAATGATAAGAGGTTAGGGGAATAAATTCCGTATCCTACATTACTGTCAGTCTTAGAGGCATCAGTGAAGAAAATGGGGCCAGAAAAGTTGATAGAATTCATTTTGGCCAGAAAGACTTGATTACAGTCCGAATCTTTTTTAATTTCCAGATATATCGTGTTAGTTTGACTAATTTGAGATTCAAGCGAGAAGTGATAACAAGGAAATTTGTTGAACGATTCATTGAAGGGAAGGAATTTAGATACTGATTGAAAGGCAAATATAATAGGAGGAGTATTTCTCAGTCTCCAGTATATGGGATCGGCAGCCCATTCTGTGAATAATTCTATAAGTGAGGTTTTTATTAGCTCTTTATATGCAATTGCTTTAGATACATATTTAACTGACAAGATTTCTCTACGTACCTCCAGGGGGGCCTGCCCACATTCAGATAACATGATGTTGAAAGGAGTAGATTTTAGATAGCCTACTATAACCCTTAGGGCTTGATATTTTAAATGGTCTAATTTTTTAAGTAGGTATTTAGAACAGCCACCATATAGCATGCTCGCATTATCAAATAATGGAAGTATGGGCGCTTTGTATATGTTTAAAAGAGAGATTTGATGGCTACCCCACCATTTACCACATAGAGATCTAATTAAATTAATAGCTTTTGATACTTTGCAGGAAATAAATTCAATATGTGGTTTCCAGTTAAGTTGGTCGTCAAACATAGCTCCTAAGTACTTGACTTGAGGTTTCCAAGGGATAGGTTGACCATTAATGACTATGGAATGGACTGGACTAAGCTTATGGTTTTTCTGAAAAATCATGGCGGAACATTTTTGAGGGGCCAGTGTCAAACCCGTAGACAATAAATGAAGATTGAGATTAGAAAGGAAGGTGTTGAGGGATGTTATAGACTCTTGGATGGTGTTTTCGGCACAGCAAGATCATCTGCATAACCACTAATTTTTATGGAGGGTGGAAGTATGTTCTGAAGAGAGTTGCACGATATATTGAATAACAGTGGACTGAGTGAAGAACCTTGGGGGACACCTCTACAAGAAACACCAGGGCCTATAAGTTCATTGTTGAGGGTGGATTTAATGAATAGATTTCGATCTGCAAGAAAGGATAAAATGAGGTCACAAATGTCATGAGGTAAATTAAGGAAATTTAGAGATGAATAAATAGAGGATTAAAGAAGATTATCATATGCACCTTTAATGTCGAGAAAAACAACAATTGGGTTTTTATTGGCAAACAATGCACATGATATTTCGGAATAAATGAAAATATGGTTATCAGATATACTTCTGCCTTTCCTGAAACCTTGTTGTGAGAGGTGAATTTTTAGGGAGTTTTCAAGAGACCCGTCAAGGCGATTTTTGATCATTCTTTCGAAAACTTTTCCTATGGTGCTGGATAAGGTTATGGGTCTCCAGCTGGAGGCATCGTTAGGATCCTGTTTTTTTTAAGAATAGGAATTATTAGATGATTTTTCCAATCTGAAGGGATAGGATGAGATTTATTGAGTATTTTATTGAAAATAGAGAGAAGAGTTTCTAGGGCTATTTTGGGAAGATGATTGATCATTGAATATGTGATGGAATCCAATCTAGGACTGGAATCATTTTTGTTAAGTGAGCTGAAATTCAATTCTGCTATTGTAAAAGGGTGAGTAAAGGAGTCGTTAATGGCTTGGGGAATAGTGCTGAGGTCTTGAAAAGGGATTTGAGCTAACTTGTTTAAGAGACTTTGGAATATGGAACTGTCTAGGGGAGGGGTGTTGATTAAATTACGATTTTCAATAGATCTAGAGAAATTTTTTATTGATGGCCAAATATTCTTAACAGGTGTTCCGGAGTTCAGTTCTTCCGTGAATTTACGAAAGCCTTCTGATCTTTTTGTTTTCAGAAAAAGTCGGGTTTTAGCTCTTATTTTCTTGAAATTAATGAAATTTTCCATGGAGAGAGTTCTTAGTTATAGTTTAAAAGCCTCTTTTTTCTTTTGTACCATCTGGGAGCACTCTTTGTCCCACCAGGGAAGATAAGGTTTAGAAGGAGCGAAATATTTCTTAAGTGGGATAAATAAAAAGATGGCTCTTTTTAAGACCTCCATGAACAAGAGATATTCCATATCATTATGATATATATTATTTTCAATATATGCTTGAAATGCATCCCAGTTGGCTTTATTTGTGTTATATTTGACGTGAGTGGAATTCATATAGATGGGCACAGTATTTTGTTTTTTGTAGGAACAAAGGGTAGGAAAATGATCGCTGAAGCCTGATTCTTGGATCGTTCACCAGGAGCAATCTAAAGCTATGGCTGAGGAAGTAATTGTAATATCCGGGCAGCTTTTATTGACATTGGGGTTGGGAATACGGGTTGAAGATCCGTCATTAAGGATGGTGAGATCATTATGCGAGATGAAGTCCCAGATTGCAGTTCCTTTAGGGTTATTAATGGCAGAGCCCCAAATTTGATTTTGGCCATTTAAATCAGCCATTAAGATAAAATTATTATGTTTTATTTGTTGTAGAAGTTGATTAAACATTCTGTGGGGGAAGGGAATGTTGGGGTCGGGAGGAATATAGCTATTAATAATGAATAGATCTTGGAGTTCTACTACCAGCAAGTGTATTTTTGGAGGAACTGGAATTTTGTGTTCAAAATTTTTGTAAGGAATCGAGTTGTTGATGAAAGTGGCTACACCTCCGTAGCCATCCTGTCGATCATGTCTAAGACAGCAAAAATTTTTAATATGTGCAGATCCACCTGGAGTCAACCAAGTTTCATTTAGTAATATAATGTTAATACTCCCATCTCTAATAATAGGAATAAGTACATCTTTGTTAACATTAAAACTGCGAATATTTCATTGGAGTATGTTATATTTAAAGGTATTATCCTGAATACGATTGTATTTTAAGCAATAGTGTAAAAAATGAAATAATAAAAAAAGGGGGGTGGGGGTACTTAGAGGGAGAAATTTAAGTTATATTATGTTTGCTCACCTCTTAAGGAGAGGTAAGCTGGGAAGTTGCGAAAGTTTGAGAGCTAGGGATAGAAAGGGAGTAATCAGACAAAAACGGAGTATCAGAAGGGGTGAAGTCCATATCAATTCTTTCAACGTGAGAGCAAGAGGGAGATGAAGCATTGTTTTGAAGTGCAGATTTATTTGTTATCGGAGACTGACAGAGTTAATTGCATGAGGAGGAGAATAGAGCTGCATTATGTGTATCTTTATCAAATCCAGTTCTTTTTTCTAAGATGGTGGGACGTCTGCGTTTATGAGTAGTGAATTTGTTACTAGGGGAACTTTGTGTCACTTTTTGAGCATAAGAGATTGGAAAAGGGGACGAAGTCTGTAATTGAGGAAAGGATGTGGTTGATCTATCAAAAGAGGAGTTTTCAACAAAAGATTTAAGAGGAGGGAAAAGTTGAGAGGCTTCGAAGTAAGAATAGTCATGGAATGCCATTGCTTCATTAATGTTTTTTTGCCTATTAAATTCTTTGCAAGAGCGGTCAAAAGCTAGATGCTGTCCAGAGCAATAAAAACAGTCTAAGGAATTTGAACATGGGACAGAATGGATTGTTCCACATCTACTACACCTTTTGGCACTGCGGCAAGAGTTGGCAGAGTGTCCGAATCTAAAGCAATTTTTGCATTGAGTAACAGGAGCAATATATTTATCAACCTGGACTGGAACTGAAAAAATTTCTAGATCCTTGGTGCATGGACACCTCTCAAAGGTTACAAGAATTGTTGTGGATGGAAAATATTCATAAGATCCGTCATCTTTGGTTATTCTGCGGTTGAGTCTTCTGCACCTATCACTTTTTTATTTTGCAAATAAGCTTCTTGAATAATATCATCTGGGGTAATAGAGAGTCCTACGTTTTTGATAATGCCTCTCAAGGTGAGAAGGCGTTGTGGTATGTAAGCACAATATCCTTCCCTTCTGAAAGCTTGGTTTATTAGGAAAGAATTAGCATCACGAGAAGTTTTGAAGGTAATTCCTATTTTGCTGGAACCTTTCTTTTGGATATTTTTAATGTTTTGTATGTTCAGTTTTCGTATAATTTTCCCAACATCAATAGGATGAATACTAGGGGAAGTGCCGCTACTTTTGATGGGTTCTACTATAACTAAATGGGGCCCAAAATCGATATCAGAGTACTTCAATCTTCTCCCTTTAGAAGCCTTAACGCGTTGTTCCAATATTAAAATTTTCTTTATGACTTCGGGATCGTTTTGCAAACAGATTTTAGTGGAAGCGAGTTCATCTTCCAAGTTTTTACTGTCTTTTTCTAATAGAGGAGAGAGTTGGTGCAAGGAATTTATTAAGTTTTTGGAAGATGGTGATAAAGCATTATGTAAGGAATCTGAGGAAGAGTTATTGGGGGCCTCATCCCCATCTTGATGGTGGAAACTTAGACTAAAGCGTTTTTTGTAGAGCACGTGGCAAAAAAATTAAGTAAGGCTAACTTACGGAGAATTATTCACAAATCACTGAAGTGAAGTCAATATAATGTCACTTAACTAAAAAACCAATGAACCGTCACTAAAAATGAAACTAACTAAACTTAGTAAACTTAATTAAATTCACAATCGACCAATTCGTGCAGTATTATCTCAAAAGGAATTATTTTTAGAACCTTTTTGACATCTCTAAGAATTATTTTCATATAAAATATTCAATGTTGACATATGACATATTTATAAGATAAATTCAAGCAGCTAGAATTAGACAAAAATCTGTAACTGTACATCCTCCATTCAAAATGTAAACTAAATAATATATAATGTTAAAATATAAAATTTTCAACGAAACATCAAAATCTAAAGATTGAACTTCTTCACTGGTTTAACTAATCTTCCTGATCTTGTAACGTAATTCTCTTGATTTTCTATTGGAATGTTTCTCTCTCCGATAGTTTTCGGTTCTGAGTGATGTTCTGCTAAAGGTGTGTTATTTATTTCAAGATTAGGTAGAACTACAACTTCTTTTTCTTTAGTCATGTTTGATTGCGTCTTATGTAGTACTTCTGTATTTCGTCTATACAACTTTCCATCATCGCTTCTTATAATAACATATCTTGGATTTTCTTCTACCTTTGTTTGAACTTGTCCTCCTTCCCATTGTCTGTGAGCAGTTTCAAATCTTATTCTGTCACCTAGTTTCACTTTATTTTTATAACTTTTTTTGTTAGCATCACTGTGTGATATTCTCAATTAATTGGTGATTATTTTAGGTTTAAGATTATCCTTCGATTTAAGGATTGTTGATTTGGTCATTCTGCTATATAAACGCTGATTTGGAGAACCAAAGTTAGTTCTGGGTGTGTTTCTATAATTGAAAAGTGCTAGAGCTGCACTTTGATCTATATTACATTTTTTTAGAATTTTTCGCTATGCTCCCACCTTTTTCTGCAAGACCATTTCCTCTGCTATGGTGAGGACTACTTGTCTGATGTTCAAAGCGCCATAGATTTTTGAATTCTTCGATTTTTTTTGATGAAAAAGAGGCGCCACTGTCACTATCTAATTTCTCTGGGATACCATGTGTAGAAAACCATTCATTAAACTGTTAGATGACTTGTTTCGTCCTTTGAAGCCCAGGCAAAACACTTCATTCCCTTCCTCGTCTTCGTCGTAAACTGCGTTACGCGCTTTATTTATTATGGTCTGCTCGATAGCTCCAGAAGTGCAACCTCATGCCCAAGCTCAGTTCGGTCGGGGATGGGTATGCGAAAATTCCTATTTTATTTTGTTGGTAAAAATGGGCGCCACCAGTTAAATTTTAATGAGCCAGCCCTAACTTGTAGACCGCCACGATGGTCTGGATGGAGCAGACAATAAATAAGAAGGTAGGTATTACCAGATGGAAGAACAAGAAACTCCCTCGTAATAAAAATTCTATAATACTAGTTACACAAAAAGGGACTATATACAAACAACCTCTTCACCAAAACGCAAGGAAATATACATAATTGAAATGCGCCACTGGGACGTCACGGAGCCGCTTACAATAGAAAAAAAAAAGCCTAAACCTATTCTTAACTATTTTACTACGGTATTATTCAAAGGGGTTTGTTCGCCTCTAATATAAGTTTTCGAAAATAATTCCACTAACGTAGGAGGAGAGACTATACTTATCCTCTTGGCTTAACAGAGATGGTGTCCCCTGACTGAGACCCTCCGTTAGAGGGTTCTTATTCTATTCTCTTAAAAAATTTTTACCGCTCTTCAAATCCACATGCGCTTCTACTCCTTCCACAATTCTACTTCGACACCTGATTCCCCAATAAATTAGTCAAAATCTAATGAAAAGCTTACGGATTCTACCCAAATTCTATTTTGACAAATCACTACGTACAATCTGCCCTGACAGTAACCTGATCTCTTGATATTATGTTAAACAAGTCAAACTGATGTTTAGTGAGTACAACTCAATTGAAACAACATTGATCTATCAATGCACTCTCAAAGTAAGTTAGCGGAGAATGTAGGTAGTGAACAAGTGATTTAAGGGGAATCTTTCGGTTTCTTAAATGTACATGATCGATGTGATTAATAATGTCAACTAAGAGGTACCTATGAATTCGAAATATTATAAAATTTATTAACAAAAACTATAATTACAGTGATGCGGGGTGAGTTGCAAGTTCAACCCGTAACAACTGATTTCTTTTTCATTCTCTATCCTTCCTTTCCTTTTGCATTCTTCTTTCCATTACCGTTTTTCACTTCCTTATCCTCAATCAAAACACGTTTCGTTACTTACTTTCCTTTTTCTTGCTTCTTGATCTAGTTTTTTCTCTTTTAAATTGGTCTTCTCCGGTGTGTCTGTTAGAATTGCTGATTTACATTTCCTTCTATCAGCTCTCTGCGACTTGCGCGGAGGAGTTTTTGGTAGGGGTTTCAAAGCTAGCGGCGATACTATCAAAGAACTCCCTGCATTACTTGGACCAGCACGATAGGTTTCTTGGTAGCGTGATGCTGCAACGATTGCTCTGACTTTGAGCAGCCAGGCAAATTTTGTGACTCCCTAGAATGAGCATTAGAGCCAGGGCTCTCATTTTCAGCCAATACAGTATCTTCAAGGTCTGGCGTCTCACATAGAATCGTTGCAGGTTCTTTAGTGATACGTTCGAGGTTAGTGTTTTGATTATGTGCACGTCCAGTAAATGAAGGAGGAAAAAAAGGCAAAGTTAACATCAACGACGCCCTATTTTCATCTTTAGGTTGGAAGTAGCATTTGGTACCTCATTAAACATGAGACAAAGTTTTGCATGAAAACGCATGCGAGGGCGGAGAAAATGGCCCCAAAAGACCAGAAAAATTGAAGTTCAGTTAATTTTCTACAAAAATGGTCCTTATGATTTTTCTCGAAAACTTGACCGGTTTCGAGAAAAACGGCACCAAGCGCACCTGGAATAATAAGCTTCTGTGCTGTATGCCGGAGAGCACAGTCCGTGTATTTACACATCAGCGGGGGGACAAATTATTCAATAACATTGTGAAAAATGCATATTTTCTCATGATTCAAAGTTCATGTGAAAGAGGAATTCTGCTGCTATCATACCCTGTGGATTGAGTCACGCTTGCCTCTTTTGGCCATATCGGAACACGGGTCAAACTTTCTGCTCCCGGGCAATTTTGACCTCGCCAGGAATTTGTTCCTATTTTATATGTATTGCACTAATTTACTCAAAATTTTCTTGATTATGGGTCCTCATAAAGTCCTTTGTCATCCCCGAAAGACCAGAAAAATAGGTTTTCAGCCAATATCTCCTAAAATATGGCAGTTAGAAATTTTCGGTTCAGATAAAAATTGAAGTACAGTTAATTTTCTACAAAAATGGTACTCATGATTTTTTTCGCGACATTAATATTTTCTGCAAAAAAATCGGGTTGAAAAAATGGAAATTTTGAGACTTGTGAAATATGCAAGTTTTGTACAAAATTTGAGCTCAGGGGTGTTGGAAATCCATTATTTTCAATGTTTTGGATTGTGGAAACCAATTGTAGATGGCGCCACCACATTTTACAGATTGGGAATATCCTCGGTGCAATAAATGGGAAACCCTGTAACCAGACACTTTTGATGGATATTTATGTTTCCGAGGGTCTTGTTTTCCTCTCAGATGAGGCCTCAAGATACACTTATTAGGAAAACAGGCTATAAGATTAATTACAGCAAGATGGACCTCACCAGTTGACCTGAATCTAGCAACAATCAGCTTTGCACATGTGGCAAAATACTGAAGTCCATTAGGTTTTTGGTAAGGAAAACTGAAAATGCCTCAAGAGTGAAGAATATTTACCCATAATACCCAGCAACAATTTCTTGGAGATTCTCCGCAAATTTTTGCAAATCCTTTCGCAACCAGACTGATTGAGGTTTTTGGAATAAAGAGTTATAAACGTTCTTCATGTTTCATTTATTATAGAAAATATATTTTTTTTTATTTATTTATCAACGGGAGAACCCAATATAATGATACAAGAATAATACATTATACACTAAAATATTACATAGAAAATTTTTAACAAAAGTACAAGAGATTCACGGGTTAGTCGTTTGTGTGTGTTTGTGCATTAGCAAAGACGTTTGTTTTTCCAAAAAAATATGATGTTCATCCCTCCTCTCCTTGCTAACATCAATCAAATTTTGTAAGCCCCGAGTTACGGTGACAGCATCCGCAGAAACGGGTTCCTTACAAAGGAAACACACTGCTGTAGCAGAGTTGACCTCCATTTTTCTATAACAAGATAGAACAGACCAAGATTTCACTTAGAATAGTTGCTTGTAAACAAATGTTCTTGGATAAAAACAACATGAACAAATTCTCACCTTTTTCTCCAATTTTACAAGATTTGAATCTTCACTTTCTATGTTTTGGGTTGGTGATAAAAGTTAATTTTAACGAAAAACGTTAATATTTGTTCAATATTCTTCACTTTTATGACTTTTCTTTCTATAATTGACAATAATATTTATCAAAATAATAACAGAAAACAAACACACTTATGCCTCCAAGCGTGGCCGCATGGTTTGTAGCAGACGACACCAGCGCCACGTAGAGCACACACGCGACGAACGACGGAGGAACGAAAGTAATAAATTATAGCGTGTACATTTAGGTATCTTGGTTTTTTCCCGGGGTATCAAAGGTATGACTTATATACATCGACGGAAAGGTGGGAATTCCCCCGTTACACTAGATAAGGTGTTAAAATGTTAGAAATAAAGAGCAAGGAGAAAAAAACCACCAAAAAAGTGCGTTTTTTCCTTGATCCGCGTTTTCTAATTTTATTGAGAAATGAACGACTTCGTCAAAAAAAGTAATTGCACAATCGAAAAGTAGACCTTAGATTTCAAATGATGTATAATAGATACCAATCGGATAATGTATGAATTTTTAATAGATGGTTGTTCACAAAATTCCCCGCGCTCCAAAAACAGCAAAAATTTGGGATTCAATAAACAACGATTAAATGAAAATTAAAAAAAATCAGGGTATACAAATTTCAGGGATGACAAAGGACCTTATGAGGACCCTTAATCAAGAAAATTTTGAGTAAATTAGTGCAATACAAAAAAAATAGGAACAAATTCCTGGCGAGGTCAAAATTGCCCGGGAGCAGAAAGTTTGACCCGTGTTCCGATATGGCCAAAAGAGTCAAGTGTGACTCAATTCACAGGGTATGATAGCAGCAGAATTCCTCTTTCACATGAACTTTGAATCATGAGAAAATATGCATTTTTCACAATGTTATTGAATAATTTGTCCCCCCGCTGATGTGTAAATACACGGACTGTGCTCTCCGGCATACAGCACAGAAGCTTATTATTCCAGGTGCGCTTGGTGCCGTTTTTCTCGAAACCGGTCAAATTTTCGAGAAAAGTCATAAGGACCATTTTTGTAGAAAATTAACTGAACTTCAATTTTTCTGGTCTTTTGGGGCCATTTTCTCCGCCCTCGCACGCGTTTTCATGCAAAACTTTGTTTCATGTTTAATGAGGTACCGAATGCTACTTCCAACCGGAAGATGAAAATAGGGCGTTATCAATGTTAACGTTTTTCCTTCATTTACTGGACTATATTATGTTTGGTCTCGCCATCAGTATTCGTGATTAGTGGCTTATCTGTGACAAACGATGGCAAGAAATCGTGATCTTGAAATATGTCCCGATTAAATGGGAAGATCCCACAAGTTTTAAAAGCTGCGAGAATATTGGATGGACTAACTGCCATTGTAAAAGCCTGTGCAATTATTCCTGGTATATCGTGTATCGTCATTTGTTGGCCTGGATGATTAACCAGCCATTGGTCCATTGCGTTGTTAACGTATTTTTTAAAAGGTCCATACACCGATCTGTCCTAACGTTGAAGACGATGAGTGCAGTGTGACGGGAACGATAACATTATTATGCCATTAGCTTTTGCAAAATTTAGTCCTTCAATGGATGAATGGGAGCTGTGATTATCCAACAGCAAGAGACATGGTTTTTCCTTTGTTGATTGCACATGGTTATGGAAATGTTTCAGGAAAGCAACAAATTGCTCTTCTGTCATCCAACCCGGAGGATAACTTCCTCCTTTGCAGCCAATTGGCCAATCTCTGATGAAATGGTCTTTGAAATACACCCTCGGAAAAACGAAGAATGCTGGAACTGAGTTGCCACCTCCCGAAACAGCAGTAGCTAGGGTGACTAGTGTGCCTCTCTCGGCCGAGGTAATAGCACCAACTTACTTAGATCCTTTTTGAGCAACAACTTTGTTCGGTTTTTGCACCGTACTCAACCCAGTTTCGTCCATGTTCCATATATTGTGTGGTTGGAAATTATATCGTCTAATTACGGATTCAAGATTATCGAAAAAACATCCGACATTATGCGGGTTAAAACTGGTGGCTCGAGCTAAACTGATAGCCTCATGTGTCCTAATGGACAAAGAAGGGTGTCTCTACAAAAATGACTGAACCAGTCGAACACTTTGGGATTTTGATGTTATTCGAAACCGCAAGCTCGAATGTCATTTTCCAAATCTACTTAGGAGACAACCCAAAATAAATTTTTGAAGTCAGAAGTAAATATTTTTCCAATTCTGCTTCCTGTTCATCGTTAAAGATCTGTCGATTTCTTTGGTAGCCCTCTTTTGTAGATGGTACTGATGTTACTATATCGCTTATCTCTTCGGTACTAAATTTTTTACAATACCTCGTTAAGATTCGATAATTAATTTCAAAATCCTTCGTGACAGACCTTATGGATTTGTTAAGATTTTTCACTTCGCTGGCAGCACGCAGCATTACTGCTGGTGTAACAATCCCTCTGGCAGTTTTTCTTTTATGCTGCCGTGGCATATTATTATAGCTAGCCCTGGAACAAACAAACGTAAATGTAGCAAAAACTCAAAAAGAAACAAAAAGAAGCTCTATACATCCATGGGGCTGGTGGTCAAACGTGACAACCGGCCTCCGGCAACGTGAGACAACCGGCCCTAAACTACGTTTCACAAAATATTCTCCCAAAATAAGTTCAAATCAATATTTATTTAGAAAATATATAGCAATATTATAAAGCACGCACTAAACATCAAAATTTAGGTATAGTTACGGTACTTAATAAAGATCAACAAAAATTTCTTTTACAATGGGAAAAAAGCAAATGCACGTGCTTCCGTCACGAAAGCTCAGAGCAGACTGAGGTGAAGTCTAAAGACAGAGGCTTGGGACACTGCAGACCGTGCCATCTATAGAGCCTATCGAGTAACTGAAATCGGTAGATAATTCCAAAAAATTAACGAAAACTGTAACGTCGTTAGTAATCAAATTTTATTGATTTTTATTACTGCGTATGCGCGATATCTATCATATTAGGTTTGTTCTTACACGAGTTTCAAACCATCAGAAACAGTCAGGATTCCGCGCAATCGATTTCTCCGCGTTTATACATAAGTTTCTGATTGTTTGAAAACAGCTGGACGTTGGACCGTTGGAAAACCATCAGTAAAACCTGTGTGAACATCGTCCAGCTATTTCCAAACAATTAGAAACTTATGTATGAACGCGCAGAATCTTGACTGTTTCTGATGGTTTGTGACTCCTGTGAGAACAAACGTATTGTGCTCGTCCCCACATGTTATATGTTATACTGTTATCATTTCTTAGTTGAAGTGTAGATGTTATCATAAGGTTACGGTATTTTGGTGTATTTTATAATTGCTATAGTGTAATATTTATCGGTTGTTTCGTTGCTTTATTGTTATCAATTGAAAAAACAATGTCAAAGTGTATTTTGAAGGAGTCTAATAAGTGGTTTACTCGATTTTATTAAAAAAAATTGAGCATTTTTTCTTTCACAAGTGTTTTACATTAGCTAAACTGAAAATTGCTGCATTAATAAAGTAAATATTTCTTTTTACAGGAAGATAAAATTAATATGGCTGAAAAGCAGTGGCAATAAATCAATAAATTTGTCGACGACGAAACGATGGAGGATATGATCCCTTCATTTTCAAAAACAATGTTCCTTTAGATTTGAGAAAGACGAAGAGAAGTTAAGATAGTTTGATTTGCCTTCCCATATGAGTGGAAATTAACAAAAATTGATGGTATTGTATTCAATATATCATGCTATACTTTTGGACATTTTAAAATGTAAATTGAGGGAATGAAAAGACGAGTACTGAGTGCTTAATTTTATTAAAATTCCAGCTAAGCGCTTTCAGCCATTAGGCCATTCTGAAAGCTGTCGTCAAGACAAAAACATACAGAAGGTGTCAAAAAACATCAAACCCTGTAACTGCTACATGCAATGAAATAAAATGTTTGATGTTACATCATTATTCAAGTAAATTTTGTTAAAATTACTCTATAAAGAGCATGGACAATTGTAATTCACAGAACGATAGGTCTAATTTGAAATTATCAACTAAATGATATGTGTGTACACCCTCTTTATAGGGTAATTTTAACAAATTTTTCTCAAATAATGATGTAACATCAAACATTTTATTTCATTCTATGTACCTGTTGTATGTTTTTCTCTTGTCGACAACTTTGAGAATGACCTAATCGCTGAAAGCGCTTAGCTGGAATTTTAATAAAATGACACACTCAGTACTCCTATTTTCATACACTCAATTTATATGCAATGTGTACACACCATACTCAGATAATTCCATTTTAAAATGTACCCAGTGAAGAAATAATAATCTAGGTGTCACTTTATGTTATAGCTGTTCCCTCCACCAGCTATGGGATGGGAGGTATTGACCCCTTGCCGACTTTTATATATAGTCCATGGTATGACAATTTATGGGAAATGAAAGTGAGTATTAACTTTTGTTGAGGAATTACGTCTAAGTATTTGGTCTAGCGGTAACCAAACATCCAAAATATCCAATAAAGACAAAAAAATCGAAAACTCCATAAAAAGGAATCCAAAAAAACCAAAAAAATTTAAACGTTCAAACATTTTTTATATTTTTTTGGCTTAGTACAGAAACGTATGTAAACTTATTATTTCAATAGTAAGCGCATTTTGTTTTATTTTGTTGACATAAATTTACAAACATATTTGTGTGTTTACTTATTTGTTGTTTTTATTTTGTGTGTTTACTTGTAGAACTACAACCAGAAACGAGAAAGGACTTCCACGAGACGAGCCCTTAAGAAACATTTTAACAATTATAGACTGCCAGGAGCTGCAGAGTAACTTAAACTGCCTTATGCGATTGTTTCATAAGAACGGAATGCTTTCAAATGTAGAAATATACAAATATGCAATATACTAGGTTTAAGCTTGTGATATAAACCTATTTGATACTTCCAGTAAGGAAATCAAGATGTGCTTTAAGTGGAAATGAAATGTTAGATATATTATTTTAAATGTTGTACAGTCACAAGTGCTGTTTAGCACTCTTATATGTAATTACTTGGCACCTTGTATTTACAGAGCTGGGCAGTAGTTAACAACTTTCCTTTAAAAGTAATTTAATTACTTTTGTTCTAACATTCACAGTACTTATACTCAAATGTTTTCTTTCACAAAAAGTTGCCAAAAATAGTAGTTAACTACTCATTGCTAACACTTTTTTTGATTAAGTGAGTAGAAGTTATACTTCACTGGTTTGTCCAGCTGTGTGTGTTTATAGAAGTATAATAATAAATAAACAAATTAATATAAACTTATCATAATTAATTTTTTACTTTTATCTTGATTTAACATAATTTAAAAATCTAATGATACTCCAATCTAGAATGTATGTTACTCAAATTATTTTTTAATTATTGCATTATTTTTACATTATAGTTTATTTATTGTCATTCTGTTTGTTAAGAAAAGTACTTTGTGAAAGAAATTATTTGTATTTGTATTGTATTTTTATACCAAAATAAATAAACTGTTTATATGATTACTGTTTTATTTTTTCCAATTCAATTAACCATTTATGGTCCATCATTTGATATTTCATTTAATTTAACTCAACATCTAAATCATTATTGAGTTAAATTGAATGAAATGTTATATGATGGACTATAAATGGTTATTTTGAAATAAAATAATTAAAATACAGTAATTTTGAATATACCGCCAAAACCTAAAATAACAGAAATCTTTTCAACATCACTCAATTGTTTAGTCGACAGGCTCTTTAGCTGGCGCCACAATCAGTGTCTCATCTATCTGTGGGTTATCTGTGTCTAAAGAGACTAAAGAGAGGTATTGTTACCGCGAGCCTCCGACGCCGGACAACGAAGTTACTCGTTCACTCAGTTTTCTGTTATGGCCGCTGTGACAACCAACCCGTGAGACAATCAAACCCGGTCTCCCCTACGACAAGAATCACATTCCAGAGTTTGAAAAAAATAACGTCATGCAATTCAGATCATCTATTATGCCAACGAAAAAGTGATATTAATTTGTATTTTGCAGCTTCCGTGCTACAAATTATAGGTTATTCTTAACAAATCACACAAAATAACTTATATTTTTACACAATTTGTAGATTTCAAAACGGCGACAGATCATTTATTATTGCTGAAAATCTCATACAAGAAAAAAGTATTAGTATAAATCAACTGTAGCTGTTTTTCCCAGAATAATTCTTTAGAAACACTAGACTACAAGACAAAATTGAAATTTACCACATATAGGATGTTTCAGACGGGTTTATAATAACAAAGGTGTTGATGTTAACAGCTCTACACGAATGAAATTGCTATATTTAGCCATGTCAGTCACAAAAGATTCTGGTATCGCCGCTAAAGCCGTTTGATGCCCGCCCGGCCGCTATATAATTATCGTAATAACTATTTTTATGGTTTGTACATATAATCATGGGTCAAAAGTTGATAAATTTAGTAAGTGCGCTGACCTTTTCAATTTTCAGTTTGTTACTTGGAACGTATCTTTGATTTTTGGAAGATCCCTTAAGTTAGAATTCTTACGTGATGTAAGCCAATTTAAAAACATTAATTTGACATAGTTATTATATCTCTGTGAAACTAGATTCGGCAGCCCTTTCCCTTTACTTGGAAAATCTCAAAGAAAAAATTAATAGGAACATTTATTGTAAGAAATAATAACGATTATATTCTGTATAAAGTATCACACAACAGTCTACAGGGTGTCCCAAGTATTTTTTTACAAGCTGTAACTCAGGAATTAACGAATGGGTTTCTTTGAAAATTTGGTAATGTTTTTGGGACCTACCAGTAATTTCATCCGAGGTATACGGGGTAACAGTGACGTTATCATAGAAGCAGGGACGTCATCGGAATGAAAAAAATTCAATGGAAGGGGGTGATCAAACTTAGCTCAAATGAAAGAGATTTTTATTTCAAATTCACCAGTGTATCAGTTTAATGTTTATTTGCAACCTTTCGACTATACAGTGATTTATATACTTATAAAAGATGTTCAAAATGGCGTCCGTCTGCAACAACACAAGCATCGAACCGTCTAAGTAGTTCACGTGTATATGCCGCATGTATCATTTCTTGCGTAAGGTTGTTACAAGCTCGTCCACTTTTATTTTTTAAATCGTTCGTGTCTTTCATTATAAACAAGCTCTTTTACGTCTCCCCATACAAAAAATCTAGGGGTGACAGTTCCGGCGACCGTGGAGGCCATTGAAAGGGTCCATGAGTTCCAATCGATTTTTTGGAAATCTAGCATTAAGTTAATTTACTACAATACATCTATTATGAGGGGGTGCACCATCTTGCTGCCATATCATATCTTTTCTTTCATTCAAAGGAATATTCTCCATTAACGTAGGTATGTCATTTTCTAGGAAATTTAAATATCTCTGACCATTGAGATAGCCTTCAAAAAATTATGGGCCTACTAACCGACCACACCAAACATTATCTACCCATCTGAAAGCGACTTTCCCTTGCCCACCGCGGATTTTCCACTGACCAATATGAGAATTATGGCGATTCACCACGCCATTATTATGGAAACGCGCTTCAATACTCCACAAAATATTACTAAACACATTGGGAGTATCTTGCATCATAACGTGCATGATGGCGATAAAGGTTAATCTCCTATCCAGATCGGTGGGTCGCAACCCATGGGTCAAATGCAATTTAAATGGATGGTAATGGTGAGTTTTTAAAATTCTATGAATTGAACTTGAAGAATCACCAATTTCTGCAGCAATGGTTCGGATGGACACATGGGAATTCACCGCTACATATGCTAAAACATTCACCACATTCTGTTCGGTGTGCATTGGTTTGTTATGATTACTATGCTTTGAGTTTGGAAATGAACCTTACCCCATCTTCTCTTCAACCATAGCAAAACTCATATGGGAAGGTATTCTTCTTTCGGGAAAACGCTCCTGGTATAAGGCTTGAGCATTTCGAGAATTCATCCCACACTCACCATAGATTTTCTAGTAACCTTCTGTATAGTTAGAATCTGCTCATGTTATTTAACAATTATAAAAATACAAGATTTAGCAACGTCGGGTTTGTTAGTGACATTCATCGGCCTCTTCTTCTTATTTCACTTTAATGGTCTCCACCCATTAGGTATTTAGCCAGGGCCAAGCTATTTAGTTTAAATTTCTGGAATATTCCTTACGGAATATCTGGAACTCTCCATCTTCCCTTCGATAATCCATTCATTTGTTTCCATTAACCATAAATTCGTCTAGTTGAGGTTAGACATATTATAAGACAATTCAACACAAGTAAAGACTTTTCTCGCCCAGGGGAAACTGCCGACCTTTACATAACCCGGAAATATTGACTTGGATTTAGGATAGGAACCCAGAGATAACAGATAGGTTTTATCAGAATTCACCATCTATTCTTCCAACTAAATTTCAATTTGAAAAGTATTAATAAAATCCATAATTGTTTTAATTACTTTTGCATCAATTTGGTTTAGGTTAACTTTCATTACAAGTGAGCAAAATAAATACACAAGCGTATAATTGGTTGCATACTATCAATACAAATGTTTCCATGGGACTACCTATTACATAATAATTGGGCTGAAATCAAATCATGTAGGGGAGAGTGGGGCACAATGGAACACAAAAGTTGGTTTTGCCCATAGCTCCCCACATTAATTTTTTTTTCAGCATTTTAATGATTTCTTTTGACCTAAGGATCAGCTATGAAAGAAATGCATGAACCGTTATTATAGAAATCATATGTGACCGTGAGCGGCCATTTTCTAAAAAATGAATTTTGTGTCATTGTGCCCCATTCCTGGGGTAAAATGACACAGGGCATGGGGTACCTTGGGACATTTGAAAAAAAACAGAATAATTCATAAAAAACTTTATTGAATTGAAAATGTCAAGAGAAGGCATTTAAAAAAAGAGGTAAAAATCTGGAATTGAAAACACAAAATACTTTTGTTTAGCCAATGTTCAAATTGCCAAAATTAACGTTAAATGAGATGAAGCCTTTTTGTCTTTTAGTGCCCTGGACCACAGAAGGATTTTCCAGTAGCATCTTTATGTCTTTGTCATCAATAGCGGCTATGTCATCCACAAGAGGTTCGACAAAGGTGTTGCATTTTCGGTATTTTAGGAATTTGACCTCATAGTCCCCCTCATCAGCTTTCATATTGGTGCTGCCTTTTAACAGACAGTATTCTGGAAGTTGAAATCGGCTGCTTCTTCTCTGCAATGGCTTTCATTTCTGGAGTACTCGTGGCTGTCATACTCTTTCCTTTCTTCCGCTGCTTTCGATTAGTTTTTCGTTCATCTGCTTCTGGATAATCACGAAAATCTTCGGGAGATAGGAAAGCATGACTTGGATCAGCTTCTGGATCAGGGATACCGATGTCTGTATGGTTTGCTTCTTCCATAGAAGCTGCTCCTTCTTCTTCTTAAGGGAGGGAACCGTTGAGCAAATCACTTGGCACAGCATAAACATTTCTCCCAGGTGGTTGATCGTCCACAACGGTAGGAGGCGGTCGGTCAGTCACATAATTGCATAAGAAGTCTGCTTCTGTAAAAATATCTCGATCAAACGGATATATCCCACTTTTGTCAAAACCTGCAACTATATTGGAAGGTGTCATGCTTTTCTGATGAGCTGTGTTCACGAAGGAGGCTGTATTATGAATTGAAGCAGTTTTGCCAGGGTTTTCCATCATCCAAGAGTCAAGTGCTGCATTATAATAAGTTTTAAAAGGCCAGAAAACTGCAACATCTAGTGGTTGCATTTTGTTGGATGAATGGGGAGGTAAAGTCAAAACTGAGACACCGTTCTCCTTACACAGCATAAGAGCTTCCAGGGACAAGTGACTTTCTACATTGTCATAGATTAATAGAGTGGGGTTCTCGCCAGAACTGCAAGTGTGGTGAATGAAATGCTTAATAACTTCCACAAAACGTTCTGATGTCATCCAACCGCTAGGGGTGGCTAAGGCCAGTGTGCCTGGAGGTGCTCCTTAAGTCATGTGGTCCTTGACATGAACACGTGGAAAAATCATGACTGGCGGAATTGTGCTGCCAGACGCAGAAACTATGGACACTGTAGTGACGTTAGTGCCTTTTTCCCTACTTGTAGCTTTGCATACTTGCTTGACGCCTTTTTCAGCCACAATTCGCTGGGGTTTCTGCACAGTTGATGTGGCTGTTTCATCCAAATTGAATACCCTTGTCCCATCTCCAAACTCTGGGTGCTTTCGATACAGTGTTTCCAAGTTATTGAAGAACACACAAACATTTGATTTGGTGAACGAAGTAGCCGAGACAAGCTGCAAGCCTCAGGAGTTCGTTGGCTGAGTTTGGGGTGCCTTCTCAGAAAACCGTAAAACCAGTCAATTCGTGCAATTTTCTTTTCACCCCATGATATAGGGCATGGTATTTTGTTCATAACTGCCATTTCGTATGCAACTCGTCTGCAATCTTCAACTGGTAGGCCATAAAACATTTTAGAGCACATAATGAGGTAGTTTTTCAGTTTCTCCTCCTGCTTCAGTGTGAAGACCATCCTAACTGTGTAGTTAGGTGCATATTTCATATTCTCTTCTCCACCATCACCATATTCTTTTCTTTTCTTCACATATCTTGATAAAGTGACAAAACTAACGTTCTTCAATGTAGCAGCACGTCTTAAACTGTTTCCATTCATGACCATTTCCACTGCTGCCTTCATGTCATCTTCCGAGAAGAGCCCCTTGGTACTCCTGTGCTGTCGATTCCGCATCATTTCTGAAACAAGAAGAAAAAACCATACTTACTTCACAATGAAAAACACATGGGGCAGAATGAAACGTTTCATTGTGCCCCAAATTCATCTGTTTCAAGGAACCCCAAACACGCCATTTTGCTTTCCCATACTCTGTACCACAAACGTTAAGCAGTAGAAATGGGAAAGTCGAGCAAAAACTTCAGGGATAGATGTACAATGAAATACCATAAAAATTGATTGAATTAAAAAATCACTCTTACCTGGAGGCAAAAATCCGTTGGCGCTAAATTTTTACTTTCAGAGCGAAAAACAACACATTACCTCGTCAAGTTTGGTACGCGACTGATGAGCAGGGGACGATTAGCTGACTTTGTTGGGTGTGGCCCGCAGTGCTTACTACCAGAATCCCGTTGCACTGGACACTTCTGTAAATCCGGTACACGAACTGTTCCACTGTGCCCCGTGTTCCATTGTGCCCCACCCTTCCCTAGATAATGCAATAGAAATTTCTAATAAATCATCAAGACAAACTCCAAGAAAATAATTAAAATATGATTATTAATCCGCGTATTTATGCAGTTCTTGACTGGTTTGAGGATAATTATGTTATATACAGGGTAGCTATTGAAGATGGAACCAAAGCTATAGTGCTTAAGCGGTTCAACATACAAACCCAAAATTTCAGAATTTCTACTGAATATATTTGTGCATATTTTAGACCAAACATTTTTTTTATAATTACAAAATTTTAAGCATGGCCGCCATCTTAATTTTTTTGAATAGTAACATAGGTCATGTGATATACCATTTGGAAGGTTTAACACCTTGATTACAAAAAAGTATTACACATGGGGTCTAAATACAACAGAAAGGATATTATTAATAGGGAGCGTAGGAGGCTGTGCATTTGACACAAGACGTCAAATATTATAACAATAAGAATTATTGTTGATTAAGTTGCAAGAGACACTGTTGTATAGTAAAATGCTTTGTTAAATTGAATAATTTCAAAGTAATTAGTAATAATGAATCAATTGACCGAAAAAGAAAGAATTGAAATACTCATGATGGTTGGGTATGGAGAAGGAAAACGCATTAGTAAATCAACTGTTACCAAAACTTTACAAAGGTACAGACATACAGGAAGGGTCAAAAATTGTATAATACCAGGTCGACCAATAACTGTGACATATGAAGGAAATTCTTTAGTAGTACTCATGAATCTAATTGAGTAACCTAAAACTTTTGCACAGCAACTTGCCTTAGATCACGGTATGTCAATATTTTCAATTCAAAAAATACTAAAAACACATAATTATTACCCTCACAAAATTATATTATTACAAGAATTGTTAGCGGATGATTTTGACAGACGTCTTCAATTTTGTTAAGAAATGACAGAAGCTATTGATGTAAATAACAATTTCTTGAATTGCATTCTATTTTCCGATGAATCTACTTTCACTTTAAATGGTTCTGTTGATCGATATAATTGTAGATATTATTCCGATGAAAATCCGCATTGGATGGAGGCTTCACATACCCAGTATCCTCAAAAAGTCAGAGTAAGGTGTGGAATAATAGGGGAACATATTATTGGACCTTTTTTCATTGAAGGCAATCTCAATTCTGATAAATATCTCCAGTTGCTACAGAATAACGTTATTCCTAGGTTATTACAGCTCTTACCAAGTGTCAGTAATCCAAATGTTATTGCAGAAAATGTTTGATTTCACCAGGATGGTGCAACACTGCATTATGCACGTATAGTTAGGAACTGTTTGAACCAAATTTTCCCAGCACGCTCGATAGGGAGAAGAGGAAGTATTGAATGGCCGGCTAGAAGCCCAGATTTAACACCGTTAGAATTTTTTCTTTGGGTATATTTAAAAAATAAGGTTCGTTTAAACAGACTTGCAGAGGTACTCGTAGATGAGTTAAAAAGTTAGGTAATGCTTATTTTAATTATCAGTTTATTTTGTTTATAAATTATCGTTTTCATAAAAATGTAAAATATATGTAATAGTGTTAACATAAAATTATATTGAAATTAACTGTCTCGACCCTTACTTCGTGGAATCTACTCATATTAGTGTTTTAAATGAAACTCAATGTTTCTAGCTAATTCCACAATATAATGAAAAATGTTGAAAATTCAAAAAAAATTTAAAATTGTTTCGATAACTGAATATCAGCTAGAAACATTGAGTTTCATTTAAAACACTAATAAAATTATATTGCTTCAATAAAATGGCTTAAGTTTACAAAAACGTTTAATATCCTTTCTGTTGTGCTTAGACCTCATGTGTGATACATTTTTGTAATCAGGGTGTTAAACCCTTTCAAATGGTATATCACATGACCTATGCTGCTATTTAAAAAAATCAAGATGGCGGCCATGCTTTAAATTATGAAAAAATAATTTTTGAGCTAAAATATGCGCAAATATATTTAGTTGAAATTCTGAAATTTTGGGTTTTGTATGTTGAACCGTTTAAGCACTATAGCTTTGGTTCCATCTTTAACAGCTACCCGATATGAGTTTTGGCTGTTTGGTTTGAATTTTTTTCTTTATTTGGGGAAAACCTGGCGTGCTACTCTAGAGGGCCCGGTTCGGCCACCCCAAGTCTTGACGTTAGATTGTCTTGGTTCTATCCCAAAATATCAATTATATATATATATATATATATATATATATATATATATATATATATATATATATATATATATACATACGTATATATATATATATATATATATATATATATATATATATATATATAATATATATATATATATATATATATATATACATACATATATATATATATATATATATATATATATCGATTTATAGTCCTTTAAAACACAAAATACCTACCTTAGATAGTAGAAATGTGGTCTATAAACTTGGTTGCAATAGCTGTGATCATACATATATTGGCCAGACCTCTCAAAAACGGTCTAGTCGTGTATCTCTCAATAAAAGTGATATAAGACTACATCCGGAAAGATGTTCTCTTGCCAATCATGTTTCCTCCTTAGATCACGAAATAGATTTTGAAGGGATTAAGATTCTATCATGTGAAAGAAACTACAGTAAAAGATTACTTTTGGAAATGGCCTTCATTTTTCAGGATGTTTGCCGTATTAATAAGAAAACAGGCATTGAAAATGTAAGCAATTTGTACTCTCTCTTAACTCTAGACAAGCAAAATTCCTATAAGCAGATTGGTAATATTTCTAACAATATTTCTACATAGCATCCACCGAATTATTGTACCTCCCTCGTATTCTATTCAAATTCATATACTATTTCGATTGTTTTTAGTTTAGGTCATAATGGTTGTGATAATTAATTTTTTCTTTTCTATTTTATAGGAAAGAAGAACCCGTCCTTATCCTGTTTTCAAATTTAGATGGAAATTAAAATAGATCCACGTGCTTTTGTGAATTCTCGCTGTTTTAATGTTTCAACCTTTTAATGATTTTAAAATATTTTAATATGTGACTGTTAGTGTTTGTAATACAATCTGGACTTGTTTCTTTCTTTGATTTTAACTGTTTAACAATTTTCCTTATGTTAAGATCAAGGATACATTCTCAATTAGCGTAAGTTATGAAACTGTTGTAGCGGACTGTTTTGTAAATTATGTTTTTTTGTCTCTTTGTAGTTCCCTGAAGATGTAAATAAATATTTACGAAAGGTTGGAAATCTAAGAAGAGTACACTTTTCCTTTTGCTGCTAACCTCAATAGCATAAATATATACATATATATATATATATATATATATATATATATATATATATATATATATATTTATTAATTTTCCATTCACATATTAGTTTTAATGCAATTTTTGAAAAAATATTGTTTGCATCTCAAATGCGAAATGTTTTTCCGTTCTTGAATAGTTATTTTACCTCGCTGAAACTCGTCAAAATAGCTTAAATTCTTAAACGCGAAAGTATCATTTCGCATTCTAGATACAAACACTTATCTATTTTTTTTTGTTGAGCAGTGTTATATATCATTAGTATGATTTAAATAAAGTAAAAAATATCCTGAAGGCATAAAAAACATAAACGGGCGACTTCTATAAACGTCAACACGTATCAAAAACCCATTGAGCTAGATATGTCAATATTATATAATATTTCAACGCCGTGTTAAATGTTTATATTCAAATTTCTTTCCGTGGTTATTATGTATGCGTTTTCACATATCAAATTTCTAGTCATGTTTTTTTCTCTCTTTAGTGTTCATGTGCTCTCCAAATAGATTATCTTGAAAGATAAACTGGAATATCTTTTAAATTTTCCTCTTTATCTCACATACGGTCTAGAACATGGTCGCCCCGGGGGACACTTAATAGATAAACTCGGTTAAAAACTGATCAAGGGGAATTAAGAATGTTACAGGTTTTAATTACAGTTGATGTAGGTAAAAATAACGATCTCGTAACGTGTAAGTTGTCTATTAAAAACTGTCAAGGAAGATAATATATATACACCGCTTACGATGTCATTTTAGTTATGAAAATTATTAACTTATGGTGTTATGGCGATTATAACTTCGGGCGATGAAAATCGGTTACATTGGGCAGTACTCTGATTAAAATTAATAGATTTGTTATCATCAAAAATCTCACCGAGAATTATTAACGAATTCTTGAATGAATAATTTATATTAGTTTTGTTGTTACTGCAGAAAGCATCTGCCTAAACTATTGAAAAATTACTATAATAAGTACGGGCGTCATTTCAGCTTTTTGACTGCGGTGGTAAGGGTTGAAAAGTATTACCCCCTAGCTACCACAAGAAAAATGATATGTATTTTTGGTAGAGTAGGGGTAGGTGAATATAAAGTTGCAACAATGCTTTACAGTGTAAAACTAATACTTTAATTTCACAAATTGACTCATAATGTGATGTGATTACCAAAAATAAGTTGACCAGTTGGTTTTCAACGAGAAGGTGTAAGCAATGTAATATTAAATGTAGGTGTCAAGTTGGTGAAGTCCTCAAGGCCCGTAATTATTTGGAAAGATCTAACTTGATTGTCTAGTGCTCTTCTAATTAAGACAAGAATTGCTGCCGAACAATATCAGCGTATTGCCCTTGTGATTTACTATTGTAGAGATGGCTAACCGGTGGATAGGGATTCAGTTACGAAGTAAAGAAAAAGTAATGACGAAAGTTAAAAGAAGGTGAGACCATAATGGCCTAAAACCACAAAATACAGTGTTTACTCACCGATGCTATTGTGTGACCTAGATGTATGATTTTATTAGTTGTTCAAATTTTCGGATCCTCTAAAGAGAGTGTTTTCATTAGCGAAATACAATTTAAAACAACTAAAAGTGTTTCTTTTTCTTTAGGTGCTAATTCTAGAAACCCTAGAATGTTAAGCTCATGCTTAAAATCAGAAACCCAAAAGAAAAGATGTAAGAAAAAAAATCTGCAAAAAAAAAGTTGAAATGTTGGAAGCTGAAATTACACTCTCAGGAATTTCAAATATATCACCTGACTAACCTTGAACGTACCTAATCATAGACTTATATGTGACAAAGAAACAGATTGGATTTTCAGAATTAATGAACATAGTGATAAGTTCCATGAAAATTTGATGTCAATTACTACCTATAACCTGTACCCATGAACAATACAAACTTGAAGTTATTTCATTTTAATTACCCAAATTCAAATTTTCATATTACAGACCCTCAGTATCCGAGTTTTCCGAACCAGTATCAGTTTCATGAATACTCAAAATATATCTCTCTTGGTATGGTATAAGGCAGCAAAAATTGGGCCAAGTCTTATAAAAATTTTTTATTGCCAAATGATTTTTTAGATCAGCTTAAAATAACTATGTATATATAAAAATTTTATCTGAATAAATTTCAGTCAATAAATTGAGAATTATTTGGAAGAATGTTTCTTTGTAAGTATCAATTGAAAATAGGGAAAGGTGGATAAATTTAATATACGGCATGGTATTTTACGTGATTTCAAAAATTTTTGTGATTTAAATTTGATTAGGTAATTTAATTGTTCATTAAATGGAAATTTTATTCTTTCTAGAGTAAATTGAGACGTGTAAATGGCGCAAAGTTTTACTAACATCAGTAGATGGCAGTTTTGGTAGTATTTCAATTAGTTTGTAGTTTAATCTTTTAATTCGTTCTATTGTTCATTTAGTGATTCGTGTTTTCTACACTATCTTCAAAACATTTTCTTCAATTTTTCGACTATTGTTTAAGTCAACTAGATAAAGTGTGGCCAGTCTTTTTTTGGGGATATATATATATATACATATACATATATATATATATATATATATATATATATATATATATATATATATATATATATATATATATATATATATATATATATTATATATATATATATATATATATATGAACCATATACCTTATATATTAAAGAGAATCAGCTGTTTGAGAATATTTTGCTTAGTATTTGAAATGGATTGGAACTATGTAGTTAGAAACACATTAAGAAACCCACAATCATAAGTAAAAATGCATATAAAATCAGAATATATTAAATCATTTGTTTACAATAATTAAAAGAGCAACAATAAATATAAAGAAATTACCTTGATAATTGTCTAAAGTTTGAAAATGCTTAACAAGTATAGTGGAGAACATGAAATCTGCCCAATATGGATGTTTAATTGTCATGAATGAATCAGCTGTTTCATCTGATATTAAACGAGTTTTAGTTATATAATTTAATATAAGTATTAGTTGAAACATTAATAATATAAATCATTTTCATATTTAGTATGAAGAATTAGGAAAGTTTAAAAGATAAAAATATCAATGACATAAAGATAATTTATATGTCACAATATATATCAAATTTATGGAATCAATGAATAAATAATGATGATGGATTTAAAGAAATATTTGCTACTAGAGAATTTAAATAGTATAAATAACCAAAGCAAAAGATATTATAAAAGAATTTATGTTCGCAAATATAAATATTATTTTCAAATTGTCATATATATGTGAAAACAAAACTAGACATTGCCATATCGACATATAACAAGGAATTTCATTTTCTGTAAATGACTTGTTCTATTGAAATTCGTTGAATAGTAAAAGAAAACAGATACTTTTCAAGTGAAATTTACATTTATATATGTTTCCAAAAACTTCATAAAGTGTAGCACTTGTGAATATAGTTCGACAGCTCCAGAAACAATGTGATTGGTGGAAATATGACAGGACAAATTGTGATCAACTAAAATTAACAAAAACTTTATGGATAATTAGTGAGTTTAGAAACAATATATTCGTTGTTGATAAAAAAATTGACGATCAAATAGAAGCGTTGGTAGTGGGTTGTTGGCGTCGAAATAGCGAGGAGGTGATGAAGAATTTTTCCCGAATTTTCAAGTAAAATCCCAAATTTTTATGATCAAAGCTATAGATTCTTAACAAATATAAAACTTAGAACACTTACATGTATTTGTATCCAGTTTTCCCGTGAGAATATCCAAATTTCTCAAAAAATTACTCAGCTAGAACTTCGGAAGGCGTAGTCCTGTTTCCAGACGGGATAGATCCAGAATCCAGACATCAGGTCAGTGCTTCTTTAAATATTATTGGCAAATCATAAGCATAATAACTCTTGAGTATAAATTCAGTGACTATTTCCATGTATATATAAGAATTCTTGCGTCTATATGATCGATCTATAAAAAAGAAAAAGGACTTTATGTAGTTTATTCACTAGACAAAATCTAAATATTATTTAAAAAGGCTTATTCTGTAATATAATAGTGCTTGTACTTACGTATTTTCAAATCATATAAGAAAAATGCATCTTAATCCATTCATATAATATTTCTATTTGTATATATAAATTTTGTAACCTATTTCCTCCGAACATTTTGATTTTGTATGTATATAATTACTAAACGTAAATTCTTTTATGCGAATCCATCAACATTGTTATAACGACAAAGATGCTATGTTTCTAATAATCACGCAGGTGCAGAGCGTCGATAAGAAACGTTCGTTCAGTATCGTTTCTGTTCGATTTAAGTTGGGCATGCGCATAAGATGGTGTATATCCTTTATGATTCTGTGTTGGTATCTAATAATCACGCAGGTGCAGAGCGTCGATAAGAAACGTTCGTTCAGTATCGTTTCTGTTCGATTTAAGTTGGGCATGCGCATAAGATGGTGTATATCCTTTATGATTCTGTGTTGGTAATTTCCATAGGCGTAACTATTTTATAAATATTTAAGTACAAATTTCATAATAAAATTAAATTATTGAAATTATTGTGTTTCTTTTATTTTAAATGAGCAAAGTATATCCAAACAAAGCCTGAACTCAAAGAGTAGAAAAAGTCTCATGCTCCCGAACAATATCAAATAATAAATAATAATATATCATATAATAATAAATAACTGAGCTAGCCACACAAATTCACACAAATAAATCAAATTAATCAAATAAAAAATAAAATTATCTCATATCTAATTAAATTAAAATAAATAAACATATAGTATTATAATAATATATACCTATATATATATATATATATATATATATATATATATATATATATATATATATAAATAAAAGAAGATGTAGGATAGGAATATCGCGTGATATGTTAACAACAACAACAAAGATATTCATGGGTAATTCACGCAAAATAAAGGGCTACTGAAATAGAGTGGTAACCGTGGACATGCCTGTTTCTGGCTCATTTTGCCTCATCAGCACGGCATAACCAAATAAGGATGTGAAATTTGGGAGCAAAGATGTTAATCGAAACATTGGAAAACACAAAATAACGGATTTCAGCAGGGAAACCAAACGCTCATTTCTGTCTTCAATTGGAAGATCCCGAGTTTTCAGGACATCAACCAACATCGACACGGAGGCGCATATAGCCCCCCCGCCATGAACCTTCCGACCCATAGTAAATAACAAAGAAGATGTAGGAATATCGCGTGATATGTTAACAACAACAACAAAGATATTCATGGGTAATTCACGCAAAATAAAGGGCTACTGAAATAGAGTGGTAACCGTGGACATTCATGTTTCTGGCTCATTTTGCCTCATCAGCACGGCATAACCAAATAAGGATGTGAAATTTGGGAGCAAAGATGTTAATCGAAACATTGGAAAACACAAAATAACGGATTTCAGCAGGGAAACCAAACGCTCATTTGTGTCTTCAATTGGAAGATCCCGAGTTTTCAGGACATCAACCAACATCGACACGGAGGCGCATATAGCCCCCCGCCATGAACCTTCCGACCCATAGTAAATAACAAAGAAAATGTAGGAATATCGCGTGATATGTTAACAACAACAACAAAGATATTCATGGGTAATTCACGCAAAATAAAGGGCTACTGAAATAGAGTGGTAACCGTGGACATGCATGTTTCTGGCTCATTTTGCCTCATCAGCACGGCATAACCAAATAAGGATGTGAAATTTGGGAGCAAAGATGTTAATCGAAACATTGTGTTTTCCAATGTTTCGATTAACATCTTTGCTCCCAAATTTCACATCCTTATTTGGTTATGCCGTGCTGATGAGGCAAAATGAGCCAGAAACATGCATGTCCACGGTTACCACTCTATTTCAGTAGCCCTTTATTTTGCGTGAATTACCCATGAATATCTTTGTTGTTGTTGTTAACATATCACGCGATATTCCTACATCTTCTTTGTTATTTACTATGAGTCGGAAGGTTCATGGCGGGGGGGCTATATGCGCCTCCGTGTCGATGTTGGTTGATGTCCTGAAAACTCGGGATCTTCCAATTGAAGACACAAATGAGCGTTTGGTTTCCCTGCTGAAATCCGTTATTTTGTGTTTTCCAATGTTTCGATTAACATCTTTGCTCCCAAATTTCACATCCTTATTTGGTTATGCCGTGCTGATGAGGCAAAATGAGCCAGAAACATGCATGTCATTTCCCATGGGCTAACTGTATCGAAATACCTATTTCATTTCCCACGACTATCATGCGCTACTAGACTGTCATTATATTAACGAATTTTTTGGTCATATATACTATAATATATGATCGAGTCATGTTTGTTAATGTCTATCTAATAATTTGACATTTCACATCGGTGTTTATAAATTCGTTTGTAAAAAAAAATTATAATCGAAAATGGGTCGCGATAGTGAGGATGATTTGACATTGACATGCTGATCCAGATATGTAAACTAACCATTGCCACAGAAGGACATCGGTCACTATCCTGGTAGATGTAGGAGGTGATATAACTCCTTTAAAGAGACACGATAATTGATAACTTTTTCCGCAGGTGAATTATAACGATTTTTTCAGCTAAAGTATTTTTATTTCCGAGTTGTCAAAATTTTAAACGTTATTTGTTTCAGGACGTAGGTAGATCCACGTACAAAAAGAGAAAAAAATATGGGTCATTCAAAGGGCTAAGAGCCCGACTTAATAATATCAGAGGAAAAATTCTCTAAACCATGCAACAATGACGGCAGAAAAGTTTATAATAAAAATTGTTATGTAAAATATTACAGTTTTGTTTATGATTTATGATGGTCGTAGGAAGAGTATAGTGTACAATTGGCATGAAATGACCCATTTCCAATTCGTAGGTATATGAAATTTTGTATTACTTGCTAAACTCGAACTACAAAATTTCATATACCTATTTGTGGGAAATGTATGTCATTTTGTGCTCATTGTACAATATACTATAACGTATTTGGTGAACAATTTAGGTTTAAACAAGAAGATTTATTCAAATATATGATCAATATTTTCCATCAAATCTTTCACTATTTAAGGCGTAAACCATGTCCCGTATATAAATTCGCATCTAGTAATTTTAAAAATTCAGCAATTATTTTTGTCTGATTATCAATTTTGTTAATTCCGACTACTTTCTTCAAACATTTTCCTTTTTGGTAATTAACAAAAAATTGTTCTATATCTGGTGGTCTAAGCAGAATATATTTTTTGAAGACCTCGTAAAACATACTAGAAATTACAAAGGATTTGGGTTTGTTTATCAACTAAATTAATTTGAAATTCATTTTATAAATCTCTCCATGATTTATCTTTAAAATTTTCAATTTTGGATGAAGACGTCCTCCATAAATTCCAAAAACGAACACTAACTAGAATTTTATGAAAATTACTATTTATAATACAAATATCAGCAATAAAAATAATCGCATGAAGCGGGGATTGAACCAACTATATTCTCTTCTGAATACAGTTAGTCACGTACGTTAACAAACTGATCCATCACAAACTTATTTGAAATCAACGCAATTTACGGTAACTTGAAATGTCAATGTTACTTTTAATATTTATCATTGTTTTTTACATAGAATATGTTGTCCAAAGGGTTGAGAGCTTGTTTTTATTCAATATTTCATTCATATAAGCAGTGATATTATGTTCTGATAATATTTTTAACTCCGTTCAACAGAGTTCAATCTATGAACTTTTTGTAACAAAACTCATATTTACTTTTTGATTTTTGGGGTAATGATGTGTGTTATACGTCTCCTTTGCGGCTAAACGAATATCTGATGGAGTAATATTTATTGATTTTGGATTCATCACTGGAATCACTCATTTAACTAAAATATTTTTCTTGATAACTAAAGAAATATTTTGAATAGTTATCTTGACGTTACATTGAAGTTGAAAAAAAGAAGAATTGACGGAAACTAAATGCAAATGCTGATTGGTGAATTTCATATACATTCTAGGATGTAAATTAAATTATATGCGTTCAGTTAACCGAAATGGTCTACATTTCCATTCTGTAAATTGTGCAGAAAATGGATAATATACATGTGGGTGTAGAAAAAAATGTAAAAAGCCTCGTTGAATATTAATTTATTATTTGTAATTTTGTAAACATAACCCGAACTTCTCAATCATGCATTATAAAATGTAAAGCGCATGCGGGTCAATTTCTACCGATGTGACGACTGGGTTAAATGGTTGGACGATTGGTGAAATTTACCGCTAGCATCTGAACGACCCGACTATTTACCAGATCTAAGCATCTGATCGCATAAAACGCGCTCGACGAAACATCTGAATGCACCCTTACATTTGACATAACCAAATGACATTTGTATTGTAACGTCAACTGACGCTGTTGTGAGGACGATACAATTCGATGATTTTAGTAACGGTGCTCGAGAACATCATTTTAGGAACTATTCGCAAAATATAGCATTCACAGGCTTGCGTATGCATGATGTTGGAAACGACGTCAATAATAACGCCCCGATTCGAGATTCAGGGCATCAGTGCGGATGAAACTCAATCATCGACCACCATACCTGCAAGAAATGAATCACCGGAGGCGACATTGATTCTCTTTCCGAAATATCGAAACCAGACATGACCAACGTTCAACAAACATTTTTACAAAAGTTACAACTATTATTTCTTAGAACTGAATATCTTTTCAATAAATACATGGAAAATTATCATTGATGCTTCAACTGGAAGATCATATATGAATTATATGGCAAATGTATGCATTATTTGCCCGTAGATAATATACTTTTCAATTAATTGAAAAATATAGAATTGCGGGGAGAGTAAAAAGACGAAATTTTCGGTATAAGAGTGTCTGTAGTCTAGCGCAAAAATATATAAGAGGGCGGAGTCGAGACGTGACATGGCGCGAGTGACGAGCAGTCACTCTTGATATTTGATGCTGGGTGGGTGTAGTAATAAAACTGAACTGAAATAGGCTTTATTCAACTTTTAACAACTTGACATTGACAAAATCAACTGAACAAAAATCTCAACGAAGATCAGATCAATATATTACATTCATCCCCCCTCAGTTTATCACGAAGTTCTCCAAATACTTCGGAGAATTCCTAATTCGAACTGGTCGTCCAACAGCAATATCATCTATTCTTTATGGCATCTCTACTTGACTAATTTCAGCTGTCTCCTGTGGAAGATTGGATTTTCGCTTCTCCATCAAAACTAGATCGGTATTGCCATTCGAGGTTGTATTTGAGTTTTCTTGATGTAGATTTGGAGTTGATTCACTCAAGAAGGTCATATCTCCTTGAGGAGCTAAATGACGGGTTGAAACAGTGGTTTCTTTAAAATTCAAAAAGCGTACATGTCCACCAATGGTTCGTACTTGTTGGTTCTTACATGTTATCTAAGATATACCGGACCAGGAACAGAAAGCCATGTTGGAACTGTAGTACCATTAGAGGATCGTCGAGGATAACTGAACATCCTCTCGTGTGGAGTGCAATTGGTTGCTGTACATAACAAAGATCTTATTGCATGGAGAGCTTCTTGTAACACTGATTCCCACAGATCGATCCTGAGTCTCTGTGATTTCAACGAAAGTTGAATTGTTCTCCATATAATACCATTATAACGCTCACATTGGCCGTTTCCTTGGGGATTGTAAGCTGTTGTATGACTTGAAGCTATACCAAGTGATCCTAGAAATCCTTTTAGTTCCTGAGATATGAAACAAGTTCCTCGGTCAGAATGTACATAAGATGGCGTACCAAAAATAACGAAAAGTTGACGAAGGCATTTTATAACTGTCGTAGAGGCCATATCTGGACAAGCAAAAGCGAAAAGAAATCGTGAATATTCATCCACAATAGTTAATATATATTTATTATTTGTTGAAGAATGTAGAGGCCCCTTGAAATCTATATTCAACCTTTCAAATGGAGATGCAGATTTTATTAGAGTTCCTCGATTTCTATGGAATCGAGGCTTTACTTCAGCGCAAATGGGACATGATGCAGTTAGTTTTCGAATGTCTTCCATAGAAAAAGGTTAATTTTTACAGCGAATCCAATGGTTCATTCGAGTAACTCCAGGATGACACAGAGAGTTATGTAGATTATAAAGAGTCTTCCTGTTATCTTCATTCAACAATGATGAAGTTATTCTCGAGAAAGTGTCTGCTACTGTATTTTCGATTCAAGGTCTATATATAATATCATATCTGAAACATGATAGTTCTAGGCGCCACCGCATGATTTTATCGTTTTTGATTTTACTGGAAACCTTGTGATCAAACATGAAAGATACCGATTTTTGATCAGTAATCAACTGAAAATGTCGGCCAATAAGGAAATGTCTCCATTTCCGGAGAGCTTCCACAATAGCATATGCTTCTTTTTCAACGGATGAATGTCTCTGTTCGGTACTTGAAAGAGTTCTTGAAAAGAACGCTACAGGTCTTCCATTCTGAGAGAGTTGGGCAGCAATGGCAAAATCCGACGCATCAGTTTCTACGGTGAACATAACGGATTCGTCAATAGATTTCACGGCAGCACTGGAAATAATTTTCTTCAATAGTTCGAACGCTGTAATAGCATTTTCAGACATGGGAAATGTTTTACACTGTACCAGTGGTTGAATTTTCTCAGAGAAATTAGGCACCCATTTCGAATAATGAGCAAACATTCCCATTATACGGCGAAGGGAAGCTAAACTATTTGGTGCGGGAAGTTCCAAAAGTGGTCTGAGTCTCTCTGGGTCTGGTGTAATTGTTTTCCCCGTAATAGTATAGCCAAGAATATTTATTTTGTCAGTGGAAAACATACATTTATCCGTGTTCAACGTTAAACTATACTTCTCTGCAGCATTCATGAAGAGTTGTAAATTATGATCGTGGTCCATCTTGTTCGATCCACAAATGGTTACGTCATCCTAGTAAGCATAGGTATCTTTCAAACCCTCACTTTCGATTATATTTTGGATTGTCCTCTGGAAGCATGCTACTCCATTGTTACTCCGAATGGAATTCTACGGAATGGGTTAAGTTTACCGCAAGCTTCAAAGGCAGTACACTTTTTTTCGTTATCTCTGATGGGAATCTGGTGGTAAACATTGCGTAGATCAATTAAACTGAATATTTCGTACTTTGCTATTTGATTAACAATATCATCTATCCGTGGTAATGGATAAGCATCAAGTAATGTGAACCTATTGATTGTTTGTGAATAATCAATTACCATTCGCTTTTAATGAGTTTCGCTTAAGGTGACTAAAACTTGTGCACGCCACGGTGAGTTACTTGGCTCAATAATATTTTCTTCTAATAGTCTCTTCACTTCATTATCAATGAATTTAGAATCATCTGATGTGTATCGGCGAGATCTCACTGCGATAGGTTTACAATTTGGAGCCAAATGTGAGAATAGAGGAAATGGATCAACGTTAGCCAAAGCTAGATTACATACTGCCAAAGAATCTCTTGGTCCACCAAAAGTCACTTCTACACCTGAGTGCTCTTTGAGTAAATCATGAGCTATTATCATATCTCCACACAAATCATCAAGTACCAGTAATTTGAAGTTTTCGTATATATTCTGCAACATTTTAATGGTCACGATACAGCATCCGATCACTTGAGTCACTTTAGACGTAGAGGCCATGGCTACATTACATGAGGAAGGAAATATCTTCATTTTTCTTGCTCGTACTATTTTGTTATTTATGAAACTATCTGAACTTCCTGTATCAATCAACGCATCCGTCATAATTCCATTAACGTCAATTTGAAGGATTGCTCTTGACAGGCAAGCTGGGGATGCCGCTGAAATTGTAGCCAGGATTGTTGATGATGTCTGTTTGGTTGAGTATTTGGTAAATTTTGCTGAATTGCCTCGAGATTTACAGACTTTTGAAAAATGTCCCTTCTTCCCGCATCCATGGCAGTTGAAATTTCTAGCTGGACACATATCACGAGAATGATAATCAAAACCGCAAAAGAAACACTTAGAAGAAATTGCGGAAGTAGTTGGTTGATCTGAACATTCTTGAATTTGTTCAGAGCGATTGTCTGTATTCATATTAGCTGCTGCATTAAAGGATCCATATGAAGATACATAAGCCTCTGAATGATAATAAGCCATTTCAAGAGCTCTGGCTTTGTCGAAAGCATCTTGTAAGTTTAGTGTATTATTTTCCAGAAGTCGTTGTCTGATGTGAGGAGAACTGAGACCACTGATGACCGAATCTCTTATGTAATCATTTTTGTGTTCGTCTGAGATAGAGATTTAAAATTACATTCTTTGCTCATTTCCTTCAGAACTTGTAAGTATTGGTCAATAGACTCACTAACTTGTTGACGCCTTGTTGCAAGGGAGTATCGAGCAAAAATTTCATTGCGTGGTTTGACGTAGATCTTTTTCAAGATTGCGAGTGCTTCATCATAGGTTGAACATTCACTGATAAATCCATAAATAGTGGGACTGCCATAGTTAATTAGGATATTCAGTTGCTTATTGCTTTCTGTGGCATTGACAGCTTCAATAAAATTCTCGAATGACCGAATCCAATGTGTCCACTGTTGAGCGGCAGTACTAGAGCTTGGTTCAACTTCTAACCTCTCAGGTCTGAGTAGTTTATCCATCTTATGTAGAATCAAAAAAAAGTCGAATAAATTGTAGTAATAAACCTGAACTGAAATAGGCTTTATTCGACTTTTAACAACTTGTCATTGACAAAATCAACTGAACAAAAATCTCAACGAAGATCAGATCAATATATTACAGTGGGTTAAACAAGAGTACTCTGAAAAATTAAAAGAAATAATAATATGTCTTATCCTAAAACCATTTAAGAGACCCGATTTGTATTCAATCTAGTCAAATTAAGACTAGAACATTACGTAGAAATCAATACATTGGCCCCAAATTTGCAGTATGGATTTCGCCGAGGACATGGTACAATAAACGCTCTGACTCAACTTGTTTCCGATGTCCAAATAACATTCTCAAGAAATGAATGTCTGCTTGGTTTATTCATTGATATGTAAGAGGTATATGATGTGGTGAATTTGAACACACTGGCTTCTAAAATGGAAAAAATTGGTATCAATTCTAAGGTATGCGCTAACCATGTAGAACTTTTCAAAAATAGAAAAATTTTCTTAAGAGATCATAACAATGTATTACATGATTCAAGATTAGTCAATACGGGTATTCCGCAGGGGTCTATTTTGAGCCCCTTACTTTTTAATGTATACACGGCAGAATTGCATGATATTTTAGACGAAAGGATTAAAATTATTCAATAAGCTGATGATATTAGTATTTACGTATCTCATAGTACTTATGGGGAGTGTCTGAAAGATCTAAAATATGTTATTTACTACGTCGAAGAATGGCTACACGATCTTGGTTTTAGTCTCGTATTTGAGAAGTCGGCAGTCGTGTGCTTCACAAGGCACTGACTTCATCTGGCGGACTCAATTACTATTAAAGAAATAACGCTTCCAATCGTCGATAATTATAAATATCTTGGAATTATCCTTGATAACAAATTACTTTGGTCTAGCCATATTAAACACATAAAAGAAAGATGCGAGAAAAGTTTAAACATCCTTCGTGCTGTCACAAAAACAAGTGGGGTGCTGATCCAAATATATCTCTCATCTTTTACAGATGTTACATACGCTCACACATAGACTATGGATGCACTCTATATGGTTCCGCTTCACAAAGTAATTTGTTAATTTTCGACAAAGTACAATATAAGACTATCCGCATCTCATTGGGAGTTATGAAATCGTCACCATGTCATTTAATTCTGACGGAAGATCAAGAACCGCCAATAAATCTAAGACGGAAATATTTAGCAAACAAACAAGTAATAAAATATCGATCATTCAACACGCTGGTTACCATTTTCGATATCACAAAGTAAACATTATATACGTGAATTATATAAACATATTAAACATTGTCTTATTAAGAAATAATTTCATTAACGATTCTAACTGTTCTGCGTCTATTTTAATATCATTATGATAAAAATTGTATAGGCAAGGCAAATGATTCATCTTTATTCCTTAAAAGTCGCCAGTACCATAATTACAATTTATGCAAATTGCAGCCTCATTTAATCTACAGTCTAATTCTTCTTTTTTTCTTAACCCGTTAATATCTTTGACACATCCGGTCTTAGAAAAGAAGAATAAAGCAACCTGTTCGTTCTTTGTTCGAATGCCATTTAATAGGATTTGATTGATTATATAATTCGTACGAAATTATCTTCAATTAGAGAAAAAGAAACAATGCGACTATTAGACATTTTGAAGTCGTTAAATTCGCGTTTAGTTCACTTAATAGTCGTGTGAACTTTTTTTATTTGTTTGATGGCACGACCTCTTTTTAGGGACGTTTTCATGGTCAGGTGGGCAAGGCTCACTTAGATATATATGGGACTAGTCGAACAAGTGTAAGGATGACATTAATAACGTTAAACCTAATTCACAAACACGAGATATATTATCGACGTAAAAAAACATTTGGTAGTGACAGTTTCTTATTTATAGGCTACATGATTGAATTTATTGAGAAGAAATATGCGTTAGAATTATTATAATTAATTAAAGAAATATAGTTAGGTAAAAAGGAATTTTTCCCCGGCCGGGAATAAAATCAATTTCGACACATAATGTGACAAATTATTACATAGAGGGAATAAAGCACTTTACCTACGACCACCCCTGTAAGTAATCAAAAACACACAGTCGGCATGCAAATATTCAAGTGCGATAGTTGAACTTTACATATTGGAAAATAGTTATTATTATTATATTCTGATATCTTTAAAAGTGAAAGTTTTTTGTTCAAAGGAAATCTATTGAGTTTAACTCATCGATTTTTTCCCGCTACCCTCACCCCCAATTACGGGTACTCCGTACCCCACCGAGTATACGCGTAGACTCAGGGAGAAAATTAAAAAACTAAATAGTGTGAAACCAGACATTTTCATTAATGATAATTTAAAAAGTGACAAGACAGTTATTGTGAAAAATAAGTCAGAACAGTTTGTGACAATGAAAACATCCCCTAAAAGAAAGTTAAAGAAAGGTACGTTCAAACCAAAAATTATTAAAAGCCATAAGGCTACTCATGCCCAAAAAACATAAACAATGAAAAAGTCATAAAAAAAGTGAATGGAAAACTACCGGCAAGTCTGATTCCGGAAAAGAAGAAGACGAACCACACACCATCACTGTTTCATCTGAGAGCCCGAACTCAAAATACTCCGAGGAGTTAAAAAGAATTAAGAATAAAACTCTTGAATTAAAAAACCGAAATTTAAATTATCATCAGCTAGTGTTTCTAAGCGAAAAGAATAAAGGCAAAATTCATTGTGACTTAAATCTTAACACTGTTAATATTCCTAAAAGTTGTCTCGACACCATAGATGTCACAACATTAAATAAGTGTATAGAATTAGTAGAGATAAAAGAAAAGTGTCTAGAAATCGTACCCACAGAAAAGTGTCTAGGACAATCGACCGTAGAAAAGTGTATAGGGAACCAGCATAACGAAAACAGTATTGAAAACCTACACAACGATAATACAGAAAACCTGTACAACAAAAAGTGTATAGGAAACGACGCTATTAAAAAGTGTATAGAAAACGCTGAAGTTAAAAAGTGTATAGAAAACAAAAAGTGTATAGGAAACACTGAAGTTAAAAAGTGTATAGAAAACATCAAAACCGCAAATACATTAGAAAAGAGTGTAGATTATAACTCTACACTAGAACCAACGTTAGAACTATCAATCCCCATTTGGAGGGGAAAATCTATAAATAGTACGTCAACTCCAGAAAAAAGCTTAAACCTCAAAAATAAGCCAAACAATTCAGACATGGAAGATGATGCAATAGGCGACGAATTTATTTCATCTGATGACACCGAAAACAGCACACTGTGTAAACAAAATAAAATAACAGTTATACAAGCGCTTGTCCACAATCAAGCTAGCCAATCATGGGCACAACAGGTCGAAAGTGAACAAAATGTGAAAACTACCACTGACGACTTTGTGTCTCAATATGAGAGCATAACAAACAAAAAAATCGTACCACGTAAAATGGACATGACCAATAAAAACAAGGAACCGGAAGATATAAATACTATACAAATCGCAACCCAAGACGTACGCATGGAAACCGGTGAAATCCCACCACCGGGATTCGAAAAACCTAAGAAATTTACGACGTTCAACAAAATTTTGAAAAAACTCAAAAAATACAAAAAACCGAAACTCAGAACAAATTTGAAACACCCTTAGAGTCCTCGGAAGACGAACAACAATCAACAAGGGAAAACCGAAAAAAAGGAAAAAAATACGTTTCCGAAAGATAAAAGTGGCAGATCTTAGCTCCGAAGAAGAGACGATTGAAAAACCCAATTAAAAAAACCAAGCAAACGCCGGCCAAGAAGGATAACACAACATGCCCTCCTATCGTTATAGAGGGAAATGTCTCAGCCCATAAAGATATGGTAACAAAACTAAAAGAGGAAATTAAAAAACCTTTCGAGCTAAAATACACGAATAATTCCTCGATTGTCTTCACTAAAGACGTCGAGGACTTTGAAAAATTAAAAGTAACCCTCAGAAGAGAAAAGGTCCAGTTCCACACATATTCTAAAAGGGAAGAGAAGTCTCATGCCTTTGTTCTCCGCGGACTCGCGGAGGGGCTTCAGCTTGCAGACATCAAAGAAGAACTCGTAAGCATTTACAAAATAGAACCAAAAGATGTCTATAGAATGACAACTAAGGGCAGACCACTGTACCTAGTTGTCACTAATTCAAAAATAATATTGGACTACCTGAACAAGAACGTGAGGACCATCGAACATACCAGAGTGCAATGGGAGCACAGGAGGCAAAGCAAATCCATAATACAGTGTCATATTTGCCAACTGTGGGGTCACGCTACTTCAAACTGTGGCCGTGCTCCCAGATGCCTCAAATGTGCCGGACAGCACCTCACCCCCGAGTGCACCAAAGAGAGAAGCACCCCAGCAAGATGTGCAAATTGCAATGGCGATCACCCGGCCAATGCCGAAGTATGCACAGAATACTTAAAACGCAAAATATGGATGGAAGAAAGCCACAGTAAACTCTCAACACAAAAAAAATACTCATATACAAACAAATTATACGCCCCATACTCACTTACGCAGCCCCAATATACTACACTGGCACACAACATAATTTTCACTCTCTACAGAACAAGTGTCTCAGAATGGCAATCAAACATAATACAATTTATCCAAAACTCCCGAAAACTGCTTGGTTACATGAAAAAGCAAACATACCGACTATCAAAGACTTCATAAACAAAATTTCGGCAAACTTTTATAAATACTGTCTGCCACAAGATCTTAGTAAAAATCTCAGAGACGCAAATCGCGCAGAAGGCATCCGCGATAGGGGTTGTAGGCTTCTGCACAGATCGCTAATTACATAACTAGGTTGTTTTAAACAATGAACCCATTTTTCATCATAGGGGATAATATCAGCACAAACAAACAATTGTGCTGTATTATCTCTTATACTAAATAAACTATACTCTAAACAAACAATAAATTCAAAAACAACGTCAGTCATGTTGCTCTCTCTAAATCTAATATCCCCGATTCAATTTTGAAACCCTGTTTTTAGCCACTTTTCAGGGGTACCTCAGCCGAAAGATGCTAGGAGTCACAAATATGTTAGGGGCGAAGTTATTACAAACAGCGACAACATATGGGTAATACTCTTGGAGCAAGGAACCATAAAGGATGACACGACAAACACATCTATACTAAAAATTTCCAGACCATCGGCACTATATTTTGTACCTATTTTTAGTATTTTTGTAACAAGGGAATGAAAAACTTCTAATAAAGACCATTTTTAATCTAATCACACAGTCGGCAATCAATGTAAGACGTCTATTACGCACGGTAAAGCAAAACGCACGGCTGTAAAGTAAATCGCACGGCTTCCATAGCAACTACTTCAAACTGTGGCCGTGCTCCCAGATGCCTCAAATGTGCCGGACAGCACCTCACCCCCGAGTGCACCAAAGAGAGAAGCACCCCAGCAAGATGTGCAAATTGCAATGGCGACCACCCGGCCAATGCCGAAGTATGCACAGAATACTTAAAACGCAAAATATGGATGGAAGAAAGAAGAGCGGCAAACCAAAACATTGAACCCACCCCAATAAAGTTCATGCCCGCTCCCTCACCTAAAACTAACCCATGGACAAAACAAACAAACAATAAGACAGATTTCCCAAGTCTCCCTACCAAAAACACTCCCCCCCACAACCTCTCAAAATTTTCTTCCTCCTCCGCCGGCGAAGAAAACTCCAAACCAACTCGCAACCCCAAATAGCGATTTAAACAAGTTTAATGAAGTCAACAACATGTTCAGGGAACTTAATATGCTGGTTAACCTGGACGAACTCGCCAGGGCCCTGCAACACCTCCTCCAAGAGATGCGGCAAGCCTCAAACAAGATAGAGAAATTTACAATCTATAATAACTTTGTAACTAACATAGACAAATATGACATCTAGGCAGGTAGGTGGAAAAACAGTAATTCAAAAAAGAGTCATCCTCAAAATTATTTTCTGCAATGCACAAGGAGTTCTAAACAAACTCCACCTTATCAGACACTTTCTCGACTTTCATAAACCCGATATCTTCTTTTTAATCGAGACGTTCCTTAAGCCAAATAAATCATTCAATCTCAGAAACCCAGAATATCGTCTATTCAGACAAGACCGCCCCGGGGATGCCAAAGGTGGCGGTATCGCACTATTAATCAGAAAAGGCATCAATTTTCAACTCTTGCAACAAAATAAATTATCAATTCAGCATATCTCAATACTTTTTGACAATAAAATCAAAATAGTAGGAGCATATAATCCCCCCACTATAAAATTAAAACACGAAGACTTTTACAATATAACAAAAACTCACAACAAGGTGCTGATAGTAGGCGATCTCAACTATAAACATCCACAGTGGGATCCCTACTTGACGCACCCCAACACAAACGGAAGTACTCTCTCGAGCTTCTGCGATAATTTTGATTGTAATGTATTTCATACAGACACCCCCACCTTTTTCCCTTTTGCAAATCACTCACCCAGTACATTTGATATTGCGATAGGGAAAAATATTAACAATGTAACAAAAATTAAGACCCTAACAGATTTTAACTCGGATCATGACCCGATATTATTACATTTAAAGTTAACACACAACACCCAAATTTCAGAAAATAAAACATATGATTACAAAACTACAAACTGGATACAATTTAGAAAATATATAAATAATCATCTCGAAATTAAAGCAAATATAGAAAATACAGAACAATTAAATAAAATAATAAATAACATTCAAAACATAATTTTTGAGGCCAGAAATCAAACTACCACAACATTTAAAAAACCAAAAAAACAAAACACCCTCCCAGATTACATTACGCCAATAATACGGGAAAAAAACAAGGTTAGCAAAGTATTGCAACGTACCAGAAACGTAGATGATCATAACATATTAAAAAAATATCAAAATTTAATTAACGAAACAATCGAAACATATAAAAATGAGGAATGGGAAAAAAATTTAATTAATTCAAAACCAGGAGACAACTCATTGTGGAACATATCCCGCCGGCTTAGAAATCAAAATAAAACAATTACTAAAATTGTTGACAAGGGCCAATCAATAACTGACATGAAAATTATCGCAGAAAAGTTCGGAGAGTATTTTCAAACAAACTTTATTAACAACTTAAAACAAACACAGTATCACCATAACATAACGCAAATAGTCCAACAACATATACACCAACTAAACACTGTAAACACACATAACCTACCAACATGCACAGAAACTTACAAAACAATACAATTAAAAAACAAAAAAGCTCCAGGGTTAGATGGCATTCAAAACATTTTACTTAAAAATATACCTAAGAAAGCCATCGTCCAACTTACTTATGTAATAAATTATATAACCAAGACCGGTCAATACCCAGATATGCTCAAGATATCCAATATCATACCCATTATTAAAGCAAATAAAGAACCGAGTTATGGATAGCTATAGACCAATATCCCTCCTGAATAACATAGCAAAGGTGATAGATAAAATAATTTTAAAAATACTTCAATCGTTTATTGTTAAAAATAATATTATTCCCCTCGAGCAGTACGGATTCAGAAGTGGTCACAGTACAGTCTCACAAATAATCAGAGTAATCAACTACATCCGGGAAGGTTTCCAGAGAAAAGAAAAAGCGATGATGACTATGATAGATATTCAAAATTCTTTTGATTCCGTATGGCTCGAGGGATTAATATACAAACGGATTAATATACAAATGCCAAACTATTTAATCAAAATAATAAACTCGTACTTGAATAACAGGAAATTTTTTATCAAAATTGATGACCACACTGCTGGTCCATACTCCATCCAAGCTGAAGTCCCCCAAGGGTCGGTATTATCACCTTTGCTATACTCCATCTCCCAACCGCACCCCAAATATTAACCGCAATGTACGCTGACGACACGTGTTTTGTATCTTCTGCAAAGAACCCCGAACAAGCACTTGATACTATACAAACACACATTAACACAGAAATCATCCCTTATTTCAAGGAACACAAACTAGCTATTAACGCCTCCAAAACAGAGTATTTATTACTCAGGAGAATAGCTAGAGGGGCCTCCCCATTGCAATCACAGCTTTGTATAGACGGGCAATGTATTCCCCCAAGTATTAACATCAAATATTTGGGATACACGATGCAAGGGAACACAAACGCAAATGCACATATTTCACAACAAATACAAAAGGCTAAGGTTGCAATGGGTAGACTCTACCCACTCATTTGCAGCCACAGTAAACTCTCAACACAAAACAAAATACTCATATACAAACAAATCATACGCCCCATACTCACTTACGCAGCCCCAATATACTCGTACTACACTGGTACACAACATAATTTTCACTCTCTGCAGGTGATACAGAACAAGTGTCTCAGAATGGCAATCAAACATAATACAATTTATCCATAACTCCCGAAAACCGCTTGGTTACATGAAAAAGCAAACATACCGACTATCAAATTCTTGTAGAAGAAGATTTTCTTGAAATAGAAAAATGGTTTAGGGGAAATAAACTCACACTGAATTTTACCAAAACAAAATACTTACCATTTTCTTCATACTCAAACGGACTTCCGAATATAGATATATAGAACCACTTAAAATAGGAGAAAGATATGAAATACCGGGAGATAAGTCAATAAAATACCTTGGCATTGTGATAGACTGTCATCTAAGGTGGGACCTACAAATACAAAACGTGGTTAAAAAATTGAGGGGGTTATTATACAGATTCAAATACCTCAGAGATTTTCTAGATGCTGAACATTTAAGAATATTGTACTACTCTTTGATCGAATCACAACTACAGTACGGAATAGTGGGATGGGGTGGAGTGAATGATATACACCTGGAAAAATTGAATGTTGTACAGAAATACATAATTAAAATAATATATCGTAAGGTACGTATGTATCCAAGCGATCTGGTATTCAGAGAATCTGAATTCCTTGATATAAGACAATTGTTTTGCTTAAGTATCCTTAAAAATATAAAAAAAGAAAATATCATATTACGACCTACCAATCACAACCATGAAACAAGAAAACGGAATAACACTGTGGTATTACCTTGCTGTAAAAAAACTATAGGCCAACGAAATGCAACTTACCTAGGACCTCGGTTGTACAATATGGTACCAGATCATTTGAGGAATATCAATAAGAAGTATAGTTTCGGTAGGAGAATTAAGCAGTGGATTACAAAAACCGAAAGATCATTTTTCCATGATATTGTGAATCAAAATATTGATTCTTGAGTATAAAAAACTCATTCTTCCATCTTCACCAATACTTCTAAACTCTGTCGGGTATTACTTGGTTGTTGATTGATACACATTGTTCACTGTTTTTAGACTGTGTTTTCATTATTATCTTATACATTGAGACGTTACTTTAATTTTTTGAGGCTTTATAATGGATGTATTAGGTTAGGTGTTAAGTGCTATTACTACTATATCTGCTTATTTGTATTTTAACTAAAAATTTTAATTACATTGAAAACTTTTATATATACTTAAGTTTTAATTGTCAAAATAATATGATTTTATCTACCTTGATTATTTAATAATCGAAGTCACGTACAAGAGTATATTGGTTTCTAACTGGTGTACGCTTCTGTGACTTATCCATGTTTATTTGTACGCAAATCTTATGTAATTTCATTGTAAACTATATTCATACAAATAAACTTATTATTATTATTATTATTATCAAAGACTTCATAAACAAAATTTCGGCAAACTTTTATAAATACTGTCTGCGACAAGATCTTCGTAAAAATCTCTGAGACGCAAATCGCGCAGAAGGCATCCGCGATAGTGGTTGTAGGCTTCTGCACAGATCGCTAATTATATAACTAGGTTGTTTTAAACAAAACTCCGAACCCATTTTTCATTATAGGGGATAATATCAGCACAAATAAACAATTGTGCTGTATTATCTCTTATACTAAATAAACTATACTCTAAACAAACAATAAATTCAAAGACAACGTCAGTCATGTTGCTCTCTCTAAATCTAATATCCCCGATTCAATTTTAAAACCCTGTTTTTTAGCCACATTTCAGGGGTACGTCAGCCGAAAGATGCTAGGAGTCACAAATATGTTAGGGACGAAGTTATTACAAACAGCGACAACATATGGGTAATACTCTTGGAGCAAGGAACCATAAAGGATGACACGACAAACACATCTATACTAAAAATTTCCACACCATCGGCACTATATTTTGTACCTATTTTTAGTATTTTTGTAACAAGGGAATGAAAAACTTCTAATGAAGACCATTTTTAATCTAATCACACAGTCGGCAATCAATGTAAGACGTCTATTACGCACGGTAAAGCAAAACGCACGGCTGTAAAGTAAATCGCACGGCTTCCATAGCAACCACTTAGTAACTGTCAATGGACGTAGCAATTTTTTTCAAAATGTATTACTTAGATATTTGACGTTGAATTTTATTCTATATATAAATGGTAGGTAACATTTATTAGATATGAGATTGCATTTAATACTAAGAGTTATTTGGAATTATATGATAATTGGTTCCGTTTCGTTCAATTCGCATCTTTTAGCTGTCTGAATGTATCTCATATTAGTAAACAATAGTATATTATACACCAAGGGACTAAAGTGGCCCATTTAATCCCGCGGATGGTGTTTGATTTCTGAGGGAAGTAATCCATCTAAGGGATTAATGTCACTTTAGTCGAGAGGTGTATACGCTATTTTATGCAATTCCGGTAATTCTACATACATTTTTAATAAAAATAAATACTACTCAGGACGGACTTTTACGAAACTTGGCTGGGCATCGAGGATGAACTTCTAAGATGCTTGGCTGGGCATCGAGGATCGACTTTTATAAAACATGGCTGGGCATCGAGGATGTACGTTTTTACTTGTACTTCAAATACCTTAATAAGATTATAAACACATGTACAAGTGGGTCGTAGGTAAAGTATAGTACGTAACTCGTGTTGTAACGCATTTTACGCACTCACGGAATTACGCACTCGCCGCTACGCGGCTTCGTGCGTAACTTTTCCGTTCGTGCGGAAAATGCTTCTTACAACACACGTTACGTAATATACTATCATTACCTAGAAAATAAAGTAAACTGACTTTCTGTCATCGATATTTGTGCATATTATTTTATGAATTTGTTAGGCGTAACTATTATTTTCATTAATTAGTACGAAATATAGGTAGACATATCCTTTACATCAGGTATATCTGTAAGAAAAACTCAAAAACAAAAGCTTTCCCTGAATCTTCTGATTTTGACAGAAATATCTAACTTACCTACCTAAATATAATGTACGGTTTTTGTTGTGTAGTTCACTTTTCTTTTATTTGGTGATTTAAATGTCAAAATCGATATTACGAATACTCTACCAAAAAAAGTTCGTATATCAATATCATTAATTCTAGCAATATAAACATTACGGTTAATTAAATATATCAGAGAAAATTTTGAATAAAACCTTCTTTAAATTGCTGGGAAGTAATGTATACTTCCTGAGAGTGATGTTTAGTTTGGTTTATTTAAATGCCAATTCCGTAGTCGGACGTGTCAGTTTGCTGTTAAAATTTTTGCACTATTAAATTACTCTGACTATTTCACTAGAGTAAATTGATAACTGACAAAATTTGAAGGTTTTGAACTAGCAATTTTTTGTCTTGTCGCGGCAATTTTTAGACGTTTAATATATCAAATCTATGTGTAAAAAATTCTATCACTCTGTGATAAAATTCAATATAAAATCTTTGTTAGTGGTTTCTTAGGAAACTAAGTTATTTATTTATTTATTTAACTGTCTAAAAATTATTAAAACTGTTTCAAAAATTTAAATAAGTATTATTAACATGAATAATACAAGATTTGGAAATAATTCAATAAATGAAATAGAGAGTACAATTAAGCAAAGTATACCGCGAAATACAATGAAGACAAAAAAGTCTGCGAGGGAACAGTTTAGAATGTTTCTGGACGCACGTAATTATACGTTAGAAAAGGATACTTCTGAACAAGTTATAGCAAAAATTCTTGAAGATTATGGTTTTAACATGAAAAAAAGAGATGGAACTGATTATACTGAAGCTAGTGTGAAAACACTTTGGAATACGACTGCTCAAATGGTTCAGGAAAAATATTATCTAGAATTTCACATCAAAATTGATCCATTTAAAGATATTACCTATAAATTTGCTAGATTGGCCAGGGATACAAAACGTAAAAAGCTTCAGGCTGAACCTGAAACCAGAAAAAGAAGTTCTAACGCGTTTACCAAAGAAGAATTAATGGAAATGGTAGAAAGCTATTCTGAAGATAATGCTGATGGGTTACAAAAAAAGTTTTTTCATTTATGTTCGTTCGAATTAGCATGGCGTGGAAATGAAGCTGCTAATTATGATATTGATTACTTTAAAAAAGAATATGATAATAAAGGTAATGTTACTGGCAGGGTAGAATATAATCCAATCTTTTCCAAAACGACACAATGAAGATCAAAATCTTTATCTGGCAGTAAGTGGCTGGTAAGAAATAATGCTAATAACAATTTATGTATCGTTCGTTTATTTTTAAAAATTATTGAAAAAAGAGAATCCAATCCTTATCTAACAACAACAAGATTATTTTTAACAGTACATCCTAATTGGGAGAAAGGAATATGGTACAAAAATTCACCATTGGGAACTAATACAATTTCAAAGTGGACGAAAATATCGGCAGAATCAATTGGTACAGACACAAAAAAAAAATAACCAATCATTCACATAGAGCTTCTGCAATATCTGCATTAGCAAAAGAAGGAGTTGGTGAACAAGAAGTAATTAAGCTTACAGGACATTCTTCTGCCCATTCTTTGAAACCATATTTGCAATTAAATGAAGAACACCATTTCCAACTTATAGAGAACCTTCGAGAAAATAAAAATAAAGAAAAGGAATCCTCAGTTCCTAACTTAAATTCATCACAGGTTATGATGCAAAACAATTCCCAAAATAATGCTACAACGTACAATTATAATAATTGTACTTTTTACATAAATAAGTAATTTTTTTTTCATAATGTTATTATTTTTTTGGCTTTGTATAATTGAAGTTTGCAATAAATAAAACGTTTAAACATATGATTTTTTAGTTTTTCTCTCGTCAAATAGTCATGTGGAATACCACGCAATTAAAAATTTTGTAAGGTAAATTTTTTCTCTTGTCGTATTCAAGTTTGTTGCTTTTAGGTAATTTTGCTCATGACATTTAATCCAAAACGTAAAAAGTCATTCGCAAAATTGCCAAGCAACAAACTTTCATGACAATCGAAAAATTTTGCCGACAAAATTTTCACTCTCGTGGTATTATATATGAAATTTTTTTGCTCTAGTAAAAATCCAATGAAATCAGTTAATTTGAGGTCATTTGATTGAACACAACCATTCAGAACAACATAATACTGAAAACAGATCCCATGGGCTGTTTTCACTCTATCACGTTGCTATGGATACAATTTGATTATTTATTTCGATTTTGACATTTCAAACATTTAATGTTTCAAAATGTCACGATTTGGTCATAATACTGACGAGAATATTGATGATATTATAGAAGCTCTGTACTTCTTTTCTATAATTAGCAAAAAAATTTCTATCCGAATAACCCTCGAACATTGATAAATGCTCAAAAATTTTGTAACAACTTTCTCAAGCTTGTCGGTCTGTTTCCAGGCAACAAGCTTTTGAAATCTGTTATAAAATTTTTTCGAACAATTATCAATCTCCTTGGTTTATTACTACTGAAAATAGAATCAAATAGCCGTGGAAAAAATTTGTATGCATCTTGGGAGTAAAGTTCATTAATCCCTCAGCTTTAGCTTCTGGATTAGAATTGCACTTCTGTGTTTTTTCTTTGAATTTATTTATGTTACAGTTGCTAGCATTAATATGATTTTTTGATTATATAGTATATAGTTTCAGATTAATGTATGAATAACAATAATGAAAGAAAATTTTAAAATTATCGCAGAACACCGCTCGCCACCCACCAGCAAATAAAAATTATCCGTAGACACGATGTTAGCTGGAACGTCGCATGTGGATCCCTTTTTCCCAGAAGCACAACCAGAAATTGAGAGTGACAAACACTTGGTTGATTCACCTTCTGCGGAAATAGATGCCACTCAGCACCCAGGCCCCCTTTCCCCAGAAAAACAACTAGAAGTCTGGGTTGACGAACATTTATTCTACGAAACAATCTGGAGCACCAAATAAAAACCCAGCTTCTTTATATATTTCTTTATGTATTGACTGCCAGCCGTCGACATCTCGTGCAAAATCGCTAGTCACTTAAAAACTTCGTGTAATGTTGACAGATAAACACGCTTGGTCTTCAGAAGATGAAGATAATTAGTCTGACGCTGAGGTACATTCTGATGTAGATTATGAAAATGAATAAGAAGACGAAAAAACTGATCTGGATTTAGATGATGATCTCAATGAACCAAGCAATGCTACAGTCAATCAGGAGACATAGGACCCATGTCTGATAACATAACAATATGTTTGGGTTTATGAATCGGTATTGATATATAGTAAAAACCAAATAAAGTTGCGTTTACGTAACCAAGGGCGTATTTCTATCGCATTTGTGGCTACAATAGTGGTATTTTTGTTTTTACATTTAACAATTTTTTACGAACGTTACTTTCTGTTTTAAAAAAAACTGTTGTATTCGTTGCTGAAGATATTATCTTTGAAATATTATTAGAAATATTTCCTGTATATGTGATGGTTTTATAAGTTTTTATTTCATCAGCTTGTTTAGGAAATATTAGTTGTAATGCAACTTTTTCCTCGTTTTTACTAATTAGCTTATTTATCATATCTTATGGATAACCGTTGGATGTTGCTTAGGAATTTTGAAATCCGATACAGTGAACACTTACGAGCATACAGATTAAAACAACCAGATAAATCACTCTACGCAAAACATCTACTTGATACCAATCATTCATTGACACCTAACAGAAAACTAGAAGTGCTGCATATTTGTGAAAAGAAACAAAAACTGGATTTCCTTGAAGAATTGGAAATTAGAAGACATTTAAGAAACCCACAATATGAAGTTGTCAATGAACAGTTAAATCTAGGGAGTTCTCCACTAATAAACGGTTTTCTTAAGCGATAATTGTAAAGATCAGCAGATATAGTTTTCCTGGTTTTCTATATCATTGCACAGTTATACTGATCTTAATTGGAAAAATGATATCCAGGATATCACCATAAGGCTAATAATATCTAAGCTTCAATATTTGTAATATAACATCTTCTTCTTTTTTCTATAAACATATATTAAGTCAATCACAAGTTAGGCCACTTCTTGGTCTAGCAAAAAATAACTACTAACATCAGGTAGGCATCAAATGAAATGTAACTTCTGTTATTCTGACCATGATATTGATTTATCGAAACAATTGTCAATTTTTTAGAATCTTCAATAACTTTTATTATATTGTGGAATTAACTAGAAACCGTGAGTTTCATTTAAAACACTATTATGAGCAGATTCCACGAAGTAAGGGTCGAGTCAGTTAATTTCAGATATATTCTTACTTATTGCCATTTATTTTAAACATTTTTTTGTTTTTTTTTTAGAAATAAGCCACCAATCAAGTATATAGTGGACGATATGGCAGAACAGTATGGACACAAAGTTTTACGTCTTCCTCCTTAACATTGCATATTCAACTCTATCGAATTAATTTGGGGCATAGCAAAAAATTACAACAATAGGCATACTGGTAGGGACGGTAATAGTGCGAATAACTGCCTGAACATGTGGCACGAGGAACTGCACATGATAACTCCTGATATGTGGAAAAATTCTATACAACATACTGAAAGAGAGATATTTAAATGGTATGAGAGGGAAAGAATATTTGATCGTCCAGAAATTAGTCCGATAGTTATAAATTTTAATAGTGAAGAGAGTAACACTGATGTTGAATCAGATGAAGAAAATGAACAATAATTTGAATCTGCCTAGTTTCATTTCACAATATGTTGATTTGTTTAATGTTAGTTTTTGTATTTGATAATACGTTCATTATTAAACATATTTTATTTTATTGCTTGTATTTTTATTTTATTTATTTATTAAAGGATGTGGTAAGTCAGTAATAACCTTACCACTTTTATTCTAGAATTCCTTACTTTGTGAAATCTATTAATAAATTTAATTAACAAAAAACGTAAATGAAAAAACTCCACCATATTAAACGAAAACTATCAAACTATCGATAATTTTGTAGTTTTCATTTATAATATTGTGAAATTTTCTACATTCACGTTTTTTGTTGACTTCAGTTATTTTCTGTTAATTTCCACATTTCGTGAACACTCTGACAACGCTACAAATGTTCACAATGATGACGTGAACGCAACTATATTTGGTTTTTACTATATTAAGTAATTGGTAAGTACCTTCAAAACAAATAGCGATTGTAACTGGATAGTAATTAGTAAGTAATTTCAATAATCAAAAATAGTAAATTTAAGCACAAAAGAATACCTATTATTCTACTATCTTCAAACAATGAATGATAGCAAATAGTATTAGTGACAGTGATTAGTTGTTAGTGAGTATCTTTATATATAATAAACATTGACTAACGTTTGACACAACCTCTGCTATGTTCGGCTAGTAATATACTATGAAAGAACAATTAAGAAAAATATTTTAATTCAAATTAAAAATAACAGAATATTTTTAAACAATACCATGTTTGAATATTGGTTAATTGTTACATACGAACAATTACCTTTTAGAAAATTTGAAAAAACCTGAAAAGGTTACCAAACATTAGTTATTGGACAAACAATTCAATTACTGGACAATTTTCAGTTGTTAGTCACTGCTTCGATTCTTTCTTCGCTTTATCTTTCTCTTGGCGGATTTTCACAAATTTTGCTAGTCGTTTGATTATACTACTTCTCAACTTTAACCTTTAATTAGATAAAAACATGATAACTCCAATTATCAATCATTTCCCTTAGGTTATAAATTCTCCAGGTTCTACTGTAATAAATTTGTGTTGCCTTATGGACGCACTGTATAAATGATAAAGTAACATAATGAAAGCAACTTTTTATTGCTCCACAATCTGGATCATATCAATTTCATTGCAATCTTTAAATGAACAAGTACACACATCACTTAGGACGGATTGGTACGTTTCAACTTTATTTCCTCATAAATAAGGTTTTTAATGCGCCTTTTTACAACGTATGCTAAGTTGATCTGTCGAATTCGAAAAACCGGTTGAAATGTAGTAATAAATTAGCCAATCGCAACGTTCTCATTTATTTTTTTCTCCACTCATTTGACATGAAGAATCTAATCTGATTCGAGGGACCAATTAAATAGGAAACTATATTTTTGATTCGACATAATCTGCAAATTTATATATTTAAATAATATACGGCTGAAAAATAAAAATCTATCATAATTAACGAATAGTTACACGAGTAATTCATTATTTTATACAAAAATAATCAAAGGCGTATCCATTTTGGTCAGGACTTGACATCTCCATATATTTAGTTTCTTTTAATAAATTACAAGAGACTTATGGACGGCATTTTAAGAACGCCCAGTTTATTAATGATATACTAATGCCAGCTAGACTGTTATTATCGTCCAACACTCTTAGTTATATCTATACAGGGTGATATGTGTATGATTTTAGCTAAGAATTGAACAATTCAATTTGGCAGTTTATTTCACCTGATCAAGGGAAAGTAAGGGACCATTTCAAACGTAATTTTTTCGTAGAATCTAGATCTGGAAACAGAATCTACCCTTCACGTGAGAATTTTAAGATATATGGGATTGTATACTCAGAAAAAACATTGTTAAGAAATCTCTTGTATTTTTAAATTTTGCCGCGAATTACATAAGAAGAAAGAGCTGACACCATATAAATAAAACGATGACTCTTTGTAAAACAGGAAGATTATAAAAACTCTGTATTATCTAAAAATTCATTCTTTGTTCATCCGTTGTATAATAAAGTTCAAAATATATTTGTGAAATTGTTTTTAAAAACAAGTTCGAAGTTTTAATATATCATTGGCGCAGTCAGTAGGATACGTGCGGGTTTTGAATAAGTAAAAAAACATTTTCGCATTGTGTCGGGAGTGAAATTCGGGACCTTGGAGTTTCTACACCTTAAGTGTAAGTATAACCGAACTCAAAACTTTTGGACTTAGTGGCAACGAGAGCAGGGAATCACGAAAAAAGGAACAGGAGAGCAGAGCGATCAAGTTGACAAACAATCTGTAAGTGTCTTTTCCTCTTATACCTTTCCAAACCTCTATGTATAAGGATTTTGGCAAATATAGTTAAGTTCTGTTCATATCGAACAATAGTCTATCGCAGACATTTGCTTTTAATTAATTTTAGTTATTTAATGAGTGACATAGATGAAATAATTAACGGAATTATAAATATAGAAATAAATAACGAAAATGATATAGATAATCAAGTTACAAAGAATTTAACAATAATAAATCGAAATTCAAATATTACACGAAACATTCTAGAAATGAACTGGGATCTTTTAAAATCTAGAATCGATAACATTAAACCTTATGACGGCAATCGTAATACATTAAATAAATTTTTGATAAGATGCGAAGACCTCATTAATGATTATAGATAATTTAATGATGCATAATTATGTAAACACATTTTTCAATCAATTCAAGAAATTATAGATAAAGCTGACATATTAGTAGGTAATCGTGCTGAGTTAATAGATTGGCCTAAATTAAAAGAGGCCCTTATACAGTGTTTTGCGGATCGTAGAAATATTGATTGTTTAGTACAGGAACTAACAACGATGAGACCATTTAGGAACGAACAACTGATAAACTTTGGTAGCAGAATTCAATTGTTAAGAAGTAGTATTGCACAAAAAACTAGTAATAATCCTAACCTTAATAATGCAGAAAGAATTTGCCAAATAAACCATTACGATAAAACTGCACTTAGCACCTTTATCGCTGGTTGTAATGGTACCTTGAGGGATAATTTACATTTTAGAAATCCAGCTCCACTGGAAGACGCAATGGCCTATGTAAACGAGTACGAAAATTTCGAAAAACTATACGGTAATCTGAACGACAATAATAGAATAACGACCTCTAAATTTATTAACAATAATAATCGAGAATCGTACTCACCACCAAGATTATATCCTCATAATCAAATGTAACCCATTTACCAACAACCCTATTATTCATCGCAGCCAAATTTTATGAATAATAACGTATTCGACAATAGCAAACCAACTAACCAATTCCCTAATCAACCTATTAATATTCAACCTAGACAAATACCTCCCAGACAGTACCCTACAAACAGACAAGTATTTGGACCCCACAAAACGTTTTTAGACCAAATCAATAATCCACGAATCAACTTCCTAAACCAACATCCATGTCAACAACCTCTAGAAACCCATCCATGTTATCACAAAGACAAAGATCGCAAAATCATAACAATTATAATCAAAATCGTCCATTTAGAAATAATGGACAAAACCCAAATTTTACTTCTGAAGAACTATTTACAAACGAATACAATCAATCAGATCCATACACAAATGAACAATCTTTTTACCAAAATTACGATACTTCTAATAGTGGCGATAAAAATCCTGATCTAGACGTAAATCAAACATCTTATTTCGAAAATGTAAACTATGATGTAAATCAAAATGAAAATTTTATAGAAACGGGCCTACAACAAGAAAATCCTTAGTGGAAATTAATATATCTTCATATAACGCCTTACCGTACATTCAAATTCATAATCCTAATTTAAAATTACTTATAGATACCGGTAGCTCACATTCTATTATTAAACCTAATATTATTAAAACATTTTACGAAAATTCTGTTAGTCAAATCAGTGCACAAATTTAAACGGCGTTAGGTAGTCAAGACATCATACACCAATCAACACTTAAAGCATTTCAGAATCCAAACTACAATATCTCTTTTCTCTTATTTGATTTTCATGAGTATTTCGACGGTATAATTGGATTAAATGATTTAAAAAACATGAATTTCAATGTAGATTTAATAAACAATAAATTAATAGGTTCAAATACAGAAATCTCTATCAGATACAGACAAATAGAAATTTTTAATATATCATTATCGATAGTATAACGAGAAAACCTACCAACCCTCTCAGTGCTCGTTATAGATATGCGGGTTGTCTCACGTGGTACAACCCGTGCTCGCCAGTCGACTAGCTTCGAGTCGAAAAAGGGGTGAATTCTTCAAAAATTATTAAGTTTACAAAAAGGGCGCCAGAGAAGTTTTGGCAAGCACCCAAGACTTCTTTAATTAGCCCACAACTCCTCATTGGGTTAACAACACTCACTACACACTCCAAAGGTATAACTGATAGGTAAGTTATCATAAGAAAATAAAAGTCAGCAAGTATCCCCTGATTAAAGTTTTAATTAGTCACTTTGGACCAAAGGTCTCTTTTCAAAATATTTATTACAATTTTACTACAATAATGTTCCAAATAATGTCTGAACTCAGCTGAAGGCTGTAGACTCAGAATGTAGATAGGCTGAAGGCCGAAATCTACATAAATCCAAAAATTGCTAACTAATTTATCAGTTACAGCTTAAGTAAATAACTGTCAAGCAGGTTCTATAAACTCTGAGCAGAGCTGAAGGCTTCAAACTCAGGGTGCAGAAGAGCTGAGGGCCCCAAACTACACCGATGTCTCAATTCTATAATTATAGAAAAACGACCAAATGGTTCATGTACAATATCTCAAAAATACAACGATAATATATATAAAAAATTAACAATGTACAGTTACAAGGGTTCACACTTCCGCAATTTATACCAATATCAATATAAATATAAATAATTGCATAAGCATAAAATTTAAATAGCAAACGAGCTTAGCGTTGCTAAGGAAAACATAATTCAAAATTATGTACGGCGCAAAATTATATACATAAAATCCAGAACAGGAACTGAAGCCGATCCATAATATTCCAACTCTCCTGGAACTGGTCTCACTGACTCATTAATCTCCAATCAGTGATTTAATATCCATAAAAAAACCCTTTATAATGAATCCTTCTAACCAACGCCGGCTACGGAAATTTACAACGAATTACGCAATTCCACTAATTTCTACTGGTATCCTCAGTCATCGGCCGTTTCTGGACCAGAAGCATAACGGGTCAGAGCTGCCAGCTGTTGGTTTCAGCCGTATTTTCTTCCCCTACGTAGGAATTGTCGGGTTTGTAGCAAATACTTTATGGCTCCCAGAGCACATGCAAAATTTTCACGTTTGGATGTGTGTGTTTACACCTTGACGGCAAATGAAGGACTGACTACTTCGCGCATACCGTGCTTTGGATTCTCTCTGTCAACAAGCTTGCCAATCGTTAAATTTACGACAGCTCGGCGAATTTTTCGCGTTACATTAGAAGCAAAGCACAAAATTCTAAAAAATTACCTGTTTCTATTTTCAACGGAGAAATATTGATACATGAAGGTAATTTAGGATCACTGTATATACCTCAAATTTTGACTAATGCCGAAAACGGACTTGCCCTTATAGAAATTCAAAACAAAACTGATAAAACTATTTCAATAAATATTAAAAAACCTTTTCAAGTAGAATTATTCGAAAAGTCCAGTTATATAGTATTCAATATTAATTCTTTTCTTAACTTAAATGATAAATACGATAAAAAATTAAAATAGATATATCGGAATAAATTAGAACCAATCACATGAATTTGGAGGAAAATTTTAAATGAGTGTACAAAAATCAATCACTGAATCACATGAATATTTAACCTTTCAAGGAATTATTTCCCAAATAAATCTGGATTGTCAAAATGTTATCACGTTTTTAGATAATTTAGAAGATTCCATAGCTTTTGCAAAACTCAACACACTTCATCCTTATATTATTTCTCGTCAACAGTTACTAAACACTTCAGAATACTTAAGAGAAATTTACCCAGACAACCAAATTATGAAATTTAAGAACATATTAACATACTACCAATTTTTAGGCACACAAGTCACATTTGAACATAAAAAATTAATTTTTGCAATACGTAACGTATGGTCCTAAAGTTTTTGGAAAATTTTTAAATGCTAATAAATTTTTCCAAATCTTTTCAATTTTAAAAGCACATGTGGCAACAATTAACAACACTAATAACGAAAAATAATTACAAATTACATTATGGATAGTGGCCCGTTATCCTCCTCCTCCTTTTCTTCGGACTTGTCCCATCTTCCTTTGGACCAGAGCAGGTTCTATTTCTCTAGTCTTTTGGAAGATGCGACGCCGCAATTGATCTTCATTTGTAGCTTCCCATCCTTTATCGTACACTTTCCTCGATAGTATTGACCAAAATTCCTCTATTGGCCTAGCCTGAGGTTCATTAGGAGGATTGTCCAGCTTAGGTACAAAGTCAATGTTTTTTTCACTTAACCACTGTCTGGTAATTCTAGCATAATGGCATGAAGCTAGATCATGCCAAAACATTATATTATCGTTGAGATTATGTGTATTTAAAAAATTAAGTAATTTAGTAAGAGATCTTTGAATATAAAGTTCTGCATTTAAGGCTTCTCCCCGAACACGACCAACATACGGCTGTGAGATAAATCCTGCTTCAGAAATGACACACCACACTAAAACTTTATCCTCAAATTTCGATTTACTTTTAAATTTAACATTGTCTGGTGTATTTTCTATGTTATCGGTATAAAACCCATCGTTTCCTTTAATCTCTGAATGGGATGAGGTAAAATATTTTTCATCGTCCATTACAATCAATTTATTGGCAAAGTGGATACGCCTTAATGCGCGGCAACAACGCGGAATTCTTTCTAGCTGGTCTGCGGTGTATTTTGGTGCCTTTCTTCTGTTCCTGAACACTATGTTTGTGCGTTAAATTGTTCTTAATACAGTGGTTTTTGCAATACCAAATCTCCGGGCTAATTTTCTCTGAGAAACTCCAACTTTGTCTTTAGCAGCATCCACCAGTCTTCTTTCTCTTCTTACACTCAAAATTCTTGGTCTACCGCTTTTGGGTAAATTAATGCATGGTGTACCCTCTTCACAATTCCTTATAGTGTTGTAAATGGTTGACTTACTTATATTTTGCTCTTGGTAGATTGCAACAATATCATGCTTAGGTATTCGTCCAACTAGATTGTAAATGCCCTGACGAATATCTAATTTGTAAGACATTTTGCTACAATCGATTTGCAAAACTAAACTGTCATAATCAAACTTGATTACGTGTGATGTTTTAGTTTCAATGGCAACTTGATTAAACGACATTGGGTACAAAAATAAATAATTTAAAAATTTTCCAAAAACTTTAGGACCATACGTTATACCAATTATCAAAGCTGAAATTTTTAAGTTTTATCACCTCTTTCCTATCATTCAAAACAACCAAATATTCCCTCTAAAGTATTCCTATTTGGCACAAACCAACTCGGAACATCAATTCAAAGAAGAAAACTGTCCACTACTAGAGGATACATATTTTTCCATGGAAGACCATTTCCCTGAAGACAACTGCACTCTACAGCTCATAGAAAGCCAGACGGTGAAAAGCTGCAAAAAAATAAAGTTAACATTAGAAGAATCTCTTGTTGAACAAATAACAGAAGACGAAGTATAATATCAATGCAGACAGAAAACATTTTCTCCAAATGCCACAATGACCAATATATAGAAGTCAAAAATCCTACACTAATAAATATACCACAATCATGTCAAATAGAAGTCAACACAAAAAAATTTATCAACGACGGCAGAATTCAACAAGGAAAACCATTATTTCTCGCAAAGTTAAACTGGGAAAAATTAGAAATATATACCAGAGTACGAAGCACCCAAAATAGAAAAAATAAATTTGGAAGAAATCCACTAAATCAGCAAAATGTCAAAACAACTTATACCATTAAGAATTTCAGCATCTAACCATTACCAACGCATTTTCGGCTGCTTGTCCTCCGTTATTGCCATCTTAATAATACTGGGGTGGATCTTCAAGAAGAAAATCAAGACATCGCTCCAGCAATGCGGTAGAAAACAAAGAAGGGAAGAAGTCCAAAGCAAAGAAGAAACCCTAAGAGAATAAAATCCAACAGAAAACCCAAAACTCGAACACCACTCCATTTTGTTCTCGTCTTAGAGGGGAGGAATTACATAAGAAGAAAGAGCTGACACCATATAAATAAAACGATGACTCTTTGTTAAACAGGAAGATTATAAAAACTCTGTATTATCTAAAAATTCATTCTTTGTTCAACCGTTGTATAATAAAGTTCTAAATATAGTTGTGAAATTGTTTTTAAAAACCAAAGTTCGAAGTTTTAATATATAATTCGCATAATTCACATCATTGGCGCATGTTTAATAAAAACGTCGACATGCCCAGATAAATAATAACTCGTAAAACTTTGTACGGTAAGCATTAGTTTCGTTCAGACAAAAACCAACCGAAAAAGTGTGCTAGAACATATCCTCAACCATCCCAGGCATCTGGATAACGGACAGCTTCACCAGGTAGAAGCCAGTTATATGAAGACATCCTGTAAGTGTAAGAGTAATTTGAAGGCGTCCTGTTGACGTGAATAAGGATTGCTGTTGTCAGCAGTGAGTTTACTTGGTATGGGTCGCATCGGTTTTTGTCATTCTAATCCTGTTACTTGTATTATAAACATATTCAATTAAAGATGGTAAAGTTTGTATTTTTTTGTAAAATAAAAGTTTTAAAAAAATACCTTTGTGTATAAAAACATTTAACTGGCGCAGTCAGTAGGATTTTCTCTCGCAGTATTTTCGTGAAAAGCCACGGCATCGAGACCGATTTTCCGAACTTCACGTGAGTGTCAACTCTTTGGCGTTGGAACCTACCATTTCCAAGTGTAGCAGAATTGGAATCACTGGAGAAAACTTTGGGTAAGTACCAAGTACTCCTTTTATTATAATTCCTTTATTTTATTCACTAAGTTGAAATTAGCAAAGGGAATATCGAAGCAAATATTATTTCAAGAATTGATATTTTGATTTTTCTATGAGTGAAGCTCAATTTGATATAGATAGTTTGATTTCTGATTTTAATAGAATAATAACTGTGAGAGAAATGGAAGGTAATGCAAACCCAATAAATGTTTCAATGTTGAAATTATATATTGAGATGATTCCTCCATATAATGGAGATGAGAGTAATTTAGTTAGGTTTATAAGTAGTTGTGATTTTGTAGTAAACGCATATGTAGGTGTTAATGACCAAACGATTCAGAATTATATAATTAAGGTTATTCAATTAAAACTAGTTGATAAGGGTGATATTTTGATCGGCTCAAAAACCGAATTAAATACTTGGCCCTTGATAAAAACTGCATTGCAACAATGTTTCGGATATAGACGATCATTAGAATGTTTTGAACAAGATCTTATAATGGCTCGTCCATTAAGAAATGAACATCCAATTGATTTTGCCAAACCGTTACAAGTTTTAAGAAGTCATCTCGTTAGTAGAATAAATAATTTTTCTGATATTGAAATGCCTTTACAGACTAAAGATCTGTACCGTAGGCAATATGACCAAATGACGTTAAGAACTCTTTTAAGAAATTTATCAGGTAGTTTACAGACAATAATTGGACTTAAAAATCCTAGAAATATTGAAGAAGCTCTCGCGTATATAATAGAGGAAGAAAATTTTTCGTATTCTCAAAATAATTTTAAATATTTTGATAATAAACCTAATACTTTTAATAAACCTAAATCTCAAATAACTTATTTCAATAACCCTTCTTATCGAAATAATTCTAATGCACAGCATATTCAACCTTCTTTCCCAAATCACGGAAATACTCCCAGTACTTCCACACCGAGAAATTTCAATTCATCTAATCAAAATTCTCAAGGAAATTCATTCCCAAGTCAACCAATTCCCATACAATCACGTCCTGTCAATAGACACTATCCGTCTAATCGTCAAGTTTTTGAACCATCCAAAAACGTTTTTGCTCCCACGGGTCGAAATCCCTCTGGAACCCCAGAACCAATGTCAATTAATACAAGAAATACTTTCGCACCTAGACAAAATAATCAGTTTCGACAGCAAATGTCAACTATTCCCCAAAATACCTTTAAACCAAGACAAAATTAACCCAATTATATAGCTGAAGAACTATTTCAAGTAGATAACATAACCTTAGAAAACCCCTCTGACAATTATTTCGAAGAAATCATCGCGCAAACTAATATTAACAAGGAAATAAATCCGTTACCTAGTAACTCGAATCGTACAAATAATAATGATGGAAATTTTTGGACAGAGAGCCTCTTAGATCCTCCGATATAAACGAAATATTTTCTAATTCATATTCTACAGATTTACCGTATATAACTATAAAAAATCCATACAATTATTACCAATTGGCCGGAGTTCAAGTCAAAGTTCAAGATTCTAGAATAATAGTTGCTATCCATATACCCATTCTAATAAATAGTGATTTTCTAACCTATCACGTTATCCCTTTACCATATAAAAATTCAATAATTGTCCCACGCAACCCTCTCCTTGTGCTTGGTACAAACTCACATCAATATGAAGAAAAACTATGTCCATCTATTGAAAGTATTTTCTTCTGCCGACAACATGAAGAAGCCATCAACAATACTTGCGTAATTCCTTTGATCCGAGCCGAAACACCAACCTGCAGATTTGAAGCGGCAGCTTTGAATCACCCTGTAGTCAAACAAATCAATAGCAAATTTTTGTTATTATTACCAACTGAAAATCCTATGAAAGCTGAAATTAACTGCGAGAAGAATAGAATAGCTATAATCAAGAGTAACACTCTCATTAAATTATTACAAGGATGTAGTGTAAAAATTGGAAAGTCTTTATATGAAAATACAGAAGAAAAGACGAATGGGAACCCTCTTTTATTACCAAAATTACGTTTAACTTCCGAATTTGAAGTAACCACAAATCGACATCCACCTTTACAACTAGATGTCAAATCCATCGAAGACATGCGAAAGGAAGCAGATTCATACGAAATTTTAGAGAAACAAAAAGTGCACCCCGCAATTTGGAATACGCGTAGTCTAACATTGCTATTTGTAGGTTTAATTATTATCTATATTTGGTATAGAAGAAGAGGCCAAGAAGATGTTAGCCAGCCACTACAAGAGGACCAGAGACCCGAAAACAACCCCCCATCGGTATTGTTTTCGCCTAAGGAGGCAGGAATTATATGAAGACATCCTGTAAGTGTAAGAGTAATTTGAAGCCGTCCTGTTGACGTGAATAAGGATTGCTGTTCATAGCAGTTAGTTTACTTGGTATGGGTCGCATCGGTTTTTGTCATTCTAATCCTGTTACTTGTATTATAAATATATTCAATTAAAGTTAGTAAAGTTTTTTTTTTGTAAAATAAAAGTTTTTAAAAAATACCTTTGTGTATAAAAACATTTAACTAGCCTTATAGATTCTTTTTTCTTTCTTCATACGTTGAGTTGATGATGTGCTACATTTTATATAACCAATAGAAATACAGTCAATGATTTATTTTTGATATTTTCGACATTAACATTGCCCCTTCTGACGCGGATTAATTATACCCAATTTTTTATTTTCAAATTGAGTTCATTTTTTCGGTACATTTAAAACTCGTTTGCCAGTTTCCCGTTCATTTTTACGCGGATAAATATATTGGTTTATTCCGCTAAATTTCATTTGATTATAATTATAATTTCACCGTTAAATATCCATGTTAAAACCAAACTTAAAGGTAAATTTTGCATTCTTTGTTTATAGAATTTCATCGCTTTGTTCAAAAATAACGATTTAAATATTTTTCTAATACTAGCTTTTCTAGTCAACTTTTTTTTGGCATACAAAAACCACATTGACCTTAAGAAGTTGTTTTGGTATTTGTTTGGTTTATCATTTTCCACAATAATTATTTCTATTTGTAATGGCTCCAACTTCAGATAAATTAACAAAAGCGAATTTAAATCGCACGCCTGCTCATAAAAGGTAACAAGAGACTAATCAAGCAGGTCTTGATGCAATAAACGATGAATACTTGGGATCCATTTTCTTAGCTAGAGCAGATGATGTCGATGCTATTTATAATGACAAACAGCCCATAATACGTCATATGTCCAGTTAGTGATTATGACTTCGTAACCTACGATACAATGCGTAGTTCAGCAGATAAAGCATAAATCTATTAAGCATGAATTTTTAATCGCGGATGCAGCCAGTAATTCGGTGACCAATTTAAATAGAACTTCTTCACAATAACGATTTGTAGCAAAGCTTCCAAAAATTAATTTACCTACATTCGACGGAGATTTTAAACACTGGTCTTCCTTTTATGATCTGTTCAATTCGCTTAACGATAACAATACTGATTTGTCCGACGCTGATAAATTCCAATATTTGCTTGCGTCACTAGACAAAGAACCCTTAGCTTCAATTAAGGGTATTCCCCTTACTGATGTAAATTACCTTATAGAATATGAAATGCTGGAGAAACGATTCCAAAACGAATTCTAGCTACTCACTACTAGAATGAACTTTCGAATGCAGCTTCAATTCAAATTACTACTTCTAAGGAGCTAAGGAAATTTATAAATACTTTTTCTGAAAATGTAGCATCATTTCGAGCTCTCACATTCCCAGTTGAACAGTGGGAATTATTGTTGTTAAATACGCTTTTGAATAAACTTGATACAAAAACTAGAACAGATTTTGAACTTGAAAATTGTTTAAATTCAAAATTGCCTACTTACAGACAATTACTAATATTCTTAGAATATATACCGTTGGAAACGGTTCAATTTTCTATTACTACTTCATCTACCCCTGTAGATAAATCTAAAAACAAGTTTTCAAACTCTAAACACTCTATTAATCATTCAAAATCTACTTTTGTTGCAAATACACAACAAAACAGAAGTAACTTGAAATGCATATTATGCTCCTCTTCTCACCCACTGTATAAATATCAATCATTTTCGGCCAAGATGCTACAAGAAAGATTCTCTTTTGATAAGCAACACCAGTTATGCGTCAACTGTTAAGTATCTCCTCATTCTATTAAAATGTGTTCATCCACACAAAGTTCTATTCCATTGAAAGTTTCAATGGAATTATAAATCGAGGCACAGCACATTGTATTATTAAACCTTGTGGCGAAGAAAATCTTGTTTTTCATTCGAAGCTATTATTATACCTCAAGTTTGTTTTCACCAGCCGAAAGTCTGGCAAGATTTATGAAGATCCTGCAGAATTGACATATATTCAAAATTTGAACTTGGCAGATAATAAATTTCATATTCACGAACCCTTGGATATGATTCTTGGAGCTGAAGGAATACCTTCAATTTTGAAATCAGGTCGTATATTAGGAAATCCTGATCAACCTGTCGCTTTAGAAATTGTTTTTGGTTGTATTCTTCAAGGTCGGACAAACTACTGTTATTCCTCAAATAATAATAATTATTCTTTAAGTTGCCATGCATCTCTGGATATAAATCTTTATATACAATTGGAAACGATTTGGGAGGTCGAACAAGTTGTCAAAGCTACTTATGCATCCCCAGAAGATGACCAATGCGATAAGACTTGCACTTTTCGAGAAGCTTCTGGACGATTTTCGATACTTTCGCCATTTCGTCAATCTTTCCCCGTTTTTATTATTACTTATATACAAGGTCATCGGAGATTTTCAATGCTAGAAAATAGATTTTCAAAATTTTCTGAATTACACATCAAATAGGTACTGTGAGTTCATGCTAGATTATCTTAACAGTGGACATATGATTTCGGTCCCACTGAATGATTATAAATCTTCATCTGCTTATTACATACACCATCACGCCGTCTTTAAAGAACAACTTTCAGGTTGTCAAATAATTTCCAAACTTGGAGTAGTGTTAGATGCAAGTTTGCGTGATGTTCAGGGTGTCTCACTTAATGACACTCTTTTAGTTGGCCCAAAACTTCAACGTGATGTTTCTACAATACTTTCAAGATGTCGATTTTTTTCTCATGTTTTTGTTTGCGATATAAAGCAAATGTAAAGACAAATTGACGTACAATCTCAGTTTTGGAATTATCAAAGAATTATTTGCCGCTTCAAGGCCACTGAGACTCTTCAGATTTTTTTTTGCAAACCGTTATCTACGGAATTTCCAGCTCTCCGTTTTTAGCTCTACAAACTTTGAAAGAATTGGCCACACAAGAGCAATACTCCTTCCCTCGAGCATCTAAAATGATTCGTCATCAATTTTACATAGATGATTGCTTCCTTGGAAGCAATGATATAAGTTCAGCCATTTCACTTCAATCAGAATATATTCAACTCATGCAACAAGGTTGTTTTCAATTGAGCAAATGGGCAAGTAATCATCCTGCTATTTAAGATCACGTAAGTCATTCCGATCGCCATGAATGGTGCAACTTTGATAAAGATGAACCGCCCTTTATTAAAGTTTTAGGGCTCAAATGGTATCCTAATATAGACTGTTTTTCTTATACATATATTCCCTTTGAACGGCCTTGTACAAAAAGAAACATGCTGTCTGAAAAAAGTCGAGTTTTTGACCGCCTTGGATTTATTTCACTATGTCTTCTACTTGCAAAACGTATTTTACAACAAGTGTGGGAATCTGAGGCTTTCTGGCATGATGCTCCTTCAAAGGATATCTTGGATGTCTGGTCAAGGTCTAAGATAGAAATTGAGTGAATGAAACGACAAGTACTCAGTGTGTATTTTATTATTAAGATTCCAGCTAAGCGCTTTCAGCCATTAGGTCATTCTCAAAGCTGTTGTCAATAAAAAATCGTACTACAGGTGTCAAAAAACATCAAATCCTGTTACTAATACATAAAATATGATGAAATGTTTGATGTTACATCATTATTTGATTAAAATGGTTAAAAATACCCTATCACGAGGGTGTACAATTATAATTCACATAATATGCCGTGTGTTGACGTCATCATTAGACATGATATTTTGAAGCAACATGAAGCTCTACATGTGAATTTTGGAGGATCTAGATCGACTCTTACTATTTGTAACCTAGCGGCTGCTGAAGTACCCGTTTCATCACTGTTTTGGCACTTATCACCTAATATGAAACCTATAGCCCGTAGATTTTCAAATGAAAATCGTGACTTTATCGAAAATGAAATCAAACGAATGATGCATGAAGGTATTATAGAGCGAAGCAACTCACCTTGGCGGGCGCAAGTAGTTGTCGTATCCGGAGGGAATAAAAAGAAAAGAATGTGCATTGACACAAACATTAAATAGTTTCACTTTATAAGATGCATATCCTCAACCAAGGATCGATAATTTAAGGTGGATTTATAAACTCTGTTGTTCCCGTTGTTCGTTGCTTGTCGTCTTTTCTAAGTTGCTGGCGATTCGGTATTCACAGTTGTTCCCGAGTCGACTAATTTATATCGTTTTTCGTTGCTGGCGTTGTCAAAATTTGATTGGTCATAACCAAACCAAACCACAAGCTCGTATCGTAAACAGCGCCACGTCAAGTAAGAAATGTCAACTTCACATGTAGAAATCGCGCAACACAAGAGTGAATATGATTAGTGCTTTTAACTCGACAGCTGGTAGCACCAATAGTTTTCCTCATTTCATGCTGCCGAAGTGCATCAATAAATAGTAGCTTATGTAGTGCCTCTCTTGACTGACCGTAAAAACAGTTGTGTCAGTTTTGAGTTTAAAATGATTTGTATAAATCAAGTCACGTGGCACTAACTTCAGTTTTCATTGGTGGAACTGCGAAACATGAATAACAAAATATAAAATTTGGTTATTTTAGAGCAACGACGAACGACGTGGAAACGACGAACAACACGGCAACAACGGTTTATAAACGCATGTATGTGATATCAATGTTTCATTTTCGAGCAGCGGGAATCACGAACAACCAATAACGAACAACAGAGATTATAAATCCAGCTTTAGTGATTAAAGTAGCTCAATATACGGTGTTTAGTACTATCGACTTACAATCAGCCTACCATCAAATTCCCATACAGAACAGTGACAAAATTTATATTGCGTTTGAAGCGAATGGCAAACTTTATCAATTCCGGCGGATCAAATTTAGTGTTACGAATGGCGTTTCTGAATTTCATAGAGCTGTCGACAGAATAATCGAAAATGAAAAGTTACATGGCACTTATTCCTATCTTGATGACATAACCATTTGTGGAATCGATCAAGCAGATCACGATCGAAATTTAGAACATTTTCTTCAGGTTGCAAAGCAGAATATACCTTAAAAACTAAAAAAGCAAATTTTCAATAACGCGCATCAAAATACTGGGATATGTTATTGAAAACAACACTATTTGACCTGATCCGTCTCTACTAGAAGCTCTTCTGCAATATCTTCTCCCTATTAATCTTAATGCCATGAAACGAGTACTTAGGATGTTCGCGCATTATTCGAAATGGTGCCTCGATTTTCAGAACGGATTGTACCGTTAGCTCACTGCATGACGTTTCCATTAAACGACAAAGCTAAAGAGGCATTTGAAGATCTTGAAATATCGATGTCAAATGCATCGACGAATCATTGGAATTTGTAGTTGAAACTGATGCTTCCGAAAACGCAATAGCTACGACTTTTTCGCAACAAGGACCCCTAGTGGCATTTTTTTCCCGAACTTTGTGTCCGTCGGAAAGAAATTATTCTGCCATCGAGAAGGAAGCTTACGCAATAATTGAATCACTAAGGAAATGGCGACATTTCTTACTGAATAGACAATTTAAGTTGATTACTGATCAGTTTCGTTTATGTTCAATTCTAAACAGAGTAGCAACATCAAAAACAAGATAATTCTTCGATGGAGATTAGAATTATCCGAATATAAGTATGACATAATATATAGACCTGGCCAATTTAATTCTGTGGCAGACGCATTCACTAGAATTCAGTGCAACTAACGGACAAACGTTGGAACAATTACACACTACTCTCTGTCATTCTGGAGTTACTCGTTTATATCATTATGTGAGAAGTGAAAATTTGGCATTTTCAATAGATGAAATAAGAAAAACAACAAACGATTCGTCAAGATTTTAAGGGACCTCTACCTTCCACATCACAGAATCGATATTTATTAGTGATCATTGACGAATATTCACGATTTAATTTTGCCTTCGCATGTCAGAAGCGACGATAATACATAATTCACATAATCTTTTTACTGTATTCGTAATACCAGCCTACATCCATATATGATGAAGTTAAAAGATACTTAGATAAGTTTAACGTGGCGACTAGTCGCACTGCTCCTTATATCCCTCAAGGAAATGGCCAAGTAGAAAGATATAATGGTACAATCTGGAAGACTATTATGTTAGCACTCAAGTCCCGTATGCTAAAGACCTCTCAATGGGAAATTGTTCTTCAAGATGCCCTTCATTGCGTCCGATCGATCACTTCTTTGTACTGCCACTAATGAAACTCCACATGAACGCATGTTTCAACATCCCTGGAGGTCACCGAATGGTGAGTCGATCTCATCGTGGTTGTTGACTCCCGGAAAAGTACTTATGCGTCGTCAAGTGAGGTCATCTAATTACGAACCACTCGTCGACGAAGTAGATCTATTAGAAGCAGACTAATCATGCCCTTGTCTGTCTTAAGAATGGCCGAGAACTGACAGTATCTCTGAAACACGAACAACGTGTTTCAAGTCATTTACAAGATTTCGTCATTAACACTGAGAAGGAGGGGGAAATATAGTATATTTGATAAGCTGGTTATTCACAGTTTAGCGTTATTAACGGTTCTTGTGAACACATACTTAGTTTTAATATTTGTCGCGAATGTTTCTTTACTTGACATAATAATTTTCTACATTGTCAATAATTATCTTGAATTATGTCGAATAAAGTTCATGTATCAAGAGTTTAGTTATTTCTGTTCAGAACAATTCCCCAGGACATTCTATTCTTGAGAAGAATTATTGTTGTTGGGCCAACACAATACGCTTAGGTGTAAGATGATTTTTGAGCAGGGTTATGAGTTCTGGGTACGATTTCGTCACTGGTAAATCCGCATAAGTTAAGCTTGACAGGAGTTTATAATGTTTACCATAGATAAATACTTTTAATACGGGGAAGAATGGAATATCCTGTACTGAGTCCGAAGCCACAAAGTTTTGTCGAGTGCGGCGCCATCTATTGTGGTGGAAGGTTACTATTCACCAACAGGGAAAAAATGAAGGAAGAGACCTGCATGATTAGTCACAGTTTACTAGCTACTACTAGATGGCAAGCCAAGCAAATACTGAAGGTTTTTTAAATTATGCCTATATTGTTTTTTCTTAAATAAACAAATAAAAACAGTCACACAAAGTTTAAACACTTTTTGAAACAACCTGTTATTTTATTTTGGCTTCAAAGTAGGATAGGTTGTTTCAAAAAGTTGTTTAAAGCTTTTATCCGTTTTTATTAACCAGGATAGTTTATTAAGAGACGATTGTCGACAAATAGTTTCAAAAATTTAATATGCTATTCTGTTTATAAAATAGTACAGGTGATTTTCTTTATTTTCTTCTGAAACTTAAGATAAGAATAATTTATTGATAATAGCATGTGCTAACAAATATTACACATATGATACAATATAATGGATTCCATAGTTTTTCAAACACTATTTTTTTCCGATATACATTGTGTATTTTGTAGTGTATTTGTCAATCAAGGGGCGATCTTCGTGTTTTTCCTCTTACATTTTTTTTGTATATGTACAGTCGTCTATATATTTTTGAAGTGTTTCAATGAAAGTATTTGTTACATAGTTAGGATCTGGGTTCAAGTATAAGAAATCCCAAGATTTTTGTCTGATTGTATTTTTAAGTTTTGTTTCATCTATGTATTTCACTATTCCTCGTTCCTTGGGGCATTTGGTCTTTTCCAGTACTATCTGTAGTATTGTTGAGAAATGATCTGTAATGTCGGTTTGCAATAATAGGGACAGTATTTGATCGAGTACGTTGAATTTGGATTTTAAAAATATGCGTCGAATGTCGAATTACTGGAATTTTTTCATATAACATTTTCACGTTATTTTCAAACGATGTTACTTGCAGGTTACTCGGAATTTTTTGTGTTTTCAAGACGCTTTCAATTAAAGCGTTGATTTTCAAATTTAATTGAGATATTTCATCTATCATCAACCTTTTAAATTCTAAAATAAATTTAAAATATGATTAAATATAAAAATTAATTAGAATTATTTAGTTTAGTCACCTTGATCATCAAGTCTATCTATTTCTGGTGATGATTTATCTCTTTTATGAAGTGTTCATCTGATTCCACTGCCACAAGGTTTTGACTCTAAAAAAAAATTAAAAAAAGGTACATTATAAAATTAAGTATTTTTATACTAAAAGTCAAATTTAATATGCAAACTTTAGGTTATTATAAATTATGGTTTAACTTAAGAAACAAATTACCTCTAGGAACAGCAAATCTCGCCATATCATTTGATTCTTTATTCTCAAGGGAAATTCCTTCAGCTTCAGACCTCATAGTTTCGGCAATAGATTCCACTTGAATCTCTGTAGAAGTACTACCCGATTTACAATTCCCCGACTTTTTATACAATACTGAAAAATATATTATTTGCACAAAACATTCTAATTAATTTCTTTAAATACTTACAATTTGTTTGTGGTGTAGGTTTAAAAACAGGATAAATGTTACGATTTAATGAGGGACTCTCGTCTGAATCAGAACTAGAGTGATGGGTCATATACCTTGTATTTTTTTTTAGTATCCTTGATCCCCGTCGTTTGTAAATATCGGAGCTAGACGAAAGGTCTGTTGTAATTAAAGCCTTTTTGGCTTTTCTTTGTGCTACAGTAAAGTCATCTACAAGTTAAAAAATTATTTCTCTTTAAAAAATGACAAATACAATAGAACTCTGTCAAAGTCTCTAATATACTGATCCATTTGCTATTGTTTTACTCCTGACATTTTGATGTCGTTAGTAACCTTCCAAGCGAATAGATGGCGTTAAAATGCAGTTTATCAGTGGCTATAAAAGATCGCAGGGCAATGTTTACTTCCTAGACAGTTTATCAACAACATAACGTTTGCCTCATTTGTCTCCACATCATCGTTGAACAGACCATTCAGTTTGAAAAATTCTTGAGTCGTTGTTTTTGTAGGTTGTTAACTAGTCCACTTAGAGCAGCTATGAGAGGTGCCAAATCTTGAGCAATTTTTCTAAAAGGAGGAATTGAAAAATTTACAGAACGTTTTATTTCTATAAAAATAATCTTCATTTCTCGTCGTCGCCAAAATATTGTGTTTTCAATACAATTTAAGAAGAGACTTTGATGTGACTTCAATATCTATTTGACACTGGCAGATCTTTTTGATAAACTAATATATAACATTATGTAGGTAAAATCTAAAATATGTAATATCAAAACTGATTGTGTGAAACTATTATCAGCTAATAACCCTGGATGAAGCGTAAAAATTGTCAAATATACGAGAGAATGTGAAAACTAAAGATAAAAATTAATTTTGATGAATAGAGAAGGTGTTGTTTTCTCGAATACCGTTCTCATCGATATTAGCGGTTATTATTATTTAAAATAACATTCTCACGTCAATTAGTGTTATTCTAACGAGTTAAACAAATATTGAATGCTGCCTATGGTATTTATTTTGAAGTCACAAGAAAAAAAATGTGTATGCACCGGTTACAGCTACTGGTTATACGCGTGAGTTAAACAAATATTTTTTATTGGGTACCTAAGTAACACACACCGACTATTTTATGAGACTATGAAACTACCATGTATCTCTTATATTTCTTAGATGCATATTTAAGATCATGGAAGTCAAGTTTCGATAATTATATAGTATACATGATTAAAATACAAAATAAAATCGATTTTCTTCATAATATGACAAACAACTCACGAAATATGCATTTGGTCCTCTTGTTATCGGTGCAGAATATGTAACCCAGTAATCTTGTCATCAAAAGCAGGGTCTACTTTGCATGAAATGGGGTAGTAAGTATCTTTTTTTATGTGTTTTGTGATAATCTCGAGATACTAAATCCAAATTTTCGATTTCGGCGACCTTCCGGATCACCGTCAAAAAGCGCAAAAATCGGCGAAATTTTGTACTTTTTTTTCGTTTGGCCAATTTTGACCCTGAAATATCACTTTTTCAGAAAAAAATATTTATAATAATTTTAAAAGTAAATTAAATAACCTACAATTTAAGACCAAAATGGTTATTATAAGCTTAATAGTTTCCGAGCACCGCAAATTATTGTTAAAATTGCCAAATTTTGTACTTTTCTCAAGTTTAACCAATTTTGATCCCAAAGCATCAAGTTTCATAAAAAAGCAACTATAATCATTTTAAAAGCCCGCATGTGAAGAAGTTGTCATCGTAAGTGAGGACACTAAATTTACTGGTACTCCTCAATGGCCTCACTAATCCCACGCACAGTAACATCTATTTTCAGAAGTGTGGAAGAGGTAAAACGCCAGATATCTTGTATTCAACCACCTCAATTTCTTCTGACCGTCGTCTTATTCTCTTCAGTGGATGTTATTCTTATTCATGGAAAAGCCAAGTTGCTCGCAGCAATTCAAAATAATCCAGACCTCAAGGAGAAAGTAGCAGTTTTTTCCAACTCACATGTCACACCTAACGACGTAGCTGATGCAGAAGAGCATATTCTTAGTGCCTCGTATGGTGGAAGTAGCTCTATTAAAGTCCTCAATGAACTTCAGCTCTTTGCGAAGGCTGCAACCAAGATAAATTCCAACTTGGCCAGATTGCCAAGACGCTGTCAGGTTCCACTCACTTAGAATCTACCACCAGGTACAGATGTGGCTTGTTATTGATATCCTCTTAATTTGCATTGCATTGGCGGTATCAAATTTAAGTGTACGGGTTTGAAGTCTGAGGACAAAATTATGCGTAGCAGGATTAGGAATATCAAGAGTGACTGCTCGTCACTCGCGCCATGTCACGTCTCAACTCCGCCCTCTCTTATATATTTTTGCCCTAGACGACAGACACTCTATTACCGAAAATTTCGTCTTTTTCCTCTCCCCGCAATTCTTTATTCTTTAATTAATTGAAAAGTATATTATCTACGGGCCAATTATGCATACATTTGCCAAATAATTCATATACGATCTTCCAGTTGCAGCATCAATGATAAGTTTCCATATATTTATGAAAAAGATATTCAGTTCTAAAAAATGAAAGTTGTAACTTTTGTAAAAATATTTCTAAAGTTGAACGTTGGTCATGTGTGGTTTCGACATTTCGGAAAGAGAATCAATGTCTTGCAGCTGTGGTGGTCGATGATTGAGTTTAATCCGCACTGATGCCCTGAAACTCGAATCGGGGCATTATTCTTGACGTCGTTCCCAACGTCATGCATACGGAAGCCTGTGAATACTCTATTTGCGAATAGTTCCTAAAATGATATTCTCGAGCACCGGTACTAAAATCATCGAATTGTATCATCCTCACAACAGCGTCAGTTGACGTTACAATACAAATGTCATTTGGTTATGTCAAATGTAAAGGTGCATTCAGATGCTACGTCGGGCGCGTTTTATACGATCAGATGCTTAGATCTGGTAAAAAGTCGGGTCGTTCAGATACTAGTGGAAAATTTTACCAATCGTGCAACCAAGTAAATATGAATGTTGTTACAAAAAGTTCATGGATTGAACTCTGGTAAACGGAGTTAAAAATATTATCAGAACATGTTATCAGTGCTTATATGAATGAAATATCGAGTAAAAACAAGCTCCCAACCATTTGGACAACATATTCTATGTAAAAAACAATGATAAATATTAAAAGTAACATTGACATTTCAAGTTACTGTAAATTGCGTTGCTTTCACATAAGTTTGTGATGGGTCAGTCTGTTAACGTACGTATCTAACTGTATACAGAAGAGAATGTAGGTGGTTCTATCCCCGCTAAATGAGTTTATTTCTATTGCTGATATTTGTATTATAAATAGTATTTTTCATAAAATTTTAGTTAGTGCTCATTTTTGGAATTTATTGAGGACGTCCTCGTCAAAAATTGAAAATTTTAAAGATAAATCATGTTAAAGATTTAAAAAATAAATTTCAATTTAATTGATAAACAAACCCAGATCTTTTGTAATTTCTTGTATGTTTTACGAGGTCTCCAAAAAGTATATTCTGCTTAGACCACCAGATATAGAACAATTTTTTGTTAATTACCAAAAAGGAAAATGTTGGAAGAAAGTAGTTGGAATTAACAAAATTAGTAATCAGCCAAAAATAATTGCTGAATTTTTAAAATTACCAGATATGAATTTATATACGGGACATTGTTTACGCCTTAAATAGTAAAAAAAATTCATAAAAAATATGGATCATACATTTGAATATATCTTCTTGTTCGGGATTTAAACCAAAATTGTTCAGCAAATACGTTATAGTATATTGTACAATAAGCATGAAATTTCATATACCTACGAGTTGGAAATGGTCATTTTATGCAAATTGTACACTATACTCTTTCTACGAACATCATAAATCATGAACAAAACTGTAATATTTTACATAACATTTTTTATTATAAACTTTCCTGTCGTCATTGTTGCATGGTTTAGAGAATTTTTTCTCTGATACGCAATGGGAGAATAGGGGACGCTATATCGCAACCTTAGGTATCCATACAGTCTACTTCTCATTCAGTTTCTCTCACTTTAACATTTTTGATTTTCTTTTTGTACATGTACCTACCTACGTCCTGAAACAAATAACGTTCAAAATTTAAAAAATTTTACAACTCGGAAATAAAAATACATTTGCAGAAAAAATCGTTATAATTCACCTGCGGAAAAAGTTATCAATTATCGTGTCTCTTTAAAGGAGTTATATCACCTCCTGCATCTACCAGGATAGTAACCGATGTCCTTCTAAAGCAATGGCTAGTTCACATATCTGGATCAGCATGTAAATGTCAAATCATACTCACTAAATTATTAGATAGACATTAACAAACATGGCTCGACAATACATTATAATATATATGACCAAATAATTCTCAATTTATTAACTGAAATTTATTGAGATAAAATTTTTATATATACATAGTTATTTTCCAACTAATTTTAAGCTGATCTAAAAAATCATTTGGCAAGAAAAAAAATTTATAAGACTTGGCCCAATTTTTGCAGCCTTATACCAAAAATTGGGTCTTATAATTTTTTTTCTTGCCAAATGATTTTTTAGATCAGCTTAAAATTAGTTGGAAAATAACTATGTATATATACAAATTTTATCTGAATAAATTTCAGTCAATAAATTGAGAATTATTTGGAAGAATGTTTCTTTGTAAGTATCAATTGAAAATAGAAAAAGGTGGATAAATTTAATATACGACATGGTATTTTACGTGATTTCAAAAATTTTCATGATTTAAATTTAATTAGGTAATTTAATTGTTTATTAAATGGAAATTTTATTCTTTCTAGAGTAACTTGAGACGTGTACATGGCGCAAAGTTTTTCTGACATCCGTAGATGGCAGTTTTGGTAGTATAAAAATATACTGCAACAAATGCGTCGAGCGACTTGCCAAGCTAAGTTCTTTAAAAGACGTAAAATGTTTCAGGTAACATTAATTACTTTATTTATATCTTAAATTTTTTGTTATACTCTGTATTACTATATGAATGTACAGTCAATATTCATCTCATTGATTCACCTTGTACCATCTATTAACTAATTGCTATAATTATAATGAGATCCAACATATTAAATTTTTTTTGAATCAGCAGGTTACTACATAACACTAAGTGAAATAAAATAATAATCAGCGAAGTGGAAAAAGCGGATGATTCCTTCCTTAATACGGATAAAAAATTACCTACCTCAGTGAACACACTTGAGATAGTGCAGTCAAATTGTTTCTACTTCCAGTTTTACGTCCTTATCAACAAAATTCAATAAAAATTATCCATTATACATACATGTGAAGAGGCCACTTTTATAAAAATTATGGAAAATATGTCAAAATCACATAAATAGGGGCGTCATATTGCTCATATGTACCGGGTGGCTCAATAAGAATGGATCTCTTTGAAAAAGAAACTTTGGATATATTAAGATTTATAAAGCCAAAAAGAAAGGTGAAGGCGAAATTGAACAAGAAAAGGGACATTTGTTAATTTTGAATGAGACAAACGCAAACAGTAGAGCAAAACAAGTGATTGTTTGTATAATAAAGAAAAAACATAAGATATATATTGAAACCATCTAAAACTGGTAAGTCCAATTTAAGGTTAGATAACTAAAAAATAATATAGTTAATAAGTTTATTATTATGATTTTGTTAGAGAATATCATAACTATTGATTTTGAGACACACTTTATAGATGTAAGCAAGCAATAGTCTAACAATATTTAAAAATGGAAAAGAAAAAAAATAGAAGCAATAGCAAATATGAAATTTCAGAATTATCATTATTAACCTATATAAATAGTTTTAACTTCAATACACTGTTTGCATATAGTGTAGATAATCATTTGTATCTAAACAAATAATATTCTTAATTTTAATTGGTGAAGCCACAGTGAGTAGCCGCGAATAAACATGTGACATTATCATTACAATACCAGAAATAAAACACACATATTTTGTTGATAAAAAAATGGAAACACGGGAGATGAGATATGAAGACAGAAGGAAGAAGTCATGAAATTGGATTTTTGAAAATAGGAAATTAAAAATGAAAAGTTAAAAATAAAACCAGAATATTAGTATAGTGAAGAAAACTTACCTGTGAGAGACGTCCTGTATAATTTTGAACCAGAAAGTAGTAAGATATTTCTCATATAATCGACTAGAAATTATATCAACTGCCATATTACTGATTCCAAGTAAAGAAAGAAAGATTTCATTTTCTATTGAAGTGTATAATATAACATCTGTATGCAGCTCTGATGTTATTTTATGTCCCATACAGAAGTTTGGTGAATTTTATTTGTATTATGAACCAGAATAACCGATAAACGAACATTGATGAAACAGCTAATTACTTTACAAACTTACCATAAACTCATTTATTTATTAGTTGTATGTAATTGTTTGTTCTGATGGTTTTTATATAGCTAGATAGGATCGTTGAAATTAGTATAAAAAAGAAAGCTTATCTTATTTAATATTCCAAAACGACACAATATTTATCCATTTAGAAAAATAGATAACCCACATTCAGAAGCACGTGTTCACATCCTAATCAGTAGAAAGCTAGAAAGAGAGAGAGAGAGAGAGAGAGAGAGAGAGAAACTACCAACGCGCATGACCATCGTTCAGATTGGCAAGTATCGAGAATTTTACTTGTAATACAGGGTCAGTACGATACGTATTTCAATTTATAGAAAGCGCTTAACAATAATAAAAATAATATTTATTCAAAAAATACAAATAAGATCTGAAAGGTGATTAATATTGAATTAATATCAATAATAAGTTTATTTGTATGAATATAGTTTACAATGAATTTCAATAAGATTTGCGTACAAATAAACATGGATAAGTCACAGAAGCGTACACCAGTTATAAACCGATATACTCTTGTGCGTGACTTCGATTATTAGATAATCAAGGTAGATAGAATCATATTATTTTGACAATTAAAACTTAAATATATATATATATATATATATATATATAAAAGTTTGCAATGTAGTTAAAATTTTGAGTTAAAATACAAATAAACAGATATAGTAGTAATAGCACTTAACACCTAACCTATTACATCTATTATAAAGCCTCAACAAAAATAAAGTAAAATCTCAATGTATAAGATCATAATGAAAACACAGTATAAAAATAGTAAAACAATGTGTGTCAATCAACAAACAAGTTATACCCAACATAATTGTTTGAAATCTTGGTGAAGATGGAAGAAATGAGTTTTTTATACTCAAGAACCAATAATTTGATCACAATATCATAAAAAAGTGATCTTTCAGTTTTTGTAATCCACTGCTTAATTCTCCTACCGAAACTGAACTTCTTATTAATATTCCTCAAATGATCTGGTACCATATTGTACAACTGAGGTCCCAGGTAAGTTGCATTTCGTTGGCCTATAGTTTTTTTACAGCAAGGTTATACCACAGTGTTATTCCGCTTTCTTGTTTCATGGTTTTGATTGGTAAGTCGTAATATGATATTTTTTTTATATTTATTAGGATACTCAAGCAAAACAGTTCTCTTATATCAATGAATTTAGATTCTCTGAACAGATCATCGCTTGGATACGTACGTACCTTACGATATATTATTTCAATTATGTGCAACCTTCAATTTTTCCAGGTGTATATCATTCACTCTACCTCATCCCACTATTCCGTACTGTAGTTGTGATTCGATCAAAGCGTAGTTACAATATTCTTAAACGATCAACATCTAGAAAATCTCTGAGGTATTTGAATCTGTATAATAACCCCCTTAATTTTTTAACCACGTTTTGTATTTGTAGGTCACACCTTAAATGCCAGTTTATCACAATGCCAAGGTATTTTATTGACTTATCTCGCGGTATTTCATAGCTATCTCTTATTTTAAGTGGTCCTATATAATTGTGAAGGAATACTGACAATATATTCTGGTGAGGTTTATAAAGTTTAATTTATGTATTGATAATGAGCGCATATTTGCATTTGATACATTAAAGTCATTCATTCAAGTTTTTTTATTCATTTTAATTGTTAAGTATTCATTAATTTTATTTTAATTGGTTATGATATATAGTTAATATGTAAGGTTATTTAATAATAAAATTTAAATGTTTAAATCTCAAGCAAATCGTCGGTGGTATTTTTATATCTAGCGGACACACGGTATATACACATTATGTTTAATTTAAAAAAATCCCAGTTCTCCAAACCAGAAGCAGAACAGTTGTCGAAGTGAACAGTTCAAAGTAGTGTATTTACCGCGCTAGTGCCAAAACCTTAATAAAACCCATTGAACCCCTGATACAGTCCATTATATCACTTCGAAGAAGGGTTGCAACCCCGCAGAAGATCGTCCGGGACCTTCAGGTAAGAATACCATATAATTTGTAACCTTTCATATGTAACGAAAAACATTTTCATTCTCCGAAACATTTTTTGGTCACTTCTCCCGGGATATTAATTTTCAAACTTGTGAAATTTGAAAATATAAATTTTAAATCAACTTTTTATAAGTTTCAAGGTTAACTGGCATTAGCATTCTCGATAATTAGTAGTTTTTACTTTCTTCGAAATTTGACTATTTAAACATAATATACTTAGTTTAAATAAAAATAAGTTCACTTTATTAATACAGTTTGGCCCATTTATTCTCTTTAAACAGATCCATTCTCAAGTGTACTAAATATTTATAATTTATTGGATTCAACTCAATAGAAAATAATTATTGAATTAAAGATTGAATCTTATCTCTCTATTCACTTATTAGATACATACCTATTGTGTATTGGTCTTATAATTTAGGTGTCTCAGATTATTAGGTAGTATAAAGATTGAGTGAAATATTCATTAGACACGTTAATTTAATTTCTCAAATCAGGTATTTTAGCTTGAGTTGTATAACTTTAATCTGTATGTGCCTACATAATATATTTATCAATTGAAATTCATTATTTCTGTGTTCGAAAGTTTTATATAGTTTTATATATTAGAATCTGATCAATCTTATTATTGTATCACAATGGCAGCTAGATTGCGTCAAGCAAAAGCTCTTAGAGACTCAGCCTCTGATAGAATTTCGATACTGCATGATCTTGCCATACAGGCAGAGGGGGATCAAAGTGCTCATAACCATTTTAAAGCTAGATATGCTGAATTAAAAACATTTTACAGTGACTTTAACCTTCAGCATTCTACAATTATTACTGCTCTCGCTGCAAATGAGGAGGCAGATCTGAATATTGAAACATTGATCAGACAGGAGGTAGATAATAAATATTTTCATATAATGAGTGTTTATTCTGATTTGTTTGATACTAACTCTACCTTGCATTCCAAGAACAAAGGTTCAAATGTAAAGCTGCCAAAATTGAGTATACCGGTTTTTTCAGGAGATTTAAAATTATGGCCAACATTTTTTGATCTTTTCAAGTCTCTTATAGATACTAATGAATCTCTTACAAAAATTGAAAAATTTAGATATTTAATGTCGTCCCTGTCTGACGACGCTTTAATTCTCATTAAAAATATTAAACTTACAGAAGCTAATTATGACTTAGCTTTCAGTAAATTGATTAAGCATTATCAAAATACGCGTGCGTTAGCCATATTTTATTGGGAACAGGTTTATAATTCTCAAAAATTAACTTCGGAGAACCCAAAATATCTTAGACAGCTTTTGGCACTTTTTTTTGATAACTTGGAAGCTCTAAAAAATTTGGGGTTACCGGTCCGAGAATGGGATTTTGTACTATTTCACCTTTTAAGCAAAAAAATTGATTCGGAAACTTTACAGCGATTCGAACAAGAAAATGCCACTTTTGCATCCGAAATTCCTAAATATGATGATTTATATAAATTTCTTGAAAAGCAATGCGATGCTTACGATTCAGTTGTTTTAATCCAACCTCCTAAGAAAACTAACTCAAGTAAATATCAAATAAAAAATGTTAAACCGTACAATTCTGCATGTCTTGCTAATGTTGCAGATCTAACTAAATGTGTGATTTGTAAAAATAATCACTCAATTTATAAGTGTCCTGATTTTTGTGCCAAGCACCCAAAGGAAAGATACGAGATATCCAAACGATACAAGTGGTGTACTAATTGTTTAGGTACCAAACATACTTCGAAGAATTGTACTTCTAATGGTGGTTGTAGAATTTGCAATAAAAGACATCACACTCTTTTACATTTCGATCAACAACCTTTAGTAAATAGCAATATGACTGCTATAGATGCTCCCTCTTCTTCCAATTCAACTCAGATTTCTAGTTTAGATTCCATTGATCCTAAAATCGCCTCTGTCTTACACACGTCAGTACGTTCTACTAATTTACTTCCTACTGCCCGGGTTGAGGTACTGGATTGCCGTGGAAACTATCAACAGGTTAGAGTTTTAATTGATAGCTGTAGTCAAGTTTCTTTAATTACTGATAAATGTGCCAGCAGATTGGGTCTGCCCAGATGTAACACTCCTATGCAAATAGGAGGAGTCGAAGATATTGGAACTTTCTCTAACAAGTCTCTAAGTTGTATTTTAAAACCTTTGAATAAGTCAACTCCCTTATTCAATTTGGATGCTCAAATAGTGTCAACAATCTGTAACAATATGCCCGTCCAATCATTTTCAGTCGATACATTTCCCTGTATTTCTAAGTTGGAATTGGCTGATAAGATGTTTAACATTTCATCTCCTATAGATATGTTACTGGAATCCGATATATTTGCAAAAATCTTTAAACCTGACAAAGTTCAAACAGCAAAAGGGGAACCGATTGCTGTTAACACTCAATTTGGTTGGATTTTGATGGGGAAAATAAATACCGCTAATAAACCATTAGTCTCACACTCTTTTCTTTCATCATGTCTTACATCCCTCGACAATACCCTTCAAAAATTTTGGGAACTTGAAAGTATTCGTCGGTCTTTACCTATTTCTGATGATGATAAAAAATGTGAAATGATATTCCAAAAAACTCATAAAAGAATATCTACGGGTCGTTTCAGTGTTACTCTTCCTTTCAAAACCGCGGATCCATTTTTTGGAGATACCAGAATATCTGCTCTAAAGAGATTGAAAAATATGGAAAACCGTCTTTTGAAAAATTCCCAGCTTTACAATGAATATAACAGCTTTATGAAAGATTATCTTTCCAATGGTCACATGGTTCAGACCTCTCCTACTTCTTCATTCGACAAAATCTATTATATCCCACATCATTACGTCATAAATCCTAATAGTGCTACAACCAAGCTTAGGGTTGTATTTGATGCTTCCTGCAAATCTCCTGCAGGTTTTTCGCTGAACGACACTCTTTTCATAGGGCAAAAGTTGCAAAAGGATATAATCGAAATTTTATTGCGATTCCGACTTCATCCTTTTACTTTTATTGCTGATATTAAGCAAATGTATAGGCAAATATCAATATCGGAAGAGCACCAGAATTACGAAAGAATTCTTTGGCGCTTCGCTCCGGAAGATCCCGTCCAAGATTTTAAGCTTACTACTGTTACTTATGGAGTATCGTCCGCTCCTTTCCTGGCCCTTCGTACAATTCAGCAGTTAGTACAAGAGGAAAGGGAAAATTTTCCTCGAGATGCAAAGTGTTTATCCTCTGATATCTATATTGACGATATTATCACAGGTGCCTCAACTCTCCAGGAAGCCAAACTTCTTCAATCAGAATTAATTTCGATGCTGGAAAGAGGAGGTTTTCTTCTTCGAAAATGGGCATGTAATAATCCCCAGTTAATGCAGTGTCTCCCTGCTGAGGTTTGCCAACACTCCTTGTCTTCTTTTGATTCCCATGACCTTGTGGTAAAAGTTTTAGGATTGCGGTGGAATAACTCCTTAGATGTTTTCTCTTATGATATTCAACCCCTTGACAGATTCTGTTCTAAACGTATAATACTCTCAGAAGTTGCTCGAATGTATGACCCCCTTGGGTTCTTAGCTCCACTCTCATTCCTAGCTAAACATCTCTTACAACGACTTTGGAGTTTGGGTTTAGATTGGGATCAAATACCCCCTTCGGACATAGTCGACAAATGGAATCAGTATAAAACTGAACTTCCGCTCCTCTCACATATTAATATTCCTCGCTGCTTACCTAATAAATATATTTCTTGTGAACTGCATGGCTTTGCAGATAGTTCAGAGAAAGGGTACTCCAGTGTAATATATTTTAAATTTACTTCAGAGAATAACGCTTCCAAAACCTGCCTAATTGCCGCTAAATCTAGAGTGGCCCCACTTAAAACTCTTTCAATTCCCCGACTAGAACTGTGTGCAGCTGTTCTACTCTCCAATTTAATAGAATTTGTCCTTAACGCATTCCGAGACAACCTCCAAATTAGTGAAATTTTTGCTTGGTCTGATTCAATGGTAACCCTATCATGGATTAAATCACCCGCTTCCCGCTGGAAAACTTTCGTCGGTCATCGTGTAGCTCACATACAAGAAAAGGTTCCCCCTGACCGTTGGCATTTTGTTGAAAGCTCCGATAATCCAGCCGATTGTGCCTCTCGTGGTCTTATGCCCAGTCAAATTCTTAATCATCCGTTGTGGTTTGAGGGGCCTCCTTGGTTAATGTCTCCAAAGCCCCTATGGTCCAATCCTAAATTTTCTCCAGTTTCCTGTCCGGAAGAAAAACCCTCAGTTCTTGTAACACTTATGTCTTTGGACACATTAGATCTTCTATTGGACAAATACTCATCCTTGAGTAAAATTCAACGAATTATTGCTTATGCGCTACGCTTTGTAGCAAATTTAAGAAATCCTCAAAATAAATCATTGGATTATTTCACTGACTCAGAACTCCACAAAGCTTTAATGGTTCTCACAAAACGAGTGCAACATATTTGTTTCGCACAAGAAATTGAAAATTTGGAAGCAGGCACCACCTTATCAAAACCTTTTAGAAAGTTGAGTCCTTTTCTGGACAGCGGGGGTGTTTTGAGGGTGGGGGGACGCTTGAAGTTCTCAGGATTGTCTTATGATACAAAATTCCCAGCAATTCTACCCCGTCAACATCGTTTGACAGATTTAATAATTGAGTCCGTTCATAAAACATATTTTCATCCAGGTTTACAGCACTTACATTTCCTAATTGCTCAGAATTTTTGGATTCTCTCTTCCAAACGTGCAATTCGGAGTGTGTTGAGCCGCTGTATTCGATGCTTTAAACTGAAACCTGTGGCCCACGAACCTTTCATGGGAAACTTACCTCCTACCCGCGTCAACCAAATTAAACCATTTTCTTGTGTACGCACTGATTATGGAGGTCCCTTCTTAGTCACTCCCCTTAAAGGACGTGGAATTAAGTCACAAAAGGCTTATATTTGTATTTTTGTGTGTTTCGCCACAAAAGCCGTACACTTGGAGTTAGTATCAAGTCTCTCTTCGGATGCGTTTATTGCTGCTTTGCGTCGGTTTGTTGCCCGTCGAGGCAGATGCACCCATATTTTTTGTGATAATGCAACCAACTTTGTAGGGGCTTCTCGCATTCTTCATGAATATATGCAAAAGGCTTGTGGATCAGAAAAAATAAAATTTTCATTTTCTCCTCCGTCCGGTCCACATTTTAACGGTCTTAGTGAAGCGGGAATAAAGTCTGTTAAAACTCATATTTTTCGAGTTGTTGGCTCTCAAGTTTTAACTTCTGAAGAGTTTTACACCCTATTAGCTCAGATTGAAGCTATTCTCAATTCCAGGCCGCTCTATTCTTCAAGTTCAGACCCCAATGATTTATCCGTGTTAACCCCAAGTCATTTTCTTATGTTAGAGCCGCCAACGGCAGTTGCCGATCCAGATCTTTCCCATTTAAATATGAACCAGTTGGATCGATGGCAGCTTATACAAAGACTACAGCAAGATGTGTGGAAACGGTGGCATAGTGAATATTTAAATACACTCCAACAGCGAAATAAATGGCTAAATCAACAAATTCCACTCAAACTTAACGACCTAGTTATTATTAAAGATAACAATGTCCCATCTTTAAATTGGAAATTGGGAAGAATTGTGAAGTTATTTCCGGGTTCTGATGGTACTGCAAGAGTTGCTAATGTCAGAACCACTCAGGGTCTTCTTCAAAGACCAACGGTAAAGTTATGTCCTTTACCAACATGTTCTAAATAAGTTAGTTAAAATACTATGTATTTTGGTGGGGGGTATGTTAAGTATTCATTAATTTTATTTTAATTGGTTATGATATATAGTTAATATGTAAGGTTATTTAATAATAAAATTTAAATGTTTAAATCTCAAGCAAATCGTCGGTGGTATTTTTATATCTAGCGGACACACGGTATATACACATTATGTTTAATTTAAAAAAAACCCAGTTCTCCAAACCAGAAGCAGAACAGTTGTCGAAGTGAACAGTTCAAAGTAGTGTATTTACCGCGCTAGTGCCAAAACCTTAATAAAACCCATTGAACCCCTGATACAGTCCATTATATCACTTCGAAGAAGGGTTGCAACCCCGCAGAAGATCGTCCGGGACCTTCAGGTAAGAATACCAGTTTTGGGCGATTTGCTTGCATAATACCTTTTACATATAATTTGTAACCTTTCATATGTAACGAAAAACATTTTCATTCTCCGAAACATTAATAATAAAGGTTATATTGAGGAAACCGCAACCTGAGAATAAGAACCTCAATCACAATTAAAGCTAGCCGGATAAGAAAATTATAAAACATAATGAATAAATATACAAGGAGATTCGTAAGAACTTCAAGTTAGAAAAGGAGATGAGGTAAAATTTTAAATTATATATTAAAACATGGAACATACATAAATAATAATAAATAACAATATTGTTGTAAAGTGTTTTAGTTTGCCCACGTTTTTGGGTCATACAATGAGAAATATATTTTATTTAATTTTAAATTTATTATGTTGCGCCACTGATAAATTTATATGTAAATGTGATTATCATTTGTTTCCGGACTAATCTAAATTATGTCAATTATGAATTATTACCGGTGGATACGGCTCTGCGTCTTCGACGATATACCAAGTATTACTGGTTGTCTAATTTAAACAAAAGAGAACTATTCTTATATTTAATACAAAAGAACAAATTAACTGTCCATCTCTTTCCAAAACACTGAATCAAATAAATAAAGTTATATTATATAAATACAATTCTTAACCTAAATTATCACTTGATGATTTATATTATAGTGTGAACATCAAAATGTACCTAATACTGTTTAGAGAAATTTTATTTAATGGTGTTTTAAATGTTTATACTGTGAAAGAAAAGATTAGTTTAGTTCGTTATTTCGGAAAGAAAGACTAATAACTTCATTAATTATATGGTGCCAGATTAAGATTTTTCAAAAGTACTTTTGTAAATTATGACTAGCTATACAGGTGAGTTAATATTTACAACTATTATGATTAGAATAATTGAATTTATACCATGTTTTTAAACGTTCAAACACACGCAGCTTTGTAGATTCAGTTCTGTTAATGTTTGACAAATAATTTTATACAAAAAAACGTATATCTATTCTGGTACGTATATTCCAAATTCTTTAACTAGTTACATTCTGCGCATTTGTCTGGACCACATCTCCATTCCAGTTATCATACTTTATATTTCCATATGATGCAATATGTTATCTCCACTTATTAGTTACAATTTTAATATTTCAAAGCCTCTAAGATATTTGTAACCCTATTACAAAGTCCACTGATCAAGGGTCCTACTGAATTTGATGATTGGATGTATAATACTGCTACGAATCTATGCACCACTTCACCTACCCTTGTTATACGATCGGAAGAAACAAAGTAAAGGTACTTATGTTCATTATAATAATAGTGGATCGTATGATGAGGACTTTGGTTGTAAATTATTCCAAAATTATCCAGTATCTAAAAAATGGAAAGTAATAAAATCAATGAAATTATGTAAGCTCTGTTTGAAAAACCACAGATTTCCATGGAAGTATCCAGTTAAGTGTAACATAAATCAATGCCAGAACAAACAGCATCCCCTTTTCCATAACAATGTAGATATTAATCCAGAAACTCAAACTGCGCAAGAATCTACCAGTCCCGAGCCATACCATGTCTCAGTGTCTTCAGAAATTACTATGACTCAAGAAACATCCCAATGTATCCGTTTCAGAATATTACCTGTGATTTTAAATAATGGAGACAAAATAGTAAAAACCGTTGCATTCTTAGATGAAGGGTCTTCGGTAACCTTGTGAAAGGAAAATATAGCCAAGAAGTTGAATTTACAGAGGAACCAAGAAAAATTATGCCTCCGATGGACAGGAGATCAAAATCATTTGCCGAATAATTCAAAGAGGGTTTGTTTATCTATTGCAGGAGGTTTAAATGGTCAAAACAATTTGGATTTCGTTCAGCACGCACGGTTACTGCCTTAAGCCTTCCTCAATAATCTCTTAGTAGAGAGGAACATAAGCAGAACTATTCCTATTTGAAAAATTCTATAAAAACGCAACTCCACAAATACTTATTGAACTAGATAACTAGGAACTAACATTACCAATTCTTGTAAAAGAAAGTCATGTAGGACAACCTATAGCTGCAAAATGTAGGTTAGGATGGACAGTTTTTGCTCTATTACCCACAAACCTATCAAACAGCACAGCAGCATTTAAGTACCATGTTTGTGACTGTTCTAAAGAAATAATAAGTAATAAAAAATTACACGATGCTGTGAAAGAGTATTTTTCAGTGGAAAGTTTAGGAGTACATCCATCAAATATTTTCTCCAAAGAACAGCAGAGAGCTGAGAGTTGCTAATACTACTACTAATGCTACTATTGCTGCAATAATATAGAGTGTACAGCAAGTCCAGCCAAATTCAGTCTCAATCACTAATTTTAACATCTATTTTCAAAGTTTACAAAATTCTATATGTCTGTCTCCTTTTGAAGTTATTATTCAATTCCCCTTAAATTGTTTTTCAACATTCGTTGCTACCTCCGTTGCTATGTAACTATACTTTCTGTACTTGGGTAAATTAATAATCATATCAGTGTCTTGACAAAATATTTAAATATTGTTAGTGTATGTTTGAAGCTGACTTTTTTCATTTTTTAAATTTTACCCAAAAAATTAAAATTTCTCTATATACGAGTATTTTAGACTGAAGTACAAATAAGGATCCATTCAGTTAATACTACCAAAAATATAATACTAAGAATGGCTCCATCCGATTTATAGGTACTATCAAAACACATAACAAAGAAAGGGCCCCATCCGATTTATACTAAAAGAACACATTAGAAAGAAAGAGTTGTCAGAGCTACAGGACAAACAAAAAACTTTTTTATCTGTACTACAATAAGACCGACTGAAATACAAAATGGATTAAAATTAACTGGGAAGAACACAAACAAAAAAGAACGCTATTTAAACAGGGCTGAAAGCAAGTACATTGACCCATCAGTATATCGACTTAAAAACATTTGCAGTTCTCTCTATATTTTATTTAACTAATCATCTTGCCATAGTTGCTATCAAAAAACCAGTGTAGTTGTTAATAAATACACATACTTGTAGTTGTTGAGGTACACTAGTTTTTTTCTTTATTGATAAGTAATTGAGTACATAATTGGACAAAAACAGTTTTTCAATAGAACAAATACCTATATAAATAATACAAAACGAATCACAAGTCACTAAAAGCAAAATAAACGGTTTTAAAGATTAAAACTAACTTTCCCGCATCTGTGGCCCTGAACAATATTCTATCATAAAATTGTTACTTGTATACACTTCGGGGGATGTAACGTGCTAACAAACCGAAATTTCTCCAAAAATAACCAAAAATTTAGTATCTCTAGTTTTATAGGACCCGCTGTACTCGCTCTAGTCAACTGAAAATCAATAGGGTACATCTGTGAGACACCTTGAACAATACTTATTCATAAAGTTGATCAATCTTATACTCTCTGGAGGCTGTATCGTGCTAACAACCTGAAAATTCTCCAAAAATGACAAAAATATCGGACTTAAAGTACTGTAGCACCGGTTGTATTGGCTCTGGTGAGCTGAAAATCAATAGGGTTCATCAGTGAGATGCCCTGAATAATATTCAATCATAAAATTGGTGACTTGTTGAACTCCGGAGGCTGTATCGTGCTAACAAACTGAAATTTCTCAAAAAACGACAAAATGTCGTACTTCAAGTACCATAGCACCCGTTGTACTGGCTCTGGTGAGCTGAAAATCAATAGGGTTCATCTGTGAAATGTCCTTAACAGTATTCCATCATAAAATTGGTGACTTATTGCACTCCGGAGGCTGTATAGTGCTAACAAGACTTGCAAGGAAAAGTGGCCGACGACAACGACGACGACGACGACATACACACAGGATTTTTTTTCTAAAAACCGTTTTTTCGTGTTGTTTTTGATGGATAACGTAAAAATAACTGAAAAAAAAATTTCAAATATCCAACTTTTTTGTGGGTAAACCAATACTTTTCTCGCATATTAGATAGGTTGGCGGAAAAGTAAAATGAAAAATAAAATGATTGTCATTTAGTGCAATGCAACAAGTTAACATATCTGGTATTCTAGACGTGAAAGTGTTCGAAATTCTTAATTTCATATAGTATGGAGTAGTAGAAGGTGTATCATACACAATATTTTTGATAGGGTATTTAAAGAAATCCAACTTGGTCAATTCTGGTGACCTAGCTGGCCAATTACAACAACCGCTTCTATCTTATTTCTCCAAAAATTTAGTATATCTGGATTCATAGGACCCGCTGTACTCGCTCTAGTCAACTGAAAATCGATAGGGTACATCTGTGAGACACCTTGAACAATATTCAATCATAAAATTGATTAATCGTATACTCTCTGGAGGCTGTATCGTGCTAACAATCTGAAAATTCTCCAAAAATGACAAAAATTTGGTACTCCTAGTACCACAGCACCCGTTGTACTGGTTCTGGTGAGTTGAATATCAATAGTTAGTTATATTTATAGTTCACGCAAGAGATATAGTGTCAACTTTAAAATTTCGGCTTATCCTTTGATTTGAATACTGTCATAGTCCAGTCAATATTGTAATTTAAAACTTCAACTAACAATCATTAAAACGTATTTAATAATTGACACTACCTTATATCTCGTTTTATTAACAAGAATTAGTAATATAATTTTAAAATAACATATTATTTGCCCCATATTTACTGAACTATAAGAATATTTTAGGATAGCAATTTTTTCGAACACGCACGTGTCGACCAGCGATAAGCAACGTTCACTATTTAGTTGGTAGGCTAGCATCAAGATAGAGTGTAGTGTGTGTAAGTGGTATTGGTAAAAATAAATATCAAAATATCAATACCTTTTAGAGTCTAGCTCCGCACCATAATTTAAAGGGGATATATCATTATATTTCAGCTATATATGTTTTCCGCGTACTATACCTTCTCGTATGCAATAATGCAACGTTGCAAGTATCACGGAATCTATTAAGAGGTCTTTCAAAAACTACCTTTTTTGGGTGATCTCTGTCGGGGTATTTTTGAGCATAAACTCTAGACGCTAGGAGACAATTTTCTAAACATTCTACAATGCAAAGTAGCATGTCGACTCTTTCGTTTAACGGGTACTGCTTCATATTTAGTAACAATTAAGTTTAAAACTAATACAAGATTGTTCAGATAATTAACAGATAAAAGTCATGAAATGACATTAAGTTGTATGCATCTTTTGTTTTAAAATCGATTCACCATTAAATGTAAGAAAATTGTAATTTGCGCGAAAACTATAATATCTAAGGATAAATACCCCTGTATCATTCGAAAGATGATTTTCAACATGGTTAATTATTAAAATATAGTGTTATGTTCAAAATAAGCCTCATATTAAATATTGAATGATCTAATAATGAAACTGTAAATTCTGAACACCCTGTAAAGATATGGTTAGTACTCAATCATGGAATATATTTAACGAATGCCCAACTTTTTTGACGTGAGAATAAATTTTTTAGAATAATGAGATACTGACATTTTTAAAACATCGCATTTTAAGAAAAGTCAACAAAGTCCGAAGACTTTGTACACTCCTCTTCTCTGTATTCCCGCAGAAACCACCGTTAAGCATTACTTCGCAGGTAGAGGATATAGATGCTGCTCTTCCATCAGTTAAATTAAGTCATTCCTTCTATACTTCTTGCCATGGTTTTCTTTTCCTCTCTTCCTTTCGATGAAACGCAAATACTTGAGGGACTTCGTGGCGAAGGTATTGGTCGCGTTCCAGGCAGCCCCTGATGACAGCATTGCTCCTACTAATGTCTCTGATTGGTCTCACGTTACAAGCTGGAACGTGGACACGCAAATAATACGTGTTCCAAGTCTTCAGTGACTCCGGAGCAGGATGGGCACTGCGGAGAATTAACTCGCTTGAAGCACAGAAAGCAGACATGCCTTGAAAGCATCTGTATCAGGTAGTAGTAGACCTCTCCATGATTTTTGTTCAGCCAAGCATCGATCTGTGGTATAAGACGATACGTCCATTTATTCAATTACGCCCTCTAGTGGTAGAAATATAAACTTATGAATAATATCCAGGATTTTTTGATGCCACTTTTGTTATAAATGTATTTGTCTTAATCAAATTATCGTTTAATTGGTTGAGTGAAAGTTATATACAAGAATTGAAGTAGAAACTATTAATAAAAAAACCCAAGTAACAGAAAACAATTTCAGGATACTCAACGTATATAACTAAAACTAAAATTTACTAGCATTTTTTATTCAAAATGTATCACTTTCACAAAATTTGACTGTACTAAAAATGTTTGTCCGTCAAGGCGGGTTGGTAGCTACTGGATTCCTGCTCCGGATTACACGCTTAATTACCAATTAGCCATACCTGCTAATTATCTTCGCGAAGAACGAACAGAAAATTCTGTTTCTTCCAACACTAATTCCATACCGCTGTTACGTTTTTTATTTGTTTGTTTTCCGTATAGTTCGTCAACATTTCAGTCTTTTTATTATTAATAAATTATAGACGATGCTCCAAAGAAAGCTTAATTGGTATTAGTGAATATTTTACAAGAAAAAATGGAAGATTAGACACATTTATAAGGAAATGTGCTGAGTACAGCAGCTACAAGTTTAATATTCAATTCAATTGGCAGTTCATACAATGGACAAATATTTATTTACTTGGACAAATATGTAACAGTAATGAAATTAACTGTCTCGACCCTTACTTCGTGGAATCTACTAATTTTAATGTTTTAAATGTAACTTACAGTTTCTAAATAATTCCATAATACATGGAAAAAATTTTAAAAACTCTAAGAAACAATTGTCAATTTTCTTAGAGTTTTTAAAATGTTTTCAATATATTATGGAATCATCTAGTAACAGTAAGTTTCATTTAAAACAGTAAAATGTAACGGTAAGTTGTTGTAAACTTGTGTTGAGTTTAACACGTTAACTAAATTTTATAACCCATACATAGACGATATCCTTGAATGAAAATAGCATTTGCTTAGTGTTTTAAATGAAACTTACTGTTACTAGCTAACTCCACAATATATTTAAAAAATGTTGAAAATTCTAAAAATTGATAATTGTTTCGATATTAAATATCATCGTCAGAATGACAGAAGTTACATTTCATTTGATGCCTACCTGATGTTTAATTATTTTTGGCCAGTCCAAAAAGTGACCTACCTTGTGATTGACTTAATATATAATAAAAAAAAGAAGGTATGATATTACAAAGGATGTATTGATATCTAGTTAGCCTAGACCAGTTCCATGCATAAACAAAATATTGTGTTACCATAGCAACGAACAATAAGTAATTAGAAGTGTCAGTGTAAAGTTTGACGTCAAAAAAGTAAACCAGAGTTACGAAATTTTGAAAATCGAAAAATTGGAGTATCGATAATCATCAAGTACCTGTATTTAAAAGGGTTACGACGTATGTAGATTTACGAAGATATGCTTAATACCCTTGGCAATCAATATCCTTCGTATGCGACCGTGAAAAATTGGACTGCAAGCTTCAAAAGAAGTAAATTTTCTATTAAAGATGATGACCAATCGGGAAGGCCAGTTTCTGTGTCAGTCCCCGAAAATATCGATGCAGTTTATGACATGATTTTATCAGACCGTCGAATTGGGCTAAAACGGATATCTGAAGCACTGAATATTTCATACGAACGCGTTCATCATATAGTTCACGTCAATTTGCTGCAAAATGGATCCCCAAATGTTTGAATGTTGACCAAAAGCGTGCAAGGGTAGAAGCATCGCGTTCGATCTGTGCTCGATTTGAAAACGATGTAGACTTCTTAAACCGAATTGTTACTATGGTTGAGACTTGGGTATATTTCCACGATCCAGAAACAAAGCAACAATCGATGGAATGGCGACACTCTGGTTCTCCAAGACCTAAGAAGATTCGCGTGCAAAAATCTGCTGGAAAAGTTCTTGCTTCAGGGATTGCCATGGAGTAATCATGATTGATTTTGTAGATAAGGGTAGATCAATAACTGGAGATTACTATTCAACATTACTGACCACTCAACGGGAAAAAATTAAAGAGAAAAGAGGGGGAAAGCTATCCAAAGGTGTTTTGTTTTTGCAGGACAACGCCCCTGCACACAAATCTCATGTTGCCATGCAAAAAATTCGTGATTTAGGGTTTTAATTACTAGAACATCCCCCTTATTAACCAGATTTGGCTCCGTTCGACTACCATCTCTTTCCTCAACTGAAAAAAAGTTTAAAAGGTTGTAAATTTTCTTCCAACCAGGAGGTAATAAAGGCTGTGGAGGTCTGGTTTGGAGAGCAAGAAGAAAGATCTAGAGACGTTGCAGGTTCGCTGTAATAAATGTATCCAATTAAGAGGAGAATATGTTGAGTAATAAAATATTTTGACATTGAAATTTTGTTTGGTTCTATAGTAGGCGAAGAATTTATCAATATATCCTCGTATATACCAGATTTCTTTAATGATGATATTTTTGTTTTTACATTTAACAATTTCGTACTTATGTTACTTTCTGTTTTAAAAGAAATCGTTGTATTTGACGCTAAAGATATTATTTTTTAAATATTATTAGAAATATTTCCGGCAAATGTAATGGTTTTATAAGTTTTTATTTATTTAGTTTGTTTACGAAATATTAGTTGTCATGCCACTTTTTCCTCTTTTTTATTAATTAGTTTATTTATCATATGTAATGGGTAACCGTTGGATGTTGCTATTTGTTTAATTGTGTTAATTTCTCTATCAAAATTACATTTGTTCCTAGGGACTGAAAATGCTCTATCTATCATTGAATTATATGCCGCTAGTTTTTGTGATATGGGATGATTGCAACTATATGGAATAGTCACATCAGTGTGTGTTGGTCTTCGGTAAATCGAATAATCAAGTACAGTGAATTTTTAAATCAAGAAAATTGATTGAACCATTTTCTTCAACTTCTAATGTGAATTTAATTTTTGGGTGTAAATTATTATTGTGGTTGAAAAATATATCTAATTGTCGTTCACTACCCATAAAACAAGCTAATATGTCATCTACTTATCTATACCAAAATAAAACATTTTTTGAAATATTACTTTCAAAGATTTTTTTTCCTAAATTGTCCATAAAAATATTTGCCAAAATATAGGGATTCCCATTGGTAAACCTTCATTTTGAATATCTATCTTATTGTCAAAAGTGAAATAATTCTGATTGATACATACATCAAATAAATTAAGTATATCTGAAATATCCCTGGATTAATATTTTTATCTTCTAGTAACTTTCTTACAAGTATTAGACATCCTTTAGGAGGAATTCTAGTGAACATATTGGTAACATCAAATGAAATAAGCTTGAAATCTTGCAAGTTGAATGCTTTTAATTTTTTGATCAGTTATATTGAATTTATAATTGAATATTCAGATGTATATCCGTAACTATAAAGTATATTGTTAAGTTTATTTGCCAATATATTATTGCGAGTATTAACATAAGAAACTACGGGTCTAATTGGTTTCGTTATTTTATGTAATTTAACGGTTCCATATAATTGTGGAGGATAAGGATCCTTATTTATGATGAACCTCTTTTCTAAATCACTGAAAAGATAATTTGAATTATTAATAATATCTCTAACATTATTAGAAAATTTTTTTGTTGGGTCTGCTCTAAGAACTTTTCATCGCTGGATTCTATAATGTTATATCTTTGAATTATAATCATTAGTTGTCAATATGGCAGTGGCGTTCCCCTTTTCAGAATTTGTAACTGTTAGGTTATTATCTTTTACTTTCTTTTTTATTAAATTTAAAACTGTAATGTCATATTTTGTTCGACGTTTAACTTTTTAAGGCTCAATATTTTTTATTAAATTGGCGGAACCAATTGGACCTGTAGTTTCTTATGTTAATACTCGTAATAATATACTGGCAAATAAACTACACAATATACTTTATAGTTACGGATATACATCTGAATATTCAATTAGAAATCCAATAGAACTAATCAGAAAAGTAAAAGCATTCAACTTGCAAGATAACTCCAAACTTATTTCATTTGATGTTACCATTATGTTCACTAAAATTCCTCCTAAATAATGTCTAATAGTTGTAAGAAAGTTACTAGAAGAAAAATATTAATCCAGGAATAATATCAGATATACTTAATTTGTTTGATGTATGTATTAATCAGAATTATTTCACTTTTGTTAATAAGATAGATATTCAAAATGAAGGTTTACCAATGGAAAGCCCTATATCGCCAATTTTGTCAAATATTTTTAAGGGCAATTTAGAAAGAAAAATCTTTGAAAGTAATATTTCAAAATTATTTTGGTATAGATATGTAGATGACATATCAGCTTGTTTTATGGGTAGTGAACGACAATTAGATGTATTTTTCAACCATATTAATAATTTACACCCATAAATTAAATTTACATTAGAAGTTGAAGAAAATAGTTCAATTAATTTTCTTGATTTAAAAATTCAAAGAGTTGATAATGTACTTGATTATTCGATTTACCGAAAACCAACACATACTGATGTGACTATTCCATGTAGTTCCAATCATCCCGTGTCACAACAACAAGCGGCATATAATTCAATTATACATAGAGCATTTTCAGTTCCTATGAACAAATGTTATTTTGATAGAGAGATTAACACAATTAAACAAATAGCAACATCCAACGGTTACCCATTACATTTGATAAATAAACTAAATAATAAAAAAGAGGAAAAAGTGGCATCACAACTAATATTTCCTAAGCAAACTAAATAAATAAAAACTTATGAAACCATTACATATGCAGGAAATATTTCTAATAATATTACAAAAATAATATCTTTAGCATCAAATACAACGATTTCTTTCTAAACAGAAAGTAATATAAGTACGAAATTGTTAAATGTAAAAACAAAAATATCACCATTAAAGAAATCTGGTATATATAAACTTAACCGTAAAGATCAACAGATATAGTTTTCCTGGTTTTCTATATCACTGCACAGTTATACTGATCTTAACACGTTAAGCCCCGCGTGACACAGATGTTGCGTCACGCATGTTGAGTGACATCAGACCGCGTGACCATGCGTTTGGTCACACAGCCAGAATTTCTAACGAGAGACGTGAGCCAACAAGTGCTCACGTTTATAGTGATATTCATATGGGAGTGAATTATATGCGGTCCGGGGAACACTACACTGCTTGCGGGTTCTGAAACTGACTTAAATTTTTGAAAATAACTTGTAAATTAAATAATTATTGTTTCATTTTATGTACTTATATAAAATAAATTGGGTTCTTTTGTATCTGCTTATGTTTTATTTGGTATAAAAAAGTAAACGAAAACAACCATAAACTTCTAATGAAGTATAAAAATAATTGGATATCTGAAAGAAATACTTACGCCAAAAAATAACTTGATTTTATACACATCGATATTTTGTTCTTGGGCACTTTCGTTGAGCTTCTAATCTTCCAATCTCAACTTTCATGTTTGAATAACATACGTAACATCTATTTCGTTTATCTTCCTCTAGTTTGTGTTCATTTGGCGCAACATTTATTTCGGTTCTTTCGCTAATTTTCAACAATTGGAGAGCAACTGCTTTTTTGAAGTCAGTGATGGAGATTTTATTTTGCGTTACTTCCTTATAAACAATAAACACATTTACCATGGCAGAACCAAAAATTAGTTCCATTGCTAACTTCCTGTACCATTTTGTGCCTCTTCTGAGACAATGTGAGTAGGATTTGATTTGGTCGGAAAGATCTATGTAAGCCTTATACTCATTGTAATCAACCACAACTTTTGGCTTTTCAATTTCTGCTCCCCGTTGTCGCAGTACTTTTCTTTCTTCTGTGTGCTTGGTGGTAAGCATAAGCACGTCTCTCTTTTATCTTTCCATTTTATCATTACTATACCATCTTCACTTTCACGCGCAAAACTTTCATTTTTTCCCAACTTTTTTTGTGTTACTTCAGTGCAGTTCAGTTTTCTATTGAACCTTACAGTACCCACAAGATGTGTCTGTCTTTTTGCTAGTTCTCTGGCAAGATGAACGCTTGTATAATAATTATCGGTGTATAGGGTTCGTCCACAATCCAGTAAATTTTCCATACGTGAAAACACTACGTTGAAAGGTGCATTTCCTATAGCACCATTTATCATTTCCACAGTATACTTTGATATTATATGTGTATCAATTTTGCAGACAAAGTTTGTATAATTTTATACCAAATTTATGTCTCTTATTCTTTATATATTGCTTGAATTTCAAGCGGCCACGAAATGGTACCATTGTTTCATCAATGCAGACGTTTATACCGGGAGTTATGACATCTTGAAAGCTTTCCACAAGGCTTTTCAATAATATCTAAGCTTTAATATTTGTAACATCTTATCTTTTTTTTTTCTTTTAACATATTTTAAGTCAATCACAAGGTAGGTCAGATCTTGGACTAGCCAAAAATAATTAATCATCAGGTAGGCATCAAATGAAATGTAACTTCTGTCATTCTGACGATGATATTGATTTATCGAAACAATTGTCATTTTTTTAGAATTTTCAACAATTTTCATTTTATTGTGGAATTAGCTAGAAACAGTAAGTTTAATTTAAAACACTAATATGAGTAGATTTCACTAAGTAAGGGTCGAGACAGTCAATTTCGTTAATAGCATTTGCTTATGTATTATTTATTTATTTATTTATAAACACCCCTTATCTTTTTTCTTATTATTGTTTTGTATCTAAATAACATCTTCTAGCTGATGCTTTCAGTCTTTTGGGCGGCAATTTAGGAATTAATCGGCAAATAATTCAGATACACCCATATATTGTAATTTGGAATGCTATTATTGGAAATTATTACGTTTATTGAAAAATCACGGCAACTAAAAAGGGGCCGTTTTCAACGATATTTCAGTATAAATGACTGAAATGGTCTGGTCATTACCATATTTGATTAAAAAAATGGCTGAAACTAAAATGTAGTACTATAGGCGGAAGCTCAGTTAGCAAAAATCCTATATAAATGATATACATCGTCTTTATTAACGTCTCGAGAATTCGGTAGCGCAATATACAGTGTGTTCCTGAAATATGTATTCACGTAATACAATTTCAGAACAAAAAGTTCGTATAAACATTATGTCATATTTGTAAGGTACATTATTCTAATCAAAAATAACAATTTATTACATTTTTCAGTTCAGTTATAATGTTCGGTGTTACCAGAGTTCAGTATTTCTTTGAACATTAAGATGGTAAACTTTTCAATTGAATTTTGGGAATGGTATCATGCACATGCACCAACACATTCCCGAAATTCAATTGAAAAGTTTACCATCTTAATGTTTGAAGGAAACAAAGGTTCCGGGCCAATAAAGAGCGTTTGTCCTCCTTTCCTGACAAGTGTATTGGCCTCTTCATTTCCTGTTTTTCCCGAGTTGCCAGGAACCCAGACTAAAGAGTCCCTGTTATTCTTGACTAATTCATCAAGTTTTCTTCGGCACTCTCATGCCAAATTTGAGTCGTTGACATGGGAGCTCAATGCTTTAATAGCTGTTTGACTATCAGAATGGATCGATATGTCACATTTCAGATAGTTTCTTTCTAGGTTCATTTCCACGCATCTTTCAATCGCAAGTATTTATGCCTGAAAGACGCTCGGGAAGGAGCCTAACGATAATGAGTATCTAGTGCCAGGCCCAAATACTCCAGCGCCTGCTCCAGTGGTCGTTTTTGAACCATCCGTATACCATCTAATTGTGTTTTCTTTGAGAGTTTGGATGGTGTATTTCCCTTCCCAGTCTCTCCTCATATTTAGCATCGTAGTGAAATTATTTTCGATACTTACTTTCTTGATCATTTCGTCACTGGGAAGATTCGCGGATGAAATGTATTTTGGTATAGAGGACCACGCTCCCTGATTTTTAATACTCTCATTGCATGAACCTTCCTTAGATATTCTAAGAATTGCCTCTTGGCTGCCTCGCCAGATGGAGAGGTGTGAGATCTGTAATCATCTCAAGTGCCCTAGTTGGACACGTTCTCATAGCTCCAGTGATACACACACAGGCGAGCCTTTGAACTTTGTCGAGGGTCTTCCTCGTGCTGTACTGACTTGCTTTTGTATGCCAAACTATTGCCGCATACGAATTAGAAATGCCTGTGGATATGGTGTACATACTAGATGTAAATTGAGTGAATGAAAACGACGAATACTCAGTGTGTATTAGTTTATTACTTTCAGGCTAAGCGCTTTCGGCTGTTAAGCCATTATCAAAGCCGTCCTATGAAAAATTACAAAGATTGTGAAATTTTGAAAAACAATTTAAAAAAGGTTGAACTTACGTCATTTAAAAAAGTAGTTGTCAAAGCCATCAAGTTGATTAAAAACAATACTCAAGATAGAATCATCGTTATGATTGAGTCATTGGAACAAAAACATTAAAATACCTTATTGTAAGGGTGTAAAATTATAATTCACATGATGTAAATTCACTCAAAATTAAAAAACTGAATTAAAACAGATGACAAGTTTGACATTAGAATTACGGTGGCTAATAAGCCAGCGCGCCGTAAAAACAAGTGCATGACAATACAACATATTTACACGACGAACACGAAATAAATGTAATATTCGGAGTTCCCTACAATTTTCAGTTCACTATAGAATTTTTTCATCTTTTCAATCATGCTTTTGATTCAGTGTTCGTCGTGTAAATATGTTGTATTGTCATGCACTTGTTTTTACGGCGCGCTGGCTTATTAGCCACCGTAATTCTAATGTCAAACTTGTCATCTGTTTTAATTCAGTTTTTTAATTTTGAGTGAATTTACATCATGTGAATTATAATTTTACACCCTTACAGTAAGGTATTTTAATGTTTTTGTTCCAATGACTCAATCATAACGATGATTCTATCTTGAGTATTTTTTTAATCAACTTGATGGCTTTGACAACTACTTTTTTAAATGACGTAAGTTCAACCTTTTTTAAATTGTTTTTCAAAATTTCACAATCTTTGTAATTTTTCATAGGACGGCTTTGATAATGGCTTAACAGCCGAAAGCGCTTAGCCTGAAAGTAATAAACTAATACACACTGAGTATTCGTCGTTTTCATTCACTCAGCATACGTAATTGCCGGTCTCACAATCGCGTACATCCATCGCAGTATTTTTGGGTTACAGCCCCCCCTCTTACCAGCTAGATTTCTGCACGCCATCAAAGCTCGTATTGTCTTGCTAGCAATTATTTCAACATGCGTATTCCACGGAAGCTCACTATCTAGGGTTATCCCTAGATATTTAACTTCTGATTTCCATTCTATGATTTCCCCGTTAAAGGATATGCGTTTCATGGCTGGAAATGTTCTTTTCCGGGTAAATGGAATTACTATGTTCTTATTTGGGTTATTGTTCATCCCAACTGACAAGCACCATTGCTCAATGATACTGGGGCCCTTTTGTAATAAATCACACAAAGTGCTCTCGAACTTGCCTCTGACTATTAGAACTATGTCATCAGCATAGCCGATATATTCGAAGCCGAGCTCCGTTAGTCTGTAGAGCAACTCATCTACTACGAGGCTCCATAGAAGGGGAGATAGCACTCCCCTTGAGGTGTCCCCCGAGTGGCTTTAGCTGAGGTGGTTTGATTCCTTACCTGTGTCTCAGCTATCCTCGTCGTCAACAACTCATACATCCATTTTACAATGGTTTTATTCACTCCTCGCCTTTTTAGTGCCTCTTTGACAGGTACATGTGTTGTCAAAGGTTCCAGATATATCCAGGAATGTGCACATTGCGATTTCTTTGTTGTTCAAAGATCTCTGGATGACTTCGGTCAGCTGATACAGAGCCGTCTTAGTTGATCAACCCGCTCTGTAGGCATGCTGACATTCCTGAAGTGGTATATTCTCCAGATTCTCTGTTCTAATGCAGTTATCCACTACTTTCTCCATCGTTTTGAGTAGGAACGATGTTAGACAGATGGGTCTAAAAGATCGGGGATCAGTCCCATCTTTTTTCCCTATTTTTGGTATGAAGGTTACCCTTGCCCTTCTCCATTTTCTAGATATTAGACCCAATGCTAGACTTCTTCTTGTGATCTTCAGCAGGTGAGGAAGAATCTCCTCTATCCCTTGTTGCAGGAGTGCTGGAAATATTACATCCACTCCTGGTGATTTATATGGTTGAAAGGTACTTATTGCCCATTCCAACCGTTGTCTGGTAAATATTTTCTTAGCAATGTCCTAATCTTCCTTGCGGAATTTTTTGGTGTAATTCATTGCTATTTCAATGCTTGTTGCTGGTTCACTACCTGGAAATTGGGTTCTAAGAAGAAGAATCGATCATTCCTCTTCACCTTCCGTGTTAGTTCGCCCATTTGACCAAGAAGTGACCTACCTTGTGATTGACTTAATACGTATTATAGATATTATAATATATGATTAATAATGAAATTAATTTAATAATAATTTTTTTAAGTTATTGTTTCCTTATACGACTAGCTCAATTTATCTTATAAAGTTTTGTAATTACCTGTTAGAATATTATAGCCGGGGCATGAAAAATCCTCTCTTTCTTGCGGTTAATAGCTCTTTAAAAACTCTATCGATATTGTGCTTCTATTATGTTTATATTGATGACCTAATTGCCACTACGATACGCCTATGGAGGTTAAATCATTCGCTTAGCGGGAATCGATTACGACAATTCGTCGTTCAACAGAGAGACTCGTAGAACATGGTAAATAGATACAAACGTTTTGGTTACGTACAATTTATTAAACAATAAACTTTGATGATCAAATGTATGTGTGTAGGGGAGAGTGGTCGAATATCGACCACTTAAGCAAAATTGTTCATACCTGTATATGTAATATATGTATAAAGACGCTTTGTATATGAAATTACCTCAAAAACTATAAGTAACGTTATGGCAAAAAAAGATAATGGAATAAATAATGTTTGTTCTTTTCTAATGTACAAAACTCATACCGGTACTTTTCTGGATAATATCGACCAGTCGGATAAAATCAACCATAAAGTCGGGTAATGTCAACCATATCGGGTAATATCAACCAAATTTTTTAAATTTAGTTTATTCAAAAAGTAAGGTTACAACAAACTTTTTAACATTTACTACAAACATAATCTTTAGCATTTTCAATGATTGTGCAATCTGCATGCGTCCACACGGCACATGAACGGCATCTCCACCATACTTCATTTGATTTTCCAAACTCTTGACAAACAGAACATATGTCGGCATTTGTAGAATTATCTTTCTTTTCGGGAACTATACGTCGTGAAGCTTTTTTCAGCTTCTCCTGTTTAATATCTTTTTGTTTTTCTAACTCCTTCAGTTTTTGTTGCTTTTTCTCTTCTTTATTTTCCAATTCCTCTTTTAATGGCGTTGAGGTCAGTATCTGGGAATGCTTGGTTTTTCGCGATTTGGTTCTAGTTGTTACTGTTGGCAAGGGTAGAAGTTCTGCAAAGCTTCTATTTTCCACGGGTAGCTAAAGTGTCGGATCATCATCGTCGGTCAATTCATCGTCTACAATTTCTTCAAGCTCTAATTCTGAAGATTCACTACCAAAGGAAGGTGTACGGTGACGTTTTGTCTTAGATGGTCCAGGGATAGGCGACGGAGCTTTTAATGGAGATGGTTGTTGAACTGTGGAGGTAGGTGATATAGGAAGTGCTCTTTTCATGGAAGGTGGATCGTGTTGTTTTATCTTAGATGGTCCAGGTACAGGATGCAGTGTTTTTTCTAATCGTGTTATTGCATTTGTTTCAGCAATTATCGGTTCTTGATTCTGCTCAGCATTTGGCGCTGGATCGACTAGTAAGGTACTGAACTCTTCATCACTGAATACAGATCGGTTAAATGGATAAATGCCAGTAGTTTCGAAAGCCTTGACCCCTTTTCTACAGCTGCAACTTTATTAAAAGCAGTTTTAAATAACTCCGCAATATCCGTTTGCAGAATCTTCTCGTGTTTTCTTGCTTTGATATATCTATCGCATTCTTGATTGTATGCACTCTTTAATGGTCCGAAAAAACCAACATCGAGCGGTTGCAACCGGTGTGAAGTGTGAGGCGGAACTGAAACAACTTTAATGCCATTATCTCTGCAATAATGATATGACCTTAAAGTTGAATGAGTGGAGTGGTTATCCATTAATAACAGGACCGGATCATCTTTACTAGCTTTTGTAAATTTTGCAAAATGTTGAAGCCAGTCTTCAAAAATCTCCTCAGTAATCCATCCAGACTTAGAGCACCTATATACAGCACCAGTTGGCCCGTTTCTTTCTAGAGCTTCTTTCATTCTCTTTCGTTTGAAAATAAACATCGGTGGAACAAACGAACCTGCAGCACTCATCGCTACAACAACAGTTACAAGTTGGCCCCTCTCACCACTTGTGACAGCTCCTATCTGTTTTTGACCTTTCTGGGCAATAATGCGGCTTGGCACGTGAACGTTACTAATCCCTGTTTCGTCTACATTGAAGATGCGATGAGCTTCAAAAGTGTGTTCAGAGTAGAGCTTATCTAAATTATCATAAAATATCGTAACTTCATCTTTATTGAATGCCAACACACGGCTCAGACTTGTGGCTTCCGGTTTACGGCAGCTCAATGTCGGGTTGCGCCGCATAAATGCATAGAACCAATCTTTTCCACACATTGCTTTCTTTTTATTAAAAGTGTTTTTTATTTTATTGGTTTGTGCAAATTCAAATGCAAGTTTTCTTATGGACGAAGATGTTAGTCCATAAAAGAGGCGAGAGAGGTTTATAACATGTTTTGCGAGATCTTCTTCTTGCTGAACAGTAAAAACAGATTTTCTGCCCATTTTGTACTTTTTTGTAGCGAAGCGACCTTTTAAACGGTCTTGTAATGTTCCATATGGAATATTGAACATTTGTGCCGTTTTTCGTATGGAAGCAACTTTGTCATGTATTGTCTTAAGCGCACGTTCCATATCCTTTTCAGACCACGAAGCGCGAGAAGTTTTGCGTGTATACTTTTGACGAGGCATCTGTAAAAGAATAAACGCCATTGGTACAATATCGATCACAGTAGGAAAATATCGATCACCCCGGTTGACATTAGCCGACTGCACGTGGTAGACAAAAAAGATGAATTACAAAAAAAATCTGTGAAAATGTAACGATAATTCATCACACATAATAAGCACATACATATCTAATTACCTTACTGCACAAAAATCAAAGCTACAATCAAATTAAATCATTACTTACTTTCGTATCGGTGTCACAAATATTATAAGGAATAAGGCAAAATTTAACATCAAGCATTCCCTACGGTCAAACATCGACTAAGTGCGTAGGTGACTGTATACATAGTAAATACCATACCAGCGCATGCGGTCTCGCTCTATTAAGAAGTTGAAAAGCTTCAAGAATTGGGTAGGGGTGTGTGATCGATATTGGACAGCGGTTGATATTCGACCACTCTCCCCTAAATAATGATGGAATGAAAATGAATAAATCCATATACAATAAGGTGAGTATCTTACAAGCTATATATTACTTAGTTCAATGTTTTAATTTCTTTTAACCTATAAATTATTGTAGTTATACTTTGTTTGTCTTTCAGACTTATTATTCGACTCAATGGTACCATGAGAAAGTATGACTTTTTTATAATTGATCAATTATATTTTACTATCACTGACCTTTAAGTTGCCGCACACAAACTGCTACACTCTAGTTGACGAAAACCAACTGATGAGGTTCCCCGTGGAATAAAAGGATCGTTGTACAAATGCTTCCTTGGATGGTAGACTCTCAGTTATTCTTAGGTGAGTACAAATTCACTTACTCTTAATACGTTTCGTGGATGCTAATTTTGTTTCTTCTTTGGGCTATTTAATTATACTCGGCGTGAAGAATGTTATCAATAGTTAGATATATTGTTTTTAATGTTTATTTTTATTGTTTAAGGACTTTTTAAAGGAGTTTTAAATACTTTTTTATGATTTTTAACGATGCGTCTCCTCATACATCCTTTTCAAAACCACGCTTCTCACCCACCTTCTTTTGTCTCCAAAATCAACAAACTTTTTTCGCATCTGTTGCTAAATACTTTCATGTATGCCTTGATCTCACATGTTTATTTTGACGTTCAAAAGTATTTCACTAATTTAATAATTTTAAGCAATATCACTTGTTGAAACATATAATTTAAGTCTGTGTATTTAATTTTTGATTGTTTTCAATTGTCTTAGCCGTTAAAATCGTTCATATTCGTTAAAATGTTGAGTAATGTGTTCATATTGAAAATATTTTTAATTACAAATCTACAGTCTAAATTTAGATTAAAATGTGTGTGAGTCCTTGTTAAATATTCACTTAATCTAATTTTACAATTGATATCAATAAACTATTCCTAGATGGTATTTTTCGTTCCTCGCAAAATTAATATTATTTACAAATAAATCATCTCACACGTTTTACGAGTTTCATGTTCTGCTCTCTCTGTCGCAAGCGTTTGTCGCCGGCGTTATGTCGCTGTAGCATTTTGACACTTATGGCATCAAGAATTCTAACCAAACATATTTTGTAAATATTAAATCATAACATCGAATATTTATTGTCCTTCGCATTGTTGAATATTGTTATTGTTTGATATTTCTTTCAGATTATGGATTCATGGAATTTCTTTGAAGATATTTTGTAGTGGTGGATGATGTTTATTTAATGGTTCAAATACTTTTGTTTATAATCAAAGGTAATGTTTCCTTTTGTTTCATTATAAGTTAAAAGGTTTTTTTTAAATCACACAAAGGCTGTCTTAGTGGATTGAAATGAAAGTATTTATAATAAACTAGAGAATATAAATAAATTAAATAACTCATTCTTAACTTTTTAATAAAGTATGATCTAGACCATTACTATTTCAGTATTTCATAATGACTCTATCTTATAATAATATTTATATCTCATTTATCCATTATAATATATACCTATATCGAGGACGAAACTTTTGGAGTAAACAATATTGGGAAAGGTACAATGACTTAGGTCAAGTGCCCGGGCTGTTGAGTACAACCCAAACGAGTCAATGATTGAATGAAAGAGTGTCTGCAGTCATGCGCGTCATGACAGAGAGATAGAGAGAGAGAGAGAGAGAGAAAAAGCGAGAAAGAGCAGAGACAAAAAGAGGGAGAGGGCAAAGTCGAGATGTCATGACGCGAATGGCGAGCGGTCACTCTTAATTCGCTAATTTGTTCGGAAGTCGTAGAGATTTACAAAATGCTGCAATTATCTTCACTGATGAAAATTCTGACGTCGCTGGTGTTTTGCTACTGTATATTTTATGGATTTAAAAAAATATGAATAACTTTCGATGCCAAGCATTTCTTAAGTCTACAAGTGAAAAAACACTGTCAGCTCGGATTCATTGACACACACACTGGATGCTACTTCAGAACATATAAAAAGAGTTTATTCACAAGTTCATTTGTGGATGGGACATCAAATGTTGATGAAGAATGGGGATGGAAAGATAACGATGAACATATTAGTACCAATTACGATTAATCAACCACCAGTTTATGAAAATTTAATAAAATTGATGTAAAACAGGATGTGGCTTTGCTTGTGGTGGTATAAAAAGTGGCTTAAACTGTTAACATTATAAAGGAGTCAGTTTCTTGAAATTTTGTGGTGCTGATCAAGAATTTGAAGTCCATTTAAGTGAATTGGCTCTAATTTTAGAGATATATTATCAAAATATGATAAGATAGAGAAAAATATCAATTTAATCGACCAATGGCCCTTATAAGCAACTTTTAGTAGAAAATATTAAAGTGGTTTCAAAAAAAGAGAAACGAAAAAATAATGAAATTCATTTATTGATTAGGTATAACAGCAAAGAAATAATTTAATTTAAAAAATTACATCTAATTCGTAGGAAAGAAGCTCTTTTTGTAGGATTTTTTTTATGAGAACCGTCAGGTACATCACGTTGGAGACAACAATAGTCTGCCATCATATGATGATCCCATCTGCCCTGATACCTTACCTCCATCTCCTTTATATCCTGGTGGAACCGTTCCCCTTGTTCCTCACTGAAATTGTCAAGATTGTCGGGAAATTTATCCAAGTGGCTGTGAAGAAAGTGTACTTTAATACTCATATTAGTACTCAAGTTTTTAAAGTTTAATAACATCTGTTGCACTAATTCCTCGTAATTGTCCGCTTTGTGATTACCCAAGAAATTTTTAACTACCATAACAGAGCTACATGTAGCAGCAGCTTCAAGTGTCGTCATGTGATTTGTAAAATTAGAGTCCTTAATAAGTTTGCGAATTTGAGGGCCATCAAAAATACCCGCTTTTAGCTTTTTCATACTTAGCCTAAGAAACGATCTACAAATGTATTTGAAGCACTCGTCATCTTTACTCAAAGCCTTAACAAATTGTTTCATTAGTCCTAACTTGATGTGGAGCAGTGGGAGAAGATTTTTTCACGGTCAACCTATGGTTCGTTTATGACATTTGCTGTTCCTACAGTCATATTTTGTCTTATTGGCCAATTAACCATATTCCAATGATCTTGCTTCGCCCTACTACTACTATCCCACAAGCAGATATAACAAGGGTATTTTGTGTACCCACCTTGCTACCCAAGCAAGAAGTTGACCATTTTTAGATCAACACAAATGGAAAACTGATGTTCTTCATAGGATAGTTTCTGTAATACCAACTTTATGTTTTGATATTCTTCCTTAAGTTTTGTTGAAAGGGCGGTAGGAATTGACGCATATCGGTTGGCATTGTGTAGCAAAACACACTTTAAGCTTCTACTTGAACTGTCTATGAATAGTCGCCAATCACCTGGAACAAATTGTATTCTCATTTGACGAGAAAGTCCGGGAATGTTGTTGCAATAAATAAAATCTTCATCTTGGCTAAAGTAAGGAACAAGTTTCACCTCTCGTGTTCTATAAATGGTTATTTCTATATCTGGTTGTAGACAGTTTTTTTCTTTTAATCTGGATGCCTGAAGTTCAGATGCTTGCTTTGATAGACCGAGATCCCGTATCAGGTCATTCAGTTCTTCTTGAGAGAACTGCTGTAGTATTGATGCTCATATTCACTTCCACTGCTACTATACTGGTCCTTAATTTCTTCTTCTTCTTCCGCCATCAGAACATCTGGCAGCGTTGTATATATTGGTACGGGAATCTCTTCGCTATGTGGCACAGGTCTTCGTGCTGATTCTAAATCAGGATATTCCCATTTTTCTTTCTTGTATTTGTTAAAACCTTTTACATTAACTAAACAAAAATAACAATCATCATGGTGGTTTTTAGGTTTTCTCCACACCATGGGTACACCAAATTTCAAACTTTTTCTTCTTTCGTTTGACCACTGTCGTAAACATTATGCACACTATATGGGGAGCCCAGGACTTGTCTTGGTCTCCAAGCTGTACGCCGAAATAAGCTTGATAAGCTTGTCTAACAAAATCTGTGATATTTTTTCTTTGTTTCGCTACAGTATATTCGCCACAAATGTAGCAGAAGACATTAGGGCTGTTCAAACAGCTTCTGCGTGAAGAACTCATTCCTCTCAAAAAAGAGTAACTTTAGTTAAAAATATAGGTACAAATATTCGTCACATGTACTCCCACCTTCCACTTGACGTCTATTAAATTTAAATAACTTCACTAGGTAGGCAATAAGAACTAAATACGCATAATACGTAAGAAAAGCACAATAACCGCGTCGCTAAGTCTTAGTAGAACAACTGCTTACGCTGAACTGACAGTTAAAATCAAAAGACACAAGACAAACAAGTGCACGCACTGATCACGTGATCAACAGTCGGCACGTGGTACGCTCACTAAACAGGGTCGAACTCTCGTTTCTGCGTAAATTTCTTGTTCGTAAATTATTCTTAAAAAATAAAAAGCATATGCTATAGCTAAATTCCTTAAAAAATTATGTATCCATTACCTCAAAAACTAGAGCCAATTTGGAAAAACTGCTTTTATTTTTGAATTCAGCAGACCTGAATTACCCTAAATTCGTTCAAATATACTTGGCAACAAATTTTTTTTTAAATTTTGTAGGTCGGTGAATCGTTGTTACAAAATATATAATTCTATAAAATTTGTAATTATTTTTCAGAATTTTTAATAAATCATTTTCCATTAAACTTTGTATTATTTAACGATTTTTCCATTCTATTTTTTGAAATTTCAGGTATTTTGAAATTAATTATAACACATTAGTGTTTTTAAATGAAACTCAAGGTCTCTAGTTAATTCCACAATATAATACAAGTTATTGAAAATTCTAAGAAATTGACAATTGTTTCGATAAATCAATATCATCGTCAGAATGACAGAAGTTACATTTCATTTTATGCCTACCTGATGTTTAGTAGTTATATTTTTTTGGCTAGACCAAGAAGTAACCTAACTTGTGATTGGCTTAATATATGTTTATAGAAAAAAGAAGAAGATGTGATATTACAAATATTGAAGCTTAGATATTATCCCTATGGTGATATCCTGGATATCATTTTTCCAATTAAGATCAGTATAACTGTGCAATGATATAGAAAACCAGGAAAACTATATCTGCTGATCTTTACAATTATCACTTAAGAAGACAGTTTATTAGTGGAGAATTCCCTAGATTCAACTGTTCATTGACAACTTCATATTGTGGGTTTCTTAAATGTCTTCTAATTTCCAGTTCTTCAAGGAAATCCAGTTCTTGTTTCTTTTCACAAATATGCAGCACTTCTAGTTCTGTGTTAGGTGTCAATGAATGATTGGTGTCAAGTAAATGTTTTGCGTAGTGAGATTTATCTGGTTGTTTTAATCTGTAAGCTCGTAAGTGCTCACTGTCTTCTTAAGTGATAATTGTAAAGATCAGCAGATATAGTTTTCCTGGTTTTCTATATCATTGCACAGTTATACTGATCTTAATTGGAAAAATGATATCCAGGATATCACCATAGGGCTAATAATATCTAAGCTTCAATATTTGTAATATCACATCTTCTTCTTTTTTCTATAAACATATATTAAGCCAATCACAAGTTAGGTTACTTCTTGGTCTAGCCAAAAAAATATAACTACTAAACATCAGGTAGGCATAAAATGAAATGTAACTTCTGTCATTCTGACGATGATATTGATTTATCGAAACAATTGTCAATTTCTTAGAATTTTCAATAACTTGTATTATATTGTGGAATTAACTAGAGACCTTGAGTTTCATTTAAAAACACTAATATGAGCATATTCCACGAAGTAAGGGTCGAGACAGTCAATTTAATTATAACACATTTTATATTTCCAGAAATTTTGTATAAGTAACCTCAAAGACGACTAAGGCTTTTTTGTACTTTCTTCAAAAAAAAATCCGATAATTGTATTTTTTTGAGATTTCTAGAATTTTATTATTATTAGTATTAGTATTATCGTGCAGTGGAGTTCTCTCAAACTGTGGACCTGTGTAGTATATACTATTTTTCTTAATACCCGATTGAAAGAATCTAGTGGAGTTTAAGATTGACTAGCTAGCCTCTGCTGCATCATTGTCAATGCATGAATTAATTACTTTCGGACATCTTAATGTAATAAACTGCTATTACGATACTCTCACAACTCATTGTACTTTGTTATTCCCATATTGTCGAGTTTTTTTTTAAATTTTGTAGGTCGGTGAATCGTTGTTACAAAATATATAATTCTATAAAATTTGTAATTATTTTTCAGAATTTTTAATAAATCATTTTCCATTAAACTTTGTATTATTTAACGATTTTTCCATTCTATTTTTTGAAATTTCAGCTATTTTGAAATTAATTATAACACATTTTATATTTCCAGAAATTTTGTATAAGTAACCTCAAAGACGACTAAGGCTTTTTTGTACTTTCTTCAAAAAAAAATCCGATAATTGTATTTTTTTGAGATTTCTAGAATTTTATTATTATTAGTATTAGTATTATCGTGCAGTGGAGTTCTCTCAAACTGTGGACCTGTGTAGTATATACTATTTTTCTTAATACCCGATTGAAAGAATCTAGTGGAGTTTAAGATTGACTAGCTAGCCTCTGCTGCATCATTGTCAATGCATGAATTAATTACTTTCGGACATCTTAATGTAATAAACTGCTATTACGATACTCTCACAACTCATTGTACTTTGTTATTCCCATATTGTCGAGTTTTCTTATTTACACATCATTGAATATAACCTCATGATTATTAGCATTATAAAGTCATAACATATCATGAAAACTCGCGTTTATATAAGTTTGAAATATGATGAAAATCACCCGCCACACGCCACATCTACATATCTATTCCCCTCATACATAATGCTAGTTGTTAATTACAGACTAAAATTATGTGATGCCAGTCGAAACTTGAGTCTCGTTACTAGATTTCTTCTTTTCTTACTCTCATACAACGTTATTTTATGTTGATAAACTCTGATGCTAATAATTCTTAGGATTAGCAGTAGCGTAGCCTCTCAAACAAAAATAAATATAATCATTAGCATCTTCAAGGGAGAGAGAATTTGGAAATGCCAGTTGCGGAACTATGTTCCTTGGAGATATACTTCTGGCGTGTTTAGGAAGAATAGGGAACTTTTTACAATGACACGAAGTTGGCTGTAACCATTAGTACTGGGTGGCCCACTAAGAATGGACGCCGGTCATATCTCGGGAACGGATAATCGTATAATTTCTGTAAAAAAAATTTAATAGGTAAATTGGCCAAGGCAAATTGCTGGAAACGGGCGTTTTCTCAAAAAATATGCAAAGATATATTTTAAATAATGCCTTCGTAAACACCGGAAAATTTGTGACATTTTTTGTTTGAGGTATTTTATTCTATTTTATAAAATGTAGTGGCAAGGGAACGTCAAATATGTTCTTATTTAAATGGCAATAACTCCAGTATGAGTTGACGAATTTTAACAAACTAGGTATTGTTTAAATCCGCTCTCATTACTTAATAATCTGCTGTGTAAATTGTTTCCGAATAAATTTTCGTGTAGTACATGAAGGGCGAAGTTTGACATTACAACAGTTAGTACACATTATCCTGAAAATTTTTATTACTACAGTTGAAAAAACGTTTATTTCCAGTAATTTCCCTTCGCCGGCCGATTTACCTATTAAAGTGTTTTTCTGAAATTGTACGATTATGACCGGCTTCCATTTTTAGTGGGCCACTCAGTACATAAGTACACTCACGTGGTTTTTTATTGATCAGACATTTCGTTTTTTGTTGCATTTATTTCAATCGAAATACCATCTTGATGTAATTCCGTGTTTCTGAATATCCCACATAATTTGGGCTAGGTGTTTCTGACGGATCAACAGTTACTCACAAGATTATTATAATATTTTCGAAACTAGAACAAAAATTCATAGGGTTTTACATAAAATTGAATATAAAATGAAGCAGATTTGGAAGAACTTGACTTTCATTTAATTTTATGGGGTTTTTCAACATGTTGGGTGAAAACTAATAGCCTTGTTATATAAGGTAAAGTCATGTACTGGGTATATTAACTGGTTCTATTAGTTATGATTTTTTAAGTTTAACTTATCATCCCTTAACTGTTAGCTGTTCTGATGTCACTTAGGAAAAATTATAGAGACCATGATCCAAGCGTTTCTGCGTAATTTAAAGAAAAACTTACCTAAATTAGTAGTAATTTATTACTAAGTATTAGTAGTAGTAAGTAATTAACTTAAGTAATTACTAATTAATAATAGAATACTTATGTACACTATATACCGGGGTTTGAAACAGAATGACATGTATGTTTCGTTTGTAGACACTTCAAAGTAATTGATGTAAAAAATTCTAAACCTTCTTTATGGACTTTTTTTGGACTACTCAATGCTATACACTTTTAATAATAAGTAGTGCGTTCCTTGAAGTAATGTTTCCTTGGATGACTCTTTCGACTGTTTCCTTTCTTCTACTAGAAATAGTAGGGGAAAGTACCCTACAGTGAGATATGTGTTGTATATCTCTGATAAACTGTATTGGGCGAAAACGCTGTACAACAAACTTACAACTTTGATCCATTTCCCCATCTCCCCAGTTGAATGGTAGTCTTGAAAGAGACAGTTACGTTCTATTACTGTGAGTGTAAAACTGGCGAAAATATCTTTCGTCTCTGGTTACATTGGTAATTTTATTATGTCGAAATAGCTTTGTAGCAAATATTTTTACTTACAAACTTTCGAGTTAATGTTTAAGGTTATAGACATATATTATGTTTTCAATAGAATATTACATTTTCCAACAGTGGGACAAAGTTGACTGCCCTTTACTGTCTCACAGTAGGACTCAAGTAAATCAATGGTAAATATCAGGATAATTTTAGTTTCAGCGTAAAGAAAATGGATAAAGCAACAAGAAAACTAAATAAACATGACACACATGTGATGAGGGAAGCAGTAGCTATGGTGATAGAAGGACAGCCACTAATTCCAGGTTTTACAATGTCAAGTTATCCGGAGGTTAACAAATAACCCTTGGTTATCTCAAAACAAGTGTTTCACATTATGCAGTCAAGGGTTCAAGTTATAGTTAACTCTCAGAATATTTAACCACCAGAAAATTTAGTAGTAATGAGAATAACACGGAGATTTTAACCTAACAATTGAATTAAAGTTGTTGCATTTGTTTGTTTATTTTTTTGGGTTTCTTGTATTTTATTAAAATACTTCAAAATGAATGATTATGAAGTAAATACTTATAGTGTGATGAGGAACCAAGAAGACCTACAAGAATAAGGCCCAGATACAATTATTTCGAAGAGTATTTCAATATCGATTTCTACAATAGATTTAGATTGTCAACGAGAACCGTCGGGAATCTGTTAGAAGAAATTAAAGATCATATTTCTTGAATACCTTTGTCACTATCAAAAATACTTGGAAGACCTATGGTTTGATCTGCTACTACGTATATCAATTATGACATTAAGCCGGGTACTCACTGACGAACTGCAACTGTAACTGCAACCATTACAGCAACCAAATTCCCTAGTGTAGACGCGTTGCGAATCAGGTACGGGAGCCCACGTAGAACCGCTCGTAGCAAGCCGCCAGTTGTCGATTTTCAGGACGAACACAAAAAGATTCTCAGCATAGAGAAATAAACATATAAGAGAGTGTTCGTTCCCATATAAAAAGCTGGCATCGCGTCGATCTCAGCGCACCCCTTGCGGGAACAGCACTAACAAAACATGTAAATCAGAGGAAACCTACAGTTGTATAAATACAGAATATAAACATATACTTAGCGAAAACTAAAATTAAAAATGGCACACTAGCTTGAATATTAAATAATGTTTTAAATTGGTGACACAAAACTTGAAAAAACTATTATTATCTATATCATTCATTTACCATACAGTTACATATTATTATTATTAATCACAAAATTACATATTTCTACTGAAATTACAGCATTATACTTAAGAAAGTTTATCCAATATTACATCAAATATTTTAATAAAAAGCATTTAAAAAGTAGATTCCCCTTTACATGAAGACAGGAACAGGTCTGACACAAAAAAAAATTAAACGCAGTACATTGTTACGAAAAAATAATTATTATTTTTGTTTGTTAGTCCTCTTAACATCATTATAATATTTTTTAATTAATAAGGGGACACAAACTTTTATGAGTTGAGAAAATACGTATGATTTATGTTCTCGACAAGTGAATCAATCAAAATTTATATGACTTTTTGCAAAGAGTTCGTTTGTCATTAGCCACATCCAAAGTCAATTGTTCTTTTAAAGCTATTTCATCAAATGAGAGGACACAATTGTTATCTATCAGCTTCATTTTGACAACCCTTTCTTTACTTTAAGCCTATCAAAAACTGCTTTATTAATTCCAGTTTCAAATGGCACTGATCTTAGAAGTGACTGTAAAGTAGATTTACTGGGCAAAGTTATAAAACGTTTTAAAAAAGTGTATGCTCGTGGTCCCTTCTTATAAATGACTAATGAAAGGGCCTTATCCGTTATTGACCATGAAGGTTTATGTTTCTTAGAGTTAGCAGTACTACTTTTTAAAAAATCCATGCCTGCTGGATCTAATTTTGAATTAAAATTTTGAAATAACTTTGATTCTGACAATTCAACTGCTTTTTTAATTTTGTTATTACTACTGATAAGTGCCTTTTTTAATCTACAAATTCTATGTCTCTGATCTTTATCAATGCAATACATTTTCTTCTTCTTGGGAGATAAATTACTGACCCTAGCTTCGTTTATTTTACTTAAAATACTAGATTCCAAACATTTTTTTTTAGGCAAAGGTTCAAATTCAGTTTCTTTAAGACTATCATTATTGTTACAAAAAATAAGCTTTCTTTTTACGGGCAATACTGTATTTTCAAAAGCTTGAGTTTTATTATTATTATCTTCAATTACTTTTGGTGCTGTATGATAGAAGGGTTGCAAAGGAAAAGCAAATTTATTAAGTCTTTTGCGTAATGAATTTGTAAATGCCTTATCATCAAAATGATCTTCACACAACCTTTCATCTTTGGATGTATAAGGAATTTCTAAAATTTTGTACCACTGTTCCCTTTGATTAATGTCAGATGGAAATTTGAAAAATGTTTTGTTATTAAACTCCAAATTGCGAAGCAGCCAAAAATATGTATTATTACAATTTTTTGATATACAACTACGACGAATTTTACCTGGTGGTGACATTTTAAAGGTTCACTTACTTTTATTTACTTTATTAAAACTAAATCCTAAATAAATTAAAAAATACTCACTTTTGTATTGTCTTCTTTTTCGGAATTGTTATTTTTGACACTGTCACTTTGCATTTGACAAACAGAAACCAGATTCACACCAACCAATGTAAGATTGGTTTTGTATATTTTCATTTTTAATGACGTAAAAGTTAATATACTATGATATTTTATAATATGTATCCACATTAAAGGTGATGTTTTGAAATGTATTGAAATTAATGATATTTTGTTCTATTTTGTTTATGTAAAACAGTCTTGTAGTTCGCGAAAGTAGAGACTCCATGCGCGGGGAACTTGCGCAGAAACGTTGTGCCACATACCGCCTATGCCTCAAACTGTCTCTTACATTATTATTTGTCTATGATTCTCAGTTGGTTCGTGGACGTTGATGTAGGAGATTTGATCGTGTGTACGCCCGTTAGTTTCGCAATTAAGAAGGAATATGAGCACGTGGAATGAAGAAAAGGTTTTTGAATTAATTGAAAATTACAAAAAGATGCCTGTAATACGGAATTCAAAAAATAAAGAATATTACAAAAAACATTTGAAAGAAGATGCTTGGGCTGAAATAGGTTCTGTAATGGGCACAACAGAAGATATCTGCAAGAAAAAGATGGTCACTATCTTGGCGTCTTGGAGAAGGGAGAAAGCAAAAGAGAATAAAAATCGTGGAACTGGAAAAGGTAATTATTATTTTACAATAAATTTATAAATAATTAGTTGGGTTGAGATGAGTTTTTTGCTTATTCATTGTGATTGCTGCTGAAGTAATATTTTCTTTTCACAGGAAGAGACGAAGTATACGAAAGCAAGTGGTTTGTTTATAATGCTCTTGATTTTTTGAAGGACAGAGATACGCCACAAAAAGGAATGACAACAAAGGTATTCATTGTTTTAATTTTTATGCGTAATTTTTATTTTCCTTTACATTGTAGTTAAAAAGTACACCACATTTACCACAAAACTGATTTAGGGTAACATTTTGGAGTTATTGCGATGATTAAGCTTATTTTCAAATATTTCACCGAGTATCTTGTTCAGCAAATTTTATACATAAACATTTTGGCAGAGTAATGAAAAATAAATTCATTTTGTTTATTGCAATATTTTCATAAAATCAAGTTTTTAGCAAAAAATATACAAGGTGAGATCTTATTTTTGCAATAATTTAAAATTTTATGCGTAATGGTTTTGCCATGACAACTTTCCTTCGTTCATGAAGTAGTCTGCTAGTTCTTCGCGATTTTCTTTGAAATGTTTTGCAGACCTACGTAGAATAACAGGTATAGGTAAAAACGAATTCATACTTTTAATATCGTCTCTCCACCTACCCGGTGTTATTTCACCAGTGACATTATTTTCAGTGTCCATAGCACCAGGTGGTGTATAAACGGATTTCAAACAGATATGTCTTAAAAAGTTATGTAAATATATTGTAGCTATGGAAATAATTTGTGCCTTTTCGGGTTGCAGTAACATTGGCTTCCGAAATACTCTAAATACTGTAGATAGTATCCCAAAACCATTTTCAACCACCCTACGGGCTCTCGATAGACGGTAGTTGAAAATTCGTTGTCTAGATCCTTTTGGATGTATTCCTACATAGGGTTTCATAATATTTTCAGTCATAGCAAAAGCTGACTCGACAAGAAAAATATAAGGAATTTTCCGCACTCGATTTTCTAATGCTCTAGGAAGGGGTATTCCCAATTTTTTCTCCTCAATCATCGTATTTAGACTACAACCATTCATTACGCCACCGTCTGAAATTCTTCCCCGAGCGCCAATGTTTACATACAAAAAAATATAGTCGGCATCTACTAAAGCAAGTAACACAATGCTGGAATGTGACTTATAATTATAAAATTCTGTTCCGCTGTTGAATGGACACTGTAGTAAAATATGTTTTCCATCCAATGCTCCAATTGCATGAGGAAAATTCCACAGTTTCTTGAAATCATTCTCTATCTTCATCCATTCTTCGGAACTGGTTGGTATCTAACAAATTATCTTATGTAATTCTTTTAGGATGATACAAATAATGAAGAAACTAACACAGCAGATGAAAATACAGAAATAAATACAATATCACAACCTGCACGAAAGAAATCAAAACCAGATGAGAAGATGCAAATGCTTAAGGAGGCTTTTGGTATATTAAAGTCTACTGCTGAAAAATCAGCCCTTACTCCCCCACCCCATAAGAAAATCTCGAATTAAGATCATTTTTCAAAAGCTTAAAAATTGGAACAAGCACGCCTTGAACTTGGTACAGCAAGATATATTACAAGTTATTTTTCGTGCTGACCAAGGCTATTACGAATCTGCGCAACAGTACGGTAATTTATCTCAACCGACCTCTTACCAGCAAACCTACGCTCATTCACAACCTGTAAATGAAACAACTGGAACCTCAACTTGTACCACAGATCACTCATACTTCCTGTCACAGCATCACATTCAGGTCATTTAGTTCAAAACTACAGTAGTTACCAAGAGGGGGCCACTACATCTTCAATAAGTGTAACATCATCCCCTCCACTTGGAAGCCCAAATTTACAAACATACGTAACTTCCTCTCCGCATTCAGATTCACAATCAGTTCAACAGTACATCCATCAACAGAGAGCAACTCAACCTCTTCAACGGGAAATACCAGTTTCTTCTCCACTTGGAAGTCCAGGTTCACAGTACTCTGATATACAAGATCTAATTTAGACATTTATTATATAATACTGTTATTTTAAGAGACAGTCAATATTTGTATTTACCTACTCACATTTTTCATTTACTTACCTTTACGTGTTCTTTTAATCCATCGATAATTGCTTAGCTGACCTCTGGAATAATCTTGCTAATATCTTGTTTCGATATACGAAATAAATACTGCAGGCTTGTAAAATAATCTCCCGTTGCCAAATACCTCAATGTCACTGGTAATCTATCTTGCACTGAAATCGCTTCTCTGCAATTGGTATTCCTTTTCTGAATCCTAGGACCAATTACATTAATGCAATATTCAAAATTTGTTGGACTCATTCGCGTAAAATTTTTGTAATGGCCACTAATTTGTTGAAACTTCAGAGCTGCAAGTAACGAAGGTCCAGTTTTTTCTTCGTACATTACATGGCGCCACCATCTTCGAGGACGTTTTTCAATCAATGGGCCCATTAAAATAAATGCAGCACTGGTAATCATTTCTGATGGTATCGCCTTTCCGACGCGAGCTTTCTACGAACACTGCGGATCGAGAGGGTCGCGAGAAGCGGATCGAGAGGGTCGCGAGAAGCCAGTAACTGTATACATTCACGACGATTCGATACAGTAACGGTTGCAGTTACAATTGCAGTTCGTCAGTGAGTACCCGGCTTTATCTTTCTCTGTTAATAGCTCTTGAGAAGGAGGACCACCTCCGGTTTGTCTTTGCTGTAATTTATAATGGACAATTTTTCTTTTTTTTTTAAATTTATGTATTTCTCTTCCAGTGTCTTAACTGATCTATATCCATTTACACCGATTATGCTATTAAATTTCTTCTCTATTTCATCCTAATTTTTATTATTCCCTTTCCAAGTTGCTACATTAAAGTTTCTTCTTCTTTTGAAAAATTTGGACAACGTTTTGAAGAATTCATATTAATTAAAATTATAACTTCTGCCAAAGAACCAAAGATTGCCCAACTACTAGTCTACCACAAATAAATTAATTTTATAGGATAACTCTTTCTTAATTTTTCAATTTTGAATGTCACTGACCATAAAGTCTGATCATTATACAAAATCTGTTACAAACTGAACAAAAGTTACTACTGAACTATCGGTCAGCTGACCAATAGGTGAACAGACAATTATGCAACGGGATCTAATGGTAACCTTATAGGTATAGGCAAAATGACCCGAGGAGTTAACCCGATATTGTGAAACCGGCCGTTAGAAAAGTGAGTCATTTAAAAGGTATACCTCATCAGACTATACATCGCTATGTTTAGAAACAAAAAGCAGCTCCAGAGCAGAATCTCTATGCATCATTTGATTAATGCAATGTAAATTCATTTTTTGACAAATTACATACATGTTACTTAAGATATGGAAACTTCGGTAACGGAACAAGGGTTTATAACCTCGATGAGGCAGCAACTATCACACAACAAAAACACCATATAAAAATCGAAGCAAAAAAAGGTTCCAAGCAAGTCAGCAAGATAACTTCAGGAGAAAAAAGAACTCTTGTTACAACGTGCATGATTGTAAGTTCAGCTGGAGCTTGGTTACCACCTGCAATGGTCTTTCCCAGAGTCAACTTTCACAGTCCCATGATTAACTGTGTACCACGAAGCACATTAGGTTTGGCAGCTAAGATGGGCTGGATGAACTTCGATTTCTTTATTCAAGTAATGTAACATTTTATTAAATGTAGCGGCTCGTCACAGGTAAATCCTTCCTTACTAATATTCGACAACCACGAGAGCCATGTATCATTACAATGTATTAAATAAGCCAAAGATAATAGTGAAGCTTCTAATTTTTCCTCCCCATTCGACGCATAAATTGCAACCATTAGACATTGGAATTTTCGAGCCTTTCCAGAAAATTTATAATGCAGCAGTGGATAACTGGATGCTTCAAAATCCGGGACATTCGTTTAGTATATTTGAAGTTGCGGCATGTGTTCGACAAGGACATGAAAAAGTTATGACTCCAGCAATAATAACTAATGGCCTTTGAAAAGACTGGAATTATGCCATATGATCGAAACATTTTTACTGAAGATTACTTTTTAATTAGCCAAGTAACAGAAAAACCCTTAGTTGAAGACCAAAACAACAAGGAAAATGAAATAGGTCATCTCACAAATAGACTTCCCAGTAACGACCAGGTAACACAAACTACAATTGTTGAAATTAATAAAAGCCAGAGACCTGCTGAAATTAATCAAATCCAGGAGACTGCTGCCATTAATGCGATTCAGCCAACCGTAGAAATACGTGAACTTGAGACAACTGTTGAAGTGAAGGAAATTCAGACAACTGCTGAAATTCATGGAATTTCTGACAAGGTGCCAAAACCAACTTCAGATCAAAATATGCCGATATCAAATTCACAAGAAAAGTTGTCACTTGAAATCCAGTCTACGCCTATTACATCCAAAGATCAACCAGTGAATCATGTCCAGAAAAACCAACTAAAACTTAAATTTATGTCGCCCGATTTATTTAGAGAATATCCAAAGAGAACTGTCCACAAAGAAAAGTTAAGAGAGAAAATAAAAAAGGAAAGTGTATGATAGCCACTGATACCCCTGAAGAAAACGAAAACGAAGAGAACTTTCTGCGGAGATAGAAAAAGTTAAAAAAGCAAACGGCAACTATCCGAAATATTATCCAAAACAGTCTGGCAAAAAAGACACCACAGAACCAAAAAAAAATACAATAATAACACTCCAGAGAATTCTAGTGAAGAATGCATTGATGAATTTTCCGACAATGAACATACTTCAGATGAATACGAAATTGATGACCGAGAAGATCTAGTTCTAAATAACCAAAAGCAGATGACTGGAAATCTAAAATACCATATGCTAAAGCTTAAAGATTAAAGAATTTATAACCGTCAACTATGTCAAAATAATCACTGTAGTTTTTTTATATATTTTTTCAAAAGTTGATCGGTTTCACCCCGTACTAGGGGGTGAAACGGATCGCCTCCTTCATTTCACGTTTTTTTTTACTCTAACAACTTCGTGGGTGAAGCCGATCATTTCTCCTGTTTTTAAAAAAACATCTACAATACAAAAAAAAGTTGAAAAGCCCCAGTTTATTATCAGAAAGATATATATGTATATCTTTAATTTATTTCTACTCTCTAATATTTTGAAACTGAACAGAATTACTTAGGTTATAATCAAAGAGATTTTTAAAGATATATTGCCCTCTCCTTGAGGGCGTTCCAGAATATTTTCTCATTATCTGGTCCCGTTTAACTTCACATTGGTCTTGCACATTCGAATAAATAAATAATGTTTCTTTCTTTGTGATTTTTTTTTCGTAAACAGTTGACAGTAAAGTTATTGTCCTTCCTGTTTAAATCGAAATTATTCTGGTCCTCCTTCACGCCAGACAGATCTGATAAATCTTAGAATATTCCAGGGGATTGGTCCTCAACCATTCTTTCCTCCTGGTCTGGAGGTTGTTTCTCCACAGGAGTATTTATTTAGTCTCCAACAGAAATACTTTTGCCAGCCTCCACACTTACCCGCATGTTTTAAGGTAAAGTCTTCAAATATTTACTATGTGGCTATAGTTATAAAGGAGGGTGAGGAGGAAGCAGAAATAAGTTTCCTCCGTAGACTGGCGCAACAAAGTAAATTTACTCACCCACAGGTACCTGACATACGTTGCGTCCATAATAAAGATATAAGTGCCATTTTACCAAAACCTAGTTATTTTGGGCAAACGAGAAGACAACATTCATACCTAACGTTCCACGTAAATTTTTGAAGTTCGTTAAAAAAGATTTTTGAAAGTTCGTTAATTGTTTCTGCAAGTTCGTTAAATGTTTCTGTACCAACAATGAGACAATTTTCTTATTAAAAAAAGATTTCATATTTCCCATTCAATTAAGTAGAAAATATTGTCACTACTAGTTGTCTATGTAAGAGGTACTTACTGAGTATTTTTTGTTTATACGAAATCTTTAAAAGTTATTGATGAAATAAAAAATGTGTCTCACTGTATGGCACTTTCCCCTAGTGCTTCTATATCTTGCTGATATACTTTTATTTCGTAGAGACACTTTCCTGGTTTGTTTTGTGTTAGTTTATTGAGTCAGTTTTATTTTGTCAAGATTTTCGACTTTTACATTTACCTTGTTGTCATTTTTCATTTCATCTTTAAGCCTCTATTTCTGACGATCTCTTTTCCATTTTTTATACAGGAAATTGTAACACAATCTTTAAAATTACATCAAACATCAATCTATATTTACAACCTTGTTAGTATCATCGTTTTTCTTTGCTCTAAAAACCTCATTATAATAAAATATTATCGAAAGAACCTCTGAAACTTTAGCTCGTCGTTTATTATGGCCGAGCACGCCGCTGAAAGAATCGGACATTACTTTATGTTGATAGACTTTGAGTCCAATAAGTTTTCTATCACGCGATGATCATTTCGATGGAGAAGAACAATAATTATTTTATCAATGGCCATGCGTTCGTCCACCCGCCCGCCTTATCGGCTTAAACGCGAGATGCCTCTCATATTCGAGTCTACACGTTACAAACCCGACGTCATTTTAACTTTATGCGGGTGTCTTAACTTATGATATACACAAGAAACGATGGCAAATTTTTACAGGGTGTTTGGAACAAGCGTTACTCTTCTCGATGATTATTCATTTAACATACTTCGACAAAAATATGCTATGCAATGCAATGCAATGGTTGGGATTCGTCAAATATTTAATAGAGCATGAATCTTTGTATGGTAATCTGACTATTAATTCTCCATTAACACAGTTATGAAAATAACAATTTTGAACTGAGCAGAGTAAACATATCGCCTCATCTCCATTTGAATGCCCTATTTTCAGGATAGCTGTGAAAAGCTGGATAATATTTTTAGTGAAAATTCATTCACCTTCAAGTCCATAAAACAGACACGCAGACCACCGATTATATTTGTATATAAACTAGAACTAGATCAAAAGGTCTGCGTAAAGAAATTGCAGTAATAACCCAGAAACTAGACAAGGTTGAAGAAACAATTTAATTGATCTACCGAAAAATTCTGATCATAACCTTGCTATACCCTATATAATAGTTCACTTGGCGCGCGCTAGTCAAAAATTTCATGTTCTGTAAGCGAGCCTTTATTTATATATATATATATATATATATATATATATATATATATATATATATATATATATATATATATATATATATATATAGAATTTTTCGGTAGATCAATTAAATTGTTTCTGTTTTGTATGGAAATTTCTTGGATTAAGGTCATTAAACTTTGGACGTTTCTTTTAATACATTTTTTTATTGATTACGTACGTTTCGACATAATCCTGTCATTATCAAATCACCTACAATAAAATTAAAATATATCTTTACAAACAGAAACTACACTATAATTAAAAAGTAAAAACAGTAAAAATTTTAACTCTTAAAATAATCAAATTTGTTCCATTGACAATGAAATAAATTACCTGTTTGTTGGGACATCACATGGTTAAAAGATCTTAAAACTAATTTAAAATTGCTTTTTAAAAAATATAAGTTTCCATGTCAAACATCCTCCTTCTCTTATCACAGCTTAATTAATTTTAAATAGTATTTGCAAAACATGCATTATTGGTTTTTTAACTCATACATAGTGCACTTTGAAATTTTTATTTGATACTACAAGCGATATTTCACAATTTTTAGTACATACTCAATAGTAAGGTACAAAAAGTTTCAGAGGTGGTACTCAAATACTTATCTGTGTTATTATTTTTTTAATATGCCGTCATAAATAATACTTAGATTTTTGATGTCATTTCTGGAATTGATACTGTTGGAATTTTGTTTACTATGGATCATTTCTAAAACCGGTCTAACCTTATCGTTTTTTTCTTTTGCGAGAATTTTAGTTTGGTCATAGTTAAAAGAGTGTCCTGTTTGTTGTTTATGATGTGAGAGTGCTGTAACATCTGTTTTAGAGTATTTGTGAGCTTGTAGTCTTTTTTGAAAATATTGTTTGAATTTCCAGATGAAGAAATTTCATCACAAGTTTGTCTTATAGTTTCAGAAATAAATATTACCACTAACAAGTTCAATGAATTTAGAGAAAAAACCGAAAGAGATAGTGAATTGCAAGCTTTAAAAAAGGTTATATTAGACGGATGGCCTAGTACTAATAAAAATTTAGACAAGGAAGTATTGTAAATATAAAAGTGAATTAACAGTAATGGATGGTTTGATTTTTAAAAATAATGCTATTGTAGTTGTTTTACACAAAGAAATGCTTGATAGGATACATTATAATCATATGGGAATAACAAAATGTTTGAAATTGGCAAAAAAATCTCTTTTTTGGCCAACCATGCAAAATGAAATTAAACAAAAAATTCTAGAATGTCAAATTTGTTATAAGTACTCAAATTCACAATCAAATGAACCGTTAAAATGTCATGAAATTCCAAAAATGCCTTGGAATAAGGTGGGGTGTGATATTTTTGAAGTACAGGGTAAAAAATATATCTTAGTAATAGACTATTATTCCAAATACTTAGAAGTTAAAAAACTGGAACAAAGTACAAGTAGTTACAAAATAATTCAAGTATTGGAGTCCATTTTTGCTCGCCATGGTATTCCACTTACTTTGATATCAGATGGAGGTCCTCAGTTTGACTCCAGGGAATTAAATGAATTTTCGAAAAGTTGGGAGTTTAATCACATAAAGAGTTCACCGACATATGCACAATCTAACGGTATGTCAGAACGAAATATACAAACAGCAAAAAGAATTTTTAAAAAGGTTCTACAAGACCAAAAAGATATATACTTAGCTTTACTCATGTATCGCAACATGGAAATCGATGGTACTTACTCTCCGGCAGAAGTACTAATGTCAAGAAGAACAATTTTACCACTTAAAAATGATATGTTCAAACCAAAATTAATCAATTACAAAAAGTTCAATAATTTTCTAGATAACAGACAGAAACAAAGTGCAAATTATTATAGTAGTAAGGGTGTTAAAAATCTAAAACCTCTTAATCCAAATACTAAGGTTGTTGTTCAATTAAAACCCAAGGGTATATGGTATTCTGGTATAGTATTAAATAGAGTTAGGGATAGAACGTACAGGTTAAAAATAAATAACGGCACAATATTGTATAGAAATAGAAAATTTATTAAACCTTGTACTCTAAATTGTAACAATGAAACTTTAAATAATAACAATACTTTAGAAAAGAAGGAAGAGGAAGTAAGGAAAAAGTGTTATATAGAAATAGAGAGTCCTGATGAGATTAGTAATGAAAATAATGGATTAGAAAATAGTATTAGTAATACAGTTAGTAATAATGTTAGTAGTAATAGTGATGTAGAAAATAGTGTTAAGCTGGAAAACGAAAATCAAGGTTCAGACAGTGATAATAGTGAAAATTACGAAGATTCGCTAGAACATCAGTTAGACGTTCCTCAGGACAATGCTAATAATTTAAATATCCAAGTTTCATCAAAAGGAAGAATTATTAAGAAACCAGATAAACTTAATTTGTAAAATATGTAAAAAAGGGGGATGTTGTGGTAGACATGACAGCAGTGACAATCTAGTCTGTGCTTGACGACGGGCATTGACTGCATGTAATGATTTATAATAAATGATTGAACTGAACTCCAATATTATTAAATAATTTACTTAGAAAGTATAACAACAGAACAGGATTATCCAAGCTTTCGAATATTATTTATTATATTCATCTTCAGGGAAGCTACAAGTGAATGAAGCAACTGTTAAAAATACTTATTAGAGTTAAATTTTCAGTTTTACTTACATCCTTGTGAGGTTAAACCAATGATGTTTTAATTTGAGTGATGTACCTATTAAATCAAAGCTAATTACTTAGATGGTTGAACTTTCGTTATAGATTGAAATAGTAAAAAGATATTTAATTCAAAATTGAATAAAACACACATAACAATAGATTAAAATTGATGACAACGTGTTACTTTCAATTGGCTCTTAGTTAGGTTAATGTCACTCTTCTTTTCTTATTGTTAGTCAATGTCAAATAGTTTTATGGCCTTTTTCTATGTCGTTTTGTGGTTAGTCTGTTCTTGTGAATATCAAACTGCTAACAACGTCTGTGTGATTAAGTTTTGCCTTTGTGTCTTGGCTACCGCAACAAATTCCCACATCTCATTTCCTCTCTCTCACATTAGACTGAGATGAAGAATTCAATGCATCCTCCAATTGACGCAGGCTTTTACCATTGATTAATTGAACTCAGCTTTCCTATTTGTCACGATAACTCTGTCAGTAGTCATCGCCACAACCAGGAAACTGCTTTTGTAATGTAAGATGTTAGTAGTATCCAAGGAAGCGTTCATTGTTGGTATTATTCATTCTATATGAGTAACTGCCCCATGCGCACCACCCACCCCCCCCCCCAGACGTATCACAGTCTGTCAATTCTGTCACTATTGACCGCTGCAACACATCCACGGCACCACACACACAACGCAGAACTCAACAAATCAACTCGGGTCCCCTGTCCACCCTGATGACCCTGTCACTAATCCTCAGTGCAGCCAGGAGATCTTCGTGTTGAAAGACTTCTTGGAATCCCACGCAAAGTATTATATTATGTATATCTTACAGTAAGCATTATCCAATTATTTAATATTATTATGGTTTATTGTTATGTTAAATTTCGTCATGGATAATACTACTCAGATTTATTAACCTTATATTGTTATCTAACAGACACGAGTATATCAGGTGTTCAATATCAGTTCTTTTGTTTATGCAATTTTTTTCTTAAAATATGCATGACATCTCTAGAAAGAGACTTTAACTTAGGATAGATTCTCTTTCGAGAATCGTAGCAGACTCATAGTCCATAGTATGGTCATTATTAAATACATGTTCACCCAAAGCACACCTACCCGGATATAGTCTGGCATTACTTTTTTGTGATATTATCCTGTTGGCTAAGGATCTCGCGGTTCCACCAATGTAAACCTTGTCACAATTCTTACGTATTTTGTATGCTATGTTACATGTGGGAATTTGTTGCGGTAGCCAAGACACAAAGGCAAAACTTAATCACACAGACTTTGCACTTTGATATTCACAAAAACAGACTAACCACTAAACGACATAGCAAAAGGCCACAAAACTATTTGACTTTGACAAACAATAAGAAAAGAAGAGTGACATTAACCTAACTAAGAACTAATTGAAAGTAACACGTGTCGGCTCGTTATCATCAATTTTAATCTGTTGTTATTTGTGTTTTATACAATTTTGGATTAAATATCTTTTTACTATTTTAATCTATAACGTAAGTTCAAGCATCTAAGTAATTAGCTTTGATTTAATATATATATCACTAAAATTGAAACATCATTGGTTTAACCTCACAAGGATGTAAATAAAACTTAAAATTTAACTCTAATAAGTATTGTTAACAGTTGCTTCTTCACTTGTAGCTTCCCTGATGATGAATATAATAAATAATATTCGAAAGCTTGGATAATCCTACAGTTTTCTTAACCTTTTGCTACTGTTCCCAAAAAAGTGTGGTATATATATATATATATATATATATATATATATATATACAGGGTGTCCCGGGACTAATGGGAGCGTATAATCTGAGCCAAAATAATGTTAGTACTTCATATAAACTTTTTCTATTTAGGCCCTCGTTTTCGAGTTATAGGCCTCCAAAGTTTCAATTTTGAATTTGGTTTTTATTTTTATTTTTTGTACTAGTTATTTGATCTTTATAAAATTTACGGCAAAGCTATAATATACGTGTATGTTTATTTTGGTAAGGTAAACAGATTTACAGTAGTGCCTTGAAGCCAGGGACGGACTACTCCCAATGGTTAGTGATCCAAAAATTTTGCAGGGATGGCACACCCTGTATGAAATTATCAAAATTCACGTCCCCACACATTAAGCTAACGAAAAGGTACTCCTGTTGGAATTCGATAAAATAATCCGTTTGGCTAATATTCACAGTTTTATTAATGCACTACGTACCAATTTACGCATTCACCATTTTTATAAGTACACGAGGTAAAACTAACTTATTAATACGATGTCCAAGATGTACTTACAGTACTACAAAAAAATAATTTAACGATAGCAGAAAATAAAAAACATTAACGACTTATTAATTGGAAAGTTTGTAAAAACTTTTGTTAAATGCAGTTGATAATGAACCATCAACGAGTTTACGAAAATTATCAAGAGAACATAACGTCTCGAAATCAGTTGTTCATCGCATCCTAAAAGAACAGCTGTTATATCCTTTTCACATGAAAAAAGTACACAGTATGACAGTGGCTGATTATCCTTCACGACTTAGTATAGCCAGTGGTTTCTGCGACAACAACAAGCAGACAATACATTTCTTAGTAACGTTCTCTTTACGAACGAATCCGGTTTCACCAGAGATGGAGTCATAAATTCAAACTAGGAGCCAGCATAGATTCATGGTTAAAGTTTGGGCAGGAATAGTTGGCAATCATTTGATAGGGCCATACTTTATTGACGGTAGTTTGACCGGCCAGAGATATTTGGAGTTTTTCCAAAATGAGTTATGGAACCTGTTTGATAATGTGCTACTGCAAACTCGTAGGAATTTATGGTTCATGCATGTTGGGGCCCCTCCTCATTTCAGTGTAGATGTACGACAGCATTTACACACAAGGTTTCCTAATAGATGGATTGGTCGTGGAGGCCCTTTTCAATGGCCACCGCGATCATACGTTAATCCTATGGATTTCTTTCTCTAGGGTTATCTCAAAAGTAATGTATACGCAACACCTGTGCAAACAAGGCAAGATTTAATAGACAGAATTGTGTTACACTGCAATGTTATTAGAAATAATGTGGGATTGCTCTTTCAAGTGCAAAGAAACAACCTTCGTAGACTTAGAATGTGCGTGGAAGTAGGAGGAGCTCATATTGAACATTTATTAGAATAACGTTAGTTTTTGTTGTTCTTTAGGAATTAGTTTTAGTCCAATGTTTTATAACTTGTGTTTTTTAGGTTTTCTTAATGATTTAATGATGCTGAGTTCGTAATTTTGATTAAAAGCAACTAATTACGTTGTTTGCGTACCTATTAAATTCCCATTAAATAAGTTCCTAATGTTTTTATAAACTGCTATCATCAAATTATTTTTTTGTAGTACTGTAGGTAAATATTCGACATCGTATTAATAAGTTAGTTAAGTAAATTTGTATATAGTGCATTAATAAAACAGTAAATATTAGCCAAACGGCTTATTTTATCGAATTCCAGCAAGAGTACCTTTTCGTTAGCTCAATGTGTGGGGAAGTGAATTTCGATAATTTCATACAGGGTGTGACATCCCTGCAAAATTTTTGGACCACTAACCATTGCGAGTAGTCCGTCCCTGGCTTCAAGGCACTACTATAAATCTGTTTACTTTTCCAAAATAAACATACACGTACATTATAGCTTTGCCGTAAATTTTATAAAGATCAAATAACTAGTACAAAGAATAAAAATAAAAACCAAATTCAAAATTAAAACTTTGGAGGCCTATAACTCGAAAACGAGGGCCTGCATAGAAAAAGTTTATATGAAGTACTAACATTATTTTGGCTCAGATTATACGCTCCTGACTTTTTTCCCATTAGTCCCGGGACACCCTGTATATATATATATATATATATATATATATATATATATATATATATATAGGAGTCGAGATAGTCATGTGTCATGTGCGAGGGAGCTATTATTTGTCATTAGTTGTTATATTATTGGAAATACAGTATTTTAAAGTATGTAATGTCGACATCAAATTATTCGGTTTCTCCCCTGTCATTAGTTATAACAAACTTCATAGACTGAGTTAACTGACTGGGAGCATCTGGATTGTCCTCAAAGATCTAAACTTTTATTAGGCCACTAGGTATAATATAAAAGAGATAGCTATTTAATTTCACAGATCCGTTTCTCGGGACTCTTTTGCCTTGGGATATTTTAACAGATCAAGCAAAGCATCGTTGATAAGAAAAAAGATAATAATTCAGTGGAAATTAATGTTGAACATTTACATTTTATATGTACGTTACTTCATCAAATCTTATTATTGATAAGGTTTTGAAAATATTTTTAATAGTTCACCGACGAGAAACAACACAAAACATTTATGTTAGGAATGTCTCGGTGATGAAACCACTCGAAATATTTTCAAATGTAGAAAAAAAATATTTCAACAAAATTGAAAAGTTCTTTAACGTCTTTTTGGAGTTCATTTTATTACATTAAGTCAAGTAATAAACATGAAATATGATTGTTTGTGAACTAATTATATAATCCATCGGTCGTTCATATGAAATATTTAGTTTAATCAAAAGCTACTCCATTGTATGAAATTGAAAGCTTTGATTTAGGTATTATTCACAATATTGTTATTGCCAATGTCTAATTATATCCGTAGAAACAATAACAGTTTACAGAATAGATATTTAATTCTTTCTACAAACTTTTTGTAGCATAATCAAAAAATTAAATGTATCAAAAAGGGAAAGAAAATAATCATGAATAATTTATTACTGTATTTACTAATATCAACAATGATATAAACTTGTTTATTGCATCTTGAACAGCTCTTCGTATTCTCCTTTTTTATTTCGTTTTGGACTGAATAATGTGTTTAATATTTAACTTCTCCATTTAGCATACAAATTAAGTCAAAAACTAATGCATATATTTAACCCCAACACTTTGACATCCTTAATAACCTCTTCCAAATCTTAGCATGGTAGCTTCTACTTCTTCATCATACAGTAGAAACCAGAATCGACAGTGCCCAATTTTACTCAGGGGTTTTTTTTAATATTTATTTATAAAAATTAACTTTATGTTAAATTGGACTCTCAATGCTATTGTACAGTGAAAAATTTAAAAATCCAGACATCGGCGAAGACGGTATGTTTTCAAAGAGGGCAGAAATTGGACAGAAAAATATTTGAGTTCGATTCTTCTTGAATTTAGATCCAAAAACTGCGTATTGAAAAACTTCATAGTATTCTTGATTTACGGCACTTTTGATTTTATTTTCAAGAAATTAATAGTATTTACTCACTGATTCATTATACAAAAAAAAATAATTTCCACTGGCATAAATGTTGAATCATCCACAGATGACCACAGAATAAAGCAGTTTTAAGCACATTTTCATGAATCCACTCCATTACTTCCAGCGATTTCTCTATTATCCATAGAAAACGGGTATCTCATAGGACAAAAATTGGCCATAGACGTATCAGGACACACGGTACTGGTTTGATGAGGTTTGTCGAGTTTTGATAACATTATAAGATGCTATGAAGCCCAAATGAGGTGAGACAATACCAATGTTTTTCCTAAAATGTATTAGAAAGCACAATTTTATCCAATGAGTCGCGTGAGTCATATGGAGACAACATAAATTGATACAGTATTGTTGTAACATGTTAACATGACGTTTTCCACATTATTCTCGATAAACTTCATTTTTACTTTATCAGCAAATACAAGGAGACATGCTGTTTACACAATACATATATTCAATTATTTTCTGTACTCTGCAATTCATTTAATTTTTATTGTTTTTTGATTCAAAAAATAGTCAGTCATAATTCTATCACCAACTGTGATTAATAATCATTGAGTTTAAAATCCCCCACAGCCTGACCCCCTATATCTTTATTGAAAAATGATGTTACTCAGTTCTCTATTAGTTACAGTCCAGAATAACACAAAAATTTGAGAATTTTAACAATTTATATATATATATATATATATATATATATATATATATATATATATATATATATATATGTATATGTTATATACGAAAAAACGCTTATGTTTAAGTAATGTTACGCAATGTCAAACATCAGATTACGATTTCCGTATTTTCATGAGAACGATGCTACGTTGCGTTTTTATAAAATAAACACATTAAGTAACACAAATATTATGTTACAGAAAAATAATGATTTCTGCACTTTCATGAGAGCGACGCTACATCGAATTCTCCATGAAAATAAACGCTGACGTTGATTTAACAAATTCTATAAATTCTTTGACTTTATGTAAAATAGTTAGTTACAATTATAATTTCAACCTATTAATTCTTTTTTTATATAACATAAAACTGTGTAACTCAATAAAAATTGTTTTTAAAAAGTTTAACGTGAATTTGTGAATATAACAGTGGCGCAGTCAGTAGGATTCCTAAACACATTTAGAACAAGGATTGCCTAACTAAGTGTGGTGGTTCCTAAACCTTTAAGGAATTTTCAAGTACCAGCTCCAGATCTTCAAGAAGCAGACGGTCTCTCCGGCACCAGGAACACGCAAACTGCTAACCAGGTGTAGCAAAGCTCACGGATAAGGATTTCAGCTGCCAAGGAAGGAATGAAAATATTTACGTAAGAATCATCTCGTTTTATTTTTATTTAATATTTTGCAATTTATTTTTTATTTTTACCAAGTTCTATTGTCATAATTTACTTTTATTTTGAATACAATCATTTTAATATAAAGCAAAATGCCTGAAACACGTAGTGCAACAAACGCTAATGCCAATGCTAATACTCCAGTTGCTCAAACCGATCAAGCGTCAAATCTTGAACCTTACAGATTATCCGAAATATTTTCAATAATTCCGGAATATGACGGTTATCAAATTTTCTTAAATACCTTTATAAATGCTTGTAAAACAGCTTACAGAATGGCCGGCAACGACCAAAAAGTACTTTTAACTCTTCATATTAAAAATAAACTTAAAGGAAGAGCCGCTGAATTAGTTAATTCACGCGACCCTTCAAATTGGGAAGAAATTAAAACTTTATTAAATACTCACTTTGGAGATTCTCGCGACTTAAATTCATTGATTCAAGACCTTCAAAGAATGAAACAACTACCAAACGAATCGCCTTTAATTTTTGTTTCGAGATTACAAACTCTGGAAGCAAAAATGTATTCAGCTATAAGTAAACAACAGCATTTTACAACAGATCAAAAAGTAGCACAAACAAGTCTAATAGAATCATTAACTTTAAATACTTTATTAACCGGTCTAGATCCAAAAATCGGTCAAATTGTTAGAGCTAGCAATCCAATAAGTGTTTTATCAGCTATTTCACGAATCAGAAGAGAACTTCAATTAACTTACTATGAAAACCACAAACCTCAGACTAATCGTAATACAAATAATATACCTACTCGTAGATTTAGCCAAAATTCACCAAAACAATGTAATTTTTGTCATAGAATAGGATATACTATAAATGAGTGTCTCACACGTCAAAGACAATCTCAAAATGTAGCTCAGGGTTCCTTTAGACCAAATCAAACTCCTAATTCACATAACCAAACAGGCCAAAATTTTCAACAAAGGCCACAATTTCAAAATAACCAACAAAATCAAAATCGTCCATCTGTAATTAGACCAAATCCAAGTTTTAGACCTCAAGGACCACCGGGAAATCGACCCAACACAAATTTTAATCAACAAAGAACTTTTCATTTCAATCGAAATCGTGATTTTAACAAACACTCTCATAACAGTTATGACTATTATACAGATGATAGTCAAAATTATTACGAAAATCAAGAACAATACTCCGATAATTCACTTGATTATCAAGAATATTACCAAGAAATTAACCCCAATGCTCCTGACTATTATACTGTTAATGGTGAAATAGAGGAAAACTATTATACTGCTGATAGTGATCCTAACTCTGATAATGGTGTACCAGTTTGCAATACGAATGAAGACGAAACTTTCGATTATAGCCATATCGAACAAGACAACTTTAATTATAATAATGAAAATGTTTATAACTTTGATTCTGATAACCTCCTAAATCCAAATCATGATTATTATCAGGATTTTCGACAAGGCCCTTTACAAACGAAACCCCCAGATCCGCTAAACGACCAAACTTCAAATTTGTCGATCCCAGACCTCAGTACACAAATTCAAACCATGAGTTTGAACAGTCCAGAATCGGACTGCCTCGAACAGATCTTCATGTAAAAAATACCTTACCGGTAAATTCTAAAAACTTATACTATATTAAAGACAGAACAAACACTTATAAAATTCTAATTGATACAGGTGCTGGACTATCAATTTTCAAACCCAAAACTTGCGAAAATTATAGAAATCGATCCCCTGAAAATGTAATTATTCAAGGTATAACAAACCAAAAAATAAGAGTTAACGAATCAACCCTTATCCCATTTAAACCTAACGATCCACACAGAGTATTCATTTGTAATTTAGATATTGATTTTGATGGATTATTAGGCATGGATTTTTTAGAACATTATAATTGTATAGTTGATCTAAAAAATAAACAACTTATTACTGATTTCAAAATTGTACCATTATTTAAAGTAACAGATAATGAAACTACCAATATTTCAATCGAAAACCAATTTCCACAAATTTACAAAAATACAATTTCCATTGAACCTAGGACTGAACAAATATTTAAACTAAAATGCGATTTAGTTACTACTGATGCTATACTGGTAGGTCAAGAAGTAGAGAAAGTTAAACTACCAAACGCATTAGTTAAAATAAATGAAAAAGGAGAATTTTTTGTTTCAGTATTAAATGTTAATTGTATACCTAAAACTGTAACATTTTCAAAACTCAACTTAGAACCATATGAAATAAATAATGTGAATAATATTCAACTAACCACCCAAGAAATGTGCACCGATAGAACATCGGAATTAAAAAATCAACTAAGACTTGATCATCTTAATGAAGAAGAACGAGACTTAATTTCCCAACTTTGTCATGATTTTTCTGACATTTTTTATTTAGAAGGAGACATACTTACTTTCACCAACGAAATAAAACATTCCATAGATACGCAAAATTCTAAGCCCACTTATGTAAAATCATATCGCTATCCCCAAATTCATAAACAAGAGGTGAAAGATCAGATCAATAAAATTCTTTCACAAAACATTATACAACCCAGCATTTCTCCATGGCCGTCGCCTGTGTGTATTGTGCCCAAGAAGCTCGACGCATCAGGTAAACAAAAATGGCGTGTTGTCGTAGACTACAGAAAACTGAATGAGGTTACTGTAGACGACAAATACCCGTTACCAAACATTGGAGATTTATTGGACCAGCTTGGTAAGTGTCAATATTTCACGACACTAGATCTTGCATCAGGCTTTCATCAAATTGAAATAATTCCTGAAGATATACCAAAGACCGCCTTCACAGTTGAAAACGGACATTTTGAATTCCTCAGAATGCCGTACGGTCTAAAAAATGCACCTTCAACATTCCAGAGGGTCATGGACAATGTCCTTGCTGGAATTCAAAACGAGCGATGTCTTGTCTATATGGACGACATCATCGTCTATTCACCGACAATTCAAGAACATATTACCCGCTTAACAGAAGTATTCAAGAGACTTCAAAAAGCTAACTTAAAACTTCAGCCAGACAAGTGCGAATTCTTGAGAAAAGAAGTCGCCTACCTTGGACATTTAATCACGGAAAATGGCGTTAAGCCATTTCCGGCAAAAATTGAATGCGTCCAAAAATTCCCTCAACCTACGAACCAAAAGGAAATAAAATCCTTTTTGGGACTCGCTGGTTACTACAGAAGATTTATACCGAACTTCGCTAAAATTTCCAAACCAATGACAAAACTTTTACAAAAGGATGTCCCATTTAATTTTGACTCCGAATGTCAAAAGTCATTCCAAGAATTAAAAAATGCTCTTACCTCTACTCCGATATTGATATACCCAAATTTTGAAGAACGATTTCTTTTAACTACCGATGCTAGCGCATTTGCAATCGGTGCGGTTTTGTCACAAGGCCCAATAGGTAAGGATTTACCGATAGCCTATGCGTCCAGGACATTGTGCAAAGCAGAAACCAAATACTCTACGATAGAGAGAGAACTTTTGGCAATTGTGTGGGCAGTTAAACACTTTAGACCCTATTTATATGGCCGAAAATTTACCCTTATAACTGACCACCGTCCACTTACTTGGTTATTCTCTATAAAAGACCCCGGTAGTCGTCTAGCACGATGGCGCCTCAAATTAGAGGAATACGACTATCAAATTGAATTCAAATCTGGCAAATCCAATAAAAATGCCGATGCCCTTTCTCGAATAAAATTAACCACATAAATGACTTTGATTCATTTCGCTCAAAATTAGGAAACTTCAAATATTTACCTTACCCAATTTATCCCGCTCTTGAAGATGCAGGGCCATCCCAACAAACTGAAAATAAACCTGAAATTGACTGGGATGCCGCTGCAGAAGAATTTTTGTCTTTTGAGGAACTTTATAAAACAAAATCACTGATTGACTATTCTAAAATAGAATATTCCAATAATCATCTACTAGACAAACAAAATAAAAACATTTTAACCTTTTTTCAACAAAACAATTTACAAGATTTTCATGAAAAAATAATTGAGGATATATTTGAGGAAAACCCCGACTTTTCTTATGCAAAAATTAATGTACTTAGCAGCAAAACTGTCAAAAATAGAAAATACCTTATTATTGCTATACCATGGGATCCAGACAGTATTAGTGAATACTTATTTGCTGCAATTTACAGAAATCGAGATTTATTTAAACCTTCAGAAAAATATTTTATCGAAAATAATCCTGACCTACCAATACTAGAAACACTATCATTTCTACTTTCGGAAGTTGACGTAAAATTCACTATTTGTCAAAATATTACTAAAGAGCCAGAACAAAATCAAATACCTATCATCTTAGATCAATTCCATAATGGCAAAAGCCACCTTCACCGCGGAATTAATGAAACTATTAGGCGAATACGACAAAAATATAATTGGGCCTGCCTCAATCGAGATGTCGAAAATTATATTAAGTCATGCCGGGCATGCCAAGAGACAAAAATATGTCGCAAAAATTTGGACAGTCCCCTCGTTATAACAGAAACGCCTAAAACACCTTTTGAACGTATTAATATTGATATTTTAGAGGTACCTCAAAAGAATTACGCTCTTACAATAAGAGACGAACTAACAAAATTTTCTCAAGCATATCCGCTTGAAGATAAAAGTGCCAAATCCGTTGTCACTTCATTATTAGCTTATTTTCAGCATTTTGGTGCACCACTTCGCATTCATTGCGATGCCGGTCGCGAATTCAATAATGCGTTAATGAAAGACCTTTGTAATATGTTCGATATTAAGTTAACATATTCAAGTGTCGGTCATCCGCAAAGTAACGGATCTCTAGAAAGATTACATGCTACTCTGTTAGAAATGATTCGATTACATTTAGCAGACCACCCCAATGAACACCCCTTCAGTATTTTACCATTTGCTATTATCGCTTATAATAACTCTATAAACAAAACACACGGATTCACACCATACGAACTTGTATTTGGACACACGTCCAGTAGACCTCCCGAAAAATTATACAATGAACAAGAATTAATTACTAAATATATTAGAGATCTAAATAACCGCATATCCTATTATTATAAAATAGCGAGAGAAAAAACCATGAAGCAAAAAGAAAAAGCTAAAGATCGATTTGACAAACATGTCTCCGAAAACAAACCAAATTATGAAGTAGGTGACAAAGTTTACGTAAAAGAAACTCAAATAAAAAACAAGTTAGAAAATAAGTTTAATGGCCCTTTTGAAATACTAGAGATACACAGAAATTCCGCAACAGTATTAAATTTAGAAACAAATAACAAATCAAAAATAAATTTTGATCTTATGAAACCCTATGTTGAAAATTAACTTATTTTCAGGTTTCTGTTGCTGATCGGAACAGCAACATGTCAATATAAAATCGAACCCATAAACAATACAGTTGGAATCTACTACCACGACGAAACCAAAATAATGGTTTCGAACGACGAATGGACTTTATTAGTGCCAAAAATATATCAGCTTTTAAACAAACTTTTGAAAGAAATAATAGAATTCTTGACACAATTCAAAATACCTTTACTTCAAACTACTCCAGTATGAAGTCCTTCCGATCCGAAGTAAAATCACATTTGGCATTATTGCAACAAATTACAAAATCTATTGGCTATAAATTTAGTGAAATATCTTTCGATGTTAAAAGACAAAAACGAGGGTTAATTAATGGTATTGGCACCATATTTAAATCAATAACCGGAAATCTCGATGCGTCTGACGGTGAATATTATATGGACTGCATTAATAAATTGAAAACTGATCAAAACTAGATAGAAAACTTATTAAAAAATCAAATGTCAATCACAAGCTCAGTCATAACAAATCTCAACAGTACTATAGGACAATTAAAATTAAATGAGAAAATATTTAACTCAGATATAGAAAAAATTGAAACCACCATTCGACAATCAACAAACGAAATTGCGCTTATCGAAGCCAAATTAAATTTCTTTGAAATTTGCGAAAAACTAATGGAGAGTTATTCGTATCTTGAAAATACTATTAATGATATTCTAAACTCTATCACTTTTGCACAGCTTCAAATAATTCATACTTCTATTATTGAACCAGAAAATTTGATCACTGCTCTTAAGAAAATATCAGAAAATACAGTAAGAAAAGGTTTACCGCTACCAATAAAATATTCTGAAATTTCACAGTATTTGGAAATAATCGATCTCGAAGCATATCAAACAAATTCAGATCTTGTTTTCGTTCTTAAAATACCTTTGATTGAACCACAAGTATTTACTTTATTCCACCTATACCCAATACCAATTTATGATAATAGAACTGGATTTCACCACATTTTATCATTTTCACAAAAATATTTAGCGCGAGATGATGATTCTTTATCCTACATTCCAATCTACGATTTACAAGAGTGTAAACAGTTATCTACGCATCAAAAGTTGTGTCGCGATGTTTACGCGTACCCTATAGACGATAACGCGATATGTGAAGCCCGTTTGTTAAGACAATATAAGACATTTCCTGCGAATTGTAAAAGTGCGGTAGTCAACGGACAAGGTTATAATGTGCAAAAACTCGAAGAAAACGTGTGGCTAGTGTCGATTGCCGAACCGGTACACGTGACCATAAGTCTTCCAGACACAAAAACGAAAACATTAACCGTAAATGAAAATTCTATTTTACAGCTACACTCAGGATGCTCCGCTTTTGTTGGCATTACTAAAATACAAGCTAGTACCAGAAAAACTATAAACATTCCTCATGTACTTCATCCCGTAATTGTTGATTACAACTGTTGCCTAGACATTCCAAACAAAGTAGAAGTACCCAAAATAGAACCACTAGATCTTAATAACATTAACTTGAATGATCTGCAAGTGACAAAACACAAACTGGACCAATACTCAAAAAGTTTGGATGAACTCATAAACAAACCGTTTGTTGAGAAAAATATTTCGTTGTTCACATATACTACGATCTCACTCATCGTTGCCTTGATCGTCCTCTACACCTGTTATAAGTGTAGAAATATTAAATTCAACAAATCGCCAGGAAAGCCTGTTCCGGACCAACCAAATGATGTTTTTATCAAAATTCATAACATTCTGCCAAAAAGAAGACCCAAACTTGACACCGAAGCCTCTGAGGAAGTGGAAATCGAAAATTGACAATTTCATGGTTTAATGTATACCTTTATATTTTTATTTTTTGTATTTTGCGTATTTTCCTTTTAATCTTGAAATCTCTGTATATATTGTATTGTCTATTTTATATTTCATGTATTTTGGTTTTTATTCTCAAAATTGTTGTTTATTAAACAACAATTTTAATTAAGGGGGGAGTTGTTATATACGAAAAAACGCTTATGTTTAAGTAATGTTACGCAATGTCAAACATCAGATTACGATTTCCGTATTTTCATGAGAACGATGCTACGTTGCGTTTTTATAAAATAAACACATTAAGTAACACAAATATTATGTTACAGAAAAATAATGATTTCTGCACTTTCATGAGAGCGACGCTACATCGAATTCTCCATGAAAATAAACGCTGACGTTGATTTAACAAATTCTATAAATTCTTTGACTTTATGTAAAATAGTTAGTTACAATTATAATTTCAACCTATTAATTCTTTTTTTATATAACATAAAACTGTGTAACTCAATAAAAATTGTTTTTAAAAAGTTTAACGTGAATTTGTGAATATAACATATATATATATATATATATATATATATATATATATATATATATATATATATATATATATGTATATATTAATACATATCCTCTATCTAAATTCTGAAGAAAACATGGTTGTAATACTAGTGATACACACTGTATTATCAATAATTTGAAAGGTTCAATATACCAATAAAATTTGACATTTCAATTTCTTATGACATTAATGCAGAATGGACTTAATGATAGATAGATAGATAGATAGATAAAACGATTTGAAAACAAGAATACAGATGTCTCTGTTAGCAAAATGGCATTTATATTAAAATAATGAAAATCTCTCTTTGTATATGAAAACGTAAATTTGTATTTTTTTTAAAAAAAAGAATTTTTGGCAACCAAAGGAGAGGAGAATTATTTATTGAAACAGTTTAGTTAGTTGATTTTGATATTCCCGAGAGACAACATCAAATAAGAGTTGTCTCAAATTCATTTAAAATTGAGTTGATTTTTAGATTCTCTCGAGACAACATCGAATAAGAGTTGTCTCAAATTCAATTCAGTATATCAGAGTAATTTGTATGATTATTATCAGTTCAACATATTTTGCCTTTTGTAAAGCCAGTGCGTGTATTATTTGCAAAGAATTACAGCGTTAAAGTGCGAGTGGTTTTTCCATTTTCTAAATTATTAATTTAGAAAAGTTGTTCCTGAAATTCTAAAAAGCATTTTAGAATACGAACGAGTCTACCAGAACCTAGTTGGTGAGTCCAGTCCATATTATCTATATTATTTCTCGAGAATTAATAGGCCTTTAGTAAAATTATTTCGAAAATAGATGCATCTTATGATTAAATACCTACTTTGAAATTATAGTAACGTTACTTATATAAAATTCTACGTCTAGTGAAGACAATTTTGAAACAGACAATTTACAAGGAAATTTCCGCATTTTACATTGACATATATCAATTATAAAAGTAGACATTTTGAACTTTTGGTTGAATTATTTAGATAGGAAATTTCTAATTATAGTTTGTTTAATATTAAGATTTGATAGAAAGTTCTATGTTTGGTTTATGCGTTTATATTTTTTAAAAAGTTTCAATTTTGTAATTGTTATCTGATAATATATTATATAAATTTGAATTCCAAATCTCTTTGGTTCTTTTTTATATTCATTCTCATTATATTTCATAATTTTTATGCTAGAGAAAATTTAGTATAATTAGTAACATTTGGTTAATTTCCTGACAGTAAATTTCATATATGTCATAAGAATTTAATTGTCTTATAGTGTATTGGACAAACAGTTACTTTACATTTTGAATAGTACAATACGTAATTTGGAAAATTATTTGGAAATTTATAAAATTTGAATTCTTATTTGAAATCTTTGATCCCTCTCTGAGTTAAGAGTGAGTTAATTGATTGTATATTGATTTATCTTTCATAGTATAACATTTAATATTTATAGAGCCGGGCATATTAATTTGACAACTGCTGTCATAAAATTTAATAGGTTATATTTAGCGGTAAAGGTGTTTTCATATTAGTGCAGTTACTATTACAAATTGTGACGACAGCAACAAATAAAATTGACATCATATGAATTCATATTCATATATAAATCATGATAAAATTAGTAAAACACTTTAGATATATTATAATTGGCGCCCAACTGCTGTCATAAAATTCAATAGGTTATATTTAGCGGTGAAGGTGTTTTCACATTAGTGCAGTTACTATTACAAATTGTGACGACAGCAACAAATAAAATTCACATCATATAAATTCATATTCATATATAAATCATAATAAAATTAGTAAAACACATTAGATATATTATAATATATATATATATATATATATATATATATATATATATATATATATGTATATAAATATATATATATATATATATATATAAACATAGAAAGGTACCTGCAACACTCTGTATACTATAATATAGAATGAAATACTACACACTATATGCAAATACAAAATTTTAGAATTTAAATTACTCTTTAAATCGTCCGAAATAGAGACAATCTGTATCATTCATCATTCAAGAGAGAAAATAAACATGAATCAAACCGAAGAATCATAAAGGAAATTTTCAATACACTTTGTAAATACACATATGTGAAATATATAAAATGATTTCTAGCTATTGAGAGAGAGCATTTTGAACGTTACATTATATAAATTATAACAATCTATTTCTCACACAGTAAGAGTAAAAACATTATGATTGGTTTACAAAAATACTAATTAGATATTGAAAGAAATTCTCTGGTAACAGATAATTATTTAGTATATGTCAAGGTAAAAACTCAAAATAAAAATAACATTAATGGTTATAAATGTATGACGTTTGTGAAATGAATTGTCATTCTGAATAGATCAAATTGAAATAAATATTTTGGAATCTATTTTAAAGGAAGTAATATATCAAATTTGATCATTTAAAAATATTAAACAGAATGTCCTAGAAGGATAAATGAGCAATTTGAAACTTGAGATGGGATTTTTCAACAAGAATTTTTATAGCCAATTTTGATTGGTGAATCAGATTTGAAATATTTTGATCAGCGGCAAGCGGATTAATAACTGAAAAAATTGAATAAAGAAAAAGTTGTTGATAATGTACACTATTCACTAGGTAGAATCTTTTTGGTAGAATGAATGGGTGAAAAGCAACATTTTTAGAAGATAATTCAAAAACTATTCGAAAAGCAGCCCATTGGAGTGGTAACTATAAAAGAAATACATTATTCTTAAATATAACTAAACAAATTTATAAATCAAGCTGACAAACATAGATTTAACAAGAAATTGGAAAAATTGTAGTATACTAACCGTAAACTTTTATCTGTATAAGCAAGTAAAGTTTTGTATCGTGGGAATGGTATCTCCACGATACATTTCAGAAAGAGCTGGACTATGGAATTCAATCTAAAATGTATTGATGTGGATGAAATATAACATCAATTTTGGCTATTACCCAAGCACGAAAGACTGTGTGGTGTTCCAAGGAGTAATCTAAAAAACAATCAATGAGGTGAATTAAATGAAAAAGTGGGCAGGTATAAAAAACTCACTTGTGTTGTGCAAATATTTGAATTTTGATATTTCATACACTTTGTCCATCGTTATATTCGCCATCTTATTTCATAGAGAATTTTGTAACTTCGTCCGATTTTAAATGTGTATATAATTTTGCATAGTTTGTACTTACATATAGTGATAATTCATTTGAGTGTATGTGTTTTTTAATGAATGATCATCGTAGATAGGTTGTTTTTTTTATGAAGTTTTTGTAAATGAATAATGTATTTGTTTCTCTAAATATTAAATAACGTTTTTCATTTGAAAGACTTAAAACTGCATTGTTGAAAAATTTGATTTCTCGATGATTGCTCCATCTATTATTTAACAGTTGGCATTATTGTCCAGACGGTTCTCAGAGAGGGGTTTTGAAATCAAATATACAGGACCGTTCTACGATTTTATAAAGAAATTAAAAACAAGTATTTTTTATTAAAAATTCTTTTATTTAAATACAAGGATTCTATTTTTTGGCGCTGATAATTAAAATTAAAATAGTTTCATTAACCATATGAACCCAATCCTGAGATCATAGAGTTTTCATGTAAAGTATAATTATTTTATGATATATTTTAAATTTTTCTAATATACCGGGCAAATCAAAACTAAAAATTCATATTAACTAAACAAAAATAAAAATAATAAATATAATAAAAAATAAAGGTACCACAGGAGTACCAATCCAGAATAATTTGTCGGCCCAACGTAGGGCAAATAGAGAAAATCTATTCATAATAAAATATTAAAATTACACACCTAACAAATGACAATAATATATATATAGTGAAAGTAAGGGATGTCAAAATATTCATACGCTAGGCTTTAGTAAAACGTTGTTTATTGGATACTATTCATCATGATTTACATAAGATAACTACAGACTAGCAATTATAAAAAATGCTCATGGAGTATGATAAAGTTTGAAACAGTCCGATGTTACTTTTACTGAAAATGAGGTGACACACTTATGACATCTTGTACAACGTCGCTGTGTGGGATTTTTCATCAGCCAGAGTTCAAGCCTATCGTATCTGACATCATTCAAAACATTTGATGTTCTTTGAGGCAAAGGAATTACAATTTGACAGATGAAATCTACTTGTTTCATTCGTGGTTGTAGATTTCGGAAAAAAATCCAAGCATTGACGATAGATGCATTGATACAATAGCGAATAATTGGCCAATACCATTTTCGGCTTCTAATATTTATTCGATGTCTACCGCGCCATTGGTAAATTAAATCTTCACCACCCATTCCATTATTGTACTCTTGAATCAATGATGGCTGTAAAACTTCTACCTTCTGTTTTCGAACTTGACTGTGACGTCTGCAAACAGAGGGTTTATTGAGCAATTCGTCACATCTGTTGGTAGCTAATGTAACTTGAATGTTATCGTGCCAACTGATCAAAGTTATATATATTGAATTATCTGTTAGACCATATACAGAACCCCGGAGATGCTTTTTCAGATCTTTCAAAGGAGCATTTTCAATGCGATCAGTTCGAATGGTTCCTGTGACTATTATATTCTCACGCTTCATATCTTCCAGCAAAGACAAAGAGTTGAAATAATTATCTAAAAAAATTCCGCTTCCTTCCGGAACGAAGTCTGATACCAGTCTTTTTGTAACAGAGCTCCCAAGAGGCACACCACTTGACACCAATCATTCATTGACACCTAACACAGAACTAGAAGTACTACATATTTGTGATAAGAAACAAGAACTGGATTTCCTTGAAGAGTTGGAAATTAGAAGACACTTAAGAAACCCACAATATGAAGTCGTGAATGAACAGATAATTCTAGGGAGTTCTCCACTATAAAACTGTCTCTTCTCAGGTGATAATTGTAAAGATCAGCAGATATAGTTTTCCTGGTTTTCTATATCATTGCACAGTTATACTGATCTTAATTGGAAAAATGATGTCCAGGATATCACCATAGGGCTAATCATATATAAGCTTCAATATTTGTAATATCACATCTTCATCTTTTTCCTATTAACATATATTAAGTCAATCACCCGTTAGGTCACTTCTTGGTCTAGCCAAAAATAACTACTAAACATCAGGTAGGCATCAAATGAAATGTAATTTCTGTCATTCTGACGATGGTATTGATTTATCGAAACAGTTGTCAATTTTTTAGAATTTTCAACATTTTCCGGTATATTGTGGAATTAGCTAGAAATATTGAGTTTCATTTAAAAGACTTGTATGGAAGATATTTAAGTCACTTGAAAACCGAAAATAATTATTTATTCAACTCATTTCTGTTAGAGCAAGTCAAATCTAAATTATTAGTTCCAGCTAGAGACGTAATTATAAATAAACCTTTTGATAAATGGTCCAATTTAAAAACAACCCTTATTACTTGTTTCCGTGTTCCTAGATCCGCAGAAATATTAGCACATGATTTAAATACTTCTATTCAATCACATCCTCAATCATTCTCACAGAACCCCCAATCTGAGAGAGGATATGAAATGATAAAATAGTTATTTGTGAAACAAGTGTCACGATGACTCGTTTTGTAGTACGAGTGAAGTTTGCGCAACGAACCGCGAAGCGGTGAGTTGCTCAAATCACGAGTACTACAGAAAGTCATTGTGGCAAAAGTTTTACACAATATTTTTTATAATTCGCATTTATTTAATTCTTTAAATAAAATAGAATTACATATCATCCCTGTTTTTAAACTAGGAGGAGTGGTTTGAATTTAAGTTGGCAATTCTGTAGATTCCTGAATGGTCAGATCATAGATGGTTTTATTCAGCACTTGACTTTTGACTTATTATAACCGAATAATTGTGTAAATTGTAAACAAACTTTCATTTAAGCAAACACTGGATGATTATTCGTTTAAAAAGGAGCTTCTTCGTATATGCTCTTGCGATCTATTTATATTATATCATGAACAGAATTATTTCTGTAATACATCTTCACATAGATATCTGGTAATTTATCCCAAAAATCGAACGTTATGTATACCTATATATTGATCCTATACAATATGAAAATAAACAATTGATAAATCATTGATAAATAAACGTTAGCGTAATTTATTCATTAATGTTCTTTATATATAAATCATTCTAATTTACCTTCAAGCACATTTAATATAATAATTTGCTAGCTAGAACAACGCTAGACCATTTTAATTTGTGTCAAGGCTTAACTCAAATGTCACATAACAATATAACTAAATACAATAACCAACTGTACGCTAAAAATTACTATAACAATGTTCAAAGAGCTTCATTGTGACACTGTAAACAATGTTATAATAAAGTCTCTCTTATACGCGAATTATAAAAAAATATTATAAATCTGTGATAATAAATCATAACAAAAGATACCTTTTGTGTGTTATTGGTAAGTCCGGCTCTGCGTTAATATATTTTTCTACACCGAACACTTGGGTTGATATTATTTAGTAATTTTCCGACCTATCATTGTTTATCGATGTCCTGCTGTTTTTCCGATGTAATCAGTGTTAATCTACGCGGCCTTATCTCACCTTCCCTGTAGTGTTCCTATCGTTTCAAAGTACCACTTATGGGCCGATTCATTTAAATCGAATACCCCAACACCAGCCGCTTAAAGATCTATCTACCACGGGTAATGGTTGAGATTATTAAAGATTTTGAGATAAGCGGGAGATGCCACTGGTTTAGTAAAAATAGGTACTTAGATTCTCAGTAGGTTACTACTTGACCCAGGTTAGTTAATGAGACTGTAATCTATACGAAATTTTTCATTTTTCTAATTGAAATTTGTTACATACTGTGTGGAATTTTTATAGCTGGCCGATAAGAAACTGAAATTAGAATGGAATCACAACTGTATTGGTTCCATATTGTTGGGTGTGAAACCCCTAATTTGGTGTGGGTGACGTTTTGTGCCTTGTAATATAGACCATTTGAAAGCTTGTGACAATACTTGGAGACGTTTTTTTTCCTTTTGGCGTTGGTCTGTACTACGGGCCTAGGGCAGGACCTTGAAAATTATGAAATCTTGGATTTCTTCAGTTATCGATCATATGCATCTCTGAGAGGTTTATAACCAAGTGGTGAATAAGTTCTGCAAATGCAACATTTTTTTTGGAAATTTATATTTTAAATATTGTAATATTGTTTCATAAAGTACATCAATACATTCAGATTTTAAGATATAATATAGGGTGTTTCATCAATTATGTTTACTAATAATATATAGTGAGTGTTTGCGCTAATACTAAAATTTTGATTCCTTAGTAATAGGCAACACACCTTGCTTGTAAAGACCGGTCCGATATAGATAATTAGTATTATTAGAAAAAGTAGTTCAGATAGTGAATTGGAATAAAGCACTTGAATAAGCCATCATCATCGAAAAATATCGTTGATAATTCAATATAGAAGCATTTTTCAATCGAAAATAATAGTAAATTTAGGTGACACATTGTGTAAACTACGATTTCGTCAACTTCCTCTATTTACCCTTTTATCCGTACCTTAATCCCTAGTTTTACTTGGACAGGACAGCCGGAGTTGGGGTTCCTTTGTGAACCCAGATATTTGGTAAGTGTTCCATTTAGAATATACATAGAATCTACAGTCCTCTACTAGTTTATAGAATCATATCATACAGTGAGTTTTAAGTATGAAAAGACTCAGTGGCCCCTTTTTCTTTTTGCGTGAATTACTCATGAATCTCTTTGTCATTTGTTGTTTACATATAACGCGATATTCCTACATCTTCTTTGTTATTTACTATGAGTCGGCAGGTTCAGGCATGGGGGCTATATGGGCCTCCGTGTCGATCTTGGTTGTTGTCCCGAAATCTCGAGATCTTCCAATTGAAGGCACAAATGAGCGTTTGGTTTCCCTGTTGAAATTTGTTGTTTTGTGTTTTCCCATGTTTTAATAAACATCTTTGGTCCCAAGTTTTATATCCTTATTTGGTTATACCGTGCTGAGGCCGGCGAATGAGCCAGAAACATGCATGTCCGCGGATACCACTCTGTTTCAGTAGTCCCTTTTTCTTTTTGCGTGAAATACCCACTAATCTCGTTGTTGCTGTTGTTTACATATCACGCGATATTCCTACATCTTCTTTGTCGTTTACTATGGGTAGGAAGGTTCATGCAGGGGGGCTATATGCGCCTCCGTGTCGATCTTGGTTGTTGTCCCGAAATCTCGGGATCTTGCAATTGAAAGCACAAATGAGCGTTTGGTTTCCCTGTTGAAATCCGTTGTTTTGTGTTTTCCCATGTTTCAGTTGACATCTTTGGTCCCAAGTTCCACATCCTTATACGGTTGCACCGTGCAGAGGAGGGCAAATGAGCCAGAAACATGCATGTCCGCGGTTACCACTCTGTTTCAGTATCCCTTCTTCTTTTAGCGTGAATTAACCATAAATCTCTTTTCTGTTGTTGTTTACATATCACGCGATATTCCTACATCTTCTTTGTTGTTTACTATGGGTTGGAAGCTTCAGGCAGGGTGGCTATAAATGCCTCCGTGTCGATCTTGGTTGATGTCCCGAACTCTCGGGATCTTGCAATTGAAAGCACAAATGAGCGTTTGATTTCCCTGTTATAATCCGTTGTTTTGTGTTTTCCCATGCTTCAGTTAACATCTTTGGTCCCAAGTTTCACATCCTTATTCGGTTACACCGTGCAGAGCACGGCAAATGAGCCAGAAACATGCATGTCCGCGGTTACCACTCGGTTTCAGTATCCCTTCTTATTTTAGTGTGAATTGCCTATGAATCTCTTTGTTGTTGTTGTTTACATATCACGCGATATTCCTACATCTTCTTTGTTGTTTACTATGGGTCGGAAGGTTCAGGCAGGGGGGCTATATGCGCCTCCGTGTCGATCTTGGTTGTTGTCCCGAAATCTTGGGATCTTTCCCTGTTGAAATCCGTTGTTTTATGTTTTACCATGTTTCAATTAACATCTTTGTTCCCTAATTTCACATCCTTATTTGGTTACACCGAGCTGAGGCCGGCAAATGAGCAAGAAACATGAATGTCCGCGGTTACCACTTTGTTTCAGTAGCCCCTTTTTCTTTTTGCGTGACATACTCATGAATCTCTTTGTTGTTTGTAGTTTACATATCACGCGATATTCCTACAGCTTCTTTGTTATTTACTATGGGTCGGAAGGTTCAGGTAGGGGGGCTATATGCGCCTCCGTGTCGATCTTGGTTGTTGTTCCCAAAATCTCGGAATCTTCCAATTGAAGGCACAAATGAGCGTTGGGTTTCTATGTTGAAATCCGTTGTTTTGTGTTTTCGCATGTTCCAATTAACATATTTGCGCCCAAGTTTCACATCCTTATTTGGTTATACCCTGCTGAGGACGGCAAATGAGCCAGAAACATGCATGTCCTCGGTTACCATTCCAAAAATTGTTTCGATTCCCTATTTCTTATACTTTGCTTCATATCAGATGATTTTAATTGAGCAACTACGGAATAGTGTTAAGTTATATTTGATTCGAAGATAACAGGAGTTATATGTATTAATTCAGTTTTGTCCATTATGAGCAAGTGGTCAATGCTATTTATTTTGTGAATTCCCTTGTACTCTGGTAGGTTTGCTATGCTACAGTAAATCATTTACCAATGAAAATGTTGCCTCGTTCTTTGATATTAATGAAGGAAAAGTAAATAACAATCTAGCACGTATATTCAATTGTGATGAGACTGCCATAACTGTTGTGCAACACAAACAACAGAAAGGTACTATTTCGAAGAGAAATAGCAAGTGGCAGCCACACTTTGTTAAGAAACTGATATATTATTTCTTGGTTTAACCTCTTTATTTGGCAACTATTATATAAAACTTCTATGAAAGCTCATTGTATTTGACTAATAATCGTCAGTGAACAAAATAAAATCGCTATTCTAAAAATAATCGATGGCATCATCACCATATTACCACAACGGCCGTCTAGCAATTTTAATTTAATTTGAAAAACAATAAAAATAGTTACCGAGTAGCCTAACTGAAATCTACCGAGCAATATATTCATTTAGGACATCCCGGACATGGACAACTAGATGTTCACTTATCTCTGGCGGAATTTCGTCTTGACAAATAAAACGAAGCGTGCCACTAATCATTTCATTCCATTCCAACAATTGTCAGGATAATTTTTTGATTGAAACAACGCGCGATGCCCTACACTACTCATTAGAACGTTATTTATTTTAGTTGAGTTCATTACTAACATCAGAAGCGTTAATTGTAACAACTAACAAAAAATTACTCTCATTTTCATCCAAAAACTTGATAATTAAAACTAATATCACGAAACGTAATGTGTTAAATTCTTCTTCTTAAACCTTCTTTCATCTAGTGCCGGATGTCAACAGTTTCTTCTAGCTTCTTAAATGCTTCTCTGCTTTTAGCTAGTCTTATTCATTGTTTTTCGGCTACAGCGACAATGTCGTCAACCCCTTTCTGGGGTCTGCCACTTAAGCATCGCTATTCTGTGGATAATGTTCGGGATGTTGGCCGGCAGGCGGGGAATTGTGCGCAAATGCAATTTTTTACTTTCTTAAATGTCACGCCTGTGTAGTAATTTTTTCTTAAAATATTATTTTACAAGTATAAAAAAGAATAAGTGTTGCATCTCATAGCATTCTTGAAATTAATTTATATATTTTAGTCTCGCAACAACAAAAAAAATCTTAAGTGGTATCATTCCCCAACTCTCCCTTACTTATAACCTAACTGTTAATGTCCAGGTAGAGAGAAAAAGGTCTGTTTTATTGGGAACGAAAATTATTTTAAAAGGAATCTATAGTGATACCAACATTTAAAAAAGACAATTGTGACAAATTATAGACCGATATCCTTAATCACAACTTTCGCAAAAAAGGTACAGAACGCTCTAAATCTAATGTTTTAAATGAAACTCAATGTTTCTAGCTAATTACACAATATAATTAAAATGTTGAAAATTCTAAAAAAATGACAATTGTTTCGATAACTGAATATCATCGTCAGAATGACAGAAGTTACATTTCATTTGATACCTACCTGATGTTTAGTAGTTATTTTTGGCTAGACCAAGAAGCGACCTACGTTGTGATTGACGTTGTTTTAATCTGTATGCCCGTAAGTGTTCACTGTATAGGATTTCAAAATTTCTGATGGTCAGACCCAAATAGACAGCATTACATTCTGGACATTTGAGTTTATATATACCTGATTTGTTTAATGTTGGTATTTTTGTTTAAACATTTAATAATTTTCTACTTACGTTACTTTCTGTTTTAAAAGAAATTGTTGTATTCGTTGCTAAAGATATTATCTTTGAAATATTATTAGAAATATTTCCTGCATATGTGATGGTTTTATAAGTTTTTATTTCTTCAGTTTGTTTAGGAAATATAAGTTGTAATGCCACTTTTTCCTTTTTTTTATTAATTAGCTTATTTATCATACGTAATGGATAACCGTTGGGTGTTGCTATTTGTCCAATTGTATTAATCTCACTAATTAATAAAAAAGAGGAAAAAGTGGCATTACAACTAATATTTCCTAAACAAACTGCAGAAATAAAAACTTATGAAAACATCACATATGCAGGAAATATTTCTAATAATATTTCAAAAGATAATATATTTAGCAACGAATACAACAATTTCTTTCAAAACAGAAAGTAACGTAAGTACAAAATTGTTAAATGTTAAAACAAAAATACCAACATTAAAGAAATCAGGTATATATTAACTCAAATGTCCAGAATGTAATGGTGTCTATTTGGGTAAGACCCTTAGAAATTTTGAAATCCGATACAGTGAACACTTACAAGCATACTGATTAAAACATTCAGATAAATCCCATTACGCAAAACATCTACTTGACACCAACCATTCATTGACACCTAACACAGAACTAGAAGTTCTACATATTTGTGATAAGAAACAAGAACTGGATTTCCTTGAAGAGTTGGAAATTAGAAGACACTTAAGAAACCCACAATATGAAGTCGTCTATGAACAGATAAATCTAGGGAGTTCTCCACTATCGAACTGTCTTCTTAAGTGATAATTGTAAAGATCAACAGATATAGTTTTCCGGGTTTTCTATATCATTGCACAGTTATACTGATCTTAATTGGAAAAATGATATCCAGGATACCACCATAGGGCTAATAATATCTAAGCTTCAATATTTGTAATATCACATATTCTTCTTTTCCTCTATTAACATATATTAAGTCAATCACAAGGTAGGTCACTTCTTGGCCTAGCCAAAAATAACTATTAAACATCAGGTAAGCATCAAATGAAATGTCTGTCATTCTGACGATGATATTCAGTTAGCGAAACAATTGTCATTTTCTTAAAATTTTCAACATTTTTCATTATATTGTGGAATTAACTAGAAACATTGAGTTTTATTTAAAACACTAATATGAGTAGATTCCACGAAGTAAGTGTCGAGACAGTTAATTTCTCTGAATTTAAGATTACAAGAATATCTTTATAAATATAATATAATTTCTACAAAACAATTTGGATTTCGATAGGGACAACTGATGCAATTCTAGAATTAAGTAGAAGAAATTATCACTCAGTGAACTTTAATAAGCCAAACTTAACTTTTTTCCTGGATTTAGCTAAGGCCTTCGATACTGTATATCACGAACAGTTATTGCTGGCTTTGGAGGATGCAGGAATACGAGGAATGGTATTAAAACTTTTCGGAGACTATCTCAAAAACCGATATCAACAAGTGAAAGTAAAAGACCAACTTAGCAAAAGTAAACTAATTACAGCTAGTGTACCACAAGGGACAGTCCTTGGTCCTATACTATTTGCAATTTACGTGAGTAATTTGTATATTCAACCGACTACGGGCCAAATTGTGAGTTTTGCTGATGACACGGCTATTTTCTATGAAGCAGAACTGAAATACAAAACAAAAAATGACTTAAACACATGTTGGATCTTAAAGATTTAAAACAAAATCTAATTACTTACGGAAATTTGAACATGAATATTGACAATAACAAACTGTCCTGGATAAAAACAAAAGCCTTCAAGTTTGTTCCCTATAAGATTTACTACAAGAATTCCTACCTGTAGGACTATAAAGGAAACCAGAAAGAATAGCCAGGCTCTAGGTAATAATAAAATAATGCAAAAAAGATTACTTGTGGAATAAGTCTTCAACATAAGAAATGACAAGATAGTTCAATGGGTTCCTGCTGAATATAATCTCTATTCAAGCCTTCCTATATTCCTTTCAAAACAATGGATTATGGGCTCTGTATCGTGGTCATTTACTTGTTGCTACCCGAAAATGAAAATGGGTAACTAAATGGAATATAAAGCACCAAAGATATTCATGACAGCTTCATTTCAAGAACTGAAGAGCATCTATATTTAAGTAGTATCACTCACTAAACTTCCCGCTTGTTTCATTATACAAAGTGAATATATTAGTCAAAAAATGTATTTTGCACCTAATAAAAAAAGTCATAATTTATTGCTAAAAACTGATAAAATCGAAGTTTCGAGATGAATAATATTTTCCCACCATTGCATTTATTCCAGTAATTCACATACTCTTTTTACCGAGTATTTGCGTTGTAAATTTTAGATAAATAAATCATTCCACCCAATCACATCAATTATCCTTCTATCGATTTTTCCTGCCCACTATCAGACAAAAATTTCATTATTCATGTTAATAATGTTAATTAGGATTATATTTTTTTTCATTTTATCAATTAAATATCCTATCAATCGGTTCTAAAAAACGCGTAGGATACATAAATGGGAAAAACTTGTTTGTTAAATTCAACATTATTATGACCAGAATTGCTAACAGTATGAATATTTCAGAACCCACTATAAAACTGCAAGGTCGTTATCAATATAAAAAAAATTTTGCTACAATTTCTAGTCATGAGTATCGCGAAATATTTTCTCTGGAATTCAATTCACATTTCAAACTTCCTGGTATGAACACTTGTGACACATGTGACCACCTAGAAAATTAAGAGCGTGATGTTGCGAGTAATCCGGAAGAAAAAGAAGAAGTACATAATAATTTGAAGAAACATATTGAGGAATCAAAAAGTGGATATTGTTACGAAACAGCACACTGGTATAGTCCCTGAATCCGACTCTGCCTAAGCCATGTATGAAAGTTAAAATTATGGCGGATGCGCAGGGATTTCTAGATTTGTTTACGATTGTGACTATCTTATCTAGACATTGTTTTTGTGACCAGTCTTATCTAGAAAATGTGAGAACCAATTGTTTTTGTGTAAGCGGCAATCTAGAATTTCCTAGTAAAAAAGGCACTAATATATATAAAGGACAGACCAGCGGAGTTTTTAGTTTAGTTGATAAAGTGATCTCGGGAAATAAACAAGAATACACCGAAATAGCGAACAGTGAAGTGTTGATATAAATTAATAATTAAGTTTGTGTGTATATGAATTAAGTGTTAGTGAGTAGTTTAGTGTTTAAATAAATTCGTAAGTAACCATACCGTGTGTTGATTGTTTATCCGACCCGTTTACTGTTTAAGTCAGTCAGATGGAATGGTCGGGAGAATGAACGGGACTATTGGAAAATACCTGTCCAAAGTAGTATCCAGCCATCAGAGAGATTGGGACCAGTATCTTTCCCTATTCGCATTGGCTTATCGATCTGCCATCAATGAGTCCACGGGTGGAACACCTGCGAAAACCCTGTTTGGACGTGAAATGAGGCTTCCTTGTGACATGGAATTTGGCTGCCAGCCTGGAGAAGATCTGGCAGGGGAAGACTACGTGATCCAATTGAGAAGAAGGCTGGCCGATATTCAAGAATTAGTTCGAACAAATCTTCAAGTTGCCGGCGACAGAATGAAAAGTCGGTACGACACGCAGGCCACAGTAGGTGGTTTTAAAGAAGGAGACAAAGTATGGTTACACAACCCGACGAGGAGAAAAGGTTTTTCTCTAAAATTGCAAGAACCCTGGGAAGGTCCATACTTAATCAAAAAAGGATCAATGATGTTATAAATCGCATAAGCAAGATCCTCAACGGAAAACCAAAAGTAGTTCACAAAAACCGACTAGCGCCATTCGAAGGAGACCATGGCCTAGAGAAAGGAGTACACCATATTCGAGATGTGACTGACCCTAGCTTCGATGAATTTATGGGCGCGTATGGAGGTACCGGTAAATCTAGATATGGAGTCACTTCAAAAGAACGACAAGATTTGTTCACTCTCCCGGAGGATTATTCACTGGCATACAACATCCCCGCCCGTCTCAAGAACGCACGAGGGTTGGCATTCGTCTTTCAAAAGGAGTTCTGGCTATTAGAAAAACTTGAAGATCAGATTCCAGCCCCTGGCAAAACACTGAACCTGAAACATAATTCGCGGTACGTCTTCTACGTGGTAACTAAAAATTAATTTCAAGATCGATCTATCTACCACGATGTGTGGTAACCACTTCGAAACCTCCGAGACCATGTGTTAGAATCCAGCGTGAAGAAACTGGCTATGCCTAAGATAGCGAGTAACCAGCTGCATTGGCGAGTTATCAGGAACATGGTAGAGATTATCTTTCGAGATACCGGTATCCAGATATTAATTTGCAGCTATAACCCCCGTTATCAGTATCCGATGCACACGGTGCCCTGCTATTTCCATAAGATCGGAAAGTGTAGAAACGGTGCTAGTTGCCGATTGAAACATCCAGTCTCGGCTACACTTAAGGAGGGGGTAATGTTTGAATCGGCAGCTGGCACCATTTCTACACTTCCCGATCTTATGAAAATAGCAGGGCACCGTCTTCATCGGATACTGATAACAGGTTGTAACTGCAAATTAATATCTGGGCACCGGTATCTCGAAAGATAATCTCTACCATATTCCTGATAACTCGCCAATCCAACTGATTAGTCGCTATCTTAGGTATAGCCAGATTCTTCACGCTGGATTCTAACATATGATCTCTGAGGTTCCGAAGTGCTTCCCACATATCGCGGTAGGTAGATTGATCATGGAATTCATTTTTAGTTATTACGTAGAAGACGTACCGCGAATTATGTTGCAGTTTCAGTGCCTTGCCAGGGGTTGGAATCTGGTCTTCAAGTTTTTCTAATTGCCCGAACTTCTTTCGAAAGACGAATACCAACCCTCGTGCGTTCTTGAGACGGTCGGGGATGTTGTATGCCAGTAAATAATCTTCCGGAAGAGTGAACAAATCTTGTCGTTGTTCTGAATTGACTCCATATCTAGCTTTCCCGGAACCTCCATACGCGTCCATAAATTCATGGAAGGTAGGGTCAGACACATCTCGAATATGGTTTACTCCTTTCTCTAGGTCAGGGTCTCCTTCGAATGGCGCTAGTCTGATTCAGGGACTATACAAGTGTGCTGTTTCGTAACAATATGAATTAAAAAGGGAGGATAAAGATAATGCAAAAGTAGCTCAAATAGATATGGTAGCCACGATGGATATACAATAATGTCGACCAACTCTATTCTTGTCAATCTCCAAAATATTTTATTCGAGATAGCTTTGGACGTTTAATTTATCAATATACTGTGACACCCATAAGAACAGATTTGGTTTCTTATAGGATGAAACTATCGCTTAGATAGGTGGCAATAAAATTGCTTCAAGTTTGTTAAAATTTATAAAATTATTGCCACTGGGCATCAAATAATTTACCATTTGCTCAGGCAATTGTTCTGAGAAAAAAATAAATTCTCAATTATTTTGTATGCTTCTATGATCTGTTCTAAATAGATATTTTCAGGTGGAATATTTATTAATAATTATATCAACTTGTCTGAATAATTGACAGTGTCATTTATATCTGACAACGAAAAAATTGACAATCCATATTATTTAGTTCGATTACTGAATATTCATTCTCATACTTAGATAGTTTTTTATTTGACGAAGCTACAGGATACCTTTAATCAAGTCAAACATATTGATCACCACACGAAATTCAAACCAATGAATTATTTGAAAAATTGCAATTAATATTCCTTTTGTGAGCAACTTCATCCAATTAAGAAACCCGACGGCGCCTCGGGTTAAAAGAAAGGGTTTGGATTAAAAGACCAAATGGTATGCGATATGTTGTTCATTTCAATTGATTATGAAATACTATACTATTTATATTGATATTTATTAAAATTTCTTTAAAAGAACTACTAAACTAAGAAAAAATGTATACGAGACTAAAATGTTTATGAAGAAAATTACAGATTTTCGTATTTCAAAGTTTTGGGTTTGTTCTCAAAAACTTCAATTTCCTCGACTTCACTGTCAGTTTCACCCCTAAGTTCTTTCAACCTCTTCTTCAGAAGTGTTAATTTGACTCTAACTCTTTCAGCTATACATTCCATCTCTGAATAAGAAAAATCTACATTTTTTTTCTTTTTCGACCACTCCTTGATCTTCTCCAAACAAGCACAATCGAATGGGTTTGAGTCTATGTGGTTCGTATCAGCTTTCAACACCTTATCCAAGTTTCCTTTGAAACATTTGATATTATTCTTGTTTAAACGGAGATCATTAACTTCGATTCCGTTCAAAAGATTTTCATCAAAATCTTCCAAGACGTTATTATCCAACCATAAATTATTGATTCTATTCAATCCAGAGAAAGCTTCCGGATCAATTTTATTTATTTTATTATGACTGAAAACAAGATTTATCGTAAGATCTAATTGTCCAAACTTCTTCTGGCCTGTCATATGCTTAAAACTATTGGCAGGTAGTTCGTCAATGGAATTGTTTTGCATTGATATCCTTGTTAAATCGGGTGTGTTATCTAGCCATTCTGGGTCCCATTTTTGGATCAAATTGTCCGCTAGGTTGATATTTAACAATTCAGGTAAGTTGTCCAGAGCCTGGGAATGTATACTTGATATTTGATTAAGGCTTAGATCCAGAGTTGAGATTCCTAAGTGGTTGAATATTCCTTTCCCAATTGATTTTATCTTGTTTCCTGAAAATATTCATATTATTAGATTTGATTTCAAATTTAGTAAACTAATATTAATACTAGAGCAGAAAGTTTTGAAAATTCGTAGTAAATTCAGTATACAGAAATGAACATTTTGTTAAAAGAATGATTGGTAATTTATAAAATTGATCATTTTGAAAGAAAGTGTTTGAGTCTTGATTTTAAAAACAGAAACAAACAAAAGACTGAACATTGGTGAAAATTTTAAGCTAGTTGAATGTTTGTAATAACGAATTATTAAAGTAAAATTAATAGGGGAAAATGGTCGAATATCGACCATGGGCAAATATCGACCAAACGCCTCCTGACTAATCTGTAAGGCCCGATTTCACCAACGTCTTTAAACGCGTTTTGTTCAAGTTAAACTTAGATTACGCTTTTTACTCGCAATATTGGATTTCACAAGGAACTCTAAACCGGGTTTAATGATAAACGGCGTTTTCGTTTAAAACCGGCTGAATTTGGTCAGTTACAAAGTTAAACGACGTTTTGGTATTCGTTACATTTGAAAAGTGAGGTTAAGATTGTATGTTTGTTTATATTTGTTTGGGTTTTTGAAGTTTGAATTGAATTTGCAAAAATGCGAAGGGCGTATTTATTAGCTTTTGTGGACAGCGATAGTGAAGATGAGTATGTCGTTCGTTGACTCCGCTGGATAAGAGATAGAGAAGATCATTTTCATAGTCTAAACGATAACGATTTTGTGACTATGTTTTGGATTACTAAACGAACTGTACTTGATAATTTGCAGGTAATTGAAAATAATCTGGAATTTCCCTCTGACAGGTAAATAAAGCATTTCTATTTTTCTATTGTCATATCACTTTGAATATAGATAGGGCCAGTTCAAATTGCAGTATTTTTTTTTGTAGGAATAATTGCGTATCCCCCATCAATCAGCTGCTCTGTACCCTCAGATTCTATGCGACTGGATGTTTTCAAACTACTGCTACAGATTTATCGCGTATCAGTACATCTACTGCTCATCGAATTGTACATAGGATTAGTTGCGCTATAGCGTCATTGCGACCACTTTACATTATATTTCCAGACACCCCTGATGATATCCGCAAGACTCAATTGGACTTCTACAATGAAGCAATATTTTCAAAGGTGCTTGGTGCAATAGACTGCACTCACGTAAAATTGGGAATGTCACCAGGTTGGTTTCAATATTATGTGTAAAGTACCTAATATCTAAACTAAAAAGTTATACAATTGACAATAAATATTAGTATTTGGAAGCAATTCGTCTTTCAGACATGAAAGTAAATATTATTTATTCTACATTTCAGGTGGTGCCAATGGTGAAATATTTCGTAACAGGAAATGCTACTTTTCACTCAATATTCAGGCTATCTGCAATGCTAAATTAGAGTTCATCGATATTGTTGCTAGATGGCCAGGTAGTACTCATGACGACTATATTTTTAATAACTCTTTAAGAAGAGCTATGTTTGAACAAGGGCACTATGGTGATGCTTTACCTGTTGGTGATGGAGGATATGCCACGTGATCAATGTCAAACTGCTGCTGAGCACCTATTCAATGAATCACAAATTCGTACAAGGAATTCCATTGAAAGATTGTTTGGAATTTGGAAAAGGCATTGTAACCAAATATACATATTTTACAATGTTGCCGGCTTTTGACTATCCTTAAACTGTGTTTTCATAAACTCGATTCATCTTCTCGCCTGTTTGTGTTGGTGAAACTCGATAGAGGTTTGTAACGATTCAAATCTGAGTTTAGTGAGAACGGAGTTTATGAGAACGCCGTTTATCTGTATTCTGGTGAAATCGGGCCTAAGTGTTTAATTTCCATAACATAGGGAGACACCTAGCGTTCAGACGGTACACTTCGCCGAAAACGTCCGTCAACCATTTTATTCAGTATTTCGTCGAGTTAGTAACTGTTGTTCAATTTTCGGTAAATACTTATAATATTTTACGTGTTGATTTTAAGGTGAGACGAACTTTTACTCGTACTTAAATCTAGTGTTCCTTTTAATAGCGAATATATACCATAAATAGTTGAGCGTTACAGTAGAATTAACTTCAATTACTAACTTATTTTTTGTTAGTAAACAAATGTTCTTTTCATTTGCAGTTGGCCAATATGGACCATAGTGATCGATATTACTCTACTATGTGGTCGATATTGTACTAATGGAGTTTATTATTGTTTCAGATGCCTCGAGAAAAATATAAGCGAACGAGTACACGTTCCTCGTGGTCAGAGGAAAATATGAGACGTGCTCTTCAAGCAGTAAATGAGAAAGCTGAATCCATAAGAAAAGCTGCAAAAATGTTTGATGTGCCTTACGAGACCCTTCTGGATCACATAAGAGGTCTCTTTTCGCCCAAAAAATATAAATGGGGTAGAAACTCTGTGTTCACTCCTGAGCAAGAATTGGAGCTTGTAAATCACATTCTTAGTCTGTGGACTCACAGCAAAATCTGTCAGAAAACACTCCTACCAATTTGCAGAAACAAATAGGCTGAATCATAACTTTAATAGGGACATAAATGTTTTGTGGTAAAGACTGGCTTTATTCATTTTCGCGGCGCAATCCAATTTTAATTCTTCGCAAACCAGAAGCGACAAGTCTGAGCCTGAGTGTTAGCTTTTAATAAAGAAGAAGTAACAATATTTTTTGATAACTTACAAAAAGTATATGATGAACATAAATTTGAAGCTCGCCGCATCTTTAATGTCGATGAGACTAGTATTATAGTCTATATCTTGATGTCTGACAGCACAGTAGCCTCAATAAATATTCAAATAGAAAATTATCTCTTACAGAGTGATCCTAAGAATTTACAAGTAAATACTAAAATTCTAATGCAAAACAAGTAGGTGTCTGTACTGGTTTATCTGTACATCCCTGTTTCAGCTCAAAATACAATATGTTAATAAAACTGAACAATGCCAACTAAACGATGAACAGTGCGGCAGTGGCGGAGATTACGATATTAGTTCAATTTGCTTATTCAATTAGATTCGATCCACATTACAGTTGAAATAAAATTCATTCGTTTAGGCCTATTAACAAGTTACATTTTCATTTTTATTAAATTAAATTGATTAAAGAAAATATAGTTTAATTTTCATAATTCAAATTTATTGACAATGAGTTAATGTATATTAAGTAAAGTAAACATACCATTTATAGGAAATATAAAATTCAATCTATACTATCATCCTCTTCGCTCGCCATACAAGAATCATCCGAAGACTCGTCGAGAGAGATCACTATCGGTTCTATAGTTTGTTCTATGAAGTTATCTAGAACCCACATTTTTTCTTCCTCTTTAATTACATGATTCACAGCATCTCTCCAGTTCTCTTCAGTTATTGTTGTCAATGAGTACTTCACGAGTTCGAGAACATCTTTCATTTTAAATGTTTTATCATGTCTAGCTACATTACCTTTCATTTGTGCCCATATTAACTCTATCGCATTTAATTCACAATGGTATGGTGGCAAACGAAGCACTGTTATCCCACGATTCTTGGTTATTTTATCAATAACAAACTTTTTAAATTGTAGCTTGTGATCTGAAGCAACCTTTAAAAGTTCTTTTTTCAACATTTTATCTTAAAATGGTATATCTTTTACGATTAACGAGTTTCTAATATCAGCTTTTCTCCAAGAGGTAGATGGAAGATTTTCTGTTAATCGCGAAGGATAAGTGGCATTGTCCATAACGAGTACAGCATTATTTGGAATTAATTCGACCATTTGTGTAAAATACTGTTCAAAAACATCTGCGGTCATTTCTTCATGATAGTTTTTGGTTGATGTTGACTGAAACTCCAGTAAACCACCTTCAACGAACCCCTGGATTGCATCCAATATGCGCTATTATTAGTCGGCGATCTTTACCGGTAGGAGTTTTCAGTCCAGTAGATAAACCTTCTATAAAAGCTTGACGACTGGTTTGCATACTTTTGTCCTGCCATATTTTTTTCACTGAATGTCCTTCATTGAGCCATATCTCATCTAGATAATAGATTTGTCTTCCCTCCTGTCTGTATTTTCGGATATCTCGTAAATACTGGCGTCTCCAACATATTATTTCTTCGTTGTCGATTAGCACTGATTTGCGACTTTTCTTCTCCCAAGTAAAATTTAATTTGTGTAATATTTTCCACAAAGTTTTTCTTCCTATGTCAGGCAAATTCTCGTCCTCCTTCACCATTCTTAGAATTATGTCAAGGGTTGGGATCTCTTTTTTAAAATATAATTCATGTACTTTTCGTCTTATTGTATTTTACATATGTTCATCAAGGTCAAATGGTTTTCTGCCAGTTCACTTTTTAGGTGGAGATATATCTCCAGTTTTCCTCTCTCTTAGAAGCCTGTAAATAGTAGATTCACTAACTCTTCTCATATTGGAATATGTCGAAACTATATTTCTAACAGTAGCAGCCGGCATTTGATGTACAACAGCATCATACACATTTAACACTACAGTCTTCGTTTGTAAGCTAAGCACGCTCTTACACTTTACTGGGGTTAAACTTGAAGACATTTTTCACAACACAGTTAACATTTATGGAACATAAGCGACTCTAAGCAAAACAAATTATACAAATTTGGGCGAGACCAAGTTTCACCGTATATACCTGCAAAATTTGTAAGTAGTCATTGGGACAATTCCTAGTAGGATCCTATTGTAATGTTTCTTGGAAATGTTATTATCAACATTTCGAAAATCAGAACGTAATTATCTGGAGAATGAATTGATAAATGGTTTGTTAATATGTCTCCCAAGAATTGACCTGCTTCAAATTCTCAAGATAATTAATGAAATATCAGTCAGAATAGTTGCGTTACAAAAATAATTTATTGTTTTAACTGTATGTACTCTACAAATGTATGAAGGTCAGTTAGTTGTATTAACTAACTGAATTTACATTTATATTACCTTCATATATCAGTTCGGGTATGAAATTAAATAGTAAATAAGTTCCTTAGATGAACGGTGACGCCTATGGTTTAGTACCTGACTAGCATCTGTGACCTTTTCGCGTGCTGTCAGACAATAAGAAACAGACTATAGTAACGTTCATGTACCAAGCCTTATTATAGCCAATAATGGTCAAAAGCAAGTGGGTTCCATTGCAAGCGGGGAGAGGGAACAGTTGATCACTGTTGTTGTCGCAATTAGTGACGCAGGACATTTTGTACCACCGATGTTAATTTTTAAAAGAGAGAGAATGAAAGAGGGCTTGCAAAAGAACGGACCGACCGGCGCCATCTACAGATGCTCCAAATCAGGGTAGATCACCGAAGTTCTTTTTACCGAATGGATAGCGCATTTTGCTAAGTACACCAAGGCTTCCACATACGATCCGGTATTGCTTGTCATGGATAACCATTCTACGCATTCGAACTTAGCCACATACAACTTTTGTAGAGAAAACGGCATCAAAGTGATCTCAATTCCGCCTCACACATCCCACAGGCTGCAGCCTCTTGATGTGTGTTTCTTTGCACCTTTAAAAATTTCCTACAATCAAGAGTGTGACAGGTATATTAAAACAAAAGGGCATGCAAAAATACTGCTAACTGATATCGAGTTATTCAAAAATGCGTACAATAGAACAGCAACTGTAGAAAAAGGAGTGCTAGCTTTTGAGGTAACTGGAATATTTCCTTGCAACCGATTCATATTCAGTGACGAAGAATTTACTAGGATCTCACCAGACATCGAAATTCCTATATCTGCCAGAATCCAGAACCTCGTACCGCGGCTGCCGCAGCACCACAGGATCCCATAAATAGAAGTTTTGAGCGAACTCTATCTACTATCCCTGGACCATCTAACTATAAACGACTCCGCAGATCCTCTTCTACCGACTCAAATCCCTCTCTTTCAAAATTGGATCTTGAGGAAGTAGTGGAAGATAACAAAACTCTCAACTCCTACATTTACCAAAAATTAAAACTAGAAATAGGTTGCGCAAAACCCAGCACTAAAAAATTATGACAGCTACGTCGTTGAAAGAAGAATTGGAAAGAAAGGAAAATAAAAGAAATATAGAAAAAGAGATGGTTTCAAAAGTCAAAAGAAGCGTTGTTTCGCAGAAAAAAGCCATGGACGATGATAAATGTTCCATAAGTCAAAGTTTTGGGGGGGAAAATGAGCTATGGTGGAGATACCGTTCGTGTGGTTCATGGGCTCATGCCGATTGCACAGACATTGAAGCCGCTGAACATTATATTTGTGTTAAATGTTAAGGTATTTTCTTTGTGATTTTTTAGATTTTTCGCCAAAATCACTAATAAAAATATTTGGTCGATATTACCCGACTTTCTGATTGATATTACCCCACTAGTCGAAATTAGCCGCAAAAATAATAATGTTGGTTTATTTAGTTTCTTCTGGAAAAAACTTTGATAATTGACAAATTTACGGTGGCATTCTTTAGCTAAATGCTTCTGTTGTAGTTTGCAAAATATACAGCCAGACCTCTATGCGTAACCTGAAATGAACGGGAATTTATTTCCCTTAGGTGGTCGATATTCTACAACTTTCCCCTACTAAAGAGCAAGTCATTACATTATAAGATTTGATGAGACGTCTGGTTTAGGATGTTACGAGCAAAATGAGCGCAAAATTGCATATAAATAAATGTCATCATACTCTCTTGTTCATCAATTGGGAAAACATATTGCATGATTATAACTGTATACACTATATACAGCATGTCCACGGATGGGGTATTCTATAGGTGAAAAATGTTTAAATATTAGTTTTAATGAAAAGTTTTGCTTGTTCTGAAACCCCATAAAATGAAGTTTTTCAAAACCCGTTTCATTTTATAGCCAGTTTTATGAAAATCGTATGAATTTTCGAAAATAATGTATTAATCTAGTAAGTCACGTTTACGATGTACCAAGAAACTGTCAACTTTTATAAATAATTTTCAAATTGTCATTCTTTAAGAAATATTTGACAACAATGGTAATCATTCAAGAATTATAATCACTATCAAAAATACAACACAGTATAATATTTGACAACAATGTTAATCATTCAAGAATTATAATCACTATTAAAAATAACAATACAGAATAATAATGTACGAAACACTAAGTAAACAAAAAACATCTATTCAATATATCCTCCTCCAGTTTCAAAAAATCTCTCAATTCTCTTTCTAAATTCTTTGTAAGTATTTCGCAGCATTTCTGGGGTGATTTCGTTAACGGCATCAATGATAGCTTTTTGAAGTCTTCAATATTATGGTTTAAATTATTTCCGTAAACTTTTTGTTTTAAGTAGCCCTATAAAAAAAATCTAAAATAGTTAAATCGGAGAATCGGGGCGAAAATATATTGGTCCATGACGTCCCATCCATCTCTCAGGAAAATATTCATACAGCCATACTCTAATTAGAAAAGTCGAATGAGACTAACATCCATAATGTTGAAACTACATTTTACACCTTTGGTCCAAGGGAATATTTTTTAATTCAGGTATTAAGAAGTTACCAATCAAATACAAATATACCTCCTAATTTAATGTATCTTCCAGAAAATACGGTCCGATTATTCGATCCGGTAAAACCGCACACCAAACATTAACTTTTTTAGCAAATTGACTATTACAATTAATCCTGTAGCTGGGGTTTTCACTACCCCAATATCGACAATTTTGAGAAGAAACGACTCCGTTGTCCGTTGGTTGTAAACGTTGTTTCATTATAAAACAAAATATTATTGTGAAAGAATCGGTCATGCATAAGTTTTTCACCAATCATCGCACAAAAGTCTAGCCTTGTGTCATAATCATAATCTTGTAAGGTATGAATAAATTTCGGTTTGAATGGATTAATCATGTTTTGCTTAAATATTTTCTGTAAGTGACTCTTGCAAGAACCAACCTCCACTGCTCTTTTTCGTAGACTCAACTCGGCATTTTCCATTATCGAATGCACAGGTAGTGCATTATAGTAAAATCGTAATCGGTGAGGAGTAATAAAACTGTCGGAACAGGTCATTTCTAGGGTTGGTACCTATTATTATTTTTAAGGAATAGATACATTCGGATTACTGAAATATTTATTACGAATATTATTGAATGCCTATATTATTTTGTTGTATTCGGTTGTAATTTTTTTAAGAACATATAAACGACTTGCATATTATGATTGTTGAAACAATTTTCAACAACTATTTCGATTCTTAATGACCTCAGGCAGACGAGGCGGGATTATAATTTCACCTGGCCTGACTATGGAATTTGTGTATTTTTGTTTCAAAGGTAGTTGCCGTCTGACTGTCAGCAATTATTCATTTAGTGAATTTAGAAAGAATTTGCTCACCAAATAAGTTTTATAAAGTAATTATTGTGATTATTAGTTTCGATTAATAGTGACAATTTGTAGTATGGTTCCGCGTTTACCCCTGTAAAGCGTACGAAAAAGTCGGCGTTGTGGGTGAACGAGAAAGTAATAATAAAGAATGTTTATAATTACTTAAGAGCTGAAAATCCTTCAGGTTCAGTTGATGACATTGTTGCAAAGACAAGTGTTTGAAATTAGTTCAAACCTTCTTTAATATTTTTGACAATTACTCCTTTCAATTTTATTTCTATTAATCAAGCAGTAAAGAAAAAAGTGAAGTTTGTTCATCTGAGTTTGTTGGAAGAGATGTCATTGTCCATTGTGTATTATGTGCGCCAATAAGGAATATTACTATTCCAATTATTGTAATAATTTGGTTATTTGTGGATTAAAAATCCATGGTCCTTGGAAAAAGATTTTAGAATACAGTTGTCTTTAGAAATTGTGTAAATTATTTCTGAGGTATGAATAAGCGAACATACCTCTCTGAATGTTGAAAATCAATCAATTGATCCTATTTCGAGCCGGATCTGAGAAGAAACCAAAAAAGGAAAGTAATAAAATTCGTATTTAAACCTTGGAAGAATTTCACTTGTGTTGACAAGTACATTTCAAAAAAAAGGTTAGAGTTTGAAAGATTAGTTTTACCAGTTCCGTTCCGTTCCAAGCGTTTTGTTATTGTTCCAAAGTAACTACCTGTCAAAATGGAAGTTTCTGTCTGTTAAAGGAAAATAGCGTTGTTGTATAATTCCAAGAGAGTACAGTTCCGAAGAATAGATCAGCAATTTCGTTGTAAAAGAAAAGTTCCAGTCTAGTTTCACAAGAATAGTGTGTGTTAAAGAAGGGAAGTGAAGTGAAAATTGGTCAATAAATTCATAAAACATCCTATCCATTCTCAGGAAAATGAAGTTAGATAAACATTTAATTTTGATAAATAAATTATAACTTTGTATAAGTAATTGAAAGGCAGTTCCTAGTTTGAATGATCTTTTGTTTCGTTTCCAAATCAAAATTAATACATGTAAGAAAACTCTTGAGGTTTCAAATAGTATACAGAAGCAGATAAAATGTTTGTTTTAGTGTATCCTACTAAATAGTTAATAATTTAGATTCCTACAGATTTAGATTGAATATTTCTGATATATACAACTATGGATGCCTTAATTAAACAGAGAGCCATTGAAAAAGGTGAAATTACTAGAACCGAGATTTGGTTTAATAAAAATTCTATGACAGAAAGTGAATTAACATTCTTTAAAACCAGATTAGATCTCTTAACTAAAGCATTCGATAGTTACAATTCAATACAAGATCAAATAGAATGTTGAGATGCAGATCAAATGTCAGATATTTTGATTATCGTGTTGAGCTTCATCGAGTAAACATCGTTAAAGCCAACAACAATTTTTTTGCTAATTCGACTACGAGTTTTATCATCAATATGTGATAAGTAAACGTGTTTTTATTCTGTTGCAATATTATTATGCTAGTAAATATTAGTGAATTCCAGTGGTGTACCGCTAGAAAACTCTACTAGACTTAGGTGAGTTCCTTCTCAACCTCTTCCGCTCTGGAAGAGAGTCTGTACTATCTTTCTTTTCTCTAGTGTGTAGTGTTCTTGGTAACCAAGATCACACACACAAACAATGAATACCCACAATAACTTACATTTAACAAACAACAACCCTATCACCAAATCAAAATCATTTTTCGCTGCCGCACTCACCAAACCACCTCCTCCTACTTTTCCCAAAAGAGACCAAGCTATTGTTATGCACTCAATACCAAACACTGTACTAAGTGAATATATTAAATCCATTGGTGAAATAGTTACTCCAAAAAATATCACATTTGCTTCTCGTATTTCCAATAACAGTATTTGCATTTTCCTCTCTTCCACTCAAATTGTTGATCAACTTCTGAACAGTACATCATATATCACGGTTAACTCCACTGTCGTTCCCATTCGGAGACTAATCTCAGCTTCTAAGAGAATTCTGATCTCAAGCGTATGCCCTTCCATTCCACATACTCTAATTGAGAAATCTCTAAAAGATCTTAGTTTGCAGCTTGCAGCTCCTATCACTTTTGTGAAATGTGGAACAATAGACGATCAATATGCTCATATCATGAGTTTTCGCAGGGTACCCTTCGCCATCCCCGATAAGGATGACTTAGAGTTACAAACCTCCTTACTAGTTAATCACGAAAATACATCCTTCAGAATATTCATATCCACCGACGGACTTGAATGTTTTCTCTGTAAACTCATCGGACATACCGCAGACTCCTGTGCTAAAGTCCCTACTGGTTCTGATGCCAATTTACTCTTAACCAATCCTCCCCTCTTCATCCTCCCCTGTTGACTCTTTAACTACACTGGTTAGCCCTACACCGATAGAACCTGATCCCTCTCTAGATGATTTCTCTCTACTTCTTACAAAGAATCCTGAACCTCCAACTACCTCTTCTGCTACCTTCCCTCCAATAGCCACATGCCAAAAAAGAGGCCACTCTTCTACCGACAGCCCTCTTGACACTCCTCCAATACTGTCTCCCTCCATTACTTTATCAACCTCAACCTCCACATTACCTCCTTCTCTCACTGTACCACCAAAACCAATAAAGAAAAAGTCCAAAACCAATGCTAATAATCCCTCAGATCATTAATTAGGACTTAACTGTGTTTCTGTTATCCAAAATCTCTACAAAGACAACCCATCTAACTTCACTCATACCTCAACCCAACTAATCGCTTCTATCGAAAATTGGATGTCCTTACCCGCTACAGGAGGCACAAAAATTCTCCTCTGATGTAGATGGCATACAAAATTACTTTACACTGCTACAAAAGAAAGAGCACTAAAAAATCGTCTCACAAGTATTTTAAGCAAATTAAAACACCAGCATAAGCCAATTGATTTCCCCGACAACCTAAGCGTCTCTTCGGATAACCTTACAGATACAGAATCAAACAACAGCTCACAGAACGAACACTAACTCTTTAATCCCTACATCTTTTATAACCCTTCTATTTTCAAATTATTACAATGGAACTGTGATTGATTCTTTCCCCGATTAGAGAGAATCCAACATTTAATATCAGAATCTACACCAGACATTGTATGTCTTCAGGAAACTAATGCGAAAAACTCCAAACTTCCCCTATTGAAAAATTTTGAGGGATATCATAATATCAGAACAAATTGCCTAAGAGCTGGTGGTACCTCAATATTTGTCTTCTCTGACTTTCTGTCCACCTCCCGCTTTCCTCTGAATTAGAAGCCATAGCTATAACCTGTTGATGTCCCGATAAACTCACTATTTGTAGTCTGTATGTTTCACCAGATCACCCTCTTACAGAGGAAGAGCTTGTTAATTTCATATTCGAACTTCCGCAACCCTACATTTTCGTAGGAGATTTCAATGCTCACAATACAATATAGGGTTCCAGTCATACATTTGGTAAAGGAAAGATTGTTGAAAACGATATAAATTGCACAGGTATTTGTATCTTGAACACCGGTTCCAACACCCACTTTAACATTTCATCTGGCTCCTTTCCTAAAATCAATCTTAGTTTTAGTGACCCCAAACCAAACCCTCATTAATACGGTTTACTGAAGATGACCTTCACGACAGTAATCATTTTCCCATCTTTATAACTAACACCGATAATTCAAATGACCGAGCTCTAACAAAAAGTTACTGGCGTCCAAAATATGCTAATTGGCCTGTATATATCACTAAAACTGAACAATCCATACCCAATCTCTCTTTTATTAACAATATTGATGAGTCTGTTACCTTGTTCGAAAATACTATTCGACTTGCTGCGGAGGCTCACATTGGGAAATCAGTCATCTCTCCTTCACAAAAAACTGTTCCATGGTGGAACTCATCGTGCAAACATGTAGTTCAGCAGCAAAAAACTGCACTAAAATTATTCCGCAGTAACAAAACTTAAGAAAACCTCATCAACCTCAAAAGAGCAAGAGCAGAAGCCATATACACTATAAATGTAAGTAAAAAATCTTCCTGGAGAAATTTCGTCTCTTCCGTAAATGAAAACACTCACCCCAATCAAGTGTGGAAAAAAATCGGACAAATCCAGGGTAATAAAAGTAATATAAAAATTACCAGTCTATTTCACAACCAAACCAATATCACTGATAATCAAGATATTGCCAAGGTCCTAGCTGAAAGCCCTGCAGCGAAGTTTTGCAGTAAACCTAGTCCTATTTTATCGAAGTCGCCTCCCCAAGAACCTTTGCCTTGCTCATCTTCTTCCATTCAAGATATTAATACGCTCAACTCTCCACTCACGTTTCCAGAATTAAAATTTGCACTAAAATCCTGTAAAAACACTGCTTCTGGCCCAGATGATCTCCCCTATATATTTTTCAAAAACTTTCTATACCAAGTCTTCAAAAACTCCTAGAAATGTATAATAGTATCTGGCTATCCCAAAAATTCCCAAATGAATGGCGGTCCTCCTTAATAATACCATTAATAAGACCTGATCAACCTGCTACTTCTGCTAATTCTTACAGACCTATATCGCTCACATGTACCTTGTGTAAAATACTAGAGAAAATAATTAACAAACGCCTCCTTTGGTTCCTTGACAAATACAACATTATACCAAAAGAACAATCAGTCTTTCGACACCATAGATCTACCCTCGATAATCTTGTTCTGCTACAAAATGACATTGCCAACTCAATAAATAACAAATATGAAGTTATCGCCGCCATCATTGATATCGAAGGAGCTTTTGACAAAATTAGTCGTCAAGCCATAATCTCTAAACTAAATCAATATTATATCAACGGAAATATATTTTATTTTATACAAAACTTTCTAACTCAAAGGTCCTTTAGGGTTTCTGTAAACAGCCATTTTTCATCTTTGTACACCCAGACCGATGGTGCTCCTCAAGGATTAGTCTTAAGCTCAACTTTATCCAGCTTTATTCAACTTAGCAATAAGTGATCTGTGCCATAACTTACCTTCTCCCACCAAATATGTAGCCTACGCTGACGATTTAATACTATACTGTCATGGTCGTTCAGCAACCAATAGCTCCAAAATTCTACAAACCGCGGTAAATCTCTTACTTGCACGGACACGTTCTATAGGATTAACATTATCTTCAACAAAATCAAAAATCATTTATTCAGCAGGCGACCTCAATCTCCTATCTCCCACATATTTATTAATGATTCCCCCCTCCCAGTGGTTAATCACTGCAAAATACTAGGTATGACATATGATTCTCGCCTCTCTTGGAAACAGCATATTCTTGAAACAAAAGGTGTGTTACAAACGATTAAATATCATTAAAACACTATCTCATTATCACTGGGATGCGGACGAGAGATCCCTTCTGAAAATTAATAAAGCTCTCATTCGCTCCAAATTAGATTATGGCTGCATCGTTTACATGTCAGCTTCTAAGACACATCTAGGATCCCTAAATCCTATTCATAATACGGCCCTGCGACTTTGCTTAGGCGGTTTCCGTGTCAGCCCATCTGAAAGTCTCTATTGCGAAGCTGATAAACCCCCACTATGGATTAGACGACAATATCTGCTTCTATCCTACGCAGCCTTAGTCTCATCTAACCCTCTCAATCCTCTATATTCTCTGTTCACATCAACTGCCAGCCCTCCTAACAACCCTCCACCAATAATTAAACCTATCGATCTTATATTATCCTCATTAACAAATAACATTAACCTCTCACTAACTAACCCCATTCCTTTTTCTCCAACCCCTTCCTGGATTATGCACCCTCCTCAGGTCAATACTTATTCATCCAAATTTGATAAACACGAAACACCTAAAAAGCTCACGATTAAATCTTTTTATGAAATCATTCATAACAATTACTACGACTTTATATTATACTCCGATGCTTACAAAAGTGATACTGGCGTTGGTTGCTCAGTTACCACAGCAAACAATATCATCAACACTTCCCTAATCCCTCCTTTATGCAGTGTACATACTGGAGAATTGTATAGTATTCTACAAGCTTTTAAGCACATCAACCGTTCCATTGCCATTTGTACAGACCGCTAGATAGTCTGTCTGTCTGTCCTATCTATACAAGAATTATTTACTGAACATCCCATTGTCCAAGAAATCCATCACTCTTATCATCACATTCATTCACTAAACACCACAGTCACCATTATATGGATAATATACCAAGACTTCCCTACTATCTATCCAGCCTGTTCTCAACACACCTCTGTATACTGACACCACTGGACTCTCTAGACAAGAAGTATCAATACTACGTAGACTTCGAATAGGTCACACCAAACTTACACACAGCTACTTAATGACCTCAAGCATCAGACCTTCCTGTCAAAGCTACCAGTGCCTACTTACTGTTAAACACATCCTGGTTGATTGTCACCAATTTAACTCAAGAAGGCGACAACATAATCTTAAATCCCAGCTGCAAACATCCTGGGGGACCCAAACCAAATCGAGTCAACACTGAAATTCTTAAAAGATATATCACTCTATCATAAACTTTAAACTATGTTTTTTAATTATCTGTAATAACTACTGTTTTCTGTAATGGCACCTGTGCAAGTGGCCATAGTTGCCGAGTACGTTAATTGAATATAAAAAATTCAGATAGAGAGGAAGTCGAAGATAAATATTGTTTAATTTCATCCATATTGCAAAAAAAGATTAATTCACTTTCTGCCAAAGTGGATTCGAGTAGTATAAAATCAGAATTTCAGATATCACATGTAAACAAACCTCAATTAAACATTCCAGAATTTTCAGGAGATATTACTAATTGGAATTCATTCATACAATTATTTGAAATTCTATTTGAAATTATATCTCAAGTGACAAGATCTTAAATCTAAAAAAGTTACTAACCTTTAAGTGATAACTTTCTCAATGTTTTCGCGTTACTTATAGCTCCGGGTTGAATATCCTCTACGCTGCAAAACTCTATCACCAACTCATCCAAATCCACCAGATCCGCCAATGAATCTTTGTACAGAATCGGTATATTCTGTTCTTTGAATTCGATAGCGTCAAAAATTGAATCAGGCAAAAAATCTTTTAAACTGTTGCCACTCGGTATCGTTTTTTTGAATTTCTCTGTATAGACACTGTAACCACGGAAAGTAACGTTCTTAAAGGTTACCTCGATGGATTTGCCGAAACAAAACGGCAGAAATAACAGAAAAATAATTTTACAAAGCATTTTAACTCACAATGATAGTACTCGAGAGTTAAGTTGTATATATACAAAATTCGTTTTTAGATTCTGTGAAATTGATTCGTTCTAGGTTATCTTATGATAACTTTTAATTAATCGGAATAACAATATGAGAAAAGTTAAATATTAACATCACAAAAGTGGAATTTGACTTGAAAAATTTTATATAGAAAATACTCAAAAGTACATTGGATTAAGTTTAGCTGCTTTCTACTCATTCGTTTAATAGTCCAGTTATATTAACAGTTGTAAACTCGTCTATACTTCCAATTTGGCGCTTTAAAAATTCTCTTCAAAGTTATAAACTATTCAAGTTCAAAGATCACAAAATACTGCATGATTATCTTCGTTTCTATAGATCTAATGATGAAAAGACTTTTCATATAAATTACAGAACATACAATTTGGTATATATTTTGTGGGAAACATGTTTTTATGCAGACCACCGTTTGTGAAATATAGGGTGGAAAGCGCCCAGATATAAACCGTGTTTATTACGAAGTTCTAAAATGGTTAGGACATGATTTGGAGCCCCAAGAATAACTATATTATTACTAGCTCCAGATTATATGATGATTTATTTCATATTATATTTTGAAGTTGTTTGAATGGATGAGGACCGCGTTGAGGGTGCAGAAAATCAGGGTAGCATTGTAGTTTAGCTTGTGGCAAGAGTAATCGCTTCAATCACTTTGTATCCCATGGAAGAGAGTACATTTGCCTTGGAAACCCTAGAAGACCTGAAAATAACGATTCAAAGTAACGAAGATGATGACCAATTAGGTATATATTTAGATTTTAAGGGGGGTTACAAAGCACTGAAGCCTAAGGTTTATTGTGCCCCCCCTATCAGAGCTGTTCTCGCTACTACTACAGCTCGCCTTCCAGTTCCAAGGTTCTAATGAACTCTAGTATTTGAGACGGCTTCAAGGAGGTTAGATCCTCACTCTTACAAGTTTATTATCCGAAGCATTCTTTGTATTGGCTTACAATTATGAGGCACTCTAGAACTATGTGTTCCGAAGTTTCTTTCTTCTTCCCACAGAATATAAATTCGTCAATTTTTGTTAGACCTATTCACATTTGCTACTTCCTAAGATGGCAGTGTCCTGTAAGCAGCGCGTGAGGAGATATATCTTCTTTTTACTGAGATTCGAATAACTTTTGGATCTAGCGGTGTCAAAGTTCTGCAGGAACTTTTTGGAGGGATTCAGCATGGGAAGTCACCGCCAGAGTGCTTCTCTTTCAGTTTTCTTCTTCTTCCGAAACTCTTTCACATAGGAGTATTTTCCTACACCACAGAAAGGCTCCAGGCCAATGGAGGGCGTTCGTGCTCCTTTCCTGGTAAGTGTATTTTCCTCTTAATTTTCTGTGATTACCGAGTGGCCAGGAACCCAGACTAAAGAGACCCCGTTATGTTTGCCTAGTTCATCAAGTTTTCTTCGGCACTCCCATATCAGTTTCGAGTCAATGACATGGGATCTCATTGCTTTGATAGCTGCGAGACTCGGAGTGAATCGATATGTCACATTTCTGATAGTTTCTTTCTAGCCTCATTTCCACGCATATTTTGATAGTAAGTATTTTTGCCTGAAATATGCTCGGATATGAGTCTAACAATAATGAATAACTGGTGCCAAGCCCGAATACTCCAGCGCCAGCTCCTGTGGTGGTTTTTTAACCATAGAATGGTGTTTTATTTGAGAGTTTGGATGGTGTATTCCCTTTCGCAGTCTCTCCTTTTACTTAGCATCGTAGTTAATTTGTTTCGATACTTACTTTGTTGATCATTTTGTCACTGGGAAGACTCGCTGATGAGATGTTTTTGTTAGAGAGATCGTGACTCCCTGATCTTGAATACTCAAATTGCCTAAATCTTCCCTAAATGTTTTAAGAATTGCCTCATGGACTGATCTTTTTATCATCAGATGTAGAAGTCTCAAGTGCCCTAGCTGGGCCAGTTCTCGTGGCTCCAGTGATGCATACACAGGCAAGCCTCTGAACTTTATCGAGAGTCTTCCTCGTGCTGTTATGACTTGTTTTGGTATGCAAAACTATTGCCCCATACATAGTTGCTGATCTCACCATCATGGCGCATACCCTTTGAAGTATTTTTGGGGTACAGCCCAAAGTCTTACTAGCTTCAGCACATCATCAAAGTTTAGTTAGTTACTTTACTAACAGTTATTTCATCATGCTAATTCCACAGAAGTTTACTGTCTAGGGTTATCCTTAGATATTTAACTTCAAATTTCCTTTCTATGCTTTCCTCGTTTAAATAAAGTGGTTTCATAGCTAGAATTGCTCTTTTCCGGGAGAATGAAATTAATGTCGTCTTGTTTGAGTTAATATTAATTCCCATAACAAGCACCATTGCTCAATAATTCTGAGGTCCCTTTGTAATAAATCATACAAGGTGTTCTCGAACATGCCTTTGACTATTAGAATTATGTGATCAGCATAGCCTATACATTCTAAGCCAAGATCCGTTAGCCTCATCTACTATGAGACTCCATAGAAGGGGACATATTACTTCCCCTTGAGGTGCCCCAAGTGGCTTTAATTGGGGTGGTTTGATTTCCCACCCACGTATCAGCAATCTTCGTCGTCAACAACTCTTACATTCATTTTACGATAGCTTCGTTCACTACTCGCCTTTTTAATTCTTCTGTGATGACAGATGAGTCGTGTTGTCGAATGCCTCAAATATATCCAAGAATGTCCACATTTCGATTTATTTCTTGTTCAGAGTTCTCTGGATGACTTCGGTCAGCTGATACACAGTAGTCTCCGTGAGCAACCCCCTCTGTGGGAATGGTGTTATTTATTAAGTGGATTCTCCGTTGTTATGTAGCTATTCACTACTTTCTCCATCGTTTTGAGTAGAAACGATGTTAGATAGATGGCTCAAAAAGGTCGGAGATCAGTCCCATCTTTGTTGCCTATTTTTAGTGTCAAGGTTGCTCTTTCTATTCTAAATTTTTTAGGTATTATACCCACTGTTAGACTGCTTCTTGTGATATACAGCAGGTGTGGAAGAATCTCCTCTATCCCTTGCTACAGAAGTGCGATACATATTCCATCTACCCCTGGTGATGCCGAATGAGATCTTAGGCCGACCCAAGATCAAGCTTTCGCCTTTTCCCCTTTTTGGGAGGCTCCGCATGTGGAGGGTGCCCCGATGTCCTTTAGATCCTACCCGGGGTTCTCTATTTTTCCCAGCGTTTGAACAAGGATACGGCCAAAACGGAAGTTTAGCGCGTAGCCTCCTGCCTTCAGAACCTCCCCATATTGGTGACCGCTCTCAATCGTGAGGATATTTCCCTTTCCCTGTTTCTTAGGGTTCAGAATCTCCTAAGCCCCAGTAGTGAGGTTGAAGTTCTGAACTTCGACAAGGTGGAGGATCTTGTCGTGGCATCTTGGAAAGAACACTGTTATGGTGACCGGCTTTGGGATGTTGTCTCTACTTCGAGCCGCCAATTTGCGTCCTTCCCAAGAGTTTAATTTTGGCGTCCACCTCATAATCCTGTCTGCCGTATCTTGGGACCCACAGACCACCAGTATCATTCCACAACGGAAATGGATACCTGGGGCGTTGATCCCCTTTTCCTAACTCTGGCACAGCTCTTCCACCAGAGTGTCTCCCAGGGTGGAGAACTGCTCTGCTTTCAGGATGATCCTAGGGCCTAGGGTAATTGTTGGGCAATATTCTCACCCTGATTGCCTTCTCTGTCTTAACAGCTGCTTCGTAACTAGTGGCTTGCCCGGTCACCCTTGCAGCTGTTTTGGGTTTTTTGTTAAGAGGCCACTGCGGAGGAGTGATATGGTCCGGACCCCTTTTTTGCTTTGCCTTTCCCGTTGGAATTTTCTTTTCGGGTAAGCACTTCTCCGTTGGTGATTTATTTGGGGGATTGTGTGCTTAATAACCCGCTTCCTAGCCTCTTCAAGGGATATTCCCTGATTGAGGACTCGCAGATATTTCCGCACCTTCTTAGTCGTCGTCTATGCCGTCCAGCTTCGGCAGATCCTACGACATACGAACTTTGTGCCTTTTGGCCTTTTTTCCGTCTGTTTTCTCCACGTTTTTACCGGTGGTGATTGCTTTTCTAGGTCCATAAATGTCCCCAAAAGAAGCTAGGGTCATTACAGTCCACCGCTGCAGAACCTTTCATCCCGAGGTAGGGGATTTAATACATTGGTACTCCAAGATCGAAACCAGAAAGGACTATTCTTCAATGTAGCGACGCATTCCTCGGCCCGGTTTCTCACCTTGACTTTAGATTTTTAATGAGGTCCTCTTGATCCGGGCAAGCAAGCTAAGCCCCCTCCCCCTTCCACTTGCCCTCTAGACATGACCACAGACAGCCAGAAGACATTGGTATAACAGATAATTTCGAGGTAAGCTCGAAATTTCACCTGCCATCGTAACCCTGTGTGAAATCCTTTAGCCAAATACTACAGCTAGGACAGGTAAAGTTGATCCTCGCCAGTTGAGTTTTTACACACAACGAGTCCCCAGGTATTTCCCTGCAGACCTCCTCCTCATATAAAATTATCTCAGAGTCCCCCGTCCCACATCAATAAAAATTCCTACGAACAGCGACGGACAACGTATATATGTACTGAACCCGGATGATGACCATTGAAACGCCCGGAACATTACACTCTGTATTTAGAAAAAATATTCAAATTCTAAAAAATAAAGTTATTGAGGAAATTTGCTTTTCACTTCGTAATAATATATTGAATTCATGGAACATATTATCCACAAGTTTTACATAGAAGTCGTGGCCTTTATTCAAAATAATCAACGATAACCTCTTTAACATTGTGTACTCTGAATTCATATCATGAACGTAACAAAAAAATATAAGTTTTGAAAATACCAAACTAATGCACAGTATTCAATTTCAACATTGAAATGATTTTTAACGAACTGAAAAATGAAAAATAGTTTAATGAATATATGCCACTATGTATGAATAAATAAATACAAGTAAGTAAAAAAATTGTAAAGTATAACTATACTATGTAAATATATAGTTTTGAAAGATTATCAATAAAAATATCCACATAATATCGCTCCTTTACAAAAAGATTAACTTCTATTTCGTTTTTACTATGATGCTGAGATGACTTTGTTATCCATACTTCTGTATTTTCTTTTAAGTAGGGGAAAGGCGGGAGGTTTGGGATGATTTTCATACAACTCATAGCTTCTCTGTTAATAAAACTAAGAACACCCAAAAACTCACCAAAATAAAGAAAAGACAGTTTCGAAATGAAACAGAAACTTTATTTTTTTTTAAGAAAGAGTTGAAATTTAATTAAATAATTCTGATATTACATTTTTACTATTATGTAGGTGTGGTGTATTGTTTTAACAACTCGTCAATAAAAAATAATAACAATCAAATTATCTAATATGTAAGACTCACCAAATTCAGAATTGTTCTTAATCATAAACTTGTGTTGCAAGTTGTTGTTCTTCTCTATGTATTTTGATCCAGACATGAGGATTTGGTTTCTAAAGTTAAATTATTTAATTTCAAGATTGTGTATCCAACAAAAAATTTGTCAAAGCAACATTAAAAGCAAAAGAAGAAAGTTTGAATGTTAGTAATATTTAGCAAATTGTTTTACAACCTTACAATAACAGATCACTGGATCTCTTTTAGAAAAATAATTAATTTAATAAGAATACAATGTATACAGGGTGTCCCGGGACTAATGGGAAAAAAGTCGGGAGCGGATAATCTGAGCTAAAATAATGTTAATACTTCATATAAACTTTTTCTATGCAGGTCCTCGTTTTCGAGTTATAGGCCTCCAAAGTTTTAATTTTGAATTTGCTTTTTATTTTTATTTTTTCTACTAGTTATTTGATCTTTATGAAATTTACAACAAAGCTATAATGTACGTGTATGTTCATTTTGGTAAGGTAAACAGATTTACAGTAGTGCATTGAAGCCAGGGACGGACTACTCGCAATGGTTAGTGATCCAAAAATTTTGCAGGGATGGCACACCCTGTATGAAATTATCGAAATTCACTTCCCCACACATTAATCTAACGAAAAGGTACTCTTGTTGGAATTCGATAAAATGAGCCGTTTGGCTAATATTTACAGTTTTATTAATGCACTACGTACCAAGTTACGCATTCACCATTTTTATAAGTACACAACGAGGTAAAACTAACTTATTAATAGATGTCCAAGATTTACCTACAGTACTACAAAAAAATGATTTAACGATAGCAGAAGATAAAAAACATTAACGACTTATCAATTCGAAAGTTGGTAAAAACTTTTTATAAGTGTTTTTACCGTTTATCGAGTTACCATAGTATTAGTTGTCAAACGTTGTGTAGAATAGTTCGTAGTCAGTACTTGTCAATACTTCCTTAATTTAACTGTTACAATGGCAGAATTCACTTTTATTGAGTACGCAGATATGCATTTAATGTATGGACTGGCTTCTCTAAACTGTTTAGAGGCTAGAAGGCTTTATGAAGAACATTTTGCAAACAGAGCATTTCCAGACAGACGAATGTTTGAGTTTATTGATCTCAGGTTACGAGGAACAGGTATGAATAAGGAAATATAATTTTCCATGTATACAAAACAAAATTTTTAATTTTAGGAAGATTTTTGCCAAAAACAGGTGGAGAAGGTCCAGTACGAAGCATACGTACTGTGGCAGTTGAACAAGACTTGTTAAATGCAGTTGATAATGAACCATCAACGAGTTTTCTAAAAGTATCAAGAGAACATAACGTCTCGAAATTAGTTGTTCATCGCGTCCTAAAAGAACAGCTGTTATATCCTTTGCACATGAAAAAAGTACACAGTATGACAGTGGCTGATTATCCAGCACGACTTGGGTATAGCCAGTGGTTTCTGAGACAACAACAAGCGACAATACATTTATTAGTAACGTTCTCTTTGCGCACTAATCCGGTTTCACCAGAGATGGAATCATAAATTCTCATAATATGCATTTATGGGGTGATGTGAATCCACATGGCATTATCCAAACTAGGAGCCAGCATAGATTCATGGTTAAAGTTTGGGCAGGAATAGTTGGCAATCATTTGATAGAGCCATACTTTATTGACGGTACTTTGTCCGGTCAGAGATATTTGGAGTTTTTGCAAAACGAGTTATGGAACCTATTTGATGTGCTATCACAAACTCGTAGGAATTTATGGTTCATGCATGATGGGGCCCCTCCTCATTTCAGTTTAGACGTACGACAGCATTTACACACAAGATTTCCTAATAGATGGATTGGTCGTGGAGGCCCTTTTCAATGGCCACCGCGATCATGAGACGTTAACCCTATGGATATCTTCCTCTAGGGTTATCTCAAAAGTATGGTATACGTAACACCTGTGCAAACAAGGCAAGATTTGATAGACAGAATTGGGATTGCTCTTTCAAGTGCAAAGAAACAACCTTCGTAGACTTAGAATGTGCGTGGAAGTGGGAGGAGCTCATATTGAACATTTATTAGAATAACGTTAGTTTTTGTTGTTGTTTAGTAATTAGTTTTAGTCTAATGTTTCATAACCTGAATAATGTTATGTTCGTAATTTTGATTAAAAGCAAGTAAATTCCGGACATCGTAATAATAAGTTAGTTTGGTAGATTTGTACGTAGTGCATTAATAAAACTGTAAATATTAGCCAAACGGCTTATTTTATCGAATTCCAACAATTGTACCTTTTCGTTAGCTTAATGTGTGGGAAAGTCAATTTCGATAATTTCATACAGGGTGTGCCATCCCTGCAAAATTTTTAGATCACTAACCATTGCGAGTAGTCCGTTCCTGGCTTCAAGGCATTACTGTAAATCTGTGTACCTTTCCAAAATAAACATACACGGACATTATAGCTTTGCCGTAAATTTCATAAAGATCAAATAATTAGTACAAAAAATAAAATTAAAAACCAAATTCAAAATTAATAACTTGGAGGCCTATAACTCGAAAACGAGGGCCTGCATAGAAAAAGTTTATATGAAGTACTAACATTATTTTGGCTCATATTATACGCTCCTGACTTTTTTCCTATTAGTCCCGGGACACCCTGTATATGAATATATAAATAAATTTGGTAGAAAAAACCAAATAAGACATTGGTTCACAATGAAAATATACAATTTAAAACCTAATAAATAAATAAAAAGATTATTAAACTTAAAGGTGGGACTTTGTGTCATCTTGTTCATAGAAGAGAACATATGCTTATCCACTAACTAAAGATTTCCACGATATTAATGGCACTGTTAAATCGTTATATTCGTGCCACTGTCCCGTTTAGGGATGTCGGCAATATGCTGTGTAGTGACTGACCATTGTAAGTGGTTCCATAGTGATTTGATATAGCGTAGAGGTTGTACATACAAGGTGACACATTATCAGCGGCGTAATGGCTCATATCAATCCCTTCTATTGGAAAATCTATTGCAATATTAAGTTTTCCACTAAATCTTTCTGTTTGCGAAAAGCGCTTCAGGTGAATAACCAATATTTTCGGAAATTTATGAATTCAGAATGATTTAGTGCAACGTCTTCGTTCCTTACATTTCGAACATGTTGGTCTCTCATCACCGTTGAGTGTTTCTTCTGTTGTAAACGAATCTAAACATTGTGAAAGTCGTAATTGACCTGTTCTTTGGGGTATCGAAAGGGATAAATCCCAAAAAGGGATCGTAGGTAACTGAACAGTGACCACATTGTGTGCACTTGATTGTTGATTCTAATTGACGGACAAAGTTATCCACAATCTTGGAGTGGTCCATTTTCGGATATCTCAACCAAGAATCTTGTGCATTTTCAATGTCCCTAAGTTTGTCATCAATTTCTGTTAATATAGGCTTTGATTTTTCATATATTGTTGAGACATTATATAAAAAAAATTGAATTTGACATTTCCAAAAAAAATGACAAGTGTCCCAAACCTCCCTCTGAGAGGGATGTTTGAACCAAGCAGGTGGGTGGTTTGGGAAAGGTAAAAATTAACGTAAATTTTCATACATTTCTAAATTCTCCGCGAACTTGGTTTTGAGAAATTTCATCGATGTCCTCTTCATTTGGAAAATAGAACTTATTCACTTTTCCGCTCTTACGCAGCTATTTTACTTTCAGGTAGGAAGTTTCAGTTTGGACAACCTCTAAAATCTTGGCGATGTAGTGTACAAAGCTTTCCTTCCTACCGTCTACTTTTAATTTTACTAAATTATAATCGCCTTCATTGAAAATATTTTCCGAAGTGTTTACCTCAATAGTGTCATTATATTCATCGCTAGTGAGTTCTAAATCATCACTACTATCTTTACGCATTATTTACGTTTAATGTTCTTACACTGTACGTCTTTCAATAGTTTAAATATTCATGAAGAACGGCCGTTCAATCTATTTGTGCATATTTTTTGAATAATTTTCTTTGTAGTTAACAGAAGATCAAACCTTTTATTTTGATATATTTTTGTGAATTCATAATCTCCTTTATTAATTAAATACGTTAGTTGTTTAATTCGAGTTGTCTTTAACCAATCCTCGTTTCAATCCCAAAACTCATTAATTTAAAGTACTAATCAAATACCAGCGCCTTCGGCTAATACAATTGCTAAATAAAGATCTCGAGTCTAACTTTTTCATTTGTTTTGAGCTTAACCTCAAACAACATCGTTACTAGAGTTCCCCGCTCACCGGAAGTCATTTGACCTACTAGCTTGGATCCTTTCTGAGTCAATACTTTTTTAGGTTTATGAACTGTTGTTAGTCCCGTTTCGTCGATGTTCCAAGTATCTTCAGGTCTAATATTTTTACTTTTCCGCCCAACCTATCTATATACCAGAAAAGTATTGGTTTACCAACAAAAAAGTAAAATTTTGAAAAAAATATTTGAGTTATTTTTACGTTTTTCATCAAGAACAACACGAAAAAATGGTTTTTAGAAAAAAAAAACCTTCGTGTATGTCGTTGTCGTCGGCCACTTATCGATACATGCCTTGTTAGCACGATACAGCCTCCGGAGTGCAACAAATTACAAATTTTATGATTGAATATTGTTTGAAACATCTCACAGATGAACCCTATTGATTTTCAGCTCACAGTAGACAGTACAACGGATGCTACGGTACTTGAAGTACGACATTTTTGTCATTTTTGAGAAATTTCAGTTTGTTAGCCCGATACAGCCTTCGGAATGCAAAAAGTCACCAATTTTATGATTGAATAACATTCAGAACATCTCACAGATAAACCCTATTGATTTTCAGTTCACCACAGCCAGTACAACAGATGCTATAGTACTTTAAGTACAACATTTTTGTCATTTTTGGAGAATTTTCAGTTTGTTAGCACGATTCAGCCTCCAGCGTGTATACAAGTGACCCACTTTATGATTGAGTATTGTTCAGGGCGTCTTATAGATGAGCCTCATCGATTTTTAGCTCACCAGAGCTAGTACAACGGGTGCTATGGTACCTGAAGTGCCACATTTTTGTCCTTTTTGGAGAAATTTCGGGTTTCGTACGATACAGCCTCCGGAGTGTATACAAGTGGCTAATTTTATAATTGCATATTTTTCAAGGTGTCTCACAGATGTACCCTATTGATTTTCAGCTGACTAAAGCGAGTACAGCGGGTCCTATAAATCCAGATATACTGCATTTTTGGTTACTTTTGGAGAAATTTCGGTTTGTTAACACGATACACCCGCCAAAGTGTATACAAGTACAATTTTATTATAGAACGTTAATCAGGGCATCTCATAGATGCAGGAAAGTTAGTTTTAATCCTTAAAACCGTTTAATATCATTCAAAACAGTCTTCACATTTTGATAAAATGCATCAACATTATTTTTGTTGAAGCTGGTGGATCTGCTAAGGCTAGTTACCTCTGGCTTTCTCAAAGATATGTTGTTATTGCGAGAATAAAACCCTCGCAACCAATCCTTAGTGGCACTTTCCCCAGTATCCCACGCTTTCGCATAATTAATGTTGTTACGTTTTGTAAAATGATATGCAAGCTCAAGTGCCGCCTTACGATCTAGACCATAGTATAGTTTCGAAGCCTATATGTAGTATTGAACTAACATGGTTTCTTCGTCTTTCGAGAAAACTTGTTCGCTTGAATGCTATGTGGAATAATCACTCCTTTTAACAATATTATTTTTTGAAAGACGTAGCAATGTGCCTTTCGGAATATCATACTTCTTAGCTGTAGGCCTTATACCTTTTCCTTGTCTAACTTCATTGATTGCTTCATCAATCAGATTCTGAGGTAATCTTTCTCTATTACTCTTCTGTTTATATGTATGAGGCATGATTCAAACTCTGAAAAAATATATAATTTTCGATTAACAATAGGTATACATTGTCCCAAACTTCCCTCATTGTGTAGTCCAAACCTCGCTCATATACACCATATTTAATAAAAATCCGAATTAAAAAGTTGAGGTTGGATTTTAAAAAATCTGATTACGTCATTGCTTACTCTATTTAGGACATAATATCGTAGCCTAACTATATTTTTTAAAATCTGATTATATTTTGTAATCTAAAGTAAAATCTTACTAGAATATGACAAAAACATAAATTATATCCTGCAGCACCAAGTCACAGTAACAATCTAGGTATTACACGAGAAGCACAGAATACACCAGCCCAATAAGAAACAAAGATTGTGCTATTTTAGAATTCATTTTCTAAGTGCGCATGTCAGAGTCAGTTATCTGTCAATGTCATGTGATTTTATTGTTTACATGTTTACCAAAGAATATTCTTTGCTGTACAGTTTTTCCTTATTTACAATATAATATATATATTTTGTTTGTGTTTTCAATTGTTAAAAAAACTATTATATTAGTTATGGCGCCAAGAACTCGTGCAGTTCGAGGGTGTCATTCAAGAGATGGAGACAGAACAACTATGTTTAGATTTCATAAAGATCCTGTAAGGTAAGAGGAATTGTTTCTATACGCAATAAATTATAGATATATATTTCTTTTTTTATATATGTTATTCTTCCATTGCACCTATACATTGTGAGTGACGTGAATCTATGTTTTGAGTGTTAACATTCCTCTGTCTCTGTGTCTTTGATAACATAAATAATAATAATAATAATAATAATAATAATAATAATAATAATAATAATAATAATAATATTAATAATAATTGAAGAAGAAAACGCTTTTACAGAATTTAGCAGAAAGGAACAAACCATAATTACTAGGCTAAGAATAGGTCATACAAGGCTTACCTCGTGCTATATGCTGAGAGGACAAAGACAACCACTATGCAATACCTGTCAGACCACATTATCAGTGCAATATATGTTAATTGATTGCCCCAAATATGAAATTAGCAGACGGCAACTATCTTTACCTAGAAAAATTAAAAAATGTTTGGATAACGGAAATGCGGCTAAAAAAGTATTTACCCTTCTTAGATCAAATAATATTTACAGAGATATTAAAAAAAGTTGAACTAGCTTAATCTGTGAGTGGGCTAATAATTCTAAGTAGTTGATGCCCATACTCGAACAAAAAATAATAATAATAATAATAATAAAATCGATGAATACACTACAATAAGCGTCACTGCTGATGAGTCCAGCTTGAATATGTTGAATAATAATAGACAATATTCAATATAAATTGGTAGTAGTTTATTTCTTTTATACACATATTATAAATAAAAATATAAATATACTTACTCAACTTTATTTACATTTTAGAGCCCAGTTATGGTTGGATGCATGTAGCCGAGATTTGTTTGAAAGAACCCTAGATTCTTTACATAGCAATTATAAGTTATGTCAACTTCACTTTGAGGATAAATTTACTTCCAAAAGGGGACGTAAAAAGTACCCATGTCTTCAAGCTGTACCTACAATAATCCCATGGTTAAAACGCAAGGGCCATGTTATATTCAACGATCCACCAACAAAAGTAGCTATTCAGTCTGGTAAATATTAAATTTAAGTAAACATTACAATCAGTTGTTATTGATATTTATTTTTGCCACCTTAATGCAGAATTAAATATAACTCTCCGACAGGATTCATTAATACCTTATTGGCATTTTGTTTATTTGTTTATTACAATTATTTTAATAATTACAGATACCATGCCGTTTGAGCAAGTGGGACATTCGTCTCAAGCCACCACAAGACATATTGGTGTTGCTTCTCCATCACTTGGTAAATATAATCATCATTTAGATTCACTTCTGTAGGATAATATGCATCAAAATAGATGGCGTTCTTATAATTAGAATGCATTTAGCCTATCTGTGAATTGCCATATGCTTTGTATTCAAACAGCTGTATAAAATGTTATGCATTCTTTAAAGTGTAGAGTGACAAATCTAAGAATGCTTGACATTTTTTGAACCGATTATTCGAAATTACTCTTTATTACATTATTACAATTATTTTTATAATTACAGATACCATACCGTTTGAGGAAGTGGGACATTCGTTTCAAACAGCCACAATACATATAGGTGATGCTTCTCTATGTCTTGGTAAATATAATCATCATTTAGATTCAACTCTTGTAGATAATATGCATCAAAATAGATAGCTTTCTTATAATTAGATAGCGTTTAGCCTATCTGTGAATCGCCATATGCTTTGTATTTAAACAGCTGTATAGAATTGCAATTTAAATGGTATGTATTCTTTAGAGTGTAGAGTGGCAAATCTAAGAATGCTTGACATTTTTTGAACCGATTATTTGGAATTGCTGTTTATTAAAATTATTTTTATAATTACAGATACCATGCCATTTGAGCAAGTGGGACATTCGTCTCAAGCCGCCACAAGACATGATTCAGAACCCTAACAACAATACATATATATCTTTTACTTTTGTTTGCCAAGAAAAATGACTATATATTTCTTTCCACTTTTTTGTAGAGATACTAAACATAAAATGTTACTGAAAAGCAGAAATTTTTTATATATAAAGGCCCTTAAAAGTTACAGTACTTTGATTATCGGTTTGGCAAGCATAATATGCATTGGTTTGACTGAATAACGTTATAAAATACACGTACCTAACATCGTCCTTGGGGATAGTAACAAAACTCATTCCTTCTCCAGTTTTGAAGGATCATCCACGACATAAGCAAACAAATTCTCCTTTACAAGCGATTACAAAAAATAAGCTAGTGCCACAAGAAGTACTATATTATGTGTTGTGATGATCACGAAAAAGCCAGTATTGAAAAAGAGACATTAAATTGTGTAGATTATATTTTCCAACGTTAATAGCGGGCATCGATCTGATTAAGGTCAGGCGAACACCCAGAAGCCACGTTTCTATTAAACGTAAACATCGCGTTCACATACGCAGAAGGTCGTACCTACGGGTGACTGACTTGCATGTTTCCTATAAAAACAAAGTGTAAACTAACCAATGATTCATTCATTCATTATTATTATTCTGAATAAGTCGTTTATTCAACCCCCGAAGATCGGTTACTAGGTAAGTGCTTTCCCAAAGATATAATACTTTAATGGTAGACGTAGTTTATACGAGGGGCACTTACTAAGTAACCACCACAGTGTGTCTAAGTTATATCGTAATATTAATTGGAGGGATTACCAGAAAAACAGCATAAACTGTTCAACCAGAGAAAAGCACAAAATATGATAATAATTGAAAAACGCAACAAAACTTAGATAACTATGCAGAAAAGTTTACTGTCTCCACTTTTTTATAACTTCTTTGTCACATACATCAGTAGATTTTCTCTTGTAAAATATTTAATTCAGAATCTGGTGAAGTGTAACTTTTAAATAAATCAATTATAAAAATGTTGTATTCAAGTACCATACTTATTGTAATTTCATATCATCATTTACTGAAATTCTTTCTATTGTAAACTGGCATTTTAAATATATAATCTATATTATTGTATTGGTTTTTATAATCACCCTATCCTACATACAGCGCTACTTAAATACATACTTACACATATAATTTCGATAACAATATAGAAAATAAAAATCATTTGGTTAAACAATAGCTCATTATTTTTATTAATGGATAGAACTACAAAAACAGAAGCTAAAACTTTAAGTATGAAGAAATGCTAAAGTATATTTTTCACATTGTTTGTTTAGCTGTTAAATTAACTTTATCAATTCATAAATTAATTTTAACAGACCTATTGTGAAAATTATACTTTGGTATTTCTTCATCTTTTCACCAATTATCAACCAACATTCAAAATATTACAAGGTTGAATGCTTAAATCTTCCTTTGATAATTAAAAATTTGTCGAAACAAGCCGTAAATATAAACAATTATTGTTTGAGATTCCTTGGTTTCCCTTTTTTGCGTGTAGGTAAGATGTAATTTACATTTTTTGAACACGTTTCTTAGTGTAAAGTCAAGTAAAGATGCTCAGTTATCTGTCAACGTCAGTTTGAAGGTCACGAACTTTTGCCCCCAAAACATCGAAGGTTTTAAGCCGGCTTTCGTTTCTTATCAAGCTGGTGTATTCTGTGCTAGAAGGTCAACTACTGACGCGGTTTGGTTATACTAGAAACAATTTAAGGCGGGAAATTTGAACATGTTTCAAACCTTCCGCTTTTCCCCTACTAATAAATCTTTGAAAAACTTGACTCTCTGAATTTTGTCATGAAACAATTTGACGTTCAGTTTATTGATAATAATTTCTCTAAACTATTTTCATATTGACGAAATTTTCGAGTTTTGCTTATAGATTTTGGAATGAAATTTCAACAAAAACGCTTTTCTTCGAATAATTTGGTTTCCGCTTTCACTATTTAATTCATTAAATATCAATTTAATTTTCTACCTTAACGTTACACAGAACAAGCTTCTCTGCTTTACGTTGTAGATATTCATAAATTATTTGTTAATGACATGAAAATTGACAATCTAGACAGCCAGTGACTTGTTGATTTATTACTCAGATATTTCTACGGGGTTCTTCCACATATTATCTATATAAAGATGTCTGTTATGTATGATTATTGCGTGATATTCTAACAAGATGAATCTTATTGTCAGACTTCCTGTACCTAACTTGTGAGTACTTATTTGGAAAAAAAAATCAATTTAATCATTCACTTAACTTTAAAACATATTAAAAACAAAAAATTTTTAAAACTTGAGTATTCACTTTCAGGAAGCACTGATGATGACGGCTTTGCAATTTTATTAATTATACACTAAATCCAACGTAGTTTCTTTATTTTTGTAGTATTAATTAACTTGTATCCAATTTTAAACAGTTTCTAAATTCTTATATCGTCTGTTTCCCCAGCGATGAGTTACACAGTTTTGTTACACCCTGTATTCTTCCCGTAATCTCGGGTTTACATCTGATATTGTAGACAATAATGAGCGGTTACAAAACAATAGTAGGCGTTACTCGTAATCAATTATGCTGCAACTATTATTAAGACGCGAGAGTATTATGAATGGAAAAAAAGGTATCATGTTTTTTCAACAAAGTTTTATAGGAACACCCACCCTGTGAATAAGAGACGTGCTATTGTAAAATGACCGGAAATACTGAACTATCATGAGTAAACATATTATTTTGATAAACGTTATACCAAAAGAGAGTCTATCTTTTTCTTTCTCGCCATTTGTTGCAGAGAAACGAATTCGCAGAATATATTTGGCACATTGGATTAGAAAATATTTGTACCTCATTGGCAAATGAATTAAAGTCACAAGATCTGTTATAAAAACCTCAAAGGTTTGAACTGACAGCAAACGTATTCCATGTGTTTCATAGCTTTTATTTGGACCAAACTTACTGTATATAGTCGTCTCGTTCCTATTTTAATGATTGATTCTGTATTGTGTTTCTTCTGCTTTTATAACGTGCTCCTATTATCATTATTTAACTTTTTTGGTTACTGTTCTTCATTTAATATATCTCGATATCTTCCTGAAAATTTCATAGACTTCTATAATCCTAAACAAAAATCCTGCGTGTATGGCGTCATCGTCTTCGCCGTCGACCACTTTTTATAACATGTCTTGTTAGCACGATTTAACCTCCGGAGTAAATACAAGTAAACAATTTTATGGTTGGATATTGTTCGGGGCGTTTCACAGATGAACCCTATTGATTTTTAGCTCACCGAAGCCAGTATAATGAGTCCAATAAATCCAGATATCTACATAGTAGGCAACTGTTAACCTTAACCATTCCTTGAATGGATTTCGAATGTACTGATTCGATTGAGTGGACTGTATATTTCTCTTGTCATAAAAATATCTAAATCTACTGTAACGTAATTGTTTTATTGATTCACAAAACGTACATAATGACAATTTCAACTTTTGACATACCAATCAAGAACTTGAAAAACAGAAATACCTTTACACTCATTTAATATACAGATTAACTCCATTTTAGACTTTGGGTGGTAACCACAAATACGTTGGAAGCGTGCACGGAGGTACGTCAGATTCGTAGGAAAAACAACAAAATAGCTCCCTGGGTCACCAATGGATTACTAAATTCAATTAATAAAAAAAATAAGATGTTTCGTCTTATGCAAAAGCGGCCACACAATGATGATCTGAAAAAAGAATACAAAAGCTATCGAAACAAGTTAACTTCACTGATCCACAAAACTAAATCCAACTTCTATAACCAATTAATAGAAAAAAATCAAAACAATTCAAAAACTCTGTGGGATGTTATTCAACAAATATCAAGGACAAAAATACTTGCTGGTCGGATAAAAAACAACAGAAATTACAAAATAAAAAGATCACCTATTCTTAATTCATTTGTGTTCGAACCAATTAACACCATGGAGACGAAAAACATAATTTTAGAATTAAAAAATAACAAGGCAGTAGGTTATGATGACTTGAAGGCAGAAACCATAAAACAAATATCAGTCTATATTCTAGAACCCTTGACTTATTTATTGAATAGATGTGTGGAGGAAGGTATTTACCCTGCTAAGTTTAAAAAATCAATTATTACACCACTGTTTAAAAAAGGGGATACATCCATCATCACCAACTATCGTCCGATCTCTCTAGTTACCCATCTATCGAAAGTATTCGAAAACATCATTAAGGGGAGGGTTGTTAGTTTTCTCAATAAGTACAAACTAATTTCAGATTATCAATTTGGTTTCAGAGAGAAAATGTCAACTCAGGATGTTGTTTTGTCATTGAATTCAAAAGTTGCCCAAACTTTGAATGAGGGTAGACCGTCCTTATGTGTGTTCATAGATCTATCCAAAGCCTTCGACACTGTCAGTCATCACCTTCTTCTTCAGTCGCTGGAAGATATTGGAATGCAAGGTAACATATTGAACCTATTCGAAAGTTATTTAACAGGAAGATGCCAGGCGGTGAGAATCGGTGATGTACTCGGCAGTGAGAGGGCGATGGACTGTGGAGTACCTCAAGGTTCCGTACTGGGACCAACATTGTTTAATATATATGTGAACGGACTTTTCTCATTGAGTAACAACGGAAATATAATTGGATTTGCAGATGATACAGCTATCTTCTATAAAGCAGATGACTGGGACTCATTGAAGGATACGGTTGAAAGGGAGTTTTCTACGATAAAATATTGGTTGGATAAAAGATTATTAACGGTTAATATAGATAAAACATATTATATACCATTTTGTTGTAACTCAGCTGGAATGCCTTCATTTGATCACTTGGTAGTCAGGAATGAAACACCCTTCCACATCCTCGCCGAAAAAAAATTGAATATTTAGGAATAATAATTGATAAGCATATGAAATGGGATTTACATATAAAGTATACTGTCAACAAATTGAGAACTATTTTATATGAATTCAGGAAACTCAAAGAAATCCTGCCACTAAAGCACTTGAAAACTTTATATTATTCACTAGTAGAAAGTCAGATTCGTTACGGAATAGCGGTGTGGGGGGAACTTTGAATACTCACATACATTCTATCGAAGTTATGCAAAGGCGCTTCCTTAAATTAGGCAGCAGATGTTCTTCTGACATTCTGTACACTAAAACTCAAATTCTAGATATAAGACAGTTGTATTTTCTATGCACAAGTATCAAATATCATGCAAATAAGCATACAGCTTTACTTCCCTTCCATCAATACAACACTCGCCAAAAAGATCATTACGTTACTCCCCTGATGGTTAAGGTCGCTGCTCAAAGATCATACTCTTTCTTTGCTCCAAAACTGTATAATATCATTCCTGAAACAATAAAATCAATAAAAAACCATAAATACGTTAAAAAAGAACTGAAAAAACACATACTTCAAAGTAAGAGAATTGAACTTCAGCGAATATTCCATTAGATAATATAGAAACTCAAGATAATACAAAAATTACGTACCTTTGCTTGGTGTTTTGAGATTTCTTATGTCGAATTGTGCTGGTTTTCCTATTTTAATGTTTATCTGTTTGATAACGAGGTGCATCTGTATTTATTGTTGTTTTCTCGTGTAACTAGTAACTTTTACTTTTTAGCTTTCCGTGTGTGTGCATGTGTATCTATGTATGTAGATTTGTATTTTTGCTCGTCTATTTGTATAAGACTGTGTTTTACATTTTACATTGAGATAGGTCTATCATTGATTGAAACTTTTTAATACTCATTGTGATACATTGTTTAATTTAATTAGCTCTCGAAACAAGTGTTTTACGCTTATCGAGTATTTCTTTATTCACAGCTGAACTTTATATTGTTTACTTTGTATTTGTATTATGCTGATGTGAATAAATATTATTACTCTTTTAATATACAGATTAACTCCGTTTTAGACTTTGGGTCTTTCTTTATTTTCAATATTACACAGAACCATATCTTAACATATTCGCGAATTCAAAATTGTAAAGTGCCGAAATATGAAAAATACCTTAACCTAAGTTTACATGGGCTAAAATTTGTGCTTTATGGTGGCCAGCTATAACATTTCAGATAATGGAAAATCAATCTGTATTGGTTTGATACATTTTCTTGGCCCTATATCGTATAAGACTTGCAATATTTTAAAGTAATATATCTCTATTCCATTTCTTCATTCTCCTGGTATATACAATTGAGTTGTCGGGATTTTAATGCCGTTTATGTCGCTCAGTCTGGTCGCTTATTGGATACTAGAATTAAAGAACATTTTATAATACTGACTCACCTGCTTCACCCTCTGCTTTTGCAAATCATATTATCTCTGAAAGACATAATTTCTCTTTATCAGATGCTAGTAGATTACATAAGTGTTTTAAAGATCCTAGGATGAATTTACTTTATTTTTCAAATCAATCAGGTTAATTCCGACAGTAACGTTACTTGTCTTAAAGAACAGTTGAAACCAAGAGATCCGTACATACATGTTTGGTAATGTTTGGAGAAATTCCTGTTTGTAAGCACGATACAGCTTCCGGAGTTTATTCGTGACCAATTTCATGATTGGATATTATTCAGAGCCTCTCATTGATGCACCATATTGATTCTCAGCTTACTCGAGCCAGTACAACGGGTCATATAAATACAGATATATCACATTTTTGGTCATTTTTGGAGAAATTTTGGTGTGTTAGCACGATACAGCCTCTAGAATATATACAAGTGACCAATTTTATGATTGGATATTGTTCAGGGTATTTTATTGATTTTCCGCTCCCCAGAGCCAATACAACGGGTTCTATAAATCCAGATATACTACATTTGTGGACATTTTTGGAGAAATTTAAGTTTGTTAGCACGACACAAGCTCCGGAGATTATAGTTGCGGAAAAGTTATTTTGAATCCTTGAAACCGTTTATTCAATTACTACCATCATCTTTTCACTCTAATAAGTTTTTATAGCGTCTTCTTATCTTGTTTTCCTTTTTAATATCAAGAAAAATTAATATCCCACGCCACTGTGAACATATTCTGAATCTTCGTTACAAAAACAATAAACAGTATTTATCTTCTGGCCTGACAAAATATTTATTTATATGAAACTGATCAAGATGTTGTTAATTTCAGTGTTCTTGTTAATATTTTTCGGAGTCTCTTCTGGAAATCCAATAGATGTCACATTTAAAAATGTCACTTTTCGTGGTTACCAAATATTTACACCAAAATTCAAACCAACGATTCTTCATGGCAACAACCTGAAAGATTTTTTACCAAATTTGGAGTTTGATAACATCGAATTTTTAGATCAAAAAATTCCCGTCTTGTACAAAGACACGATTGCAGATATTGGCCAATTGTACGAATTGGTTATGGATTTTTGCGAAATCAAAGAAATCAGACCTGGAGCTTTCAGAAATTTGAGTAATTTAAATAGAATGTCTTTCAAAAGTACGTATAACTTTATTCTATTTTATTTATAAATAATTAATTGAATATCTTTGATTTCGATTATGGTTTTTGTTGTTGTTTTCTTTTCCTTAAAATATGCTACGCATTCTTCGCATCAACAATTTTTGTTTTTTTAGTGAATCAATTACAAAGAATCGAAAACGGAGTTTTCAATAAGCTTCCCTTAGAAACACTCGACCTCAGTTCCAATCAAATAAGTTACATTCATCCAAAAGCTTTCGATGACATGCCGCAGTTGTTCCAGATCAATCTAGGAACGAACTGGCTCTCGGAATGGAACCCAGAGTGGTTCAGTAACACCCCGAACTTATCCGTACTTTATTTCAAAAATAATTTTATAGAACAACTCCCAGCGGGAAGTTTTAAAAATTTAAAAAAAGAAAGATATCTAACAATGGAATTAATGTTTAATAATAACAGGATATCTTCCATACACCCAGACGCTTTTGTGGGATTAAAACAAATACACATTCTATCTTTGAGCAACAATCTTTTACAAAGTTTTGATAAAAATTTATTGAAAAATGTCGTGATTAAATACTTGAGTTTAAATAACAACAGCATCACATGCTTTGATGATTTAGACGAAGTATTTAAAGCAACTTATACTTATATAGAATACAATCCTCTAGATTGTAATTGTATGAAAAATATCCAAAAATGGTCAGAAAAAAACAACAAAGATGTTGGCATTTCAGACATGAAGTGCCCAGAAGATCGGCAAAACATAATAGAAATAGAAGACGTTCGTGAGGTCGCCAAAGATGTTTATGCCATTCAAAGAATCACCTTGATCCTACCAAATCAACCTAAAGCTACAAGTGTCAAACGGAATAAATAATATTTAAAATAATACATGAAACAGTCATAGTCTATTGTGTAACAAACGAGTGAATTATAACTTTTAACAACGAAAACTATTTTTAAAAATTTTATGTTTACAATATAATCAAAATTACAATACTTTTGACATAATTACTTGAAAATGTATCTACTGACTACTATCTTAATAATTAACCAATTTTTAATAATGAACTAACAACAACTCTATTTTGAACAACATTTCTATATGAATATTAAAATATATGCTAACTCTGCACTTCTCATCTTATTTACAGTAACATAATATTCTAATTTATTTCTAGAATTTTCTCGTCCTATCAAATAAAACAAAACAACATATATTGAATTGCTAACTCCTTAATTTCTGGAGGAGTTGTGGTGAAATCCTCGCTGATGTCGGTATCAAACACTAAAAAGGAATGAAGCCATGTAATAGCTATTATTTAACTGAAATTACATAAATTTACTCACTTTTTATGAAGTATCAATCAATTTTAATCTGAAATTAAAAAAAAATTGATAGTAATTAAACAATTTTGACAATCGACGTTTTTGACAGTTAACAATTGTAGTTCTTTATTTTTTTCTTGAAAACTGCCACAAAATACATGCATTCTGCAATTCTGGCTCTAACTATTGACACTTAACAACCATATAATTGATTTTATGTTCACTTTAGAGATTTTTTTATGCATTTTGATATTTCTACAGTACTTCTATTCTGCGTAGTGCAGCTGGTGTAAAAATCGGACCACGCCTATTTTATCTTTCTGTCAAATGAACCGTCACGTCGCAAGTATTCATTATATACCAAGGGCGAGAATCAATATACTTGCCCTAGGGCTAGAATGAAGCTATTACATAATCAAAAACTACGTCGGAATATAGAATAGTCGTAGAACAAAATATTTTCATAATGATAAAATATAAAATATGCGAATGTTAAATGAAGACATTTGAATGCAAAAAAATTAGTAGCAGTCACGAAAACATCGCCATCGTGGTGGATTTCATCTGAAGAAATCGAAGAAGGTAGAATTTATGTCGAGACTGAGAACTGAGGTGCCCGGCAGCTAAGATACCACCGATTGCTAGACAAGAACTGTGAATGTATTGCTTGTAATCCTCAAATGAAAAGAGATACCTAATACCTGGGTGCATCGATAATTTTAAACAAATAACAACTAAATACCAGATTTATTATATTTCGGTTTAGTTTACATTCAATATAAGAACAGATATACTAAGTTTTAGCTAGAAATGTGTCCACTAAAATCGTTTATATGAATTGTGAGGCACTAACATCTCTTTCAGGCTCAAACCGTGATTCTTAGTAACCAATTTTTTACTGTAACGTTATAAATTCATTTAAAGACCTTGATAGCTACTCTTATTATCTATCTATAAATTATATAGTGTCAACACTGTTAACATACGTCTTAATATTGAGATAAAATTTAATCAAATAATCACAGAAACATAAGTTGGAAAAAGTTAAATTTCATTTGTATCTGTTATAGTGCATAAGAGATAAAGTGCGAACTTCGTTTGACTGAAATACGGGGATATCGTCATAGTCCAGTCAATATTATAATTTAAAATGCTCATTTGACGATAAATTCATTTAATATTATAATTTCAGAACTGTCTGTGGGTATGGTGTACACACTAGATGTAAATTGAGTGAATGTAAACGACGAGTACTCAGTGTGTATGTGTTTATTAATATGCAGCTAAGCGCTTTCGGCCATTAGGCCATTATTCAAAGCAAAATTACAATGTTTGTAAAATTTTGAAAAAAACAATTTAAAAAGTTGAACTTACGTCATAAGAAAGATCCAAAACAGGTGTCAAAAACATCCAGTTGATAAAATCGAAACAATGTACAAAGTTACGATGATGTCATTAAAATAAAATACATTAAAATAACCCTATTAAGAGGGTGTACAATTATAACTCCCATAATGGAAATTCCCATTTAGAAGTGCAAACTAAATGATACCCGATGACAAGTTTGACGTTTAAAATACGGTGGCTAATAAGCCAACGTGCCGAAAAAACAAGTGTATGACAATACAACATATTTGTGTGATGAACATTGAATCAAATGTATGAATGAAAAGATGAGAAAATTCATATAGCGAACTGTAAATTGTAGGAAACCCTATATATTACATTTATTTTTAATTTAAAAAATGAAGTTAAAGATGTGATAAAACAAAAAATTGAAAAAACTCCATTCAAATTTCCGACATTCATCTAATTTAGACGAATAGAAAAATCCCCTTCCACCCTTGATTGTATACTGAAAATTGAATTAGGGGTTGGATTCATTCCCCAGCCAGTCAGCAACAAGCGTAGTAAACCTAAACGTGTAAAATGCTAGATAACATAAATTGAAACACTAACACGCTAACTGCATGAGGGTTAGGTTGGAACTTCCGCAAATTATTGTTAGTCGTCGACAGTCAATACGTTGGAGTTAGTGGTGTGTGATTTAGGTGATAGAGTTGGGTTCATTGTCTTAATTAGTTATTATTGAGAGTATACGAGCAATTTTTATCACCTTTCTCAATTAACTATTCGTCAAAGTATTCATTTTGTTATTGTGAAGCATGTCCCCCTGGTGTTACTTCGAACGCACTACCCCTGATATATATCTTTGTAACGCGATTCTCAGTGAAGGGTTTGAAAGTGAACTACCAACTTTAAATATAGATAAAACATTTTACATTACTTTTATACGATCCCACCGGTAAATAAAATAAATAATCTTGGCATATACATATAGACGCTCATTTGAAATGAGACGCACATATTGATTATTTGGTGAAAAAAAATACATAGTATAACGTACAGACTGAAATACATGTCACACTATCTAGATATACTCTACTATACTTTGTGTGAAACCCACCTCTCCTATGGAATAATTGCTGGGGAGCAGCAAATGCTTCTCATATAAAAAATCTATAAAATATACAAAAATCAGCTTTGAAAATAGTGACTAATATAAAACGAGCTTACCCTACAGAAGCACTATATAAAGAAACATTGATTCTTGACCTAAGACAACTTTACTTTTCCAAAACTGTTATAAGGCAACATAAAAATAAGCATGAACTCAAAAAATTGAGCTCGATTATGCAACTCACCATAAAATGAATTTAACCTATGTGCCAAAATAGCAGAAAAGCATTTTGCGAAAGTGTTATACTTATTTGACTCCTCGACCTCGGCTAGGAAATCTTGGAAACATCATCAGGTTCAATGTTGGATCTAAAACGAACCACGGCACTGGGGCTGGTATAAATGGACCTAGGAAGAAAATGTTCTTCAGCCTTGGTAGATATCCATCTGTATTTCAGACAGAAGCAATTGCTGCTATAGCTTGTATTGTTGAAAGCATTAAGAGAGGTTATACCGGACAAAGAATGAAAATATATAATGACAGCCAGGGACTGCTGAAAACGATAAATAATTCAATCACGAAATATAGACTGCTTAGAAACTGTGAAGAGTCCCATAACCAGCTGGAAAGAGACAATACATATGGGAGCCGTGACATGAAGGGATTGCAGGTAAAGAACTAGCGGACCTGCTTGGTAAACAAGCTCTAAAGGAGACTTCATAGGTCCAGAACCGTTCTGCGGAATCACAAAAAATAAGAGGGGGATTCCGGAAATCCTGGCTAGACAAGGAACACCAAATCAAATGGAGGTTGACAGAAGGTCACCTTCACATAAAAAGCTTACTAGAAAATGTAAACAAATAACTCTCAATCAGTTTACTGAAACTGACTAAGAGTTACTTGAAGATAGTTACCGATTTGGTTACTGTACATACAAAATGAGAAAAGTCAGTGAACCTATCTGTAGGAAATGCGAACTAAGGGATGAAACATCTATTCATATACTCTGCTTATGTGAATAACCAAAACAAAGAATCACTGAAGTGCCAAAAACGCTTGTAAGTGAAATTTTCACATAATTAAAAATAACTTACAAAACGCCATAAATATATAAAATCGACATACAGCCACCCTATTATATAATACATATATGTTTATTAACAAATATAACAGATTGTGATAACAACACATGGTGGTTAACAGATTATGGTAAAATGGTTAGTGAGAATTGTAAACAAACATTTAGAGTAAGCCCATTACAACCAATGGTCGTACATGGGTCCCATTCACATTATTATTTACAACTATCCATGTTTAGGTGTGGAATACATTGTACATTTTCTGCTCAATAGCAACAATATAATATATATATATATATATATATATATATATATATATATATATGTATATATATATAGGTGGGGATAACGGGGATTTCAGTCCAAAGAATCAACGCAAGATCTTTTATTCACAAAATGCCGCCAAGCTTTTGTGTCCTTTTGATACTTCTTCAGGGCACTATAATATATATACAAATATAAATATGATTTAAAAATAAAGAAATAAATATAAGTACTTACATGTGGAATATTTCAAGTAAATTCAAGATGAATAATCATTAAAAAATTGTGAATGTAAATTTTTTTTAAATATAATTACAATAAACATGATGACATATTTCACATAAGACAAATCAATACATAATTTGTTTGTTTGTTACTTAGTTATTTTAATTTAATAGAAAAGGAAATTAGGTTAGATTATAACCTGTGAAAATGACTTTGACAAATAATGTCTTATATTTTGACCTTAATAGAAATGAATTTATTTTTATGAAATAATCATATAAATAATGAAAAATTATCTATTTTGTTCCATATTCAAAAGGTATCTATAAATATTACTAAGATTTTCAATGTCATTTTTCTTATTCATACTATTATTTGCCTTGTTGATTTCAACCATTTCAAGAAAATATCTTTTAGAAATATTTTGTTCAGTATGTAGAACTTTAGCTTCATTAAATAACATTTTATGGCCTGTTTCGATAGAATGCTGTGTTAATGCACATGATTTTTTGTTAAGTTTTATATCACTTTTATGAGATTTGATGCGATTATACTCCGTTTTTAAAAGGCATGGAGTAATAAATCACTCATTTAGTCATTTAAAAAAAGTTAAGGCTTCTAAAATTATCTCATTTCCGAAAATAACCGTTTTGTAATATTATTTAAAATGAAATTTCAAATTATCAATTATATAGAGTAAATTGGGGGAATATGCCGCGCTGGGTAATACGCCGCAGTTTGATATTTCCGTTCCAAGTCAACATTTGGCAACAATGGTCGTTCATCCATATTTGTGTCAGACAGAAAACAAGCGTGAATCATTCGCAAATCGAAACCATTAGTTTTTTAGTGAGTGACGTCGATATAAAGGTAAGCACCGTGTAAAATAGTTTCTAATGTTAAGTTATATACAGTGGTGAAGGAAGTCTTAAGCAGATTTCGTCAATTTTAATAGAAGTGTGTCAAAGAATGATTCATAACCTTACTCTTTTTTGGCGGAACACTCTGTTAAACGTATGATAAATATGTGTTTTGATTTTATTTGTCATAAGATGCAATATGGGGTGTTATGCGTCACATTTTTTCAACTGCGGCGTATTACCCCGAGCGTATTACTCTTACCCTTACCTGCTTTTTTTTGGTTTCAGATGCCTCGTACTTTTGTTCGGAAAAACGTTAGAGCTTTATGGTCAGAAGAAGATCTTGGCAATGCCATTGAAGATCTTAGACATGGTAGAGGATCTGTTCGCCAAATTAGCTGTACTTATAACGTTCCTGCCCGTACTTTGATGAGAAGAATGCGGTCTGGAAACCTCCGCAAAGAAAAATTGGGCCGCAAAAGTTGTCTAACTTCAGATCATGAAGCAAGTTTGGTAAAATACATCCAAACTATGGAAAAGCATGGATTTGCACTTACATCAGTTGATGTGAAAAAGATTGCATTTTCTTTTGCGGTTCAAAATAATATTTCAAATACCTTTAATGTCGAGAAAAAGCAAGCTGGGTATGACTGGTTTGTATCGTTTATGAAAAGACATCCTGAATTGTCAATTCGCCAAGCTCAAGGAATGTCTATAGCGCGAGCGCAAGGCATGTCTAAGAATGAATGCGAACGATATTTTGATCTGTTGCAGAAAACATTAACAGATAATGACTTAATGAACACCCCGAGAAAAATATTTAATATCGATGAATCAGGGCTACAACTTAACAATAACCCAGGAAAAGTTATTGCCACTAAAGGCACCAAAACCGTAAACTGCGTTACAAGTGGTGAGAAAGGTGAGACGGTGTCAGTTATAGCCTGTGTTAATGCAGAAGGTCATTTTCTTCCTCCCGTTTGTATCTTTAAAGGCAAGAAGAAAAAACAAGAGTTCGAAGATGGTTTGCCTCCTGGGGGTAAAGTTATAATGAATGAAAAATCGGCATATGTAACAACAGATATTTTTAAAATATGGCTTCGAGAGCACTTTATTGCCAGAAAAGAGCCAGGTAAAGTATTGCTCATTTTAGATGGCCATTCGTCGCACTGTTCGGATGTAGAATTATTAGATTTAGCCGCAAGCAACGATGTCATCATGTTGTGTCTACCAAGCCATACGACACACTGGCTTCAGCCACTAGACAGATCGTTTTTCAAACCTTTAAAAACCTATTGGTCACAAGCCTGTAATAACTGGATACATAATCATCCTGGTCGGAAATTGAATAGGCTACAGTTTCCAGCACTCTTAAACAATGCATGGTGTAAAGCAGCTACGGTTCAAAACGGGGTTTCGGGTTTCAGAACCTGCGGAATCCATCCATTTAATGCAACCATAATTCCCGATCATGCTTTCATCCAGCATACTCCCGCGACAATTCCTAGGAACAATAATTTAGAACAAAATGCTGATGGTGTTATTCCTGATGATGCCGACAACAATGTTGAAGATAATCCTAATGATGAGGTCAATAATATTCATAACAACGAAGTATCATTTGAAGCGATCGTACCTATTCCAGCTATACCTGGTCCAAGTGGGTGTCAGAAGAGAAAGCAGCATGCTCAGTTACTTACATGCCCAGAAACAATTGCAGAGAAACGAAAGAAAAGAGAAATTAAAGACAAAAAGGAAGCAGCAAAGCTAAAACGTAAAAAAAATAAGATGGAAAAAGATGAGGCCGATAAAGAGAACAAAGGAAAAAAGAAGACATTCACTCAAAAGAAAAGACGTGATGCTAATCCTGATACTAGTTCATCAGAAAGCGAATTAGAAGTGCCTACAATGGAGAGCGGTGAATCAGAATTGGAATACGATGAATCAGAATATTGTGCACAATGCCGTGGATACTATTTTGATAAAAAAGGACCAAAATGTGATTGGTTGCAATGTGTGCAATGTAATCATTGGGTTCACGAGATATGTACTCCATCAAACATATATTGTGCAGATTGTGTTCCAGATCAGACATAAGATTAGACATAAGATTCAGTAATATATAATATGTAATGTTGTAAAAATAAATTTTTTTTTCAGTTTCATGAAATATTTTATTTCTTACGAGAATAGCATGTTGCCATATTACTCATCGTATGATGCCATATTACCCATGGTATGGGGTAAAATGGCAATAGAGTATCACTATGCATTTTTACTTCTAATCTTTCGCTGTGTGTGAATATGGCATCGAGCGACTCTGAACACATACATATATTGTGTAAGCTCTAACGTGCAGCCATCGTGTTTCAGCTAGGCGCGTTGGTTCTTAGAATGTGGGCATTTGAATTTTATGTTGCCATATTACCCCAATTTACTCTAATTAATAGACTGTGGATTATATCACTGATATCAATTTTCCAGAAAATTTATTATTATGTATAAAAGGGCGTAGACGAGTCCCTCCACTAAGCTCCAGGTAGTTATAATCCTACATACAATAAATAATAAAATGAATGTTAATAACAATTTTATACAAATACATATATATGTATTTGTATAAAATTGTTATTAACATTCATTTTATAAATTATATATATATATATATATATATATATATATATATATATATATATATATATATATATATTACAAACCAACCCCATTTGCCGATTATTTCACCCAATTAGCAGGTAATTGAAGAAACTTGACAGGTAGCTCAAAAATGGTTTTATTATTGTGAAATATAGTCTGTTCAGTTCTAAGAAAATGCCCCCATAATATAATGTACTTACTAGAACTTTTCAACTATAAAAGTGGGGGAAAGGTTGAATATTTCCAATTTACAGTTCATCTGTTCTGGAGAAACTGCTTTGTTGATTGATTTTCCCATTATTACTGTTATTTGTTATTATTTTTTACCGTTATTGTTAACTGGTGTTTATTTTTGTTCATCTATACAAGTTCTCTTCTCATCACACGAGACAAACACCTAACTACACCTTCCAACTATATAGTGTTACAACCAAATTCGACCAGATATGGAGGATTTATCACCATCTAAGCGACCTAAAGTTGGCCCATTGTCGCTGAACGAAAAAAATCTGATATTACATTGCTATTCCTCGTTGAAGAATGAAGAAATTAGAAGAAAAATCATGAATTTGACAGGAAGTGTTGATGAAACTGTGGAGATTACTGCAACAATGATGGGTGTTTCAAAAACAACAATTTATAATTTAATGAAGGAAGCAAAGTCCACAAGCCGACACAAACTTGAAATGGATGTCGACTTGAAGAATGGAATAAGGCGTAAGGTGCATGCTTTTTTCTTTAGAAAAGAGATCCCAACTCTCTCCAAAATTATGGCTTCGGTTCGAGAAGATTCAGGTTTTCCGTAATTGTCTCGAAGTACATTATGGGAAATTTTGAAGGAACTTGGATTTGAATATAAAAAAAAAGTATCGGAACGCAATGTTGATTGATAGAGACGACATTGTCATTTGGAGGAGGAGTTATTTGCGCAATATTCGGAAAGCAAGACTAGATCAAAAACGAATTTATTATTTGGATGAGACTTGGTTAAATGAAGGTCATACTGTTTCAATGTTTTGGCAAGACACGAATGTCAAAAGTCGGAGGCAGGCAGCTCTTGAAGGGTGGTCAACAGGCCTCAATCCACCAGCAGGAAAAGGACGTCGACTTATCATTACTCATATCGGAAGTGCCTAAGGTTTTGTTAAAGGTGTATTGTTGTGCTTTGAGTCGGAGCAAACCGGAGATTATCATGAAGATATGGATGCAGACGTTTTCGAAGAATATTTCTCACAAATGTTAGATCTAATTCCAACGGGCTCAGTCATTGTTATGGATAACGCAAGTTATCACTCCAGGTTAGTTGAGAAATTACCTTCAACTGCATGGTGTAAACAAGATATCCACGATTGGCTAACCTCGAAAAATATTGAATGCCCAGATAATCCGCTGAAAAATGAGCTCTTGCAACTGGCCAATTCACATAAACACAAATATAGTAGATACGTTGTAGATCAAATAGCATCAGCGCGTGGTTTAACGGTGCTGAGGCTTCCTCCTTATCACTGTCAACTCAATCCCATAGAATTAATATGGGCCCAAGTGAAAGGGGAAGTTTCAAGAAAGAATACGACATTCAAAATGAGAGACGTAAAAGTTTTATTCGAAGACGCGTTAGGTAACGTAACCAAAGAAAACTGGAAGAAATGTGTTGAACACGTGATACAAGAAGAACTAAATATGTGGGAAATGGATCATATAAGTGAACACATGATTGAACCATTTATAATCAATGTTAATAATGGAAGCTCAACAGAATCGTCTGATTCTGATATATAGACTAGTTTTTGTGTTAGTTATTACTATTATTTGTTAGACTTTTTTTTATAAATATTACATTAATTCGTACTTTATTCCTGCATTTTTCTTTTTTCCTCTCCTATTGTAAACGGTATATTAGTAGTAAAGTTGATACCTACTGCAAAAAAATTTGCTATTTTTTATATAATATTTTATGTTTATTGTTTATTCATAGGAACACAAAAAAATGTGTTTTTATTGAATCGATATTGTGAACTCTTTTGAATACTTTTCGTAATTATATTTTCATAGTGCCTTCATATTCATATACCAAGTTTGTTTTGTCCTGATTGCACGCCTCTAAGGATTAAATTGTTTATTTGTTCATTCAAATACAATAGAGCGACCCTTTCAATACAATAGGCGATCCAACCGAATACAGAGTTACGGGGTGTCTACCTGAAATTCGTAACAAATGAGAAATTTTAGTACAAAATTAGATAAACTTCGGAGATATTTTATTATACACCCTGTATCGGTTTTGCATTCCTAATGAGCTTTTATTACTCCATGCCTTTTTAAAACGGAGTATAGTCAAATTTCTACAGCTGGTACCGATGTAGTTAAGATCACAGTTATTGCATTTTATTACATAGACTACATTTGATTTTTTTAAGTCAGGAGTAGAATCTTTCATTTTACTATCCAAATTTCCAATCGTTTTTATATTTTTCTGTGTTATCTTTATATTAGTTTCATTTTTGAATGTTGATAAATTTTCCATATTTGGAATTGATAAGTAATTAATATTTTCTACATTTGTATTCCTATCTGTTTCATTGCTAGAGATATTATCATGAAAAGTTTTATCAGAAATAGTGTTGAAAAGAATTCTATTTAGAAGTGTTTTAGGATAAGAATTTTCTAATAAGATATCACGTAGAATTCTTAAATTTTTTTGTTTTAAAGAAGGGTGAACTAGTTTTTCAATTCTATTTTTTAAACAAATAATGAGATTGATTTTCATTTTTTTTGTATGAAAAGAATGATAGTTTATATACCTTGCTGAATTTGTTGGTTTTATATACCAATCGGTAATCAAAGTGTTATCGTTTTTACGGATTATTTTAGTGTCTAAAAATGGAATGCTATTATTTTTTTCCAATTCAACTGTAAATTGTAAATTTTCATTATAACTATTTACTTTTTCTAATATTTCATCTGATTTATTAACTGGTATAGCACAAATTATGTCATCAACAAATTTTTTAAAAATGGTATATTAAATGATAGTTTTGGAAGAATATCTTCAAGAAGATCATCCATTACATATTGTGCTATTATTGGAGAAATAGTAGCTCACATTGGTGTGCCAAGAATTTGTTTATAGTAACATCCTTGAAATGAAAAATAACTTGAGTTAAATATAAAGTCGATTATTGATAAAATTTTATTTTGTGCAATGTTACAATAATCTTTGATTTTATTCCATCTCTTGATGATACTATTGGTTACTAAATTTATAGGAATATTACTGAATGAGGATACAACATCTAGACTGATTAATATGTAATCTGGTGGAAGTTATTTTTCATTTATGAATGAAGAAAAATCAAATGAATCTTTGATATAAAAATTATTTTCAAAGTTAAATGCGTTGGTTAGAATATCGGTTATCATTTTTGCTATTTTACTGTTTGGTGCATCAATAGATGAAATAATAGGTCTGAGTTTCATTGTGGGCTTGTGAATTTTAGGTAGGCCATAAAATTTAGGTGATATATATATCACAGTAATTATGAATAAAGAAGAATACCTTGAAAAATCTTATGATATTCAATGACCCTAACTCATATATCAAACTTAATAGAGATCCTACTGTAACTATACAACAAAAAGCTAATAATTTGATATCAGATTTATAAAGATTAAAAATGATCAATAAAGAAGAAGCTAAAAAATATATGATATACAGTTCAGTATCACCTAAATATTATGGCTTACCTAAAATTCACAAGCCCACAATGAAACTCAGACCTATTATTTCTTCTATTGATGCACCAAACAGTAAAATAGCAAAAATGATAACCGATATTCTAACCAACGAATTTAACTTTGAAAATAATTTTTATATCAAAGATTCATTCGATTTTTCTTCATTCATAAATGAAAAATAACTTCCACCAGATTACATATTAATCAGTCTAGATGTTGTATCCTTATTCAGTAATATTCCTATAAAATTAGTAACCAATAGTATCATCAAGAGATGGAATAAAATCAAAGATTATTGTAACATTCCACAAAATAAATTTTTATCAATAATCGACTTTATATTTAACTCAAGTTATTTTTCATTTCAAGGATGTTACTATAAACAAATTCTTGGCACACCAATGGGAGCTACTATTTCTCAAATAATAGCACAATAGTTAATGGATGATCTTCTTCAAGATATTCTTCCAAAACTATCATTTAATATACCATTTTTAAAAAAAAATTTGTTGATGACATAATTAGTGCTATACCAATTAATAAATCAGATGAAATATTAGAAAAAATGCTTAGTTATAATGAAAATTTACAATTTACAGTTGAATTTGAAAAAAATAATAGCATTCCATTTTTAGACACTAAAATAATCCGTAAAAACGATAACACTTTGATTACCGATTGGTATATAAAACCAACAAATTCAGGAAGGTATACAAATTATCATTCTTTTCATACAAAAAAAATGAAAATCAATCTCATTATTTGTTTAAAAAATAGAATTGAAAAACTAGTTCACCCTTCTCTAGAAAAAAAAAATTTAAGAATTTTACCTTATATCTTATTAGAAAATTCTTATCCTAAAACACTTCTAAATAGAATTCTTTTCAACACTATTTCTGATAGAACTTTTCATGATAATATCTCTAGCAATTAAATAGATAGGAATACAAATGTAGAAAATATTAATTACTTATCAATTCCAGATATTGAAAATATATCCACAAACATAATAAAACTTTTCAAAAATGAAACTAATATAAAGATAACACAGAAAAATATGAAAACGATTGGAAATTTAAATAGTAAATTGAAAGATTCTACACCTGACTTAAAAAAATCAAATGTAGTCTATGTAATAAAATGCAATAACTGTGATTTTAACTACATCGGTACCAGCTGTAGAAATTTGACTAATCGCATCACATCTCATAAAACTGATATAAAACTTAACAAAAAATCATGTGCATTAACACAGCATTCTATCGAAACAGGCCATAAAATGTTATTTAATGAAGCTAAAGTTCTACATACTGAACAAAATATTTCTAAAAGATATTTTCTTGAAATGGTTGAAATCAACAAGGCAAATAATAGTATGAATAAGAAAAGTGACATTGAAAATCTTAGTAATATTTATAGCTACCTTTTGAATATGGAACAAAATAGATAAATTTTCATTATTTATATTATTATTTCATAAAAATAAATTCATTTCTATTAAGGTCAAAATATAAGAAATTATTTGTCAAAGTCATTTTCACAGGTTATAATCTAACCTTATTTCCTTTTCTATTAACGTCAAAATATAAAACAAATTATATGTCAAAGTCATTTTATAAGGTTATAATCTAACCAAAAACTCAAACTCCATTAAATAATTATAAAGTAACCTAAAAAAATTTAAATAAGTAAGTAACTAACAAACAAATTATGTATGTATTTGGCTTATGTGAAATATGTTATCATGTTTATTATAATTATATTTAAAAAAAATTTTATTTACAAATTTTTAATGATTATTTATCTTAAATCTACTTAAAATATTTTACATGTAAGTACTTTTATTTATTTTTTTATTTTTAAATCAGATTATAGTGCCCTGAAGAAGTGTCAAAAGGACACGAAAGCTTGGCGGCATTTTGTGAATAAAAGATCTTGCGTTGAACCTTTAGACTGAAACCCCCGTTATTCCCACCTATATAACATTTTTCAGTCGTTATTTAAAAAAAAATTTATATATATTTATATATATATATATATATATATATAATGAGTAACGAATATATTAGTGGGTATTGCACGCAAATAGAAGAAAGGGCTACTGCAAAAAGTGGTAACCGCAGACATGCATGTTTCTGGCTCATTAGCCGTCATCGGTACGGTACAACCAAGAAAAGATGTGAAACATGGGAGCAAAGTTGGTGAATGAAACATGAGAAAATATAACAGAATTCAGCAGGATAGTCAAACACAACATTTTTGTCAGTAATATTAGAAGATCTCGAATTTTCGAGACAACAACCAACATAGACACGGAGGTGCATATAACACTCCCGTCTGAAACTTCCGACCCAGATCAATGAAATAACATTAAGATGTACGAATAGTGCGTGACACATAAACAATGAGTAACGAATATATTAGTGGGTATTGCACGCAAATAGAAGAAAGGGCTACTGCAAAAAGTGGTAACCGCAGACATGCATGTTTCTGGCTCATTAGCCGTCATCGGTACGGTACAACCAAGAAAAGATGTGAAACATGGGAGCAAAGTTGGTGAATGAAACATGAGAAAATATAACAGAATTCAGCAGGATAGTCAAACACAACATTTTTGTCAGTAATTCTGTTATATTTTCTCATGTTTCATTCACCAACTTTGCTCCCATGTTTCACATCTTTTCTTGGTTGTACCGTACCGATGACGGCTAATGAGCCAGAAACATGCATGTCTGCGGTTACCACTTTTTGCAGTAGCCCTTTCTTCTATTTGCGTGCAATACCCACTAATATATTCGTTACTCATTGTTTATGTGTCACGCACTATTCGTACATCTCTCCATATATGTATATGTATATATATATATATATATATATATATATATATATATATATATGAACAGTTATAAAAACAATACAGCTGTGGTGTTAATGATAACAATAAATGCGGTAGCCATACATAGTGGCCAACAATGGTTCAGAAGCAAATAAAATCAATTAGCTATTGATTTGGGGGAAAACAATGATGAAAAAAGTAAGAACTATTCTGTTCATGACACATAAATATTCAAAATAATAACAGCAACACTGAATTTACCAGGTGAATCGTTGTGGATTAGGTATCAATCCATTAACCTTATCCCATTTTACTCAGTCCAAACTCCAAGTTTTCTGACGTCGGTTCTAGGTAGATCAAGGACATACGTTTTAAATATTTTTTTCAATAGGTCATTAAAGTTTATGGTTTTTAGGTACATTTTGTATATATCAGGCAATACAATAAATACTTTCAATGGCAATATATAGATAATATTTCTGGCCTATGGTTTTGTTGGCTGGCGGCATTTTGAGATTACCTTTCAGTTTGTTACGCGTCGGATAATTGTGGTCAACTTGATCAAGTATTTTCCTGTTTTTGTATAGATATAGTATTATATTATACACATACATCTGTCTCATATCCATAATTCGTGTTTCTACAAATAATTAATCTGTCGGGTAAGTAATTTTTTTGAAGGTCATTACTTTCAATATTTTTTTTTGTAGAACGTCCAGTTGTTTAAGATGACTATAAGTTACTCCACCCCAGCTCAAGATACCATATTGTTGCCGTGACTGTACTAATGAGTAGTAAATTGTTCTCAGGTGAGTGTGATTCATAATGGTACGTAGAAATTTGAATTTTGGCAATAGACATCTAATAATTTTGCATATGTTAGAGACTTGATGATCCCAGCTTAGGCGCGAGTCGATTATAACACCAAGGTACTTAATTTTATCAGTTATATTTATTAATTTCAATTTGGCCAGATATCAGTAATTTATCAAATTTGGGTAGTCAATTTTTGTAGCTAGAGAAGGGTAAGAAATGTTTTATCAAAATGTATGGTAAATAATTTGGATTCAAACCAGTCCCCTATGTTCTTGAAGTCATTTTCAACGACATTTTGTAGGTTCTGATAATAGTCTGATGAATATAGGACAGCTGTATCAGCGAAGCTTATAATTTCACAGGTTGTTGTAAGAATTTACAAGGACTCAGGCAGAAGCATTTTGGAAAGGAAACAATGCAACCATCAGAACTACTCAAAATCCCCCCAAATAAGCTAGTGGCCTATATCGAGGATACGAAACTTTTGCGGTGAAGTTGACAATACTGGAAACGGTACAATGACTTAGGTAAAGTGCCCGGGCTGTTGAGCACAACCCAAACGAATGAATGGCTCATTGGCTGTATAATCTCATTCCAGCAGCTAACGAAACTATTATTAGTAATAATTTATTCGAAATCAAGCTCAAAGTCTGGATCTTAGGTTTGCCAACAGTACATAAATACACCAAATGTCGATATACATAATACATATTTCTGCAGTGTATGAATATTAGTTGAATATTTACTATAAGGTTAGTTGGGATTTTGTAACCTGTAGTTCAATTTCTTCCTTGTTTGATTTATTGATATGTGATTAATGTTTGATTCAAATTCCTATTACAATTTGTTTTTAAAGTAGGGTGTGCTTTTTATAATAGTTATAAATTATTCTTAATGTGATATCCACATAAAAATCGTTTCGTGCTTTTTTGCTCACACTGGAAGAAAATTTATTTTTATAATTTTATTTATTATAATCCTATCGCTAATTGATTTGTTTTTGAAGTGATACGTTCTTTTTCTGTATTATCTGTAAGTGATTTTTAATATGACATCTATATATCTTCTGTTGCTCTTTTGCTCATAATGAAAGAAACTTTTTCTACACCCGTGTTATAACAATGTCCATAATCCGTTTCATAATGATATCCATTACGATACAGATTTTTCATTACGATACAGATTTTTAATCAATAGAAACCCATAATTTTTCAATCAAACATGCTGTGCATTTGACCTTTATCCTATGTTTCTATGTAATTATTTTAGATGTCAAAATCAGTAAGTACGTATTAAATTTTCGTAGATACCTAACTAAACTTCGATAATTTATCAAAATGTCTGATATCAGCGATATAGAAGAATTACCATCGACTTCTCAACACATATCAGAGAAAGCAGAAAATGCAGTTCAAAATATTGGTATATTTATACCATTTATACCTCCCTTTTCACCCGAATTGAAACAGGGAGGGAATGGAGTTAATCTTTTCAGTGCTACTTTGATTTCAAATGCCTGGCTTGCTACTCACTCTAAAGGCGGGCGGCCACTGCGAGCGAAACGAAACTAAGCCGAGCGAAGATAAGTTTCCTATATATCAGTTCTCATTCTCTTAAATGCATCCGCGGCCACTTAAGCGAAACTAAGCGAAAATATAGAAACGAAGTTTTCAATCATAGTTTAGTTTCGCGCGTTTTAGCTCGTGTCAGATCCCGGCGAGGTTTTCGCAGGGGTAGTTCGTATGCCAGTATGTATTTAAAAGTCATTCTACAAACACGCATGTCGCGCAGATGTAAAGATGTCTTGTAAAATAGCGCAAAGTGAATTGTTGATTGAATGTGTTCGGAAACACGTTACACTGTATGACACCAATTTAAAGGAATACAGTGATGCCCAGTTGAAAACTAAAATATGGGAAAAAATTGCAAAAGAATGCGGCTTTTTAACAGGTACGTTTTTATTTTACTATTGTAATAAAAAATGCAAAATAATGTTATTGCTTCTGCCATGGTAAGCAACCATATGGTGAGTTAAAATATTCCATGAAGTCATTTCTAACTTCGAAAGCCCCTTGACCAGCTCTTCGGGAATGGCAAAGTCTGTTTGGGATATTCATTAACTGATTATATTTAGAGTGGTTGGTCACTTCATTGTTTTCGGATATATTTTCAGACAAATAATTATGTAACACGCATGTTGCTTTAACAACCGAATCAACTACTTCAACAGGGATTTCAAATGGACTCCGATATACTCTCCATCGTGCAGCCAAAATTCCAAAAGCGTTTTCTACAATCCTACGTGCCCGAGATAAACGGTAATTGAAATGTTCAAGTCGAGGGTTGCCAGAAGCTTGTCGGTTTGGATAAGGTCTCATTAGATGTCTCAGTAATGGAAAAGCCTCATCTCCGATAGCCACAAAAGGCATTAGTTTACCGCCATTGTACAACGGCTCATCTGGAGGCAAATTTATTTCCGATTTTAAAAGTTGACCAAGTGGGCTGCTTGAAAAAATTCCACCATCACTAAATCGACCTTTGGCGCCAACATCTATTCCTATGAATTTATAATTGGCATCCACTAGAGCCATGAGTACTATAGAAAATGTCTTCTTATAATTAAAAAATGAGGTACCTGAATTTGAAGGAGCTTTTATTGTTACGTGTTTTCCATCGATGGCACCTATGCAGTGATCAAATTGCCACTTCTTTTTAAATTCAGCAGCAATGGTTTTTAAAGATTCGATACTTGGTTCTGGCATAAATTGTGCTTGCAATCTGAGCCACAACGCTTGACATACATCGTTGACGCATCGGGAAACAGTTCGTGGGCTTACTCGGTAGCTATATGCTATACTCTTGTATGAATTTCCTGTTGCTAGATACCTAAAACAAAAAATTCCTACTCAGTATGATGCATCAAATAAAATTAATTCTGCTACTACATCTACTTAAACATTTTCACTTTTCAGGCAACCAAGCAAAAGCCACTTGGAAAAACCTTAGAGACAGCTATAGATGTTCTCTCAAAACTGCCAAGGCTGGCAAAAGTGGTGATGCTGCGAAGAAAATCAAAGTCTGGAAGATTACGGAACAGATGAGTTTTTTAATCCCTTATATGAAGGATCGACCCAGAAGTTCTAACATGGCATGTGATGATGAGGCAGCATCTCAACTTAATGAGACACAAAAGGCGGTTTCTGATGACGTAAATGAAAATGTTCATGAGATTGAAGTGGACTGTAATGAGGAACAAGTTTCCCAAGATAGTGAAACCCCATCCACATCAAATGAGAATAAGCTTAAGAGAAAATTAAGCCAACTGCAAAGTGACCAAAGTGCAACTCCAAATGCGAAAAAAATTGCCAAAGCAAAAAACAGTCCATTGCAATTTCTTAGAGAGCAAGCTAAGAAACGTGAAGAGAGATCTGAAGCTAGGCAACGTTATAGGGATGTTCTGCTTCACTCATCCCACGACAGTCTTAGATTATTTTTTGACTCTATGTATGAAGCCACTAAGTGTTTGCCATTACCACAACAACGCCAAGTACGAAAAGCTCTTTTCAATGCAGTTTCTGCTGCTGAGGAATGTGCTGACAATGAATCTAATGGTACCTCTACACCAACAACATTTTCAATGTCAGATTCAGGTGAAGCTCACGTTTTTGCAGAAGTTGCATCCAATTTACAAGGTACATATGTACATCAACCAAATAATATGCTAACTGCAGATATCGAGCACAATTTACAAGCAACATATGCACATCAATCAAATGATATGGTAACCACAGATAACGAACATCAACCTAATGATATGGCATCTACAGAAAACGATTATGGAATGCTAAACGTTGTGCAAAACTTTGCGTTATATGATAAATAGTGAATCTGATATACGCAGAAATTATTTACAAATAAATTTATAAAAAAGTATATTATTTGATTATTTCTGTATATATACTTACCTGAGACAGATGGCAAGTCTCTCTTGGGTACCTATTGCTTGCCGAAAATTTGTGTTTTGCTTCTGAATGTCAACTGATATCATTTCGTGCACTTCATAAAATTGTGCTCGAGTTAGCCTGAAATAATTTTTGAATTTGTTATCGTCCAGCTTGTTAATGAGGTTATGAAATTCTCCAAATTGTTCTCGTGCCTTCATGTAACTGCTTATCCAACATTTATTTTTCTTCTGCATTAACACTTCCGCGGCAATATCTTCAGAAAAATCTGAATCATCTGATTCCGAACTTACATCTAACAATAGATTTTTTTCTGCTACAGAACTCATTTTCAATACGTCCTTCCGTACGAAAACGCAGCTTACCACTAAACGAAGATCGTTCTCACTGGCCGCCCAAACTTATTTTCGTTTCGTTACCGTTTTCTTCTCTTATACAAGCTTAGTTTAGTTTCGCTCGCAGTGGCCGCCCGCCTTAATGGTTTTCGGAGAGTGGTGTGTGTTTATATCAAAATTCTCTAGTTCAATGCTAGGTATCTATTTAATAAGTGTGCCCATTCACATTACTGTATACAGTTGAAGAAATAGTGATGATTATACACTCAACAATAAAAAAGACTTCCCAAGTAGTACTATTTAGTATACAATTTTGTTTTGATTAAGCCGAATGAAAAATCTGGTTGGAATTTAATAAAATTAGTTCTCTTACTATATAAGATAGGAAATTTTGGGATGAAACTAAACCCTGAGTGACGTGGTTATATATCAATTTAGCGAGTAAATTATAATGGTTTCCACAATCTCATGTAAAATAGGTTGAGATAGATTTGAGGTGCCAAAGGGAACAGTCTAGGAAACGCACCAAAGCAAGCCGGACTATTTACTATGACCGGAAAGTACAGGTTAGATCTTACTTATTTGTTTCTATGAAGGCGGCTTGAATATGTAGGTGTGCTTCGTCTCCTCAATAATTATCAGGTACGAGCTAAAATATGTGTCTGCCTTGAGCCCCTCTAGAAGATGATGGATTAGTTTCCGAATCTAGAAGGTTGTGGGATTTGCGTCTGGGAAAGTTTGCTGAGTGTGGAAGCTGACAAATGAAGGCCTGAAAACCTATGGTTGGTTATAACTATGCGAAAGGAAATATAGTTGACGATGGCGACTTACCGTAGTTGAAGTTTGGCCTTTCAGGTAGGTAGCAAAGTATATAAATCCACTAATGTGGGAATCAACCTATGATATGCTATATAAAGTACTTTATCTACTTTTTCTGTTTAGGCTTTAAAAATCCGATTTAAATCGAGATTTACAGATACCACATGGCTCAAAGAAAACCAGCCTTTTTACGACCAAACAAAAAAACCAGGAAACAGCAAACGGATATTATCAGTTCTTTTAACTAGGGAATTAGTGGTGATCAACTGATTAATTAAACATTAACCAAAGTAGGCACAATTATGTTAATTTTAAAATTTTGGAACAGAAGAAGTTTCTTTCTCAAGGTCAACCTCTATTGTACTTGACATCTTGACAATGTAAACATTGTAAAGGGTTAGTAGATAATTGAAAACGGAATTCGTGACTTCCCAGATAGCACAAACATTCTCAGAATATTCTCATAGGGTGCGAAATTGTCATCTTGTAGAATATTCTTTGGAATATTCATGGAATGTTCTTGGAATGTTGCGAACATTCATGGAATGTTCCGTGGACATATTCTAATAATATTCTGAAATTACATTCCTAGAATCTCCTGAGATAGAATATTTCAGAAAGTTCCTGAAATAATATTTTCAGAGTATTGCGAACATTCATAGATTGTTTCATGTGAATATTCTAATAACATTCTGGAATTAAATTCTAAGGAGGTGCTGAGATAAAATATTCTGGAATGTTCGTAAAATAATGAGACATCAGTTGTCGGCTGTCATCTGTCATTGTGTCGAAGTAAATCGCATATATTTATGACACATATATATTTAATATTTTTACAGTCACATTTTACATAAATAAAGAACATAAAGATACTGGTACTGGGGGCAGCTAATTATTCAGTTATCGGGAGACTCAGTTTTTCTGATGTGACACCGTCTATATCTTTTAGAACGAAACCGCAAAAAATACATCAAAACGCGTGTGATTTGAAGTACTGTGTATTTCTATTGTATAGTTACCTACTGTTCTCGTTCTGTTTGGCGTGTGTGTTAAAGTAAGTTATTTATTGCTGCAGGTAATATATAATAAGTATTTATATTTTTTATTAAAAAACCTAAAGCAATGTTATTTAACAGTTATCGAAATAACTAACCTAACTTTTTTCAAAGTAGCGTTATTTCATGTCTCATACGTTGGTGTAAAATTGTTTGCCTTTTATCCTTTATATAGAGCATTAGCTACTATTTCCTCTTTGCATAGTCTAGAAAATTGCCATGATGAAATGAAGGTATTCCTCAAATTTTTATAAAAAGGTGAAAACCCAAACGGATAATAATATGAGCCTCAGTTACTCAAGCACCCCAATCACTGCTTCTTGTTCAATGGAAGTTGAGAATGTGACTCCCAAAAATTATGAAAAACTGCTTCCTGTTCAATGGAAGTTGAGAACGAGATTCCCAAAAATGATGAAATGCGATTGATCGAACAAAATGATTTTGGTTCCAATAAGGAAAATATTTCGGAAGTAATCGAGAAGGATTACACTTCTGATGATTATTCAATTGAATTCTCAAAATCTCTTGAAATTGGAAAAACTGGGTAGATAAAAAAACTGAATTTGATATTAAGTCAAATTTGAAATTGTGGTCAATTAAATATAACATAATTCATGTTGCTCTCAATGAACTGTTGAATATATTGAAAAGCTCAAATAGTAAATTTGATAAACTTCCTAATGATGCACGTACAATTTGATCAACAAAGCGAAATGTTAATATCAGAAATATTGATCCAGGCTTTTATTGCCATATTGGTATAACAGAGGCAGTTAATTACCTATGTGGAAATGTAATTTTTGATAACATAGAATTACTCATTAATATTGATGGCTTGCCACTTAGCAAAAGCTCTGGTAGTCAAATATATCCAATTCTTTGTTTACTATATGATAAACCAGAAAACGTTGCAGTTGTTGGTATATATCACGGTTACGAGAAACCTTCAAATGCCAATGATTTTTTAGGAGATTTTGTCCAAGATGCAGTGGAACTATCAAATAATGGTATTTTTGTGAATGGTATGTGTTTACCTTTCAAAATAAAAGGGTTTATTGCTGATGCCCCTGCCAAATCATTCATTTCCTACACCAAGGGTCACACAGGTTTTTTTCATGCATAAAATGTATTCAAAAAGGAGTGTTTGTGAAAAATCGTACATGTTTTCCACAATTGAATTCTAAGAAAAGAACCGATAAAGATTTCAGCTCTTGAAAATATACCTAACTTCTACATGATAACTGACATTCCCTTGGAGTATATGCATTTGATTTTTCTAGGTGTCATGAAAAAGCTTCTTGTAAATATATGGATATATGGGAAACCTTCTTTCAAATTAGGAGCTGTAGCAGTTAGCGAGATGTCCAGTTTGCTAATATCTTTCGAAATCACGTTCCAAAAGAATTCGCTAGAAAGCCTCGTTCTCTTGATGATATTAAAAGATGGAAAGCTACGGAATTTAGATTTTTCCTTTTATATTCTGGACCAGTAGTGTTGAAAAACTTTATTCCTGAAGAGCAATAATAAAACTTTATATGCCTACACATTGCAATCAGAATATTATGCAATGACACACATGTTGCTAATAAGGAATATTTTGAACTTGCTGAATCTCTTTTGGTATATTTTGTACAAACTTTTGGGAGTCTTTATGGTCCAGAATTTGTATCACATAATATTCATGGATTAATTCATGTTGTGGATGATGTGAAAATTTTTGGTAGGCTTGATCGCTATAGTGCATTCCAATTCGAAAATTTTATGCAGATCCTAAAAAATATGGCGAGGAAGCCTGATAAACCTCTTCCACAAATTATTAAACGTTTGTCTGAAATGATGAATGTTCCACATAAAAAAAAGAAACTCAGGATTTCCGAAATGTGAACGGTCTCATAATGATGGCCCGACTCTAGAAGGATACTCTACACAATTTGAGTTGGTTAGATTTGAGTGTTTCACACTGAATGTGAAGAAATCAGGTGATACGTTTTGCTTACTCGAAAATGGGTAAATTATGAAAGCATTCAATTTCATAGCTTAGAAGGAAAAAGTATATGGATATGTGAAAAAATTTACTGAAACCAGTGATTACTTTTCCCGTCCATCCAGTCCTTGTGACTCATCAGATATCTATGTTTATTTTGTGAACAAAGAAGGCGAATTAGTAGCATTACCTTTGGATAATATTTTGAGAAAAATGGTAGCGTTACCCCACAATCATGGATATATTGTATTTCCATTTTTACATGATTGCTGATAATCATCAGATAGATATAAATTTTAAAGAATATCTACTTTTTTATATATTTTTCTCAATGACAAATAATATGGTATATTAATGTTCTTGAATTATTTTTATGTTGCTCTGTATAAATTATTCTATGAAAAAAATGTACATTTTTAAATGTTGAACTAGAATTAATTCAAAATTTTGTATTGGAAATACATATTTGGTGATTGAAAATGTGTCATTTTCTATCTTTTTGTGGAAGTTTTCTATCTAATTTTGTTAATGCTTTCTGTGAGACAAATCAAGTCTGTTATTTTTTTTTGTAGATGCTGTAATGAGTGTTCATGTAACATCCAATGCAGCAGAAGTGGAAGGATCTGTGAAACAATGGCTGGTGAAGAGTAAGGAAAGATGTGAAAAAGATGGTGCAAATCAGTTTTAATTTATTAATTTTAAAATACATTTTTTTAGTTTTTGTATTTTTTGCCAAAGTTCTTGTTCTGTTATTACAATAAATCTAATAAAAAAGGTACATTTTCTCATTTCCCTCATCTTTTGCAATACTTTAGTGTTGAATTTCTTAGATAACTCTGGTCTAAAAAATGCATTTAATATAAAAATATCACTTGCCAAAATGTATGGGTAGAGTTGTTCACACAGAAAATATACCGGGTCATTTTTGAAAGAGACCCACTTCATGGTATCAGAAAATAAAACAAATATGAATTATATCATATTACCCCAAAAGTTTGGTTGAAAGAGGGACATCTTTCAGTGTCATAGATGAAATGTAAGCCACTTTCATCTCTTCGATCTCATTAGCCACCCTTTAAAAACCTTAAATAAAACCAATTGATAAGTGATACATATGACATTATTGACTATTTTCAGATATTTTCACTGTACAAAGATATACAAAAATACACATAAACAGGTGGATGCCATTTTGGAATTTTTATATTTTCCCTCTGTATATTTTTCTTGAATAACCAGCTGCTATAATGTAACTTATGGATCAACTAAAAGATATATCATAGAGCAATTTGGAGTATAACATTTCCCAACGGTGGTTGATGGAGGCCGAGAGGGGGCGGGTGAGTGATATAAATTCCAATGATTGTTCAACAGAACTTGGCTTGTCTTGAGAATTCACCATTTTGCTATATTTCCAGAGATATCCAGGGTAGTTCCTTTTCAAAAAATCAACCAGTAGACTTCCCCACATTCTGTAGACATTCTCAGAATATTTCGCGGATGTTCTCATAAAATTTTCAGTATATTTGGTGAACGTTCCTTGGATGATCATAGAATGTGCCTAGGATATGGAAGGAATATGCTGGAATCATTCTATCAAGCTGGTAAGAATATTTTCATAATATTCTTAGAACATCCATCAGGATGTTCGGAAAACGTTTAAAGAATGTGCCTAGGATGCGAAAGAAATATTCTGGAAACATTCTATGGAGCTGCTAAGAATATTCTTAGAACATTCTTCAGTATATTCTGAGAACGTTTATAGAATGTGAAACTCAGTCCACTTTGGATGTCCATACAATGTGCGTAGAATATATGGATTACGTTGTGGAAATATTCTGAGAATATTCAAACATTCCATCATGTGCTTCTATGAATGTACTTGTGCTGTCTGGGTTGATTGATATCAGCGGTAAGTGTTTACCCTCTTAACTCAAACTCAAATAATGGCAAATAATTTATAAAACTCTATAAGTTTCCTTAAACCGTAACTTTATGGACTGGAGTAATACAAATGTTTTAATTGCTTATTTTCAAGAATTGATGGGAACTATGAAATCATCTAGTATATGGACACATTATTTAATAATGAAAACGTTGGTATAAATCATAATATAGGCATTTCTAAATATAAGAAACTACAAGCTTTATTAAAGCGAAAGTCCGAAGGATATGTTGGAAAAAAAGCAAAAATATTTTCACCTGAACAAATAAAATAGTTTATCTACGAAGCACCCGATGAACGGTTTTTATTTTTAAATGTAAGTATCTATCTTTGCATTTTTAAAAAAAATTAATAATTACATTTCCCATTCGACTCATGCATATATTTCATCAATTTCGAGCAAACTCATTAACCCAACTCGAGGCCAAGCGGGTTAAGGTTCTCAATTTGGACTAGACTATAGTATAAGTTCCGGGTTCGAAACCAGCCTAGGTCATCTTGCTTTTTTTTCTTTTTTTTTTCTTCTCTTTATTTATTGTTGTTGTTTGTTTTTAGGTAGCAATGATTTTTGGAATAATGGGAGCATGTCGAAGGCATGAACTACATGACCTAAAATATTAAAATGTCAAAGATATTAATGGAATCTTAATTGTTAATGTGATAGAAACTAAAACAAAAGTACAACGAACATTTACAATTATTGGCGAATACCACGAAATTAGTAAAAAATATATGAATGTACGGCCTAAATTTGCCCCACCCCATCTTTTTTCGTTAATTATTTAAATGGAGAATGCACAATTCAAAACATTGGTATTCATAAATTTGGTTATATTGGGAAGAAAATAGCAACATATTTAAATCTGCCTGAATTTATATACAGAGCATTGTTTTCGTAGGACATCTGCAACCGTATTAGTAGATGCCGGTGGTGATATTACTACATTAAAACGCCAGTGGCAGAAGGCTACATTGAAAATTCGGTTCAGAATAAAATCAGCATTTACAATACAATATTGAAATCTACTGGGACTAGCAATAATGAAATAAATGTAAATATTCATTCCACTTCCAGATCAGTGGGACCTGGAATAAACTTTTCAAACTGCACAATAAATAATATTAATAATATTAAGAAATCGGATTAATTACAATTATTATATGTTGAATATAAATACAAATAAAATGTTTATAGTTTTCTTGTATCTATGGCAATACCAATACCCGAGGTATTAATTAGAATTTTGTAGATTTTTTTATAGAAATACGAATCATTACTGTTACTGTTACCTATTGTGTTCAATAAAAATATAAAATTTATGATTTTTGATTATTTATGGGGTGTAGAATAAACCATACGAAACTCGCCTTCGGCTCGTTTCATATCCCGGTTAATGCTCGTGTATTAATAACCATCATTACATGATCGTTGAATATTTTTACAACTTTATTCATTATAATCTATGGTATATTAAGATGGTACAACCCAGGCACAGGTTCATTCTTCTGCGGGAATTCTATATTTATTCATCGTTAACTAAAATTACTGTATATTTCAAATTGAGTAGTAAATAAATATTATTATTATTATCTATTGTCATAGGCCTGCTTAAAATTTATAAATATAACGTATACATCCAGATATCACTCAAAATATTCAATAGCCCCCGAATAATTTTCTTATCATTTATTTTGTTAAATTCAGTAAGTTTTTGTTTACAGTTTCCAAAGTAATGTAACGACCCTCGTAAATTAAAATAAGAGGACATCAATATATTCGCGATAGTCGATCTTCTGTCGCATATTTGCTTAAACGGTCTCGATCGTATGAGCCCAACAGCCAAGCAGCGCTGGCGTAATATGGTAGTCTTCACATAAGTTTACTGATAAAAGGTACTGGACGTGAAAAACACGAAAGTAAAGTGTCTGTATCTGTTGAAGATCAGATAGATCTTCCTGCTCGTTGGTGGCAAAGAGAAAAAAAATTTGTTGGGACTTGCTGACAAATTCTGAGATGGAAGATTGGAACGGTGTCGCTTAAATTAAATAAAAAAAGAAAAACTTCACAAAATGTACGGAGAGATATTTTTTTGAATAACATCAAGATTTGGATAAAAATGACTTTTATTATGGTGATTTAGTTTTTAAATGCTTCTTTGAACTCAAAAATTAAGTATACATTTTAAAAAAATTACAACTAATTCAGAAAATGTTATAAAATTATGTGGAATTCCGATTCCCGCATCATCAAGTCTAACATTTCGTCGTCGACACCGCAAAACCAAGTATCTGCAAAAACCTCATCTTTCAGGAGAGGGAAAAACCTCATATTTTCTGTAATAATGTATTAATGAATATTATTCGTTTGTCATTATTAAATGTTAGGTTTCTTGACATCTTACAAGCTATTAATATTTAAAAAAAATGCACTAGTAGTTTTAAAAGCTAGTTACGTGTTTTTGAGTTTTATATTAGTTGACAATTTTAACAGTTACGAGGTTTTGCTATTTAATTAGGAACGTGAATAAAGATTAAAAAACCTATTCAGTTTTTTTCATTTTTTATTGAGAAATACAAAAAATAAAGTCATTTTTATGTTCTACAATATAAAAGAGTAAAAAACAAAAGTATTATTCTTAGGAAAATTAAAAATAGCATTAAACATTACTAATGCGGAAGAGAATCATAGAAACTATGGTAATCCGATGGCAAGACTTTTTTCAGAGCTTTTAAGTGCTCGTATTTTTGTTGCTTTATTTTTAGGCGACTTTGATATAATCTCCCTATTTGGGGGTTTAGATTAACTTTAATTCTTTGAGGCAAATTAGTCCAGTCATCAGAATAATTAATTTTGTATGATATTTCCCAATTTTTTTCATATTTAAGACATCTTATATGATTAATGTGTAAATCAGTCTTCTTATTTCCTGGTCTAATACTTTGGTAATAGCACAAATTTGAATTTTTTTTAAAAACGGTATGATCCAAAAATTCTACGTGAAGAGGTTGCTTTGGTCGTGCTTTCTTACAGACCTCTATGTAATCTGATGGTAGTTTTATATCTTTATTTTTTAGTTTTCTTTCTATCAAGCTATGAGCGCTATCGACTTCCATCTGCGTATGCCCTTTCTCCAAGAATTTTTGGATCACAGTTACGTTTGTCTCATTAACAAAATAACATTAGTGAGAGTGTTGTTCCGGTTTTGGTAACCGCATCCGTCACTATAGATCAGAATGTTCTTAGTTAAGGGTTCCTGTTCCAAAAACTGGAAAAGATGTTTGGGGATAATAGTTGCGAAAATATTAGCCTCAAGACCTCCTTTAGCCTAATGCCATAAATAGCAGTTTACCTCCTTGTTTTTTAAGTTAAAAGTTGTAAATTTGTGCACGCACAACTTTGTTTTGTAGTAAATTGCAGATGCACATAATACTGGAGCTAGTTTTACTGCCTGCACATCCATTGTAAAAATACCTAACTCAGAATTTTTTTTTGCCTCTTTTTTGTCATTCTCTTTTTCATTTCTGGCTTCTTCTTTTCTTTTAACGTGTTTTATATAGTCTTCTTCAATAACATTCTCAGTTTTGTAACCAATGCAGATATCACATTGGTCTTCCTTTGGTTTGTGAATAGATCCATTTTTGATTTTCATTTCTTATTTAAAGTGAGCTAAACTAAGTTCTTTAACGCCGTTTGTATCACAGAAATCTTGGTATACCTGATATACATCTGTTTTACTTTGGAATAATGGCTCTAAGTAAAGTCTATTCGACAAAGACATACAATAGTGTGATTCCAACTTGGGAAGGTCATTTAAAAATGTTTCTAAAGTATTAATCGTTACTTTAAGTTCTGCAGGGATTCGCTTTTTAGTTGGCATGGATATGTCATTCCTATCATTAAGTTTGTTGTTAGCTGCGGCAACTACCCAATTTTTCACCATTCATTCCTTTAAATCTAATGTACTTAAGAACAATTTTTTCAAACTCGGAGATTTTCACCGTTTTTTTGCAAAAAATATTCAAGTGACTGCTGTCTTTTTGAGTGTGCTTCTTTTGGGCGTCGAGTGGGTACAGTCTTAACTAACGATGGAACGAAAACTTTTTTCAAATCCCACGACATTTTCCAAATATTTGAAAAAATATTCTTTTTCTCAAGAGAACTAAAAGATTCACAACACCTATTTTTAGCTTTCTTGCACAACACAGACTGACAGGTTGGTCTTAGTTTCCGCTCCCCTCTGTCTTTTTCATAAACATACTTCTCATAGTCTTTATTTTTTCTTAAAGTTTTATATTGTAAGCCTTTTTCTCTATGTTTATGATTTCTTTTTCTTAAATCTTTTTCTTCTGAATAGTCTAGTGGTTCTACATCGCTTTCCCAAGGAAAGGTTTTTCAGAATCATGCGAGTTCTTACCATGTGAATTTAAAATATTTGGTTCTTCATTGTCGACTACTTCGGGTAGACTACTATTGATAGTGTCATTATTTAGTTCAAATTCATGGGTGTTGTTGTCAACCAGAGAAACACTATGGCAAACATCATCAGTCTCCAACGTACTGATCGTTTGATCGACGTTTTCCTGGGGTGGACAATTCATTTCTGCTACAATACGTTCAGGACTTTGTCTGATAACTCTTCGACGTTGTCTTCTAATTCTGCAGTATTTTCAAATACGAGGAGATCTTTGAAAAACTCTTCACTCTCCAATATTTTATACAATACAGAGTGAGATAATGGTTTTTTGTTCATTGCCATCTCAAAATCACGTATCTGCATACTTGATTAAAATGGATGATTTTAGCAATATTATCCAAAGAAATTTACAAAAATGGACGAAAATCAGTCGGGAATAATGTTATAGATTAAAATCTTATTGTATAAAAAAATAATTACAACAAATAATATACTTACAAGTTAAAATTTGGGCTCAATACAGTGTTCACTCACAATGACATAAGAAACTGTTAGATACTTGTTTTTGCACACGTGATAAATCGTGTTTCAGATGCGTGGTATTGCATTTATGGAATTGAACGGCGTAGGATTTTTTGTTGGTTAAAGGGTTTTGCAGTCATGCGCCACTTGTTTTGACAAATTGTTTGCCGCTAAAATCCTATTTTCGAATTTTTGTTACTTACGTGGTTTTCCGGTGTCGACGACGATTTGTCATAATCATCTACGTATTGGGAATAGCGACTATAATGTCAAGTGGCTGTTTTAAGTTAAATTATATAATAAATTTTCAAAGGAATAATTATTCATAACAAATTTGAAAGTATCCATTTAGGATTTTAAAAACTTAACTCCACTTTTATATGCGACAGGGCAACTATAAATTAGGAATCATTAATTTAACTAAGAAAAAAACGAGATTCCTGTCATGAAGTCGACGCATCTTATTGAAAAATGAATTGAAGTAGTCAAAGGAGGCAAGAAAAAAATGGCTCGTCACTTGCTTATCGTCAGTTGTGTTGGTGTTACTAGACAAATTGTAAGTAAACTTTTAAAGAAGATAATACGTTGGCGTTCACAAAAGTATCATCACTTAACAACAATTAAACTTTACAAAATAGTATTAGGCGGAAGGACAATAGGTACGTTTTGATAAATTAATCTACAGGTCCTTGTATCAGATACAAAAAGAAACATGATATTGTGTAGGCGGCAAAAAAGTTGCAGCATTAGATTTCGAAACTTTCCATTTGTTCTGAAATTCAGTGAAAGAAATAAGTAATGCAGATGTAGACTTTATTATAACCTGAGCAATATGAAGTACAATTTCACGCAGCTTTTTTAAGTAATACGATATCTATTTTGGTCTCTTTCTCTCAACATTTGCTTACGAAAATTGTTATTTGTTTTGTTATATACGTCATGTTTATAAATAATTAATGTTATTATTTTTATTATACATTAAAGTGTTTCCACTAAACAAGAAACATAACAAGTCTGTTTTGTGATGTTCTTTTTAGAGACTTTTCGTGATGTTTATTTAAAACATTAATAAGATATCTCCTAGATGCTTAGATTTTATAACCAACTTTGTTAACATCCATGTCATGTAATTAAAACATATTCTTGAAATACACAATAATATTTGAATTCGCAGCTACATACACATCCTATGAACTTCATTTAGCAACTTCCCATAGGAAACATTCATACGATGTTGATTTGTATATTTGTCACTTCTCTTTAATGCCACATACAGAACATTACTGTAATATTACAAATCCACATGTTTCTAAGAGGATCACATTTTGCTGTTACTTTTACATGGGATGATGATGGGGTGTAATTCAATGCCTGTCGGAGCAAATAGCTCGAGTAGTAGTTGTTTTTCCTTCGGAGACTTTCGGGTCGCTTCCCTGATTAAGATTCCGGGGCGGGGAGATGTCTGAGCTGATTATCTTCTTATCTGATTATGAGTCACTTTTTCATTAAAGTTAATTTTCATTTTCCTTTTTTCTCCTGGCTCTTATTTTATTTTAAGATGACATCACAGTACACCAACATTTCTTGATAAGACCCTGGACTATTTTCAGTTATTCACATCTCCACACATTTGTTCCCCTGGGGAGGTCATCAGAACGTAATTGTTAATGATACTTCCTAGTATTTCAAGCTCTTGTCAACTTTTGCTTCTATGATTCTGATGTCATCACACTACCGGTTGTTGTTAGCTCATCTAACTAATTATCACCTGCAACAATTGTTAATTGTCGACTTAATCTCTATAATTGTTAAATGTCAATTAGCTGTTTCACACATATTGGAATAAGTTCAATTTTATCTCCTATTTCAGAGAGTCATCCATTGTACAATTTGTTGTTTTTATTATTATTTCAATAGCTAGTGACTGTGTTTTAAACAATACATTTTCATTTGTTTTAAACTCTTCTTCCTATTATTATTAAAAATATTCTTCATTTTATATTTTGTATCCCTTTCACAATCTGCAGTACATTTTAAATGTGGGCAGGTGTTATGGCAATTTTTCTCGATATTGTGTATGTCATCTGCTTCGTCTATGGCTCCTTGCCGTAGCATTATTCATAGATTTTTTTTATTACAATAACTTTGTCCCGTGATATGTTTGTGATTCCTTGAATATTTCGGCTGTGTATTCCCTGAAAAGTAGCTAAAAACAGGGAATTTTTCTTCTTCTGATTGTCAGGATTTGGTGTACACCCTGACCATGTAAGTAAATTAAATATAACTCTAGGCCCCAGAAAACGTTTTTATTTGATCTGGATACTGTAAGATCAAGATAAATTACATGGCAACCCTACAGACAAATGGCAATATAATATAATTTGATCTCTGGACACCATGGGAGAAAAACTACGAAGCAAGAATTATTGAAAAATGGTGTGATGAACAGCAATTTTATAGTACAAGAGGAAGACATAAAAGAATATGTAGATGTAAGAACTAAGTATATATTAGTAATCGTACTGGTTTTGCAATTTATCTGGTCAATATGAAAGTCGCACTAAAGATAAGAGGAAGATTGTAAATCCAACAGACAGCACAGTGAGTGGAAACACATTTAGAAAGAAAACGAAAATTGTTTAATGATAGCGAAGTAATTAAACCAATAATATTAAAAGAACTATTAGCTATTCATTGGGGTAATAACCACATTAAATGTTACTAATATGTAACTACTCCACAATTTATAGTAAAAACAGATAATAAACTCTTAACTCACTTACTCTCAATGACAAAACCCAATTCGAAACTTATCAGAATTAGGCTTCATTTGAAATGAAATTTTAATTCCTCAAAAACTTAACAGAAGCTCTACGTTTTAGAGCAGGTGATCCAGATTTTGACATCAATTCCCCGGTCATTACCAAACAAATCTTGTATTGAAGTGAGCAAACTTAACATTGTATCTGAATAGTTTCGTTAATAAGTAAATTCAACACCCTGTATAACTAAAAAGGAGTGCCAGCAATAGACTATTTTAAATTCAGAACGTCAGGGGGACATGTGCTCCGTATATGGTTGTGTACGGATGATTTACGTCCCGAGATATCGGTCTCTTGTTAAGCCTTAATACAACAGTTTGCTCTTTATCTTATCAACGAATGTCCCTTTCGCGGTTGTACCACAGAAAGGACATACCGTACGTGAAAGGTGACATACTCCAGAATATATCTCTTTATAAGCGTGTGCTGTGTTTATCCTGCTTTGCTATTCGCAATATATGTATTTTGTCTTAGTGAAAGTGATATTTTTATGGTATTTGGTGATAAAATAAGTTGTGGAGAACATCGAGAAGTTCAACAGTTGATTTTTATATACACTGCGCGAATAATTGAAAATCGTAGCAATTCAAATAATTTTAATTATATAATTCTTACCTCCGGTATATTGTGAAAATTAATCTGAAGAACTGCAAAAACGCTGATAGTTTTTATAATTTGTGACAATAAAATTATTCGTTTTAATACCAATTTTTGTTTGGTTTCAATATGTTTTGCTGAATCTTCAAAGGCGTTTATCAAGTTTTTTACGTTTTTTCCCTTAAAATGAATCACGAGCAGCAAAAAAATCGAATTTTGTCGGAATCCTACTGTATTAGAAGGTTACAGTCAAGTTGAACTCAGTTAACTATTTCAAAAGTTTTCACATGTTTTGCAGTTACCGGGAGTAACTCAAGAAGACCCGAACAAGGCCATAGAAGGGTTACAACTTCTGATCAAGACCGGTTTTTGAGACTTCGTACACTGAAACAATGATTTGTTATCAGTACTTTCCTACAAAACAAATTTTGAATTGTTATAATTTTAGAATAAGTCAAAATACTAGAGATGAGCTTGCATGCGTGGTCTTGGTCATGCGTAGTCCGGTCTTAGTCTTGGTCTTGGTCTTGCTGCAATATTCTAGCAGGTCTTGCAATTTATAATTGATCCTAAATAGTATAAGTATACAAAACCATCTCATAAAAGCTGAAAACAAAATATAAAAACGAGAGTATATTATCTGCACCAAAATTGTTTTTGAAATGACATTAAAACCATTTTCATTCATGGTCGAATCTCGCTGAAATCTATGGTAAAATTTGTTTCTGATTTATTATTAAACATAATAGGTAATAACCATTTTTCAAAAAATGAAGTTTAAGTTCTACTATAGTTAGATATTTTGCTCTAAATCTGTAATGTAGGTATATTTAATATAATGAAATCAAATATTCAGAAAGTTCCCTTTAAAAGTTTATCCATTTGCAAAAAAATAAGATTTATTTTTTTTCGTTTTTTGCCCCAAAATACATACACTACGATACAAAATATATCTTGTATTTACAATATTTTGATACATATTCAAATATTTTTTAATGATAACCAGAAAACCCTGTTATAGACATAACTAGGTACATATTTAAAAAAAACGCAACGCAACAATTATGAAATTTTTGTGTTAATCAACTACCATGTCGTAATATAATACATAAACTTGAAAAATAGAAATATGAAAATTAAAAAAGATATATTGAAACAGAAGACGTAAACAGATTATTTCATTTCTGATGCTCAAGAGTTAATTCAAAGTAACCAGCGGGCGGATTCATTGTTTAAACTGTTGCGGTGTATGCGAACTACCGATGAAGCTCTCGAAAAAAGTATTTCACCGGCTACCGAAATTGCTGTGATAGATAAAAAATCCCGTGTCAAGAGAGGAAATTGCAACTGATGGCATTTCCACCATCCTAAATTTGTTCATTGCTCACAGCTCCTCTGGGATGGCTAAGGCAATCACCTATATACTTTCTTTGGTCTTGAGAGTCAGATGTACCAGAGCTTGATGAGATAGACGGTGCCAAGTGGTATAACTCGGTTTTCTTCTTCTTCGTCTTCACTCTCACTACTATACTCAATATCGTTCTCACTTAATACTGTTAGGCTCTTCATCAAATTCTTGTACTCCTATGTTTAAAATGTGGGCCAGACATCGGAAATGCTGATTTTCGTAGTCAAAATCTGGAAGTAGCTTTCCAAGTTCACTTATTTGCAGAGGCATTGTTCGCAGTTATACCTTGGATTTTTTGTTCTAACTTAAAATCCACTAAACAGTTATGAAAATTTTTCGCAATATCAGCTCCAGTATGTAGACCACGGGAAAGAATAAAATCAAGTACCGTTGAACGGTAATTACAATTTATGTCTATAAAATGTACGGTGATCTCATAGTATCTTCTTCCTGCAATGGACGTCCACCCATCAATAGTAAATGAAAACTTGGACGTATTTTGGTTTAGCTGTTCTACCACGCGGAATCGAAGCTTGAATCTTTTTGGAAACTTTTGGTTTCGACTGATGAAGCGAAAATAATCTTGGGTCTCCTGATCATCAAAAAATGTAAATGGTAGGTACATTTTGGTTATCTTGTCGAAGGTTGCTGCTGCAAAATTACTGGTCCTAGTTGCCTGAAAACAAAAAGAAATATAATAAACTAATGCTTATTTCATTCCAAACTGAAATATGATTATTTGATTAATATTACATAATTGCAATATTACAGGGAATTGCACATGGACAGTACACTTACAGTTAATGTACTACAGGTATCATGGTCTTTTTTATATTTAGTGAGCAGTGTTATACTAATTTTAAGGAGTTACAAGAAAAAACTGTTAATGCGAAACTTGAAAATTATTTTCACGCACTGTCTCGTGGATTTATATAGAAAAAAATAAATTCAGTGGAATTGTGGATTCGTGAAGTAGAAAATCAAAGAAACTGTAAATGTTATAAACCACCCTAAATGTTAGCCTATAAAATGAAAGATATTGTTCTGCTGAATTCAGAAATTATATACACGGTGTCTCAAAAAAACATGGCCTACCTAAATGATGGAGGGTATATTATTACTGAAAAATATGTAGGTTTTGCTGTACAGGGTGGCTTGAATTCGAGTTAGTCCAGGCGGTAGAGCAGTAAAAGTAGGGTGTAATGGATGTTGTTTGATAACGCAAAAATTTGTATGCAGAGAGTTGCCGAATATTGTGTACAACAATAATCTATGTTTGCCTACTCCAAAAAGTGCTTGATAAATGCTGTAGAACAACAAATGTACCGAAATATCGAAAAATGACCTATTTTTCGATACATTTGTGTCTAAAACTTTGAAACAAAGCCTTGAATGAAAAAAATTTACTCCCTCTTTTTTGTTTATTTGACGATTTCCTATAAGGATATGAGAATCGCGAATCGAAAAACTTTAATTTTACATGAATAATATTCGAAAATTAGTAAAAACTCATACGTAAACTTTGAGAAATTTTTTCGGTAAGTAAAAATTGATAAATATTTATCAAATGTTCAGAAAAGATAGTTAAATATATGACAATTACGTACAAAAATTTGTGTAACTATCGACTGCGTAGTTTTTCACTGCCACAATTATTAATTAACAAATTATAAAAAAGTTGATCACGCGCACCTTGTTTAAACAACGGTGAAAAAGGAGCACGCAATTTTTAACAGTTACTTAGTGTCATAACAAACAATAAGCAATTATAAAAATATCAATTTCACGTTTCAACAATGTTTTAGAATTTTTTTAAATTTTGTCAAATTTTTTCCATTATAAATAATTTCTCGTTTACAGCATCGGTTCGACGTAATTTAAAAATTGTTTCCCATCTGAATACTGCTTTGCAAGCATTTTCATTTTAGCCGAAAACGACGAAATTTGACCGTATAGATCCGGAGGTAGAGGCCCACAAAGTTAATAATAATTTATGGCTAACTTAATCGTTAAATCGAAATTAAAAAAATACTCTCTTATAGCTGGTTGCAAATACTTTCTATATTCGTCTTGTGCATTTTCGACAGATGAAAGTCTAATGAAAGAAAAATCGATGAAAATACCGTAATCAGAGGAGTTCGTTAGCCGAGCGGCGTGGGAGCAGGAGTGGGGATGGCGGAGAGCAGCTGGGCAGTCGCGCGGCCCGGGTATTTCGAAATGCGAATACGCGGTAAAACATGAGTTATCTCGGCAACGGTAGCACTTATCGAGACGATTTTTTTTATTCGATGTAGCGAAATGAGAGGAATGAGAATATGCCATCAAAAACAATATTAGAAAGAAATTTTGCACGAATTTCAAGATAAAAAAAGTATGCTATTTTCATTTGCCTCAAAAAAAAATAGTTGTATGGTTGGAGCATTATTTTGTTGCTTAATGTTCATCAAATCATGCAACTAATAAATAAATATAAAGTATATTTTCTTTCTTAAATGTTCTTTGTTTATCATAACTAACCGTCCTTTTTATAATGAATTGTATAAATATGGTAGCGTTTTTTTCCATAAAATGACATTATTACAGTACAATAAACATTTTGCAATAATAATACTTCAGCCCAGGTATACATACTGCGTAGGAACAAGTAAAAGCATTGGGTTACTTCAATCCAGGTAGATCGCAGTTCCTTCCTTGGTATTCATAACTTAGGCCCCGCCTACATATAGGTGCTTGGGACTCTAATATCGAACACGCTCATTGGTTACATTGTACCCGACTAGCCAATTAGGGATGCTGTCTATATCAAAACTGCACAGCACACGCAGAACTTATGAAGTACATCCATCGAACCGGTGCGGTAAACGAGAAATTATTTATAATGGAAAAAATTTGACAAAATTTTAAAAAATTATTAAAACGTAAAATGGATATTTTTATAATTGCTTATTGTTTGTTATGACACTTAGTAACTGTTAAAAATTGCGTGCTCCTTTTTCACCGTTGTTTAAACAAGGTACGCGCGATCAACTTTTTTATAATTTGTTAATTAATAATTGTGGCAGTGAAAAACTACGCGATCGATCGTTACAAAAATTCTTGTACTTAATTGTCATATGTTTAACTATCTTTTCTGGAAATTTGATAAATATTTATCAATTTTTACTGACCGAAAAAATTTCTCTAAGTTTACGTATGACTTTTTACTAATTTTCACATATTATTCATGGAAAATTAAAGTATTTCGATTCGCGATTCTCATAACCTTACAGGAAATCGCCAAATAAACAAAAAAGAGAGAGTACATTTTTTGATTTAAGGCTTTGTTTCAACGTTTTAGACACAAATGTATCGAAAAATGGGTAATTTTTCGATATTTCGGTACATTTGTTGTTCTACAGCATTTAGCAAGCACTTTTTGGAGGAAGCAAACATAGATTATTATTGTACACAATATTCGGCAACTTTCTGCATAAAAATTTTTGCGTTATCAAACAACGTCCATTTCGATTGCTCTATCGCCTGGACTAAGTCTCAACATTGGGATCTCGAAAACGGTAAGAGAGGCAAGGGCGGTTAAATTATGACAAAATTGCACATTTGTATGCATAAAAATATGCGGTTTAGAAAATTAAAAAATTCCCAGTAATTCCGAAGATATTCGAGATAAACCAAAATTTTCAATTTTCGTTTGTATTTTTCCTGGCTTTGTTTATAAGCTGACTCAAAATCAAACACATATTTTCATGGCTACTTTTTCTCCTCTATAAGATATTTATCACACTGAGTCATCCACGACTAAACAGTAAAACGTGCTGCACATTTCCATTACATGGACATTTAAGTAGACAATTTTTTTTCCCCAGAATAATGATCTCCTTAATAAAAATATTGATTCTTTGAATAATTCTATCCGAAAAAAAGTCACATTTTATGCATTTCGTTTAATCTCCTCGTTTACGTAGTTTTTGGAAAATCTATTTACATACTGCTACATAAAATCTACATATTTGTTAACTAGAATCCGAAAATTGGGGCAAGTTTCGTTCAGCCGAAATCAGTTAAAAAAGAAAAAACATTTGTTTTGTCATTTAGATACCTTAGGGAGTATATTACTGAAAATATTTTGCCGCGGAAAATGCGCTGTTGCCATTTTTTGAATGCGGATTAGAAGTAACGAAATGAGATACGTGGAAAATTGATGTTATTTTATATTGTAGACTTATTTTTAAGCACCGATAAGAAAATGAAAATCTGCGGAAATGCGTTGTTTTACCACTATTCTTATCAACTTAATATCGCTATGGTCAATAAATGCGACAAATTTGAAAAAAATACCAATAAAGCATACAAACGACAATCCTGATAAAGCATAAAAGGTATGTATGTATACGTTCCACGCACATTCCACCAGATGAATTATGGCGACGCCATTGCAAAAAAAATAACTTCGATCCATTCATGGAGCTTATTCGTTGTATCCATTTAGAATATGGCAATTTCCAAAATAAATAATATTTCAAACGAAATCTGTTTTTCTGTGAATTATAAGGCGCAGAAGAAGGTCAAAATCTCCAATAAATGCAAAAAACCGCACATATATAATATTCCCCACCCAGCATCCCATTCCACTCCTCGATTCTGAAAGTATGTGAAAAAGTTGTGACTACTATAGAAAACTTCGAAATATTGAAGATTTTCTATTATATCGCCCTTATGATCAATTTCCGCAGAAAAATTTATATAGAAAAGTTATAGCAAATTATTAATCAAACAGAAATATGTAGTTTTTATCTTCATATCACATTTCGGAACTCCTAAACCCGGAAAAATCAATAAAAAATATTGTGAGAAATATACATTTTCGAATAAAAATTAGTTCACATCGTTATATTGAATGTTTTTACGTCGTTCTATAACAAAAAAACTATTATAAACACCGTAAAGTTTCGAATGTTAGTTAATAGTAGAAAAATTCAAAATTCGAGTTTTCTCAGAAACGAAGAATTTCCGCTGCAAAAATCAAACTATGTAGTGCTCGCTTGCTTGTATAGTACCATCCTATAAACCGATATTCCATGTAAGTGATTTCGTCTAAACGAAACTTGAGCCCGAAAATTTATAAAAAAACTGATTAAATTTTTCAAATACACAACAATTTAGAAAAAATCTGATTAAAGTCACAAGAGCTGAAGCGGATGTAACATGAAAGTAGCTCACCTCCGCTCTCTTTCCAGTTGAGTAAAAATACCTCGCAATTCTTGCATTTGGGTGTTTCTTCGGAAATAGCTTCTGAGACTCATTTTTGTGCATACTTATTAAATGTTTCTGTAATCCTGAAGTATTTCGGTTTTTCATTTTTGTCTTAACATTTCTATTTGTGCACAAAGTACACAATCCGAAGATATCTTCTTTGTCGCTGTCCGAAACAATATTCATAAAAAATTGTTAAACTTACTTTTACACTTGGGTTGACCTTATTCTGATGTTTTGTAACGGATTTGTTTTTAGATTTTTGTCTTTTTTGCGATGTCGACGGAGTGGCAGATAATATATTCTCGTTCTTAGATTTTGATATATTTCAGACTGCTTTTATGAGATGGTTTTGTACACTTATACTCTTTCGAATCAATTATAAAATGCTGGACCTGCAAGACTCTTGCAGCAAGACCAACACCAAGACCGGACTATGCAAAACCAAGACCACGCACGCTAGACCAAGACCAAGACTAAGCCGGTCTTGGTATTGGTCTTGCATTTGCTCATCACTAGTTCGTTCCCGTACAAACAGCTGACATCGCGTCAATCTGAGCGCATTCCTTGCGGGTGGCAGAACTAATTTTTACATGCGGAATATTTAAATTTGGTAGTTTGGACTATGGGTAGGTAAATTTTACAGTTTGTCTTAAAATTGTTTATTATATAAGTAATTTATTTCAAAAATTGAAATTATATTTCATTTTTTGTAATGAAATAATTTAAATAAACAATGTTTGTTATTATTAGTAAATAAACATATTGTAATGCGCCTATAACTTACACTTTAGATCTCATAATGACGAGGATTCATTCAAGAAGTATGACTATTCAAATTGACCTTGATAAATCACTTTGTATAAAAAGATTCATAGACCTAAAAATAGTAGAAATAGTTGATAACACTGGAAGTAAAAATAATGAACAACAAAAAAGTTGAAACAATAAAGATGTGTGAACTTAAATCTTGGTCATTCAATTGATTGAAATTATATAAACTACTATTGAATACACCTGGTATTACATATTTCAATTAATTGAATTGAAGTCGTTTTCAAAGGTATGTTCATTGTCAACTGTTAGATTATAATTGTTTTCTCTTGTAAAGAAACTGTCGGATCATTCACGCGTGAATGTAATTTGTTGACCAATTAGTTGCTGTGAATATCTTAAGTTGTACACAATAATTTAAGAGTTTGTTGGTATAAACAGCCCACAGGAGCAGCCAATTGATAAAGATTTTTCAACTATTTATACGAAACAATGCAGCGTTTCCTTATATAAATAAATCTAGTAGAATTTCATTACTTTTTGACAAGAGAAAATGTCGGTTTATGCATTATCATTACTGGAGCATACTGCAATTCTATAAATATAACACAAGCTATTTACTGTAGAAACGGTGAAGCTTTTCCATCACGTGACTTAGTTGACGATATTATTTAACACATTCTATGTTGATACTGTCTTCCTCTAATAACAGAAAAAAGCGAAACTCAATACAAGCGTTTGTCGTATTGTTTCGATTAAGATGCATATGGTTGATCGTATCAGTCACGTGATGGAAAAGATAGAAAAACATTGTTACTGCCTAATATAATAAGACCAAATACATACCTATTAGCAGAATTAAAGTATCTGTTGTTTACAGGTTGATTCGTGCTTTCACAGATCTGTTTCAGTTAAATTACGTATTTTTTCAATATAAAAAAGGAACAAATATGATTAAAAAAAATCACCGTCAAAGTTTCTGAATATTGGATATAGTGTAGATCTCGATGTCCTCGTTAAACGTTCTCATTGGTAGAATTATATCCTATGGCTACTTTTCGAAATATTAAACGCTTAGTCTGTAAAATAAATTTTTTTAGTAATACAACATAAATACAAAATTAAAGCCAAAAATCTAATATTTTTACACACTCTGTTAGATTATATTGCAACGTTGTATTATTGGTTGATAGGCTACAAAAATTCACACTTACAGGGTGATCTGACTTGAGCTTGTAAGATGACAAAATCAACAAATCCAAAAGTGCCGCCAAACATTAGAAACAAATTTGCTATTAGTCCAGGAGAATTAGACCCCAAACCTTTTAAATATGGCTGTGTCGTGACGTAGATTAGATATTGGTTGGAATTGCTCGGAAATCATCTAGGAAAAGAAAATATGAAGGTCCGCCAGCTGAAAAAGTTGTGCTATTTGCAGGAAAAATCATAAACTGCAAAAAACGCAAAAATCGCTCAATTTTTCCGATATTTCTTAATATAAATCTTTAATTATGCAAGATAGAAAAAAAAAGTATACTGACGAAATTGTTCTTTATGAAATTATCTGCAAGATAGAATTGGTCTAAAATCGATATATTCAATGTTTTCGTTGAGAAATGGCGATAAATGCAAAAAAAGTAGCCAAAAAAGAGATTATTTTAAAGCATGTGTTTCGCAGATAAGAAATCATCCAATCGCGCTATAAATTGGGATTTAAGAACCTTATTATAGTATAAAACAATATGCCAAAGGCCGATTAAATTGGCCTGATAGTTTTTACATGAATCAATCGTTAATTAATTTCCGCGAAAAAAGCGTTCGGCGCGTCAAATCTGAAGGGAGTGGGGATAGAGTGCGAAACTCATTGAACGCCTGCTTGGCATTATCTTACTTCCGTTATTGTTGGAAATCAGTCAACGTAGTTCTCATCCCCAAACCCGGCAAAGACCCTACAAAGCCTGAATCCTACAGCGCAATTTCATTGATCAGCGTCTTAGGTAAAATCTTTTAACGTTTGTTAAAAGAAAAAATCTGGGACTTCTGTACCGAAAATAATATAATTCCGGCATTTCAATTCGGATTCAGACCAGGCCACTCTTGTAAGAACGCCACTACCAACTGTCAAGCCATCGTCATCCGAGCTTTAAACCAACAACGCTGTTCAGTCGCCATTTTCCTGGACGATCAAAATTATTTCGATTAAGTCTGGTACACCGGACTAGTGAGAAAGCTACTGAGCATCCGATTGCCAAATCAAATTGTGAAATTATTATATTCCTACCTCACAGACCGATCAATCAGTATCAAAGTTGGTTATTGCCTATCCGACTCATTTACACCTCAAACCGGCGTTTCGCAAGGCTCAATACTCGTACTGCTATTATATATAATTCATACGTTTGATACACCAGTACCCCGACACTTCCATGGCAATATCCAATTATATATGCGGACGATATCGCATTAACCATTTCCGCCCCTGACATTCGCTCTCTCAACAAATGGCGGGCGACTCTCAATACTCAGAAAACCCAAGCTAACCATTCCACCATGAGCGAACGACTTCTACCAATGAACTTTCCCCTCGTGCTCTGAGGAGAACATCTCGAAATTCGCAGGGAAGCCGTTTATTTAGGAGTGAGATTTACCCATACTCTCAACTTGATTGCAGACCTAACAGACATACTAAATAAAGTTCGACGTCGAGTCGCTTGGCGAAAGCTTCGGTCTAACTCACCCAACTACCTTACTTCATACGAATAAAACATACATCCGTCCTATAATCGACTATAGAGCAAACGTTTATTGCACCCTTCTCGACCATCTAGTCAAAAAGCTTCGATCTTGTGAGCAGTCAATCCTCAGATACTGCCAATACAAGGCACACTACTCACCCAGCAATACTGTATATGTCAATATTAACATCGAGCCAATTCCTTCCTGTCTAAGCAGCTTACAAGCCCGATACGTTAGTTGCACTATCGAATCGGGCAACGAAATTTCGAAAAACGCCCTCTTCACACCATGGTTCGCCAACAGACGGCTCCTCGGCAGAAAACCCAAGAGGAAGTTCCCATTTCCTCCAGTACGGCTACTAGCCACGGCTTACGACGACCTCCCCGACGTATACATCGACTACCTAGACGAATCTTCAGTCTCAATTCGATAATCAGACATTACAACTTTCTTATACAATTATATCTCTCTCACACATATTTCTACTATCTAAACCATCCATTCAACTTCTTTATTCTAATAAATAATCAGTTATTCAATAATTCTCACCCATTTGATTCAACATTTTGGATAAGCTCTATATATTCCAACCGCCCCCACCCCCGTCGGCGTTACAGGTTTTTCTGAGATTTTCCTGTAGCATGGTGAATTTATTCACTAGCTAAATGGACCGACGAATGGACGTAGGGAACAAATACAGCCGCAGCTTCACCCGCCCATTTGCTTGATGATTGATTATTATTATTCAACGCCGTCTCAACATATAAAATCTCAACTCCCCGCAGGCACGTCTCTACAACTCATTTTAACCATTTTATCATCAACACTCAATTCCATCTACTTTATAAAAAAATTTCTCCAAGACACTTCCCCACAAAAATTCCTGAAATTCAAACAAAATTACAAATTCTTATTATCCCTCTCTTCAAACAGCGGAGACATCCCAAATTCAGTAAAAATATGTCTAACTCGCTTATTATAATTTCCGACACCTAGCCAGCTCAACTGCATATCAAATGTATCGGCAGTGATGCATGGTTCGTCTTCAACCAGAACACTTTTTGGCACACTATTCCAAACATTTTTTAAACTTCGCTGCTTCCAAATATCAATTCCCGATACCAATTGATATAACTTTTCCTCCGAACACTTTCTAGCAAAAAGCCAGCTGCAAAATCTCAATTCTATACACCTTTTTAAAATTCTTCCTGGTCACTTTTCTAAGAAAATTCTAGACACTTTTTTTAACCCAACCCATTTTCAGTCAATCACTGTTTTACACCAAACTCAATATATAAGTGCGCACTAGAATCCCCAATACACCGCCAACCCAGCCCTGGAGAGGAAAATAATCCTACACCAGGGCAACCACACACAACTCCAACTTTTAAAACTAATCCAAATTCGACACAAATTTTATCGAATTTCTCTCTCTTTTGATCCGAATCCAATATTGCCTCGTACAAATCTTTGCATCAGAGACATTAGTTATTATTAAACTAGTGACTTATCTGGAAGAATAATTAAAAAGTAATTTTAAAAACACTTCAGATAAAATCCATGTCTTAACTTAACAAGTGAATATTTTTGCTCAATATTTTTGCTATTACCATACTGTTCAATTGACGCACACAATTCATAAAGTCTTCGAAATTTTGTTTAGAAATTGATGTTAAATACTTAACATATGTGTGACTGGCCTATTATGGTAACGGCATTTTTCCAAACAAAAATAAGTTTTTATTAAAATATCTCTGTGGTTGAAACCTTTCGACATGTCATTGAAAAAGACAAGAGAAAAATTACGACGTTGTTTAAGTGAATGTTCGCATTTATCTTAATTTGTAGCACGTATTTTAGTCATAGTGAATCTTAGCATAAAGCAGAAGATATCGTTTGTCTGCCTTTACCGCAAACTTGAACTGCGCGATGCGAAAGAACGTAATTCAAGATATTGGAGTTGGATCTGAATTGACGACCCGAGCGGCACGCTGCTAATTGCAAGAACGGCCTATATGGCTATCTTTTTCTTTCTTCAACTTCAACAGACGGTTTCTTATTATGTAACCGGAGATACATCGCTTATATCGTTCGAATTGACAACTGGCAACATTGGTGTTGCCAGGTGAACTGTCATGGTCATCTTAAAGTTTGACATTTTTGACAATACCTAAAGTGAGATTAAAAAAGTAACAATACAAGCAAAGTTGGAAGAAAAAGGTTTTGAACTGTTATTTGGATAAATTAGGCAATACATGAGTCACAACTTATTAACGAACTGACTATTGGTTAATATACAGTGCAATTAATTACTATGGAATATTTTTTTTGTAATTGTGGGAAAAATATATTAGGATAAACTTGGGGTCATAAAGAAACATAAATCTGTGAAATTAACAAACAAAAGATAATACTAATGCTAGAATAGTTGAAATAAGCAAAATTCTACTCGAGTAGAAAGATTAGGTGAGGGAAATGATTCTACGAGTGTAGAATTTTCAATTCCATGCGTGTTTTAGACTATAATTTTTCTACGACTATCAAATAAAAAACAAATAACGTACACTGAATTCCTAACTCCTTAATTTCTGGAAGAGTTGTGGTCAAATCATCACTTCTATCAGTATCAGACACTAAATAGGAATGAAGTCATGTAATAGCTATTATTTAAATGAAATTACCTATATAAATATATTTATGAAGTATTGATCAATTTTAATCTAAAATTTAAAAAAAAATAGATAATTAAACAATTTTGGCAATTAACATTTTTGACAGTTGACAATTGTTTTCTATTTTCTCAATGACACTTATGTTGCACTTCTGACTCTAAAAATTAAAACTCAACGACCATATTAGTCATTTTACGTTTACTTTAGAGAATTTTTTATGCATTTTGGTATTTCTGCACAATTTCTAGTATACGTAGTGCATCTGATGTAGAAAACTGAGCACGCCTATTCTCTCTTTCTGTCAAATGTATATCGTTCCATTACATGCAATTATGGACATTGGGATACATAGAAAAGGAAACGTCAATCGAACGATTGTTACAACAGCATTCAACAGAATTGTTGACAGACACCCAGGAGACCAAGTTATGTTCACAGATGGATCAAAAACTCTGGGAGGCTGTGGCTCGGCATTCACTACGATGGGAATATTCCATTCTCTAAATTACTTAGATTTGTTTTAGTTCCAAATTATATATAGTTTTAACTGACCGAAAGTTTGAAAAATTGAAAACCGACTGTTAAACGGATCAGAGGCTGTTGCCACCAGCCGTTTCCCTTTCGGAACGCGCATAATTTTCTCTAGATTACTAAGATTTATTTTAGTTCAGAATTATATATAGATTTAATTGACCGGAAGTTTGAAAAATTGGAAACCGACTGTGAAACGGATCAGAGACTGTTGCCACCAGCCGTTTCCCTTTCGGAACGCGCATAATTTTCTCTAGATTACTTAGATTCATTTTAGTTCCAAATTATATATAGTTGTAACTGACCGGAAGTTTGAAAAATTGAAAACCGACTGTGAAACGGATTAGAGGCTGTTGCCACCAGCCGTTTCCTTTTCGGAACGCACATAATTTTCTCTAAATTACTTATACTTATTTTTGTTCAGAATTATATATAGTTTTAACTGACCCAAAGTTTGGAAATTTGGAAACCGACTGTGAAACGGATCAGAGGCTGCTGCAACCAGCCGTTTCCCTTTCGGAACGAGCATAATTTTCTCTAGATTACCTTGATTCATTTTAGTTCTAAATTGTATATAGTTTTGTCTGAGCGGCAATTTGGAAAAGTTAAAACTGAGTGTGGGGCGCACCAGAGGCTGTTGCCACCAGCTGTTCCATTCCCAGCCGGTAATAAATTCGTTTCATATTTATCTATTCTAAGACACAGTTTTATTTTGCTTGTATTTGGGTAACCGCTGTCCTATCCTCCGACCAATATTTTAGAATAATTTTAACCGATAATTTGAAAATTCAAAGTGTAAATTCTCCTATAATAATAAGATTATCAACCAAGTATGAGGCTGTCGCCACTGATTGTTTGATAATCTAGTTTAAATTCTTTAGTTTTTTGTTATAAACTGGTCTGGTCACATTTTCCCACCTATCCCGATTGACCATCCCTACCGCGAAGATAGTTTTATCCCGTTGACTACCGTGATAGGTAATTATTGTTTTACAACTGCTTACCGCATAATTACAAAACTGCTTATACCACTTCCGCTGTTATAAACAATTGCATTTGCTTGCTTACACCTGGTTTATTGTGTCATTGCTCACATTCCTTAATACCGGCAAATTTCGCATGATGGATAATAACATAAGGCTTGAACACATTTGCTTACTGTATATATTTAACTGATACGATACCGCTTGAAAATAATCAGAAATTGTTGAATGTTACTTTGTATGTATATATTTTAAATAGGACTTGTAATATACAAATAAATACGATCAGTGTTTTCTTCATATCCCGTAGCATCACCGTCTAAGGTTTATAGGTTTTGTAGATGTGTTAAATCAACGAGACCCCTGGAATGTTCCGTAACTTCCATCTGAGGCTACCTGATACTCTTGACGCGAAGGGTCAAGGGGCCGTGGAGTAAACCACGTAAAATAATCTGGCGCCCGAGCATTTGTTTCACAAAACTTTGCATCGAGGGTGTCCAAAGTGACGCGTCAGTTGCTAAGAACCTGCTTAGAGGCGAAGGAGGACGAAGCGGCAGGAAAGCGCGTTTTACACCTCGCGTCATTCTCTGCATATTTTTTTATTCTCTCTGCATATTTTCTCTCAAATCCTCTCTCACACTTTGTATATTATTTGCAATAAAGTCCATCAACATATTCATTCGACTTTCTATACTTTGACTTTGTTCTGTTTCTTGCAATCTTACTATACCCATCCCTGTCTCTCCTGACATTTCACTAGCTTCCACTTGTTCACCACTATTTATCTTTTCTCCTGCACCTTCCAAACCGACTCTCTTCCCATCTCGTAAATCCATTTTCTCTTACTTACACCCTAAACTCAAGTTTTTAGCAACTTCTTTTAGAACCCAATAATCTGACTTATCTATGCCCTACTTTTTCGATGCCTCACGTTGGTTGCGACAATGGAAATAGTTTGCCAAATCATATCATTTATCATAAACTCTATTTACATATTCACTTATTCAAAAAAATACTAGGAATCATTTAATTATTCATTAAAACTAAATTCAAGCTTTCAAGATATTTGATAAAACTAAATTAGTCGTATGGTAAATTTTCAGTCATCAAAAATTTGAATACTTCTAAAATCATTGTCATATATATCAAGTCAATCTGAGTGACTGTAGATCAGGCATTACATTTTTTATCCCCTGAGACATCCCCATAGATTTTAAAAAAGCTGTTCCTGGATCTTGTCACCTACTTGTCATTTTCCCCGCAAGGGAATTCATGTTGACGAAATCAAATACTTGTTGAAACTGATTTTACCCTTGCAAAATTCACATCGTTGTTGAAAATGATGAAATCTTAAATGTATTTTTTAAAAATGTTTGCTACGTACACATTTATTTTTACAAACTTCCATATCAAAAAAAAATTATAATTAAGAGTCTCATTTATCTCCCCTACATTTTAATTGTTTTTTGAACTTTTGGATTTCACTTTAATATATAGACATCATTTATATATGTCAAAACAAAAACATGATGAAAAACATTGCTTCATCAAAAACGGAAAACTTATTGTAAATAGAGATATATTCTACCCTTCACAGCTTATGAAACATACCTATGAGGATTATGAAGTTGTAGAAGTAGAAGCACGTAACACAAAAAGTAATCCCTCGACTTCGACTGTAACAATAGTAAATAGAGACTCCAAAGAAGCTGAACCAAGTAATCAGAATCCCTCGAAAAACACTCCACAAGAGATAACTCCAAAAGGCCCCAAAATAAAACCAAAGGAACCCCCCAAAGAAATATCCAGGGAATTTAATCATCTCGAAAGAAATCCTTATAGAACGAGAAACAATTCTTCATCATCAGGTGCAAATAAAGTAAAGTGAAACCATTTGAAATTTATTTTAACTATAGCTGTAACTAAAAAAATAATTTCGAAAAAACTTTATATATTTTTCAACCTGCTCCGGCACACAGAATATATATAAGTGCATAAATGGTTCGTCTACAACTTGTTACTATTATAAACTAGTTTTTATTTTGGGTGTTCAACAATTACGTTTTTTTTTCTTTATAAATTCTGAATTGTCTGTGTTCATGTCATTGCAATGTTTGTCAAACTCTAGATACTAGAAACTAACTTTTCTTCACCTATTATATGTCCTAAAATCTTTAGTACGAACCTCAATAGTTATTTAAATAATAAGAAAGGAAAGGAATCTAAAATTCATATACTGATGGGTGACATTAATATTGATCTTTTATCAGATGTCGATCACGTTGAACAATATAAAAATACCCTAGAATCATTGGCTTTTGTCTCAAATAACAAGACCCATAAGCAAAACTTGTCTAGACCACATTTATGTAAAAAAATTAAATTATGAAAATAATAATATTAAATCATTTATTTTTGACTACGGAATAACTGACCATCTCCCTATAGCACTAATCATTCAATTTGAAGAGACATATGAAACAAAAAACGAAAATCAACCTAAAAAATTTATTGTTAAGAGAACAGTTACGAAATAAAAATTGGCAAAATATATACACGATTGCTGGGGTGAATGAATGTACAGATCAATTCCTTTCTATCTTACAGCAAAGTATCGAAGAATGTACAAGTATTGTAAAAGTATCGAAAATTGAAAAGGCTAAAAAACCATGGATTACTGCGGGATTACTAAAATCTATAAACGAAAAAAACAAAATCTATAAAAAACTCAAAAGTACCCCTAATGACATACTCTTAAATAAAAAATATCATGACTATAAAAACAAATTAAAAATACTACTCAATGGCACCAAAGATATAGCCAATGCATTTAATAATTTTTTTAGTGATTTGGGGAAAAATTATGCCCAAAAGATACCCTCCCCCCAAAATTATGCTGAGAATATACAAACTCTAGACACAACTATGTATTTGTACCCCACAGATGAAGCTGAAGTGAAACATACTATAAATTCGTTAAAAAATAGAAAGTCACCAGGACTTAAATCGGAAACTTTGAAAGAAATAAAACATGAAATAGCTACTCCACTTACCTATATGATAAACAAATGCTTTAATTCGGAAATCTTTCCTAAGTCGCTGAAAACAGGGTTAATTAAGCCTATTTTTAAAAACGGTGATATATCTAAAATGGAGAATTATCGGCCAATAACTCGCATTTCAGCGATAAGTAAAATTTTTAAAAAGATCTTAAAATGTAGTCTAGTTAAATTCTTCAATAAGCATAACATTATTTCTGAATATCAGTATAGCTTTAGAGATGGAAAATCCACGGAGGATGCAATATGCTCATTACTAGAAACGCTATACAAGTCCTTAGATAAAAAAATCCCTGCAGCTTGCATCTTTGTGGACCTCTCTAAGGCTTTTGATACCGTTAATCATAAAAAAATATTAAACAAATTAAAATTCTACGGTGTGCGTGGATTAACTTATAAGCTGTTGGAGAGTTATTTGAGTGAGCGAAAACAATATGTAACCATCGACAATTGCACAAGCGAGGCTAGAAATGTTACCTATGGCGTGCCACAAGGCTCTGTACTGAGCCCGCTGCTATTCAATATCTATTTTTCCTACTTTTCCTGGACATAAGGGGCAAAATTATTAGCTTTGCCGATGATACTGCCATCCTTTTTACCGCTCCTACTTGGGCTCAGTTGAAAACACAAGCTGAAATCGCCTTTAAAAAAATAAAAATCTGGTTTCAATTTAATGAACTAACACCAAATGTAGAAAAAACAAAATATATGCCTTTCAGATCATACCAGACAGGTCTACTAAATCTCGGCTATTTGTATATTGACATGACTACTAAAATTCCAGAAGTAGATAGGATTGAATATCTTGGAATTATTATTGATTGTCATCTCAAATGGGATCTGCAAACAAAAAATATTGCTAACAAACTAAGAGGATTACTGTCAAGGTTTAAGTACTTGAGAGACATCTTGGATATACACCACTTGAAAATGTTGGACTTTTCGTTAGTGCAGTCACAGCTGAGCTATGGCATCTCTGGTTGGGGTGGAGTATATGATTGCCACATTGAAAATATAAATGTACTACAAAGGTGGATATTACGAATTATTTACCATGAGTTATATGTGATGAGCCAAGTTATGGATTTAAGGCAATTATACTGCCTTAAAATACTGCTCTACCTAAAACGAAATGAACATATATTAGAACGTTTTGAACACACTCATGATATTAGGCATAAACAGAACACATATAATGAAATTAACTGTCTCGACCCTTACTTCGTGGAATATGCTCATATTAGTGTTTTTAAATGAAACTCTTGGTCTCTAGTTAGTTCCACAATATAACAAAAGTTATTGAAAATTCTAAAAAATTGACAATTGTTTCGATAAATCAATATCATCGTCAGAATGACAGAAGTTACATTTCATTTTATGCCTACCTGATGTTTAGTAGTTATTTTTGGCTAGACCAAGAAGTAACCTAATTTGTGATTGGCTTAATATATGTTTATAGAAAAAAGAAGAAGATGTGATATTACAAATATTGAAGCTTAGATATTATTAGCCCTATGGTGATCTCCTGGATATCATTTTTCCAATTAAGATCAGTATAACTGTGCAATGATATAGAAAATCAGGAAAACTATATCTGCTGATCTTTACAATTATCACTTAAGAAGACAGTTTATTAGTGGAGAGTTCCCTAGATTCAACTGTTCATTGACAACTTCATATTGTGGGTTTCTTAAATGTCTTCTAATTTCCAGTTCTTCAAGGAAATCCAGTTCTTGTTTCTTTTAACAAATATGCAGCACTTCTAGTTCTGTGTTAGGTGTCAATGAATGATTGGTGCCAAGTAGATGTTTTGCGTAGTGGGATTTATCTGGTTGTTTTAATCTGTATGCTCGTAAGTGCTCACTGTATCGTATTTCAAAATTCCTAAGGGTCTGACCCAAATAGACAGCATTACATTCTTGACATTTGAGTTTATAAATACCTGACTTCTTTAATAGTGGTATTTTTGTTTTTACATTTAACAATTCTGTACTATCGTATTATTTCTAATAATATTTCAAAGATAATATCTTCAGCAACGAATACAACAATTTCTTTTAAAACAGAAAGTAACGAATAGACAGAAAGATGTAAGTATTTTTATTATAAATGGATATCACTTAATTTATAATGATGGGGACTATAATAAATGCGACGGAGTAGTTTTGTATGTAAATAATAAACTAACACATTTTCACAAAATTGGCAAAATTTCTGAAACTAAAGCAATCGAATTGGAAATTAAATTAAGAAATGAAACTGTACACATAACCGCATTGTATGAATCACCTATTATATGTCCTAAAATCTTTAGTACGAACCTCAATAGTTATTTAAATAATAAGAAAGGAAAGGAATCTAAAATTCATATACTGATGGGTGACATTAATATTGATCTTTTATCAGATGTCGATCACGTTGAACAATATAAAAATACCCTAGAATCATTGGATTTTGTCTCTTACATTAATCAAATAACAAGACCCATAAGCAAAACTTGCCTAGACCACATTTATGTAAAAAATTTAAATTATGAAAATAATAATATTAAATCATTTATTTTTGACTACGGAATAACTGACCATCTCCCTATAGCAATAATCATTCAATTTAAAGAGACATATGAAACAAAAAACGAAAATCAACCTAAAAAATTTATTGTTAAGAGAACAGTTACGAAATAAAAATTGGCAAAATATATACACGATTGCTGGGGTGAATGAATGTACAGATCAATTCCTTTCTATCTTACAGCAAAGTATCGAAGAATGTACAAGTATTGTAAAAATATCGAAAATTGAAAAGGCCCAAATAGACAGCATTACATTCTGGACATTTGAGTTTATAAATACCTGACTTCTTTAATAGTGGTATTTTTGTTTTTATATTTAACAATTTTGTACTAACGTATTATTTCTAATAATATTTCAAAGATAATATCTTCAGCAACGAACACAACAATTTCTTTTAAAACAGAAAGTAACGTTAGTACAAAATTGTTAAATGTAAAAACAAAAATACCACTATTAAAGAAGTCAGGTATTTATAAACTCAAATGTCCAGAATGTAATGCTGTCTATTTGGGTCAGACCCTTAGGAATTTTGAAATACGATACAGTGAGCACTTACGAGCATACAGATTAAAACAACCAGATAAATCCCACTACGCAAAACATCTACTTGAAACCAATCATTCATTGACACCTAACACAGAACTAGAAGTGCGGCATATTTGTGAAAAGAAACAAGAACTGGATTTCCTTGAAGAACTTGAAATTAGAAGACATTTAAGAAACCCACAATATGAAGTTGTCATTGCACAGTTATACTGATCTTAATTGGAAAAATGATATCCAGGATATCACCATAGGGCTAATAATATCTAAGCTTCAATATTGGTAATATCACATCTTCTTCTTTTTTCTATAAACATATATTAAGCCAATCATAAATTAGGTTACTTCTTGGTCTAGCCAAAAATAACTACTAAACATCAGGTAGGCATAAAATGAAATGTAACTTCTGTCATTCTGACGATGATATTGATTTATCGAAACAATTGTCAATTTTTTAGAATTTTCAATAACTTTTATTATATTGTGGCACTAACTGGAGACCAAGTGTTTCATTCAAAAACACTAATAAGAACGCATATAACTTACACAAAAGAGAAAAAACTATTGGACAACACTGCTTTAATTACTTGGGCCCAAAAATTCTAAGTCGAGTACCTGTAGAACTACAAAACATTGAAGGATATAAGAGCTTTAAATGTGAAATAAAAAATGGATATTATCAAAAAATAGAGACTTTTTCCAAAATATAATAAACAAGATATAAAAAGAAAATTATGTGGTTGTATGTGTGTGCGAATATATGTGAATGTATGTGTTGAGAATTAATTTATATCTACCTACCCGACTCACTATATCTACTGAACTTGTCAATATTACTAAATTTGTCAATACTATACCGAAATTATCATTATTATTATACTGACACTGTCAATACCAAAAATAATATTTACTTAATTGTATCTTTATAATTTAATTTTACTGTATCTATTTATTATATCACTCACAAGTTGTTGGTAACCTAGTTACTCTCAGCTTCAGTGATTAATTGTTTACTTCTACATCAAAAATGTTAGTTAAATTTTGTAGTTTGTATATATCTGTTTTGTTGTGAAATAAACATATATTATATATATATATATATATATATATATATATATATATATATATATAAATCAATCATAAGATAGGTTACTTCTTGGTCTAGCCAACATTAATTAGACATTAGGTAGGCATCACTTCAAATGTAACTTCTGCCGATATTTTAACATATCGAAACCATTCTCAATTTTTTCAGAATCATCACGATTTTCTTATTACATAGTGGAATTATTTAAAAACAGTTAATTCCATTTATCTATAACAATGACATCCATAAGAATGTCGTTATGATACGTCCGAATACAGACAATTTTTCATGAGTTTTATGTGTTTTCAGCTTATAATTGTGACATTACGGGGGAGATACAAATAACAGTATGGCGGACACGCTTAAGTCACTGAATTTATTATCAAATTTATCTGTTCCTTATTCAAATAAACGGGTTGTTCTTTCTTGTACGTACATTATGAACAAGCACCACCAGTAGCTATAACATTTAATTTCTTTTTATAGTGTACGGTATTGTAAGTATTGTTTACCAAATAATAAATAACGATATTGTTGTGTTTATAGTGTGGACTATGTTTTTTTTCCATAATTCAGATATGGAAATAAATTCCAATTAACCGCTACTTCTGTCATCTCATTCTACATGTTCAGGAAACGAAAAAAAATTATAATTGATTTGAATAGATTCGTAATAAAGTCTCGTTGGAATTCAATTGTGTGGCACTTCCTAGTTTTCTCGTTACAACAAAGCATCCATATAACATATTCAACCAGGTGTTCTTCAATAAACGTTTGATTGACGTTAATGTCAAGTCCTTCATGTTTGTTAGGTTAGTTTAGCGCGTGCCATCTCACTTCTTCTAGTTCTTGCATGGAATACTTTGACGAATTGGGCGAAAGCTCTACGTCCAATGGTTCACGAATCAGTATATCAAATTATATACTACTTACAGGGTGTATCTGATATTTATTATATAGGAAATAGAAATATGTGGAAAATTGTTTAAAAAATTTAATTATATTCTTGATGCTTTCCACTAAAGTTTTTCTAGTGCATCTGTTTAGTTCATCAATTTCTATTCACCATATTTCAAATTATATACAGTCGATAAAATTGACATTTACCCTGTCCCTATACGGATTTCAAGAGAAAAAAATCTACACAATATGATAACTGGATTAAAAGTAAAATCCAATCAAACGAAGAGAACATATTGTTACGAAACAGCACACTGGTATAGTCCCTAAAACCGACTCTGTCTAAGCCAGGTATAAAAGTTAAAATTATGTTAAAATTAGGGCGGATACGCACTTTTTTTTATAGCTGTTTACGACTTCACGACTATCTTATGTAAACATTGTTTTTGTGACCAGAGTTATCTAGAAAATGCCAGAACCAATTATTTGTGTCTGTGTAAGCCGCAGCCCAGAATTTTCTAGTAAGAAAGGCATTAATATAAATAAGGACCGATCAGCGGAGGAGTTAGTTAATAAAGTGATCTCGAGAAATAAATAAAAATACACCGAACAGTAAAGTGCTAATATAAAGTTTGTGTGCATATAAATTAAATTTAAGTGATTAGTTAAGTATATATAAATTAAGTGTTAGTGAGTTAGTGTTTGAATAAATTAGTAAGTAGCCATACTGTGTGTTTAAAATTTATCCCACCCGTTTATTGTTTAAATAAATTATAAAAACATTACATTGGTGTCAGAAGTGGGATAATATAAATAAATTGCTACGTAAAAATGGCCAAGATATTGAGGGATCTGAAAGTGGCGGAATTAAGAGCAGAATTGGAAGATCGTGAGTTGGAAACGTCCGGTAAAAAAAACTAATTAGTAGAAAGACAAAGTGGCACTGGAAAATGACGGCTTTAATCCAGCAACAGTTTTAGTTAATGGCGAGGCTTCCACCTTAATCTCGTCAATTTCTGCTAACATGGATGAGAAGATTTCTGCCATGGAAGAGAACATGGACGAGAAGATTTCTGCTATGAAGAACGACATTTCTGATAATATTTCTGCTAACATGGACGAGAAGATTTCTGCCATGGAAGAGAACATGGACGAGAAGATTTCTACTATGAAGAATGATATTTCGGCTAACATGGACGAGAAGATCTGTGCAATGAAGAACGACATTTCTGCTAACATGGACGAGAATATTTCTACTTTGAAGAACGATATATCTGCCAATATCTTATTAATGAAAAACGACATTGCCACTGACATTGAAAATGAAATTTCGTCTCTAAAATCTGAAGTCGAGGATAAGATGTCAACAACGGACGAGAAAATCGAGAATAAAATGTCAACGATGGACGAGAAAATCGAGAATAAAATGTCAACAATGGACAAGAAAATCGAGAATAAAATGTCAACGATGGACGAGAAACTCGAGAATAAGATTACAACGATAGATGAGAAAATCAAGGAGTTAGAAGAAAAGATTGCCGATTCAAGAACGCGAGGCACGCCAGAGGAAGAAAAAAAGACCGAGCAAACAAAACCTTGCAAGCCAGAAACATTATCTAAGTTTGAAGACATTAGCAGTTTTACCCGAGTCAAGGCCCCAACGTTCGATGGAAATGGATGATTTCGAGCTGCTGAAGAAGAGGTTGGACATGCGATATGGTCACGAACATTTGGAACAGTTGTACAGATTCCAGCTGAAGAACCGAAGGCGGAAACGTGACGAACCCCTTCAAGTGTATGAAATGGATATTGCCCGACTAGTTCGATTTGCTTATCCATCAGCACCAGAGAACATGATGGAATGTTTAGGCATCCAGGCCTTTATTGACGGCTTGTGTGACCACGATATGGAGAAGACGCTTCGATTAGCCCATCCTAAAACATTGGCCGATGCATTGACTGCTGCTCTTGAATATGAAGCAGCCACGATGGCCTCGGGATACAACAAAGATAGGACCATACAGGAAGAAGGTGACGATGACAGACTTGACCAGATCGTCAACTTGTTGAAAGGTATGGTAGACAAGAAGCCTAAGAAAATCAGGTGCTGTAATTGTGGCGAGCTAGAGCATACACGCAGCTCGTGTAAGCGTCTTACGACTCCTGTGAACCAAGAACCTCTTAAATGCAAAGCAGCCAAGAAAAGCTCGCGGTACAACAAAGGTAGAACCATGCAGGAAGAAGATTTCGATGACAAACTTGATCAGATCATCAACTTGCTGAAAGGTATGGCAGACAAGAGGCCGAAGAAGATCAAATGCCGGAAGTGTGGCGAGCTAGAGCACGTACGCAGTCCGTCTAAGCTCCACAAGACCCTGTAACCCAAGAACTCCAGACACAGGGAAAATCAGACAGGGGTGAACATCCAGCTAATGTGAATCACCAAAAAGCCAACTCCTTGCCTATACGGCCATGCCCTGTAGACTATTCACAATGCAACAAGTCGAAATCTAAGGAAGTTGCAGTTTCAAGAATTACTGTAGTCAACGAGGAATGGTCACCCACCAGGATCAGAGAAGATCAGGAGAATGATCCTCATCTGAAGATGATCCGGCAATGGAAGAAAGAAAACCGGCGACCTACCTGGCAAGAAGTGTCAAGATTTTCACCGAAACTCAAGGCGTATTGTGCTCAGTGGGACTCCCTTGTCCTGGAAGAAGGGCTGTTGGAAAGAGTCCTTGAAAACGATGATGGTTCTGAGATGAGGAGACAGCTAGTTATTCCGAGAACAAGAGTAGCTGATGTACTAAAGAAGTTACACGACAGTCCATCGGGAGGTCATCTGGGAGTGAAGAAAACCCTTCAGCGAGTTCGTGAAAGGTTTTATTGGATGAACAGCTCCGACGATGTGAAGGACTGGTGTAAGAAATGTACGACTTGTGCTACGAGTAATGGATCACATCGCAAGAGAAAGGCACCCATAAAACAGTCCAATGTTGGAAGCTCTTTCGAACGGATTGCTTTAGATATCGCTGGGCCATTTCCAATGACAGAAAATGGTGGCAAATACATACTGGTTGTAATGGATTATTTCACAAAGTGGGTGGAAATTTACGCTATCCCGAATCAAGAGGCCACAACTGTCGCAGATGTATTGGTGAAAGAATTTATCAGCCGATATGGAGTGCCCTTGTAAGTCCACAGCGACCAGGGAGGAAATTTCGAAAGTCATCTATTCCAGGAGATTTGTGATAAGCTGGGAATGAAGAAGACCAGGACAACAGCATTACATCCACAGTCAGATGGAATGGTCGAGAGAATGAACAGGACTATTGGAAAATACCTGTCCAAAGTAGTATCCAGCCATCAGAGAGATTGGGACCAGTATCTTTCCCTATTCGCATTGGCTTATCGATCTGCCGTCAATGAGTTCACGGGTGAAACACCGGCGAAAATCCTGTTTGGACGTGAAATGAGGCTTCCTTGTGACCTGGAATTTGGCTGTCGGCCTGGAGAAGATATAGCAGGTGAAGACTACGTGATCCAATTGAGAAGAAGGCTGGACGATATTCATGAATTAGTTCGAACAAATCTTCAAGTTGCCAGCGACAGAACAAAAAGTCGGTACGACACGCAGGCCACAGAAGGCGGTTTTAAAGAAGGGGACAAAGTATGGTTACAGAACCCGGCGAGGAGAAAAGGATTTTCTCCAAAATTACAAAAATCCTGGTTAGGTCCATACTTAATCAAGAAAAGGATCAATGATGTTATATATCGCATAAGCAAGATCTCCAACGGAAAACCAAAAGTAGTTCACCAAAACCGACTAGCGCCATTCGAAGGAGACCATGACCTGGAGGAAGGAGTGAACCTTATTCGAGATGTGTCTGACCCTACCTTCGAGGAATTTATGGGCACGTATGGAGGTACCGGGAAAGCTAGATATGGAGTCACTTCGGAACAACAACAAGATTTGTTCACTCTCCCGGAAGATTATTCACTGGCATACAACATCCCCGCCCATATCAAGAACGCACGAGGGTTGGCATCCGTCTTTCGAAAGAAGTTCGGGCAATTAGAAAAACTTGAAGACCAGATTCCAGCCCCTGGCTAGACACTGAAACTGGAACATAATTCGCGGTACGTCAGCTACGTGGTAACTTAAAATGAAATCCAAGATCGATCTACCTACCGCGATGTGTGGGAAGCACTTCGAAACCTCCAAGACCATCTGTTGGAATCCAACGTGAAGAAACTGACTATGCCTTAGATAGCGAGTAACCAGTTGGATTGGCGAATCATCAGGAACATGGTAGATATTATCTTTCAAGATACCGGTGTCCAGATATTAATTTGCAGCTACAACCCCCGTTATCAGTCTCCGATGAAGACGGTGCCCTGCTATTTCCATAAGATCGGAAAGTGTAGAAATGGGGCCAGTTGCCGATTCAAACATCCAGTCTCGGCTACACAAAAGTTCCAGGAGGAACTCCCATTTAAGGAGGGGGTAATTTTACGAAACAGCACACTGGTATAGTCCCTAAAACCGACTCTGTCTAAGCCAGGTATAAAAGTTAAAATTAGGGCGGATACGCACTTTTTTTATATAACTGTTTACGACTTCACGACTATCTTATGTAAACATTGTTTTTGTGACCAGAGTTATCTATAAAAGGCCAGAACCAATTAAATGTGTCTGTGTAACCGCAGCCCGGAATTTTCTGTTAAGACAGGCAATATTATAAATAAGGACCGATTAGCGGAGGAGTTAGTTGATGAAGTGATCTCGAGAAATAAACAAAAATACACCGAACAGTGAAGTGCTAATATAAAGTTTGTGTGCATATAAATTAAATGTAAGTGATTTGTTAAGTATATATAAATTAAGTGTTAGTGAGTTAGTGTTTAAATAAATTAGTAAGTAGCCATACTGTGTGTTTAAAATTTATCCCACCCGTTTATTGTTTAAATAAATTAGAAAAACATTACAATATTTTAATACCAACTGATTGAACATCTCAATAAGAGCTTAATTGAGAGATATAAGCTTTATTGTCATGAAAAATTTTCACAATTTTATGGACAAAGCGATATAATTTAGAAATAGATAAAAATATATGAAAATACTGACTATACTAACAATACAAAACATAATATATAAAATACAAATTTAAATTAATAATTATAATACAATAGGTGCGTTCTTTTTGCCTGAGATCTCAGTTAATCTCAGCTCACATCGGTAATGTGAGCGTTCTTTTTGTTTTACTCACTTTAAGTGAGCTGAGATTTTTCCTCTCCCTTCACCGATGCTGAATGTGTTGTAAGGGGGTATCAGTTGGAATTGAGTCGGACATAAAGTGGAGGGGATGAAGAAATATTTGATTTGCTTGGTATATTTGTAGTTTTAACCAAGGTTATCTAAGGTTTTAACCATTGACATATAAACAATAAACACACATAATCTATTTTTCTTTTGTTACAAATTATGGATACATTAATTAATATTATTAGATGCTGATACGAATCTGTCGTATAGTTTGAATCTATCGACAGATCGCGCGCTTCAATTGAGATGTCGTTCTTTTTGGTGCTTACTCATATCACTTTATCTCAGATCACCTTAACTGAAGTGATCTGAGATCTCAGTCAAAAAGAACGTACCAACTGTTAGCATCTTACATCATACAAAATAATGAACTACGACAATGTAACTCAAAAGTCTAGTGTAGATTGCAGAATTCTGCCACTGAATCATAAGGTCCCCAAGCAGAAACGCCGTTGTCAATTTCCGGAGCCTATTAAATGTATTTGCCAATTTAATTCTAAAGGTAGCTGATTGAATAGTTTTTTGGCATTGAAAGTGATGGAATTTTTCACCATTTCAGAGGTGGGTATTGTTAAGTCAATCTTGGATTTTTTTCTTCTAGTAGGGTAACTATGAATTGATCTCTCAGTTAAATTGTGAAAGTGTTTACGAACCCAACACACGGATTCCAAAATAATACAGCGGAAAAATTTTGTATTTTTTAAAATAGAATTCGCAGTGTGTCCTACTACTCAAACCATAAATGTAACGAATAGCTCTTTTTGTAGTTTGAAGATTGATGCGAAGAGATGCAAACTACAAGACTTCCAGAAAGGCAGACCATAGCAAAGGTGCGATTCGAACAAAGAGTAGTAAGTTGTTAAAATGGTACAAGAATGAAGCTGTTTAGACACAGATTTAATGGCAAAACAAACCGAGGATAATTTTTTCGCTGAAGTGTCTACATGTACAGGCCATTTAAGGGCACCGTCAATATGGAAACCAAGAAACTCAATCGAATTTGAAGATCTTATTAAGTAATTGTTGAGTTTGAAAGGTTGCAAAACTCCTTTGTAAGATAAAACTAAAGTTTTCTCAGTGTTAAAACAAAGCCCATTCGAGTCAGACCAGGACTTAATAGTAATGAGATCTTTGCCTATAGTATATTGTAAAGTTCGTATATCTGAACTGCTCCTGGTTACACTAGTGGCATCAGCAAATAAAGTGAATTTACCAATAATTCGTAACTCTGCGACATCGTTAATGAATACCAAAAAAAAATTGAATCTAAAACTGAACCCTGGGGTACACCACTGCTAACTGGTAAAATTTTCAAAACTTTTCCATTTGCTCGTACCAGCTGTTTCCTACATTCTAGGTAAGATTCAAACCATTTTGAGGTGGTCTGTAAATACAAATTATATATAAATCGATATTTTTGTTGTAAATTGTGGAAATTTTAAAAATATTTTCTACTTGTAGAAAATCATATTTTAATATAGCCGAGAAGTCCTCGCCAGAGGAATAACTGTCAACCTAAAAACACCCCACCTTCGGTGTCGTCTTTTTAATAGTTGACAGTTATTCTCGTCAAATTGCTAAAGGAAACAGTTTAGAATTTAAACAACACAAATTTACCCAATATCAATTTAATGAATGAGAAATTTGGAAACATATCAATGCAAACTTTATTTATGAAAGATTAAAAATAAACACATTTTTATTTTAATGTACAATTTGACTAAATTCGGCGTTCGTAGACACACCGAATCGACTCATTGTTAGTTCTTGAAAATTCAATAAGTTGTTGACAAACATGCCAAACTATTTATTCTGGTAACCAACACCGCGATAATTGATGAACAAATGAATAAGTGAAAAAACCACTAGTGTATTTGTCGCTGTAAAAGTTAACGCTAACTTTTGCCGCTGTCAAAGTGACAATTGAACTGTGGCATATGCGATTTTTTATACATGAGTTAAATTGTCAATAAAAACAGGTTTGTTTGCTTGTAGCCAGTGTTCAGTAATAACAACTATTTGCGGAAACCCCAATTCCTCCAGAAAAAAATACAACTTGTCCGTTTTATTGCATATTGACTGAATTTTAATTAGAACCATTCTTAATTTACTGTCCTTAAAACTATAGTCTATATAGAAAGGACAAGGAGTAATAAATCATTCATTTAAGTAGATTTCATAGACGTACCAAAATATATTTTAAGAGGGTATACCGTAAGGTACATTTTGTATTGAACGAATGAGTTGCAGCTATGCTAAAGAATATACGATTTAGGTCAGAGGTAACGAAATGTACTAATTTTAATAAAAAAAAGTGATGGAGGTACATAAATTTTGGTAAGTTTGATAAAGAAAGGCAACACAGTTTATTCCGGAGTATCCGAACTCTGCCACAAAATTCAGGTAGTCATTACGGGTTGTTCGAACTCTGCCAGTGTTTAAAATTTTGGAGATTAACTACCAAACCAGTAGGGGTCTAATAGCCTAATCCGATTTAACAATTTACCTTGAACTTTAGGTACTCAAATTCAATATAAGAAAATATTAATAACATACATATATTTTCAACGTATATTTGCCACTTCTAAAAAATTACATCTACATTACATCTACATTACAATAAAATATATTCAATATACATAAACATATAAAAAAAACCAAAAATTAAACGTGTGGAAGATTTTTACATGCAACCGTTTTCACAAACATAAAGCGAGAAATAACATTTTTCCTATATTGATCCAAATGATCATTGATGAAATTAATTTTAACATTAATAGTTTTTTTGGTTTTTTTCTGGCTTTCCAAACAACCCAGTTTTCTTAGAAACATTATCGGGAATATTATTTTAAAAGAAAGTAGGTACATTAAATCAGTACTTAGTATTAGTTCTTTGAGTAAAGTTGTATGGTTGTCATAATATTGTAAACAGTTGGAATATATTTAAAACATTTGTTGAATGTTAATTGTGCAAGTACCAAACAATGTCGATAAGCCAAGGCCCATCTTAACGACCAAAAACAGGTCCATTATCTTTAAATGAAAAAACTCTGATATTGAATTGTTATATATCATTGAAAAACAAGGATCCAAGTGCAAGTGTTGATGATATTGTGGAATTAACGGCTGCTATGTTGTGTGTTGCTAAATCAACAATTTATAGATTACTAAAAGAAAGCAAGAATGGAACTCTTCAACCCCCTGAAACTCCTTCAGGCCGAAAACCAATTGAGATCAATGAGTCATTAAAACAAAGACTAAGGCGTAAAGTCTATGGATTTTACTGACGAAAGGAAATTCCAACACTTGACAAAATTATGACATCAGTGCAAGAAGATACGGACTATCCAAAATTCTCCAGAATGACATTATGCAAACTTTTGAAAGATGTGGGTTTCAGATATACAAAACATAATAGAAAATCTCTCTTGATAGATAAACCGGAAATAGTTTTTTGGAGAAGAGACTATTTAAGAAGCATTCGACATGCCAGAGAACAACATTTGAAAATCTTCTACTTAGACGAAACATGGATAAATGCTGGATATACAGTTTCCAAATCTTGGCAAGATGAAAACATTAAAAGCGGAAGGCAGGCATTCGTGGAAGGTTTGTCGTTAGGTTTGCAGTCACCATCTGGAAAAGGAAAAAGACTTATCATTGTCCATGTTGGAAGTTCTGAAGGTTTGGTTGATGGTGGATTATTAACTTTTATTTCAAAACGCACGGGGGACTATCACGAAGATATGAATGGGGATGTCTTCGAGGAATGGTTTGTTCAAATGTTGGATCTGATTCCAAAAGGGGCTGTTATTTTTATGGACAACGCAAGTTACCATTCACGGTTACGAGAAGCATTGCCCACAAGTCGTTGGCGTAAAGCAGAGCTTTCGGAGTGGCTTATTTCGAAAAATATTAAGTTTCCAAAAGATCCACTAAGGAAAGAACTTTACAGAATTGCAAAAATGAACAAGAATAAATACAAAACCTACATTGTAGAAGAAATGGCTTCTTCTCGTGGTATATCAGTTCTTCGACTTCCCCCTTATCATTGTGAACTTAATCCCATAGAATTAATATGGGCTCAGGTAAAGGGGGAAGTTGGAAAAAAAATACTACTTTTAAAATAAACGATGTTGTGAAATTGTTTGAGAGTGCTGTAAGTCATGTGAGTAAGGAAAATTGGACAAACTGTATCGAGCATGTTATCAAAGTAGAGGCAAATATGTGGAAAATTGACAATATTTGTGATGATTTAATCGACCCTATTATTATTAATGTCAACAACGATTCTTCCTCTTCCGAGTCGGATATAGAATAAAATGTAAGTGATAAATGTATTCCAATAATTATTTCTTTTCATTTTTTATTATATTATAATTTAAAACGTATTTTTTTCCCAAAATACACACCACTGCATTGTGTTATTGCTTATCTGCTAATTCTTTAACAATGAATAAACCCTAAACTTTGCTACAACTGAAACACTACGGGGTCGATCTACCTGGTTTTTAGATTTACGGAAGAAATGTAATTTAAAGTAAGAGATTTATCAAAAATTTCATGGTGCTCCCTGTAAAGGTTTTGCATACTTAATTAGGGTTTATTACTCCTCGTACTTTTTGTACATACTATAAGTGAGGATTCTAGTTCCTCTGGACACGTACTATCAACTAAATTTTTTTCTTGGAAGAATCGGCAGTAAAGTAACGGCTATTACACTCTATAATTTTTTGTTGGTGAATTCTCCGTTCTGAGGTGATATAAGTTCTGTAGGTGGATAGATCTTCATCCACTTCAACTGAGCTTATGCCATAAAAATCATGAAAGTTATAATAAATTGCCCTTAAATCTACGGGATCAACGGATGCTAAATACAACTCTACACTTGAGGAAGTATAACCTTCAAAACATACAGACGATGGTTAGGTATACGTATATTTATACTTTTCAGCAATCTCGACTACCAGCAAAAGATTATAAACTAACGTTTGTGTTTTACATTTGACAGAGGCATGGATGATATGATTTCTTAGAAAATTTTAAAATCTATATTTTATTAGTTTTAAAAACTAATATTTTGTAAAATAAAATGTATGCAGTGAAAAAAATACTAAATGATCCATGGTAAAAAAGTGTATTAATGTCTTGGATTCATTAATTTAATGGACCTCTACTATAATAACTCACTTTTCTACCTTGGCACATTATTACTATTTCCTCTCTACGGAAGAAAGTACATTTCATCCCTAAGGAGGGAAGTATGACTTTACTCCCTGATGTGAGGAAAGAAAGTGAGTACTTCCTATAGGGGTAAAAGGAAAAATGCTTTTCTCAATTTTCATCACAAGTATATGTATGGAAAAAGTCTAGATTTTCAAATTTGCTTATATTTCACCATTTTTCATAGAAATATTCTCACGAAATTCGTTTACTTGAATCAAATTTCGTCCCGAATCGATTGGTTACATTTTTATTGTCCTATCTCTTTTATTTTTTGAGTTCAAGGGATATTCGACATTATCCATCTTTTTCGATACTTCTACTATGACGCACTGTACCTCACAAACAAACTATTGTGGTATGCTACTGATTAGTTGTATTATTTAGGTCTGTGTGATTTTTCAAATGGAAGCATGTTTTTCTTTGAAAATGTCAACTCCTATTTCGAGGGTGAAAAAATTACTTTAACGAAAAAGAATTATGTCAATCGATTTCTCGCACCAGAAAACCTCATTGACCACAGTCAGCAGAAAAAAACATGTTTCCCTATTTTCATCCTGGGTATAAGTATGGAAAAATTCTCGTTTTCCATCTTTGCTAAAATTATACAAATTTTCATGTAAATATTCTCGAAAAATTCTTCCACATAAATTAAGTTTCGTCCCAAATCGATTGGTATCATTTTTATTGCCTTAACTCTCATATTTTTTGAGTTACGTGATATATTCGTTATTACCCATCTTTTTTCGATACTTCCACTTTGACGCACCGTGGCTCACAAACGCAGCATTGTGATACGCTCCTGATTTTTTTCCTCGTAGAGTTATCCTTTGTGAATACTATTCTAGAGTATGAACTCAATAGTTATAATATTTTAGTGTGAGCGATTTTTAAGTGAAATTTAGGTAAAATTTCGTCCCGAATCGATTGGTAACATTTTCATTATCCCTTTATTCACAATAAAATAAGTAATAACCCATGGAAGTAAAATGTGTTTCTTGTCAAACACAAACTTTTTTTTTTTTTATAACTCTGCCGGGTGGAATGGCGTTGGCTTGTACCAAATGTCTCAACCATAAATATTTACTGTTAACATCTTCACATTGGACAACCGAACTTTCGGGTTATTGAGCTCTTATCCTGTTTCTGGAGGTATGTTACACCCTTCAGATCGGTCTGGTTTTATAAATATTGTTATAAAATCGTTGTTTAAAGCCTTTATACTCCAATGTATATATGACAAACACTGACTCTTAGTATGTTACTGTTCAAAGATACGCCCAGAAAAACATTTGAACTATTCTTTCCTACTGTGACCCACAGACGATTTTTTTATTACAAGAAGACGTTATAAATAACCAAACAGAAGCCGTCTAATTAAATTGACGGTGCCGGTGAGATCAAAATCTCGTGACCTAAAAAAAAATAAAAGATACAACACGAAGTAGAAATGATTCTATGCTGCTGTTACGCCGCTTTTATTCATAACCATCGGCTTTTGTTGTTTCATACATTAATATTCATAAATAAATACGCTTCGAACTGTCTACTAGGGATTTTTATTTATAATTATTGGTGTTTATTAATTGGTAAATGAGGAGGTGATCATACTAAGGAGCTTATCTGATTCTTAAGGTTCTTTCGATAAAATTAATGTTGGAATTAACATAATTTTTATAATTTTCACGGTAAAATTGTAATTATAATACGATTTTTTATTATTTTTATTGTATTAATAACTGACTGTCAGCGTCAAATGTCGTTTATAAATTTTGATAAGTGGTTGTTGATACGCTATTACGAATATCGATTGTGCTGAATATCCGAAATTTGGAGACTGCGGGTACTACGTTTTCAATATTTGGTAAAGTGTATGCATCCAAATAAGTAAATCGATTTTGATATTAGAATCATCTATTATCATCCTCTTGTTATGGTTTTCATCTTTGCAAACAAGAGCATGCACTCTCCTGATGAACAGCTTTTTTCTATAATCCCTTCTTGAAGGAAGAAGTTTTCTCACTTCGGAAGATATAAGCATCTTCATCTGTTTGTTCTCTTGATTTAGTTGGTATAGGTCTGCAATTAGGTGACAAGTTGTGAAAAAGAGATACTGATTCTATTTTTGCTACTGCTAAGAAAATGCACAGAATTCAGGAAACACAAGAAATGCCTAAAGTCTTCGAAGTTGTGAGAAAAAATTTACAGACAGCATATCGTCAAAGTAGCCAACGCTACAATTTGCGTAAAAGAAATCTTAATTTTATGTCGTTGATCGCGTTTGGAAGAAAAATTATCAGACAAAGCCAGATATATTTCTGCTAAATTTATGCCAAAATACACCGAATGTACCGTATATCGTGTTATTTCTCCCTTAGTATATGAGTTGAAGGATGAAACTGGTAAAAAATTGGTCGTTGGTACATTAAAGACCTTAAAGCAGGTATCTTGTCTGAGGATGAGTATTCTGAAAGTGATGAGGCGGAATCATCTGTAACTTAACCATATATATTTTAGCTTACTTTTATGCAATGAGTAATTTTAGTTGATGTCTCGAAATATTCCTCTCTCTCTATCTATCTCTTTCTTTATCATAGATATTTTAATAATTTTCTTTATTATGATATAACTTTCTTCCTAGCTTTGATTGGTAACGTTATAATAGTCATTATAACAAAAATTTGAAGAGGAACTACACATGTTTCTTTGTATAACTCAATCTAGTATTCATAACACAGAATTTCTATTAATAAGGAATTTGAGGAATTCAGTGTTGTGATTCTGAGCCTATCTTCGTTTTTGACATAAATATTTACCGTATGTAACTTATATCTATTCATTTCTCATTTAAGTACCTTAGGAGGTATTGTATCTCTATTATCTTATCTTATATTATCTTTATCTTACCGTATCCTTGTAGACAAAAAATTGTCATAACTTGTCTTCAACGTATCTTATCTTTACAGACAAATAATTTGTTGTCTGAAATTATACCTAAATGGTATTGTTTTTTATATATGTCTGGAGAATATTGTAATTTGACTTTGCATATATTTTTAAAAGCTATTTATTTCTTTGGAGGTCGAAAGTTAGTATCTAAATTTCTTACCTTTATATCTCAGTCGTTAAACTAAATATTCGAGATGTTAACTTGTATTATGGATTGTTTTTAGCTTAAATTGATTTAGTATCTTCCCTCGATTCAAATTTCTTAACTACTTCAAATCTTATAGCTACCTATTTTCTTAACTTTATCTACTATCTTTACGAAAGACTGATATAGATATTTCACTTATAAACACACTAGTCATTGTTGTCTATACTTTATTACATCCTGTTCACTTTTGTATTTTTTTTTGTTGGGTTCCTCAGTAGTGTGTATTAGGAGAGCTGGGAACGGTCTGGAATATGTTCCAGGGTTCAACTTTGGGGGGTCAATTACTTGTGAGACAGACGCGGCTACAGTCGGATGTTGTTAGTTTTCACTACCTGGTAGTTGATTAGTGCGATTGGGCCAACATGGCTCATATACTGTTCCGGAGATTTTCGGATTGTACTGCTGTAGAATACCGGAGTCATTATATCTTCCCTTAAAAATTTTAGCCTGACAGAAACTACATTTTGTTAGGGAGTTTAATCGAGCTTCCTCGGACTCGCTCCGGAATTCAAAATGTTTCTTATCGTTTTTGATTATCGATTTGTATAATCGTTTTTTTATGCCTGGAATCATTGGATGTTGGATGGAAGTTCAACAGAAGTTCTGATGGTAGACCACGGCGCGACTTAAAATCTCTCGCAAGGCCCCTCTTACTAAACTGAAGTTGATCTTTCGGCTCAAGATACTTTGAGGAAAGGCATATTCAAATCGAATATACTGGAAGGTTTATGGATTTTTTTCCTCGTTCATATTATGAGGTGGGTTTTTATTTCTCTTTTCTACCTCATACCCCTCTTTTTTTTCATTGATTAGTCATCCATTGATCATTGTATAGGGTTGGATTTTTTAAAATACTTTTTCATGGTAAACTAATTATTTCTACAAATACCTCTTCTGGTCTTCACTATTTTGAAGGGATCACCGCCCCTTTGTTTTTTTTTCTTTCCTCTCATCTTCATATGAATGATCACTTTGATGGAAATTTAGCCACCTTCGCAAGGACGTCTCTCGTTAAAGAACGCTTTTTTAAAAACATTTTTTCTGGTTGTGAGGGGGTGAAATACGATAAACTGCGTTTCTGTTAAAATAAATAACCACGGTAAGGTAGACATCCTATATTTTCTTCAAAGCAATTTGCAAAGCGGAGTTGATTTTGGATTTACGAACTGAAAATTCATGGTCCTTTTTGTGTACAATTTTTCTCGCCAAATACAATATAATTTCCAAATATTCAGAAAATAGGAGACGTATTTCCACTTTTGATGCATCTGCTTTGGATATTAAATGTATTTAATCTCGCACGGAAGCTAAAAATGGACTCTTTTTTTATCGATTTGATATTACCTTAATGTCTACATAAATAGATATATCTATCTATTTCTAAATCAAATTGGTTTGGCCCGTTTTTAATTTAAAAAGTGCATTCACTCGAATGCACTTTGGGAATAGGCAAAGGTGCCGTTCAATTTATATTTGAAGTAACTATATAGTAGTTGATAAACTTAATTAACAGACGAGCTGAGCTGTTGCTGTATGAGTACTGATTGACTTCCCAAGCAGCTGTGAACATCGAAAAAATCAAGGGAAGTAACAGTTGTCAATTATAGCATATATATTCTTTTTTATCGCCGTTTAATTTTAGATTATATTTGTAGCTTCAACTTTTGTAAATTGTATTTCCACGATTATTAATTTTTTTTATATATCAACTATTTTTTATATTTTTTTTTCAACTTTGATAATTTTTTGTAAAATTCTCTCAAATTTATTATTGAACTTGTTTATTAAACGTATAATTCTTACATTTATTAAATCACCTTTGTAAATTTAACAACGTGGTTCATATTTATATTCCTTCCAACCCTCATCACAAGGTTTATTGATGTGGATGTGTACCAACTACAAAGCTGATAATGTTCTAGATGGCGCCCACTTTTCGTATCGTAAATTATCTCATTTCTTTATAAGTAAAGATTTGTCACTGATAAGAAAATAAAGTAGTATTACCCGCGAACCGGAAAAACCTACTCCTACATCATTACTACATTACTAGATGCTCTATTACTGAGTAGCCGATACAAAAAAAATAGTAACCAAACAACAGGTAACAAAGAGTAAGTTTTGTCGTAACAAAGATTTGGCGACCAACGATGAGGGCTTGCCATTGCCAGTTCAGTACAGATTTGCCAATAAATTTTGAGTTAAGATTTGGAAAGGTAAAACGGTGAAAAGCAAAGTCCATTATATATCTTTATCTTCATATTTTCAACCTGTTGACTGTTTAACTATATATTTTAATATCTTCATTTATATCAGGTATCAAAGAGTAAGTTTTGTGGTAACAACAGCTTGGATATAAACCGAAACGTTGCGAAAAAATCGTTCACAGTCTATTTCCTAACCTAACCAACTCTCTTATTTTAAATACATCACCCTGTATGTCATTCAATTTTATCGCACGTCAAAACATTCCAACTACGTATTATAGGATTGTTTCTATACAGGGTGTCCCACGACGTTTTGACAGTCCAAATTCTCGAAAACTGTTCATATGACATGTATGAAATTTGCCAGATATAAACAGTCAAACCTGATGCTTATATTTATTATAAAATGACTTCCGTTTTCCATGTCATTTCGAGTCACGTGACCCCAACATAATTTTTTTAAATGGGACAACCGGTAAAAAATTACAATTTTGGATACATAATTCAAAAACAAATTCAACGATACCACACTTGTCATCATTGTATTGAGTAGTAATGATAATAAGGGTTATTCATTTTTACTAAATTTATTGAAGCACTCAAAAATTCAGGTGGCTATGGAACAAATAACTGTAGTAGCAACAACATAGGTTGTCATTCATTATTGTTAGGTGAAGTTTATTCAAGAACTGTCATTAATTATTAGTCATAATCGTGTGAAGACACTGTAATAATAAGTAAATAATGACTCACCTACGATAAATATGTTGACATGCTACTTATTTATAGAGAATGTGAAAAAAACAAAACTCATGGTCAACGTTAGTACAGAAATCGTTTTCCTCATAGAATAACTCTAAGCAAAAATACTTTCGCGCATCCAAAGTGGATGGGCGAAACCAATTTTCAAACAATATGGGGAATCAATGTTTGGTGCGGTTTATTTAACTGACGGTTGATTGATCCCTATTTTTATGGAGGAACATTAAAGGGGCAAAGATATTTAGATTTTCTTCAAAATATTCTTCCAGAATTACTTGAAGATATTCCCTTACATGAAAGGCAGACAATGTGGTGGCAGCAAGATGGAGCATCTACTCGCTTTTTTGGTCAGTTAGAGAATATTTTGATAACACATTTCCTGAAAAATTGATTGGTGAAAATGGTACAATTACGTGGCTATTACACCCTAAGATTTCTTTCTCTGGGGTTACTTAAAAGGTCGACTTTTTGTCACACCCCCGATTTATTTAGATGATATAAAGTAGTCAAGTCAACAAGCCATTTCAATACGGCCCGCAAAGTTACGGGGTAAAGATTTGATCGTCACTCGAATGTATTCGCATATGCAGATGTTCAAAACAAGACTACTAAAATAAAAAGCTAAACACTTGATCATTTGGCACATTGAACCAAACTAATTTGGATTATCATTCTGTACTTTTGCTGAATCTATCCACAGAATTTAACAGTAGTTTTCAAGATTTTTGCAAAATGAACGAAATGAAATTACCCCTTTTTAACAATCCTTTCACTTTTGATGCTGCACAGGCACCAATGCATTTGCAAATGGAATTAATAAATCTCCAATGTGAGAGTATTAGAAAGGAGAAATTTAAGGAAGTGAATGTTACTACATATTATACACAGAATTTCAATATTTTGAATAACTGTCCAAATATGAAAAATCATGAATCACATATCATGTGATTGTTTGGTAGTACCTATTTATGCCACCAGATGTTTTCCATTATGTAAATAAATAAGATCAAACATCGCTCATTATTAACTGATTAACATCTCCAATCTATACTGAACATAACTACCTCAAATATGACCCCTGACATTAATGAACTTATCAAAAACAAGAGACCTCAGGTGTCAGGATCCTCAAGCTCAACTTAATTTAGCCTTTTAAATACCTTTATATAAAAATTGATTGAAGGTAAAGATTTTAATTCAATAAATGTTTAGTTCTCAATTTTTAGTCTGGCCCGCTAAAATCCCTATAAGTTCTAATTGGCCCTTCAGAAAAATGAGTTTGACACCCCTGATTCAAAGGATAAAATAAAACAGGCATGTCGGACCGTAATACCTGAAATGATCACAGCGGCACTTACAAGAAATCTTTTAACAAGGTTTGAACATTGTGCCAATGTACATGGTGATCCATTTAAACATATTCTTTAATTACTTGTACTTTTTAATTCCCTATATTACTTTTTTTAATAAAATAATTTATACAATTGTTCATTTAATTGCCCCTATTATCATTACCGCACAATACAATGATGACAAGTGTGGTATCGTTGAATTTGTTTTTGAATGATATATCCAAAATTGTAATATTATACCGGTTGTCCCATTTAAAAAAATTATGTTGTGGTCACGTGACCCGAAATGACAAGAAAAACGGAAGTCATTTTATAATAAATATAAGCATCAGTTTCCACTGTTTATATCTGTCAAATTTCATTCATGTCATATGAACAGTTTTCGAGAAACTGGACTGTCAAAACGACGTGGGACACCCTGTATATTATTCATAACCCACCTTATAAAATTCAACAAATTACTTTTCATTATTATTATTTTTCATTTAAAATTATCATCGGTATTATTATGAACCAAAATTAATCTCATTCTTAATTATAACGATTGAATCGAAAAAAAAAATACAAAACAAAAACTACGGTGGAACTAAGCGCTTGAATTATATCTAATAAATCTAATTATTCGTCCCTTGTGCTTTTTATCTTGATAAATAAATTGAAACAAGAACTACCGCTGTTCAACTGATCATATAATAAAAAAGTCATTAGAAGATGACACAGCTAAATGAAATTGCTTCATTTGAATGTCCGAAAACTGACAAGACATTAATACAGCACTCATATTTCTAACTGCCTATACTACAAAACCATTTACTTTGTGACAATGACAGTTGACATTTAAGATAAATAGAAGAAGATGATAGTGACGATTTAACGAGGTATAAGCAAAAAGTTTATTTCTGAGATCAATTAGTACTCAAAAGATTTTAATAATGACTAATTTTACTTTCTTATTAATAATATAAATAAATTCTTAATTTGATCCTGTGGATCAGGTTAATTCCAAATTCTTCTTTTTAATTGGCCATACCTACGACTAAACAACCAACTTCTTGAAAATAATTCATGAATCCAACAGCTGAACATGTTTCCGAAAGTTTGCATTTAAATCTAGTTTTTCTTCTTCTATATGCCAGTATAATTTTATTCAATCAAATTAGTAATATATGCAAATATAGTTTATTTTATTTTTATCAATCAAATTAATAATGAAACAACTTTGTTTATAATCCAATGAAACTTGATAATGACAAACTGAGATTTGCTTTTCGCTCCACCTGCTAAAAACTCGACAATAATTCAGTAATTGACAGTAATTCAATTAATGATTGACTTTAATGATATACAATGACCTTCTTAATAGGATAACAGCTGTTATACGTCCACTGTTGTCAAATATGAAAAATGTCGAGAAACTTACAAACTGAAAATAATATTCAATAGGTCTCTAGACTTAATACATCATCAATTTTTTAGCGGTAGGCTTCAAAATTTTGCGAGTAATAATTATTCTTGAATGTATTTGTTCAATTTAGCTTCACTTTAGAATATTCAACTTTTAAGTAGAGTCTGTCTACGTGTTTTTGTATTTTTTTGTTTGTAAAATTATTATGTGTAATATTTATAAATCAAAGGTACAATGCTACAACTAGCATGTCACTCTTTCGAACCCACTGACTTAATTAGAATTATGAAATGACATGCTTATAATATAACATTGTACCTATTCAATTAAATGTAGAAGTAAACCTGTTTATCACCACTCAATTCATAAACAATATCCCCTGTAAAATCCAAGCAGTTTTCATCATTATCATCACATAGTTGGTACTTTTTTGTAGGATTTACATTTCCTAAACTATTTGATTCATGATAATATGAAATTTAAAAAAAAACAGATTTATGTTAATTTTGTTGGGTCGAATCTGCAAGTGAACTAAGTATTCAACTCAGAATGCTACTTATTTTTAAAGTTAATCTTCTTTCTTTGTGTTGGAGCTGTTGGTTCAGCATCCCTATCAAACTTATTTTCTAATCCATATATCTACTGTTTTTGAATTCATTATTGATAGGATTATATCATGAGAGATATCTTTATAAAATGTTTACCTTCAGTTGCAAAAATCTTCTTCTTTTCTTCTGTTGCTATTTTTCGAACCTCCCCAGCATTGACTTCAGCGACTATTTTCCCCCAAATTATATTTTTTCCCTCATTGGATACATGATCTGTTTTTTGTTTTTAATAAGGTACACTTCCCACATATATTAACAATTAACAATTTTTCTTCTCCAAAGAAACTTTGCAGCGCTGCCTCGCTTTCCCCGTGTTGTAGATAGTTAAATAACCTTTTAAACCTTTTGTTAGGCTTTATTGTACAAAAAGAATTACAGACAAATAATTGACAACTAACTTATCAAAATGAATTCAAACAAGAAAGTGTAGTGAGTAAACTTAAATAAATAACTCTATGACATTCACCCCTCCTACGTAACATTATCGTTCAAATGCAAAGGAGGGTGTTTTTCTCGGTAACTTCTTCTGAGATATTCTTGAGAATCTTCGGGTAATGGAATATTAACGTCAGTGTTTCCAAATTCCGCATGTTGAGGAGGAGTTGAAGGGTTTGTTTCTAACGAAACTACATTTTCGGAGAATAATTCTTGTAAAGGTTCTTCCATTAAAGTTCCAATAGTGCCAGATGTCGTGTGGAAATAGTTATTTCTCTACCATCAGACAGCTTAACATGTTAATATTCAGGATTTCCTTCCAACAACTTCACTTCTTCAACCAAAGGCTCGTACTTGGAATGGCGCACTGGTCGCTTTATTAAGACTGTTTCCGAATTCATCAACCATGAAGGTATAGTCATTCCACTATTTAATTTTCTGGGAAAACTGAACATTCTTTCATGAGGTGTTGCGTTAATTGACGTACATAACAAATAATGAATAGAGTGTAAGACTTCCCTTGTTCCCATTTATCAATTTCAAGTTGATGAGTTCTCAGGGCTAATTCAATTGTCTTCCAGATAATTCCAACGTAACGTTCGCATTGTCCATTACCTTGCGGGTTCTAACCAGTAGTTCGACTTGTAGCGATACCTATAGTACCAAGGAATGGCTTAAGCTCTTGTGGCATGAAGTTCGAGCCTCTGTCAGAGTGTATATATGCAGGTGTACCAAATAAAACAAACAGTTCTTCAAGTTTAGATATAACAGTACTTGAAGATAGATCGTTACACGGAAAAGTAAACGGAAAACGTGACTCGTGATAAAGTATCAGCTGAGATATTATATTTGCCAGGTCTATAAATAATTTCATAGTTATAACTTGAAAGTTATAATTTCCATTTCTCATTTATACTTTTTCCGAAGTGTTTTCTGTTGAACATAAAAGAAACTGACCGTTGATTTGTTATAAGTTGAAATTAATGGCCCACGAGGTAGTGCCTCCATTACCTCAAGGCTTCTACAATAGCGCATATGCATCCTTTTCAATCGAAGAGTGATGTTGTTCTGATTTCGATAGTGTTCTTGAAGAGGAAGCAACTTGCCGATTATTTTGAGATACAGTAGCTTCATTTGCAAAATCCGAGGCGTCAGTTTCTACAGTAAAGGTAACTTGGTCATCAACAGAGGAAAGAACAGCATTTTGAATATCTAGTTTCAATCTTTCGTAAGCCTTTATTGTTTGAGAATTCAAAGGAAATGCACTCCTAGTAAGTTGACTTAACTTGCTAGCAAATCCAGCAATAAATTGAGAATAATCGGAAAACATAATGTAGGAAAGATGGATCATTAGGAACATAGGAACAATCAAATTACGGATAGTCTGGAGACGTTCAGGATCAGGGCGAAGGCATTTATAGCTCATTACGGACCCCAAAAGATGGATTTCTTCCATTGAGAAATTGCTCTTATCCATATTCAACGTTAAATTATACTTAGAAACAACTTCCATAAATGGTTGTAAATTTTTATCGTGTTCGTCTTGATTATGGTCACAAACTTTTATATCGTCCAAATATACTTCTACGCCATTAAGACCTTCAATTGTGATAATTCCAGTGATAGCTCGCTGAAAAGCAGGGACTTCATTTCGAACACCAAATGGAATACCTTTAAATTGATAAAGATTTCCACATGATTCGAATGCTGTATATGGCTTGTCTTCTTCGACTAAGGGTATTTGATAGTAAGCACTTTTGAGATCAAGAGAACTGTACAATTGGTTTCAAGCAACTATATTCACAATACTGTATATTCTAGGTAAAAGGAAGGCACCTAAATCAGTGTATCTATTTATCGTCTGGGAGTAGTCAACTACCATTCTACGACGATGACTTTCTGAAGATACTACTAAAACCTGAGCTCGCCATGGTGAAATACTCTCTTCAATTATATTATTTTTCAATAAGTTGTGAATTTCAAGCTCAATAAACTTCAAATTTGATTCAGTATATCTTCGAGATTTAGTGCAAATTGGCTTACATTCAGATGAGAGATTTGTGAAAATTCGGACAGGTTCGATATTAGCTGTCGCCATACTACAATTATTAAGAGGTTCCTGCTCACCACCAAATTGCACCTGCACGTACGAGTGTCTTCTAAGGATATCATGACCTACTATTTAGTCCGAACAGAAATTTGGAAGAATTCTAACAGTAATCTCTTCATATTTATGTCCTTGTAGACAAAGATCTATTTTACACTGACCTTTTGTTGAGGAATGAAGTGATGTAGAAGCCATGAACACTTTCTCTGGTTTACTTGGAGTTACAGAAATCTTGAGCTTATGAATAATATTTTCATTAACAAAGTTTGATGAAGCAATACAGTTAGAAAAATGAACAGATTTACCAGTTTCTTTCATTTTGTTATTTTTTATACAAACTTTTTGCCAACGACCTTTGATACCACAAGCTGTTGGTGCACTGATGTATTTGATGCCTTGTACCAGACCTGATATGGCATATGCTATGTTATGTCAAGAAACTTAGAAAATCCATCCATTCAAGACATTTCGAAGGTCAAAAGAATTTTCCGGTATTTAAGAGGCACAACAGATATTGGATTGCTTTATAAGTTTGGACTACAAGGAAAGTTGGAGACGTTTAGTGATTCAGATTATGGCGGAGATGAAACAACAGGTCGTTCCACATCTGGAGTTGTTTGCATGTATGCAGGTGCTGCAATATCCTGGATGAGCCAACGACAAACATCAGTAGCACTTTCTACGACAGAAGCGGAGATAATAGCTACAAGTGAAGCTGCCAGAGGGATAGTTTGGATGAATAGGCTTTACAAAGAAATTGATCCCCTCAAGTCAGTTCCAATTTTGAGTGTAGACAATGAAGCTGCTATTAGTTTGTCACAAAATCCAGAGTTTCATCGTAGAACGAAACATATACATCTCAGGCACTTCTTTGTGAGAGAGTTAGTTCAAGAAAATTCAGTAGTCGTTAAAAAGGTTGCATCTGAATTTCCACTAGCTGATCTCATGACAAAGCCGCTTTTTAAACCACGATTGGAAACGTTGCAAGAGGTTATTGGTATGGCCAAACAGTTCAATGAGGGAAGGTGTTGTAGTACCCTGTACGAAGAACATTTTTTATGTTTGATCATCCCTTTATTTTATTGGAGTTCATATTTTGTTTTAATAAGATGAAGTTGACATTAAGTAAATATATCTGGTATCGCCAAAAGTTGCTGTTATAATCTCTCCTCTAAAATACTATAAAAATACCTCATCAACAGACAGTTTACAATCCGTCAAGTACAAATTGATTCACGTGTTCTATTGTCACACTACTATTGAATTGAATTGAATTGATTACTAATGATAATATTTCAAAGTTTTTAAACGAAAAAAATACCTAATTAATTCATAAAGAGCTGAAAACGTAACGGACAAAAATAACTGAAAATGTGTTTCCATTGCTAACATTAGAAAGCAGTCATTTGGCAACACCGCTTAAAATGGAGACCACGATAATCAACCAGAGGTTGGGTTCACTCTAATTTACTTCATTAACACTGATCTCCAGATTAAATGACTTATAGCATCTACACGGCTGATTTTTACATTTCACAGATAACACAAAAGTTCTTGTTTAATTTTACCTTGTCTATCAATAAAAAATAAAACTTTTGTTTAAGGTGGTCTCTTCATGTCAGTGATATAAGCCATTTTCGTCCCATTATCCAGTACGAATTAATAGTTTATGATTAAATATATTGGTAAATAGATTGAAACCTCAACTAACTTCATTCACATCAAAAAAATTTCAATCTATAATTAAAATTAGTGCTTAAAAATAATTTCGATACCTAACATTACCACTCATCTTCTTTTTTACTAAAAATTCATACATCCCCTCTCAATTCCACGATCTGACGAGAATTTCGACCAGTTATTTTTTAAATGGTCTATTAATATAATACCATCATTGTCTTATTTAATGTCTCAACTTACGTCTCTTGGTAACCTTATTAAAAGATATAATTAATGATTCAAAAAATTTAAGTGAATTTCCTTATTATAACTAATTTGTCTTATAAATACGGCGACGAAATTACTGAAGGAAAAGTTTCTTTGTTAACATATAATGTTCGCAATGTTGGTGGTCTGCTTAATGTACAGGTTGATTCAAAAATATTACTACAGTGCGTCATTGCAATATATACAGAGTCCAGCAGTGAAACGGGAATAACAGTAAAAACTCTCATAATTTTAGTTACTTTTCAATTTACGTAAGTTATATCCGTGAGAGGGCATCCTTCGTTTCGAACACATTCTTGAAGTCTTTTGGTGAAGGTTCCTATTACTTTGCGTAGCATGGAGGTTAGAGAGAAGGAGAACAATCGCTACCTGCTAAAGTCCCTGAAAATTTGTAGAATTCGTAATTCATTTTTTGGCCACCAGCCTGTTTTAATTTTGTATGTTGGGAAATGAATAAAAGTCTATAGATTAGTTTTGTATGATTCTATTACAGTCAGAAAACGTAAACCCATATTTACAAGGGAGAAAAACGTATCCAAAGTAAACTAACTAAACTTACAATACTAACTTCTTTATAATAAAAAAATTCAATAACGACGTTAACAAACGCCAACTAAATATCGAGTCAAACTCGATTCAATAATGATTTAAGGAAAGGTAAAAAAAATGTTTTATTTTTTTAAATATAAAAAATATTTATCTAGAATAGATGAAATGAGGGCGGTAAGTGAGGGCGAGAAGTAGAGGTGTGTAATGTGACACTTCCCAACCTTCAATCACGTTAGTAATGACATCATTACATATATGGTTGTAAATAAATATTAAAAATTAACTAAAATAACCAGAATTCTTACCTTATAAGTCATAGCTCTCTGAATATTAAGCCTTTTTTTTGCAAATTTCATAGAACTGAATTCTGTTTAAGCCTTTAGTTAATACGCCAGTTAGTTGAGAGATTTACTATTCAAATATTAAAGGCAAATGAAAACAACACACACAAAATTATATTTTAAATCAACGTGTTTAACACGCTTGTTATTTTCGTGGTTACACCCTTGGTTGTATTCGAATACCTTAAAAGATTCAATATTTATTTTCATGTCGTTAATTCGTTTCTTAGTCCACAAACTATCTTGTTCTGCACTGCACAACGCCACCAATTTCACTTGATTGCTTGATAAGGCAACACATTTCTGCTTGCGAGTGACCCAGGTCTGTACTTCCATAAACCTCAAATAAATATTCAGAAATTGATTTACTTTCATTAAAGTAAGTCGCCCAATCAGAATAGACATAAACTGATATTATTTATACTTCTAAATTTCTTCTGTACTCTAATCCACATTAATAGTCCCTCTTAGGTATCTTAATACTCTTTTTAGATATATCCAAACCTCTTTAGAGTCCTTATCCTAAAACCTGGTATAATAGTTTAAGGCAAAACTAATATCCGGTCGAAATCCCAGCATGAGGTACATTAGGCATCCTTTAAGTTCACTAACCGGCATTTTATCCCCATCTTCTTCTTTCACATTCAATCTTAATTGCGGATCAATAGGTGTAGATACTTTATTACAATTCTCAAACCTGAAATGCTTCAAAATTCCTTCTATGTATCTCTTCTGATTAATGTTTAGAACTCCTTCCTTCCTTCTTCTTATATTTTATTTCGGACTCTAATAAAAATTCGTAGTTCAACTTTATCTTTCATTTGAAATATTTTTTAATTTCTTCTATACAAGATAAGTCCAGCCTTGCTATACAAAATCGTCAACGTACTATTAGGTATACACATTGACCCTTTATTTCTTTTATACATAAATAAACGGTTTTAAAGATTAAAACTAACTTTTCCGCATCTGTGAGATGCCCTGAATAATATTCTATCATAAAATTGTCACTTCTATACACTTCGGGAGATGTATCGTGTTAACAAACCGAAATTTCTCCAAAAGTAAACAAAAATGCAGTATATCTGGATTTATAGGACCCGCTGTACTCGCTATTATCAGCTGAAAATTAATAGGGTACATCTCACACATCTACACCTTGAATGAGACACCTTGAAAAATATCTAATTATAAAATTGGCCACTTGTATACGCTCCGGAGGCTGTATCGTACTAACAACCCGAAATTTCTCCAAAAAGGACAAATCATGTGGCACTTCAAGTACCATAGCACCCGTTGTACTAGCGCTGGTGAGCTAAAAATCAGTAAGGTTCATCTGTAAGACGCCCTGAACAATATTCAATCATAAAATGGGTCACTTGTATACACGATGGAGGCTGTATCGTGCTGAAAATCTCCAAAAATGACAAATATTTGGTACCTCAAGTACCATAGCACTCGTTGTACTGGCTTGCGTGAGGTGAATTTCAAAAGGATTATTCTTTGAGACGCTTTGAATAATATTCAAGCCTAAATTTGGTCAGTTGTATATACTCCGGAGGCTGTATCGTGCTAACAAACTGAAATTTCTCCAAAAACGACAAAGATGTCGTACTTAAAGTACTATAGCACCTGTTCTACTGTCTGTGGTGAGCTGAAATCAATAAGGTTCATCTGCTGGATGTTCTGAATAATATTCAATCATAAAATTGCCGACTTTTTGCACTCCGGAGGGTGTATCGTGCCAACAAACTGAAATTTCTCAAAAAATTACAAGAATGTCGTACTTCAAGTACCATAGCACCCGTTGTACTGGCTATTGTGTGCTGAAAATAAATAGGGTTCATCTGTGAGATGTCCAGAACAATATTCAATCATAAAATTTGTGATTTGTTGCACTCCGGAGGCTGTATCGTGCTAACAAGACATGGAACGAAAAGTGGCCGACGACAACGACGACGACATACACACAGGATTTTTTTTCTAAAATCCATTTTTTCGTGTTGTTCTTGATGAAAAACGTAAAAATAACTCAAAAAATGTTTTCAAAATTTCAAGTTTTTTGTGGGCAAACCAATACTTTTCTCGCATATTAGATAAGTTATGCGGAAAAGTAACAATAGTTCCTATTTGATTTTTGGAATTTAGCTTCAATCAAACACTTATTTATTACTCCTTTTCTGCATCGTGCTGCCTGTTTTAACCCGTAAAAATTTTTATTCAATTTTAAGAAATTACCTTCTTCACATTTAACTACTTGGAACATGGTTCAAATTCATAAATGAGCTGGTTGATGATGATAGACCAAATGAATCCAACTTCGAGACTACGCTGATATAGACGGAGGACCAGAAATTCTCAAGTGTGAGTTAAATCTGCAAAAACCAAAAAAGCCACCGGACCTGATAACATACCAACGGCGCTGTTACAAATGATCAAAGAGGAAAACATTGAAATCTTAGTCAAGCTGTTTATTGCGGTGTACAACGAGCAAATCGATGCAGTCAGTATAGACTAATAAGCCTTATTAGCCACACCCTGAAGGTCATTCTAGAAATTATTCACGGAAGGATAAAATCCAAAAGTTAAGCAGATTTGGATGAAACTCAATTTGGATTTAGAAACGCGTTAGGAACAACTAGAGAGACACTGTTTGCTCTGAAGATACTACTACAGAAATGTAGCGACCAGCGCAAAGACGTTTCTGTGTGTTTCGTTGGTTACGAGAAGGCCGTCGACAGAGTACACCACAGAAAACTCATAAACATCTTAAAGAACATGGAGGTGGACAGCAGGGACGTTGGAATTATCGGAATTTTATACTGGAGACAAAATTTATGGTCTTCAGTAGAAAACAACATCCTGCTGCTGCACTACAGATTGATACGAAAACTGTAGACAGAGTATCCTAATTTTAGTACCTTGGATGTTATATCACCGAACATCTAAATCCAGAAAGGGAAATAAGATGTAGAATATAATTACGGTAGAGAATTGTAAAATCTTACATATGGTCAGTATTGCTGTACGGAGCAGAGATCTGGACAATTAAGACAACTGCAGTTAATCGGTTAGAGATGTAGTTACACCAGCGAATGCTGAAAATACCCTGGACAGCTATGCAGACCAACGAAATGGTACTTAACAAGGCCGACGCAACGCGTTCGCTACTAAATACGATACAGGATCCTACAATTGATCATGATGAGAAAGGTGGAAGGACGTAGAGGAGTGGGAAGAAAGCAAGCTTCCTGGATGAGGTACATCCGCGAATGGACCGGTATACGCAGCGCAGAGGAACTTTTCCGATTGGCGCAGAATCGAGAAGGACTCGCCCACGTGATTGCCAACGTCAGGGGGTTCTGATATGGCACTTAAGAAGAAGGAAATCCATGAAGTAATTTGATTGGTTATTTTTCTTCTTTATGAAAAAATAAAACTAACAATTATAAAAACTTAGTTTTCGCGCTGGCTCACCATATTCCAATATAGGTTTCACCACTGATTGGGGATGGGGTTGGATGGAAAGGAAGTGGATTATACTATAGTCCAACCGATTATCGAAATATAAACCTTTTTATATTAATTAGACCGTAAAATGTAGTCTCGTCAAAACACGATTGGCTACTGATTCGAAAGAAATATTCTAGTAGACGCATGACAATTGATATTTTAATAAATTTGTTGGCTTCTACCGGATAGGCAACATTAATGCCAAAACATCCTGTGGGCCAGCAAATTGAATTTAAATTAAAAAAAATTCAAGCGAAAAAAACAAAACTAAAAAAACTAAATATAACAACCTAAATGCTGGTATTTACGATCTAATCTAAAACTACTCTTACAAAAAAAAATACAAAATTAAATTATTGGAGTTGCAGTGGGCAGAGTTTTACTACCGGACGGGAGTAGGAACTATGTTTAGTCCTTACCCTGGCTACTCGTATAATTCCGTCTTTGCCAGGATAAACCTTCTCCAGAATAACCATTGGCCATTTCAGTGGTGGCAAGTTCTCTTGCATTATGAGGACAATAGTACCTTCCTTTACAGGCATAGTGGAAGTATTCCATTTCCTGCCTTCTTGAAGAGTAGAAAGGTATTCACTATGCCACCTCTTCCAAAAATGCGCAGCAACAGACTCTAACAATTTATACTTAGAAACCGGATGAGTGCTTACATTATAAGAATTTTCCTCCGGAATAGAAAATAAAGGGGTACCATAAAGAAAATGTGCTGGAGTTAAAACAACATCATTATTCAACAAACATAAGGGGCGACTATTCAAAATAACTTCAACTTGAGTTAATACGGTGTTAAACTCCTCGTAAGTCAAAATTTGTTCTCCGATCACTCTGAACAAATGGAATTAAAAAATTTCTGAATTTCATTAATCCGAGCTTTGGCTCCAACAAAATTGGTCCCACAATCAGAATACAGCCTTAAACAATTACCTCGGCGAGATATAAAGCGTTTTTAAATGAAACTCAAGGTCTCTAGTTAATTCCACAATATAATACAAGTTATTGAAAATTCTAAAAAATTGACAATTGTTTCGATAAATCAATATCATCGTCAGAATGACAGAAGTTACATTTCATTTTATGCCTACCTGATGTTTAGTAGTTATATTTTTGGCTAGACCAAGAAGTAACCTAACTTGTGATTGGCTTAATATATGTTTATAGAAAAGAGAAGAAGATGTGATATTACAAATATTGAAGCTTAGATATTATTAGCCCTATGGTGATATCCTGGATATCATTTTTCCAATTAAGATCAGTATAACTGTGCAATGATATAGAAAACCAGGAAAACTATATCTGCTGATCTTTACAATTATCACTTAAGAAGACAGTTTATTAGTGGAGAATTCCCTAGATTTAACTGTTCATTGACAACTTCATATTGTGGGTTTCTTAAATGTCTTCTAATTTCCAGTTCTTCAAGGAAATCCAGTTCTTGTTTCTTTTCACAAATATGCAGCACTTCTAGTTCTGTGTTAGGTGTCAATGAATGATTGGTGTCAAGTAGATGTTTTGCGTAGTGAGATTTATCTGGTTGTTTTAATCTGTAAGCTCGTAAGTGCTCACTGTATCGTATTTCAAAATTCCTAAGGGTCTGACCCAAATAGACAGCATTACATTCTGGACATTTGAGTTTATATATACCTGACTTCTTTAATAGTGGTATTTTTGTTTTTACATTTAACAATTTTGTACTAACGTTACTTTCTGTTTTAAAAGAAATTGTTGCATTCGTTGCTGAAGATATTATCTTTGAAATATTATTAGAAATATTTCCTGCATATGTGATGGTTTTATAAGTTTTAATTTCATGAGCTTGTTTAGGATATATTAGTTGTAATGCCACTTTTTTCTCTTTTTTACTAATTCTCCACTAATAAACTGTCTTCTTAAGTGATAATTGTAAAGATCAGCAGATATAGTTTTCCTGGTTTTCTATATCATTGCACAGTTATACTGATCTTAATTGGAAAAATGATATCCAGGATATCACCATAGGGCTAATAATATCTAAGCTTCAATATTTGTAATATCACATCTTCTTCTCTTTTCTATAAACATATATTAAGCCAATCACAAGTTAGGTTACTTCTTGGTCTAGCCAAAAATATAACTACTAAACATCAGGTAGGCATAAAATGAAATGTAACTTCTGTCATTCTGACGATGATATTGATTTATCGAAACAATTGTCAATTTTTTAGAATTTTCAATAACTTGTATTATATTGTGGAATTAACTAGAGACCTTAAGTTTCATTTAAAAACACTAATATGAGCATATTCCACGAAGTAAGGGTCGAGACAGTCAATTTCGAGATATAAAGCGTATAAAGGCTCCTAAAAAGCATTCAGTAGATAGTGATGAAGCTAATTCTAAGTGAACAGCTTTCGTGACGAAACAAATAAAAATACAGACATAAGTCTTTTGACTTCTTACTCCACGTTTGCGAAACATTGTAATGGGATAAGAACCAGTAAAGTCAGTACCAGTCGTCAAAAAAGCTTTAGTTTGATTAACTCTTTCCGAGGGTGAATCGGACATAATGGGATATAATGGTTTAGGGTTGTCTTTAAAACAACGATTACATAACCAAACACGTTTACCCACTATAGTTCTAGCACACAAAATCCAGTATTTTTGTCTCAAAAAAGATAAAAGCAAATACGAACCAGTATGACAATATCTTTTATGGTAATGATAAATTAAACATGTAACAAAATTGTCCAATTAGGGTAACAAAATGGGATGCTGGTGATCATATTCTAATAAAGAATTGGTTAATCTTCCACCGACACGCATTATACCGTGTTCATCAATAAATGGTTTGAGACGGCGAATATTAGATTTCAATAACTTTTGCTTGGCAATCGCCTTAAAAATATCTGAAAAATGTTTCGTTTGAATAGTGCGAATTAAATGGATTTCGGCTTGGTCCAAATTCTTTGTGTTGATGGAGAAAATTCGGGGTAATTATTTTAAAAACTTGAGAACATAAACCGAGGAATTTAACACTTTATCAAAGGAGGTAAAATGATTTATAATTTTATAAAGAGGTCCTTCAATTTCCGCGATGGTTATTGTGGCAACTAACTCATAAGGTTCGTAATTGGAGCATCTATTATTACTTTTACTAATTATTTCTTGTGGTGTCTTTATAGGTCATCGCGGTATGTCGTATGACAACCAGGTAGGACCGTGAATCCAGTCCATTTTTTGCATAAATGTAGAGGGATCAAGATCCCGAGAAGCGCAGTCAGCAATATTTTGATTGCCTGGCACAAAGTACCATTTTTCTGAAGGAACCAGTTTCTGGATTAAAGTGATTCTATTAGAAATAGAAGTTTTCCATCGTTTAGGATGGCAATGAATCCAATGAAGAGATATCTGTGAATCCGAAAGCGCAAAAATATTTTCAAGAGTTAAACGATGAGCAAAGGTATTTCTAATATGGAATAGGATTTTAGCGAATAAAACAGCAGAACATAACTCCAAACGAGGTAAAGTAACAGATAATTTAGGGGCTACGCGAGCTTGAGAATATAAAAGAGTACTTTTGACCATATTGGTGGCTTCAGTTCTGGTATAAACCGCAGCGGCTTAACCAGACTTACTGGCATCACAAAATCCAACTAAGGTTGAGCTAAACTCTTTTACAAAAGAAATATATCTTGGAATTTCTAGCTTCGACAAATTCGGAAGCTGCAATAAGACAGATTGCCATTGTTGACAGATTTTAGTTGGTGCAATTTCATCCCAATCATAATTTAAATCCCACAGTGATTTTATCATTAGCTTGATAAGAAGAATGAAGGGCGATAAAACTCCTAAGTGGTCAAAGGTTCTAGCGACAAAGGACAGCAATCGCCTTTTAGTACAAACAGAATAATCAGCAGGAGAAAGTTTAAATATGAATTTATCTGGGGACGGATTCCATTGCAAACCTAAAATCTTCAAGGAATCGCACTCAAAATTCTTAATTCCCATTAACCTGAGATTTTCTGGAATAATATCAAGTAAATGAGATGAATTGGACATCCATTTCACTATTTGGAAACCAGCTGACGAAAATAAGGCAACAATTTGTGAATGGACGAGTTTAGCAGACTCTAGATCAGGAAAACTACAGCATCAGGGTAATTACATCCTTCATCCTCTAGAAGTTTTTTAATAACTCTTAAACTCAAATACGGTGATTATTTTACTCCAAATGACACGGTATTGAGCTGGTACACGGAATTAAGATCTTGAGGCTCGAAACGCCAAAGAATTCTCTGATACTGTCTATGTGATGGATTGATTTCAATTTGTCGATACATTTGTTCAATATCTGATGTTACTGCTATTGGAAATAATCTAAAATTCAACAGAATAACAACTGAATTATCTTGAAGTTTGCAACCAGTATAAAGTACATCATTTCATGAGGTATTTTTGTTGGTTTTCATACTTGCGTCAAACACAATACGACAAGGTGTGGAAACACTATCAGGTTTAAAGATACAGTGGTGTGGAATTTAATACGAGAGAATATTGATCAAAACAGAAGGAACAAGGGACATATGACCTTGATTAATATAATCCTGCAAAATATCGGATTGAATTAATCTTAGATCAGTTTAACTTTCGTTCGAGAGACAATAAACGAGACGGAAAAGGAGTAAGAGTCACCCAATTGGTCAGGATCAGATTTAAATGGCAAGGCTACAGAATATCGACCAGATGGGCTTCGAACGACATGATCTAAAAATATTTTCTCACAAGCTAAATCTTCATCATTAGGTTATTGCTGAGATAGATCTTCTAGCTGAAACATTTTATTTACTAAGGATTCTATAGTAGGAGATACATCTATAAAGGTATGGAAAGTATACTCATTTGTATTGCTTGGTAATGGCTGGACATAACCAGTAACTACGTAACCAAAGGAGGTTTCAATTGCAGTCGGAGATCCATCTTGTCCTGAAATTTTATAATTTTTAATTAAATCTGCAAAATGGCTGCTCCTAAAATACCATCTATCTTACTAGGAGTATGAAAAGAAGGATCAGCTGAAGGCAAATTTTTCAAATAGTCCAAATTACGAATATCTATAGGAAATTCTGGCAATAGATTAGTAATCTTATCTACAATCAAGGCTTCTAATGGAATTTTCAAATTTGTATCAAAAGTAGGAAAAATAAATTGTAAGGTTGGTTTTACCCTTTAAGGTATTTACATTTCCCACTACACCTAATACCTTAGAATTAAATTTTTGGAAATTTAACCCAATCTCTGACAACAATCCAGAGTAAGTAAATTAGGCATAGAGTCGCTATCTAACAAAAATCTAACCTTATCTATTTTATTCCATTTGTTTTTAACATTGGCAACTATGGTACTCAAAACTACAAACTGAGATTTGTTATGCATAGCATAAAAATGGGCTGTATTGCAAGCATTTTGCGAGCTGCTAGAGGACTGTACTATGTTATTATCAGAGACATTTGAATTTCCTTTATTACTATTATTGGTTTTATGTAATGTTGTTGATGTATACAAACAATACAATTTGATTTAACAGGGATGGAGTTGTTGGCCATAAAGGTCTTTGGATTTCTATTAAAATTTAAAGTTTTCATAAAATAAAGGACAAACGGAAAGATCTTCTCCAGAAAATTTTAAAGTTCAAGTTTAGGCATACGCACCCTTGAATCTGTGGCGGCATTAGAAGTTACTACAGGATTTTGAGTCGGTGTAGACAAAAATTTAGAAGCTATATAGTCAATCGTACAGTAGAGCTCATCGAAGGCATTCAAACTATCGTAATTTGGACGCTCGTCAGGTTTAAGTTTTTGTTTTATTGTTACAATTTCTTCTACTACCTGGCGATATTCCTGCACAGCAAGGGAAAATGTAGTGTAACGGTTAGAAAAGTTTTCTAGTTTACTACTAGAATTTGGGTGTCTATCGAGTTCCTTCGCGGAATCAAAAAATTTTTGACCTTTACCGAAAAGAATTTCCCGCTGCGCAATCAATCGATCTAATTTAAGTTCATCGGGTGTAGGAACAGTAAGCATCATTCCATCAAATAAATAAATGTATTTATATTTTTCAATAAACAATAACAATTTGAGGCTAATCGATTTTAAATTTCTAGGAGTTACAAAAAACTTGTTTACCTATTCCTGATAACAAGTTCTACCTGAATTCAACAAAACTATATTGATATAATCTTTTAACAGAACATCAATTGTATGAAAAGATTATTTATAATAAACACTTTCCAATTAACTATATGTTAGGTATTATGTGAAAATCGGTATACAGACACATTAAGTATATAATCTCTTAGCAAAGAATGGATAAATTTTACACGACTTTGAGTAGTAGCAGCCAACTATAGTATTTTACGGTCTATAGAATTGTTATGACAAATAATTATATAGGTATGAATCAGTAGCTAACCCTGATGATTAATGTAATTTTAAGCAAATTTGATTTATCTAAGGTCGAAGTGACCAAAAATTATGATTGGTTGTTTTTCTCCATTATGAAAAAATAGAACTAACAATTATAAAAACTTACTTTTTGCGCTGGCTCATCCATATTCCAATATAGGTTTCACCACTGATTGGGGAAGGGGTTGGATGGAAAGGAAGAGGTTTATTCTATAGTCCAACCGGTTATCGAAATATAAACCTTTTTATATTAATCAGACCGTAAAATGTAGTCTCGTACAAACACGATTCGCTACTGATTCGAAAGAAATATTCTAGTAGACGCATGACAATTAATATTTTAATAAATTTGTTGGCTTCTACCGGATAGGCAACATTAATGCCAAAACATAATTAATAATGTCGGGCAAAAGCTTCTTCTACCTCTTCTGCCCCTCTGTCAGCTTGTTCCTCATAAATTAACAAGGTTAGGGAAAAATTGTATTCACATTTATAAAATATTCTTCCAAGTCACGGGACACATCCCATATAATAACTATATTATTACTATCAAGAACGTTTTGAATTTTTGTTTGGTTCAACATGAAATAAAAATAATATATGATGATATTTTGGATAAATGATAGTTGTATTGATAGTATATTCTGTATTCAGTGAGATCCAACTAATCTAAAAGATATATCCATTAACACATATTTGTTAATTACAACTTACACTTCTCACGCGCTCTTATCGTATTGCATTGGTTATAAAATTTCTGTTATGTGAAAACATCATAATAATATAAGATTTTTCCCACAGTTGAAGTGACAAATGTCTCTATTACCATTTCTGGTGACATTGACTTTCATTCCTTTTCAAAGTGAATAAAGTGCATCTAGAAGCAGCATGAAATACAATACATTTTATCCACAATATTGGAAAACCTCTATGTTTTTTATATTATATGTGATTCGAAAAAAGACAAGTGTGTTACTTAATCAAGAAAAGGACGACACAAAAACGAATATATTAAAAAGGATAATTTTTGTTTGTTTGTCGAAAGATTTTAGTTTGGATTTTTATCTTTCGTTTCAATAAAAACTGTAGTAAAGTGAATTGATTGATTTGTACAAAATAATCCAGCGATTCTCAATCATCCTTATTTAGAATCAGAATCACCGAAAATTCAGAACGCAGCTTTATCAAAATATTCTATGTTGATAACGAGAACAAAAGTAAATACCTAGTAAGTTGATCATCTTTTTGAGAAACATGGAAGTCGTAATAGAAGAAATGATTCACAAAAAAGTTTTATAAACCACATTAAAGAGTGCGAAACAGTTGAATTCTGAATTTATAAAAAGTTCACTCCTGTTATCTCTGTCCCTAAAATATGACCCAACATTTCGTCAAACCCTGTATATTATTATTCCGTGCTTTTACTGTATAAAATTAAACACCATATTTTATTATAGTTAGAATAGATACCCATACAGTTTTTGCTTTATAGGAACAATTGTTAAAATAAAAGTAAAAAAAAAGGTTTATAATGTTGGCAATGCCGGTGGTCCGAAATAAAATATTGTGGATCAGATACAAGAAGATTTTAAAAATCTTCTATAGTCGATAATAGCCTATAATTATTTTCAGAGGACGTATTCACGTATTCCCATGCCTAATATTTCTCCGAGAAATAACACAATGAGGGTAAACATGTACAGAAATAATCAATATACTGCATGTCCCTTTAATATTTCGTTTGAAGTACACAAGGATTAAATCGAGGGCTTCATGCCAACAGGGAGTATCGAACAATTTGTAGATTTTGAGATACTTTGCAAGTGCTTTCCATCTGTTATGGATTAAAGTTTAATTGATTCAAAAACTTCAGAAGAATCTGAAATACATAACAAAAGTTATTCAGTGTGGACAATAGTGTTCAGAATACAAAAATGGTAGTATTTTTTTTTCATTAAGGAGAAATGTTTTGTAGATTCTATTCCACATAGAATTTTATAGTTCGAATCATCTTTTCGAACATACGACAACTACCTAAATGAAAATTTACATGCTATTTACAACATAAACATATAACCATAGCTACTGTACAAGAATCGGAGGAGATAAAAAAGTTAGTCCTTTTCACTGACTTTCGCTGGCTTTAAGGCGAACATCAAGAACTCGGCCATCCTTACCAGGCATCATGTCAATCACATGAGCTAGTGGCCAATTGAGTGGATGGGATACTTCTTATTTCACCAGGACCAGATCATTAGGCTTAATGTTTTGAACCATTTAGGTCTATTTTGGAGACGTTTGAGATAATCTTTTCCAGAACTGTTGCTGAATCTGTGTGCCCTTTTACCAAAACGATAAAGTGTTTGCTGACCCAGTAGATACGTATTTGTCGGGATATGCAGTTAAAGGGGAGCCGATCAGAAAATGGTCTGGAGTAAAAGAATTCAAATCATTGGGATCATTCGACAAGGGGTACAGGGGTCTTAAGTTGAGTACAGCTTCTATTTGTGTTAGGATTGTAGTGAATTGCTCGAAGGTTAATGTTTACTTTCCCACAATTCTGCGCAGATGATTTTTGGCGCTTTTAATCGCCGCTTCGCATAGCCATCCCCAATGAGGAGATTTTGGGGGTATGAATTTCCATTGAGTTTCATTGTTGGAGAGAAATTCTAGTATCGTTTTGGAGGAGACAGGAGATAGAAAGAAGTCGCGCAGTTCTTTGAGGTGGTTTCGAGCACCAACGAAATTGGTAGCATTGTCACTATATATCACGGCCCACGACGAGCTATAAATCGCTTGAGAGTAGCTATGAACAAGCCTGTGGACAAATCAGACACAAGTTCCAAATGCACTTCTTTAGTAGCCATGCAATCGAATAGTGCCAAGTAAACTTTCACAATTGGAGCTTTGCGTAAGCGATACGGTTTTACCATGAAGGGTCCACCAACATCTACGCCAATTTTTACAAAGGATCTGGATGAGGATACACTATGCTTTGGTAAATCCGCCATAATTTGTGACATAATGGTATTAAACCTATGACACGTTACACAATTTCTAATGATGCGTTTCAATTCGCGGAGACCGTCCAAGTGCCAGTAACGTAGCTGGATGTTGGAGAGGACATTTTGGGGGCCACTATGTCAACGAACATGAGTAAGAGAGGCAGTGTGCTTTCAGGAGAGCAAAAGTATGGGGTGTTTTTGCTGATACGGAATTGTGCACTGTTGTTTTTTGCACAAACCGTAGCATATTTGCTACTGTCCTCTGAAACTTAGGAATAGTCGAAAACTTTAACGAGAGTTTGGGCCAAACTATTCTCCAATTACAGTGGTTGTGAAACTATTTTTCTTTTATTCAGGAAGATCATCTATGAGACGAAATTGGGCAAAGTCACTCAACACGAAATTAGAATCATGTAGAAACAAGGGACCGTGAAAACAACGGGTTAAATTGTCGAATTTTTCACGTGAGAGCATATCTGCAGTATTAAGTTCCGGCCGAACGTAGTGCTATTGAAAAGTTCTAGAGCTAGAGGTTTCTTGTATCTATGATACACGATTGCTCACAAACACATTCCACTCCGAGGGATGTCCATCCCTTCAATCAGGACAGAGCGATTTGAGAATCAGACCATAAATTAATTGATTGAAATCGAATTTTTGGTTTAAAAATTTGCATGATTCGCTGAGTGAATTTGGCTAACCATAACATTGCACAGAGTTGTAATTTGGGAATGGGGAGCATTTTTTTTATTCGCGCAACTCGTGATTTTGCACCCACTAATGCACAATGGATGTTCCCATTTACATATCTGAAGAGAATATATAAGTTGCATCCATATGCCACTGAACTGGCATCTGAGAATCCATGAAGTTGACATTCTACGGGTTTTTCATTAATAAATAGATAACATGGAATCTTAACGTTGGAGAGAGAAGAAATACTGTTTAAAAAATCTTTCCAAGCGAGGATGATGGACTCATCAGTGATTTCTTGATCCCATAAAAGTTTGTGCAACCATGTGCGTTGCATTAATATTTTTCCTTTGACAATGGCGGGGTTAACTAAGCTTAGAGGATCTTAACATTGTGAGACAGCAGATACATTTTTTCGCTTAGTGATGTAGGATTCGAGTTCAAGATATAAAGGAGTAGATATTTGAAAAATATGGTAAGTTGGATTCCAATTAAGCCCAAGAATTTTACAGGACATGTTATCATAATTTAAGTCTAGATTTAATGCTAGAGACTGCATTGATTCGTAATGGAACTCTATAGAATTCGTAAAAAAATTGTGTAGCGTGAATCCTGATGCATTTAGACACTTGTTTAATTCGGATTGCAACAGCTTCAGTGAGTTAGCACCTGACAGGATGTCATCCACATACGTCTGGTTTAATAATGCGTCTGAAGAGAGAGATAAATGTGTATTTCGTTGTGTAATGTCTTGAAGTACTCGACATGCGAGACAGGGAGCACATTTTTGTCTGAACGACACACAAGTTGATTCTATGTATGAATAATCATCATCAGGAGAATCTCTCCATAATTTATTATGTAAAAAAAATTGATCTGGATTTGTGGAGATCTGAAGAGCGAAAACGACATAATATATCGAATAATTCGGGCTGCACACGAGGACCTTTGAGAGATGTCATTAAAAGAAAAAGATAAAGTTATTTTAGAGGAGAAATCGAAGACCACTCGCAATTTAGTGGTTTCTCTGTGTTCTACCAGAACACATAGGTGGGGTACAAAATACTTATTTTCGTTGAAGGAGTTGGTAAAAGCTAAAGGAACAAATTTGCCTATGTCCGAGAGAAACGTATTCATCGATAAATTGTTTGTATTCTGAGAAAAGAACTGGGCCGTGAGCGAATTTTCTTTCGAGTAATGCGAATCTACGTTTTGCTATTGAAATAGAATCTCCAAGTTTTTTATGGGCAGTTCATTCAATGAACCGAACGTTTACTTGATATCTTCCGTTGTCTAAAATTTTGGTGGTGAATGAGAATATTTCTTCGGCTGACAAATGTTTTGTAAATTCTATTCAACATAGAATTTTACAGTTCCAATAATCTTTTCGAACATATAATTTGTTAAATGACTACTCAGAGAGTTTGGTTAAATTTTTTTTTAGATATTTCGTAGGGGAAAAGTTTGTATGAAAGGGGGTGATGTTGTATATTATTATTTTTACTAAGGAATCCTCAATAGCGCAAAAATTCGTTTACTTATCTCTGGTTTTTATACACATTCTGTGAGCATGAATTTGAAACCCTTATGTTGATTTTGGGCTAGTGAGGAAATAAACTGTAAAGCTTGATGTTGTATGTATTTCAAATTAAATAATCTTCACAAATTAACATTACAAAATGCTGCATATTATATATTTTTACGCAGAAGTGAATGTATTTCGTGCTTTATTAAAAGAAGCTATCAATTTCACCACATTTGATGGTACCTAATAAATAAACAAGATTTTTTTCTTCTTCAATTCAAGTGAAACGTTTATCTCTATCTCTATTTATTTTCACATGTAAAATCAGATACAAAAAAATGTTATCGCGGGTCTTCCTGTATAAAACCCATATTACTTCTCTGTCGAGTTTATGAAAATTTATGGCCGTTGCAATTCTTGTAAATAATTTCGATTAAAAAACACCGTCCAATTAGTGTCAATTATAGAGTACGGTTTGGTACCTTCTAACTATCCTGTCCAAGCAGTGAGGTAGTGAAAATACCATTTCGGTCCTCTAAACCACAATAACAAGTTTATTGTCAATATTCACGAATTAAATTAAAAGTTATTGATAATTTTCCTTGTTTAATTCGGAAGTTACAATAAAAAATAACACAAATATGAAACATCTGAAGACGATTGGTATTTGTCATTATTCAACCAAAAATTGTTATAAAATGTATGTAATTAAATGGATATAACCCAACTATAGATGAGACAAATCGAGAATCTACAAGAATTCTTTAATATTAAATGAAACAGCCTACTACATCGAATGATAGTAAATCTCTACATAATATAAAACAAAATCGGTTTTCGCTTCTGTTTTTTCACCATCATTTAGAGATTTTATCACGGTTTTCATTAGTGCAATTAATAATTTCAAGCTGGCTACGCTGTAACCGCACCGTCATTCTTTCTTTTTTAAGGTAAACTGATTTTTTTTATTATGTCATGATGTCAAATAAATGGATTTTGAGTTTTTCTATAGCATCACCGATACCATTACTTTCCGAAACGTCATTTTTCAAATGTAATGACAGTTTTAAGTTTTAAATTTAATTAAAAGAAATACCGAGCTTTCGCCAGTATATCATTCGTAATAATAGCCCTTCATAAAGAATAAGAATAATAAAGTAGAAAGAGCAAAGGTCACGCGGTTGATCACTTAAATCCTCATATTAATTTCTTCTCCTTTCAGTCATATACCACGAGGCGAACAGTTGTGTGAAATTTTAATTTCACGCATTTACTGCGGACGTGACTGTACCTCAATTCGAAATTGTAATTATTACAATTTTTAATTGAAAATTTCATTCTGTGCTAATAAGAAACTATGTTAAGTTTTTTGTAGTGGTGGACCCCTTCGTACAGGACAGGCTCGACGATAAGAAATTATTTCAAAACCAAAAATTATATTTCGACATGTTCTATTACAGTGGTTCTTCACCGGTGGTCCGCGGACCTCTAGTGGTCCCTATAAGTATTCCAAGTGGTTCGCGGAGCCATTCTTTCAATACAGCAGAATTCTGAGAGTCCGACTCCATATAAAAAAGGTTCATGTCAGAAAAATTCTCATAATGTTGGGCCGGCCTAATAAATAACTGACAATGAGTCGTCACAAAGCGACCCGTGAATTAAGTTTCCTTCTGTGATCTGCGGATTCTGAGATTCTTTATTCTGATGATTCTGAGGTGTGGAGTGAAAGCGACTATGGGCTATGCGAAGTTGTGTAGTGAATTGTAATCTTTTGTATGTATCTACAAAATCTTGCATAAGTCCATCCTTGAACTCGGTACCGCTGTCAGCTACCATCATGTGTGGCATTCCATGATGTGTTATGTTACGAATAGCTCCATATATATATATATACATATATATATATATATATATATATATATATATATATATATATATATATATATATATTTCAATAATTTAACTTGCCCATCCTGTATATATATTTGTATGGAAATTTCTTGGATTAAGGTCATTAAACAAACTCTGGACGTTTCTTTTAATACATTTTCATTGATTACGTCCGTATCGACACAATCCTGTCATTATCGAATCACCTACAATACAATTAAAATATATCTTCACAACAGAAACTACACTATAATTAAAAAGTAAAAACAGTAAAAATTCTAACTCTTAAAATATTCAAATTTGTTCAATTGACAATGAAATAAAATACTTGTTTGTTGGGACATCACATGATTAAAAGATCTTAAAACAAATTTAAAATTGCCTTTTAAAAATATAAGTTTCCATGTTAATCATAATCCTTCCCTTATCACAGCTTAATTAGTTTTAAATATAGTATTTGCAAAACATGCATTATTGGTTTTTAACCCATACTTTGAAATTTTTATTTGATAGTACAAGCGAAATTTCACAATTTTTAGTATACATTCAATAGTAAGGTACAAAAAGTTGTAATGATTTATCGTTTGAGGGCGCCAGTTTGTAACCATTTATCGTTCACTCGAACAAAATCCCGGAATGAGACTTCTCAAGGGTGGTTCAACTCCAAGTTAATGACACACTTTGTATAACAGGGGATGATCAGACTGTGAGACTTCAGGGCGCCACTACCTCTTGAGACGTTACGAAATAGCAACAAAACTACAGTAATAAAGGTAGAAACACCGGGTGAAAGAATTTTCTCTAAATTGAAAATTAATATTAAAAATGTTGAAATAAAATGTGCTCAAACTTAATCAAACCCGGAGACGATACCCTGTGGCTCTCACATCCGGGTGGATTAGAAATAAAAGAGAATATATAAAAAATTTAATTTAATTCTGCCTTAAAATGGGATGGAAAAATACAGGAGGTACTTAACTGACGGTACTCTGGTGGTTTAGATGTTCTGAAGGAATGGAAGCTGTTTTCTATGGTGAAAGATGTCTCGGACCAGTGGAAGTTGTCTTCAACGGTAAAGGTGTCTGAGATAAATGGAAGTTGTCTTCAACGGTAAAGGTGTCTTACATAAATGGAAGCTGTCTTCAACGGTAAAGGTGTCTGGGATAAATGGAAGTTGTCTTCAACGGTAAAGGTGTCTTACATAAATGGAAGCTGTCTTCAACGGTAAAGGTGTCTGAGATAAATGGAAGTTGCCTTCAACGGTAAAGGTGTCTTAGATAAATGAAAGCTGTTACGTAGCTCTCACGTAGCTGCTGTGCTTACCTAATAGTACACAAGAATCAGGGATATGTAGGAATTTGATCGTAATGGGACACATTGTGTTGATTCAGCTTTTCAGGTTTAAAAGGAAGGCAGTTATTTGAATTTACAAAAATGAAATTTACTGAAAGCTCCCCAACATATATTTCTCCCATATTGAAACAAAAAAAAACAATTTAACTAAATTAGTAGTATACTAATGTTCTAAAAAACTTATGAGAGCCAAAAAGTTGTTATCTGAATAAACAACGTGCTTAAAAAATATATCTGAAACCTGTAGTGTCAGCATCCTTCATACGAATGAATATTCTATGGGTTTTTGAAATGTAATTAAAATGTTCTTTATATCGAAAAAAAGATATTTTGCAACATAAAAAGCTCTCAAGTGTTCGCACAAAATTAAACAACGATTTGTATTTAGTTTTTTAAAGTTAATATGTAGGTATAAAAGAAGGATTCCGTGACCTCGTGCAACTGTGATGTATCTCTGAATATGTGAAAGAACAGAAATGAAAGAAATGTAATAAAAATTATCTCAGCGATTATATTGAATGAAGCTTAGAGATTATAAAATGTAACTTTCAACTTACCACAGCAAATTAAGAAAACTTTCAGAACAAGAGAAAACGTGAGTACGTCCTTTCTCTTCAGCGTCGGTATCGGAAAAGGGATGATTTTTAGCTTGTAGCGAACAAGGGGAAATTGACAAATGTCAATTGTCTCAACGTTCAGTTTCAATTCTATGGTTGGGAGTGGCTAATGAGACGGCAAGCGGAAATTACACGGAATATATTATATTAGATCGAAACAGGTCGATGGACATGTTACAAAGTTTCATGGGTGGTACTCAAATACTTATCTGCGTTATTATTTTTTTAATATGCCGTTATAAATAATTCTTCGGTTTTGATGTCATTTCTGGAATTAATGCTGTTAGAATTTTGTTTAATATGGATCATTTCTAAAACCGTTCTAACCTTATCGTTTTTTTCTTTTGCAAGAATTTTAGTTTGATCATAGTTAAAAGAGTGTCCTGTTTGTTGTCTATGATATGAGAGTGCTGTAACATCTGTTTTAGAATATTTGTGAGCTTGTAGTCTTTTTTGCAAATATTGTTTAGTCTGACCAATGTATATACTGGGACAGTCTTGGCAAGGAATTTGATAAACTGTATGTGTTTGTTTTTATTTATTTTTGGTTTCATTTTTGAGAAAAACATCTTGTTGGTATCATTAAGTTTGTGGGAAATAGATATTTTTTCCTTTCCTGTCAATTTAACAAATTTGAATATTTTAAGAGTTAGAATTTTTACTGTTTTTACTTCTTAATTATAGTGTAATTTCTGTTGTAAAGATATATTTTAATTGTATTGTAGGTGATTTGATAATGACAGGATTATGTCGAAACGTACGTAATCAATGAAAAATGTATTAAAAGAAACGTCCAGAGTTTGTTTAATGACCTTAATCCAAGAAATTTCCATACAAATATATATATATATATTTATATATATATATATATATATACATATCTATATATATATATATATATATATATATATATATATATATATATATATATATATATATAAATTGCAAGAACAAATGACCTGTAATTAATAATTGCCTTAATCTTTGCCCACTAACCTGTGATAAGGTGCGATTCTTCTTGCCAACCAGTACTGGGAACACATGCGGTCTAAGCGTACTCGGAGTTGTAGCGGAACTTCTTACTTTCAACGAATAATTGACTCCGGCGATATACAGTGCCGCGCGAAGCAGCAAGAAATAGGAAATAACGAGAAGAATTAAAATGAAACATAATTAATTATTGCTAGATTCGTAATATGTTACATAGATGAGGAGGCCGTTTAGGACGTTGATGGAACTAGATCTTTCTATCGGATAGGCTTGTCCATATTGGAAAATGCATCGACGATTGTCAGAATTTTTTGATCGTTTGCTAGGAAGCTATCGAGGTGAACCTTTCCAAACATTTCGTTGGTGTTACATTTTGGTTTTGGTTGATGCCTGTCCTATGTGCTGGTCAAACAAGTATCACACAAATTGATAATTTTTTTTGAATCTGTCTTGAGAGTACGCCAACAGTATAATTCTCGAATTTAGTTTTCGGTTTCATTTATACCTCTTTCGTTGGTCTTTTCTTGATGGTATTGATTAATAATGTCCTGTTGTCTTAGGGGGCTATTAATATCTTCTAAAACTTGATTGTATTTTACTAAATCATAGGCCGTTTTCTTAAATGTTTCTCATACAATGTTACAGAGAAGTGGATAATCTTTATCATTTTCAAAGTACAGGGCATATTTTCTCTTGGGATCGAGATAGTCATTGAAGAATTTGACTTGGGTTACTGGCGAAGCTATGCTATGGTTAACTAGTTTGCATATCACTTGATCGTTGTAGTGATTTAGTGGTCTCTCACTGATGGAAATTCCTAACATAGGATTTTATTAGACTGCGTGTATTGTTGCATTTGAATCTGAATCGTTTTCGTTTTCTTGAAGTAAGTCTTCTATAGTTAGAAGCTCTTGCATGCTTAGATTGTTTGACGAAGAGATTGATTCTCTCCTTCTTCTAATAATATCTCAATTATTTGGGATTCTTTGGGATTTAGATGGTCTCTTGTACGAAAATTTTATGTTTCGTTATTTTCAAATGGATCGAGAATAGAGCCTTGGAACCTCTTGCATGTTTAGATTGTTCGATGAAGAGTATTGCTTATCTCCTTCTTCTAATAATTCCTCAATTATGTGGTTTTTTTTGGGATTTAGTGGTCCGTCGTACGAAAAATTTCTGTTCCATTATTTTCTAATGGATCGATAGAAGAGCCTGGGCGCGTTGATAACAACTCTAGAGAGGGCGTCGGTATTAGTATAAGATTTGCCTTTTTTTATAGGCAGCTTCGTAGTCGAATTCTTCTTCAGTCGAAATCTTACTAATTTAGAATCTGGGTCCTTCAGTCAGAACAACCATTGAAGGGTTCATGGTCTGATGGAATCTTCCATTTTCTTCCAAAAAGATACGGGCGGAAGTATTTGGTAGCCCATATTATTGCTGGCATTTCCTTTTCTATAGTTGAGTATTTAATTTCTGTTTCGTTCAGAGTTCTGGACGCGTATGCAATTGCCTTATCGTTGCTAATGGGACCTTGAGAAAGTACAGATCCAATGACGAAGTTGCTGGAATCCGTGGTGAGGTTGAATGGCTTCGTAAAGTCTGGATATTGAAGCAGTGGTTCATTGGTTAGAAGATTCTTACCGGTCTTGATACAATCTACGAATTCCGATGTATGTTCTATTTCCGCATCCTTCTTCAAGCATGAAGTTAAAGATTTCGTTATCCGTGCAAATTCTTTGATGCATTTTATATATTAGCCAATTAATCCCAGAAAGCCTCTAATTTCTTTGGCTATTTTCTGAATTGGATAGCCGACAATAGCTTTGATTTTGTCTGGATTCGGCTTAGTTCCTACTGGAGTCACAATGTGGCCTAGGAAGCTAATTTTCTTTTTCAGAAATTCTCATTTGTCTATTTGGATCTTGAATCCCGCTTCCTTATGTCTTTTAAAGATTTTCACAAGATTGACAATTTGTTCATGTAGAGACAGAGAAGAAACGATTATGTTGCCAACGTTCACTAGACATATTTCTTCTTGAAATCCTATAAGAACATTATTCAATACTCTCTGGAATAATGCAGGGGTATTCTTGAGTCCAAATGGTATTCTGATGTACCGTTGTGGACGTTAAATGCAGTTTTATGGACGTCTTCTTCTGACATTTCAATCTGGTCAAGGGTAGAGATATCCTGACACCTTTATAGTATGTTTAGGATATCTGTGATATTTGGGATTGGATGTCTATTATCTACTGTATTCTCGTTTACTATACGGTAGTCTACCACTATTCGCCTTTTAATTTTTCCTGAGGCGTCGAGTTTCTTGGGAAAGATCCATATAGGTAAAGGTCACCGTGATTGGCTTGGTCTAATGATTCCTTGATCTAACATATTGATGCTATTTGTTTCTGGACCTTTTCCTCATGAATGTGTGGATAGCGGTATGACTTGGTGTAAGTGGAAACTTCATCTGCTCTTTTGATGTTGTCCTTGATTTGGTTGGTGAAGGTGAGGGGTGGCTCTAGAGGATGGAAGACATCTGAAAATTTTTTGGGCAGTCGTTTTGTGTGCTCTTCTTCTTCTCAATAGATGTTCGAAATCTTCCGGTATTCCTGAGGTATAATGTCGTCTGTGTAAAGATGGTTATCGGTAAATGGATCTGCGAACTTCTAACTGGATCTGTTAGTGCTATCTGTATTGGATCGTCTGTGGTATTGATGAGTTCTGTTCATGCTAGACAATTGTCTACTATAGTTAGACTCTCCTTAAGGAAATATACTTGTATCTCTTACTTGGGAAGTATGATAGTTCCTTGGGTTTCTTTAGCGGATACTCGGACTTGAGTGATTGTAGGGTAAATGCACCATTGAATGAACATCACCAGTGAATGAACAAATTGAAATATATCTGAAATTATTATGAATACGGTGTCTTTCTCGTAAACACTACAATATCCCTCATGACGTACAACATGTTCCTCTTAACGTGATACTTCGTTAGTTCAAGTCAGTTCTTATGAATGAACGTACCACTGTATTTTTGTTGACAAAATTTGAGAAACGTATCTGTTATTGGAACGATACTAAGCAATAACCAGGTGAGCAATAGTACAGAATAAGATATCAACAAATGAGATGTGTGGTGTGTTGTCATTATCACATCAATTAATTGATTCCAATTGATTTTATCGAAAACCTAACCTGAAAATACACCGAAATCGTTATTGAATACAATAATTTGAGTTTTCATTCATTGGTGCAGTAAACGAACAAAATGTTCATTCATTGGGATTTTACGTGTTAATCTAGATTTCATCGATCTAATCCTTATATACTCGTTTAGAAACGCTGTTTCACGGGTTCCGTCAGGAAATATCTACTAAGCTTGCTATCCAGTAAACGAACGACTTTGTTCATTCATTGAATCATAACATAGATCAATAGTGCTCCAGTGAATGAACAATTTATTCTTTCTCTGTTTTTTCTGATTTCATATTTTTTTCCATTATTTGACAGAAATAGGGAAGGTGGAAAGTCCAAGCCAGAACATCAGAAAAAGTATGTAAGGTTCCGATATTCCGATGACTGTCTCCAGAAGGCCGTGGAAGCAATAAGAAAAAAGGAAATCACCATCAATGCGGCCAGCAGACAATATGGGATTCCGAAAAGTACTCAACAAAACCACTGGAAAAGTTCCAATGATTCGAAAAATGGGACCTCCCACCATTCTGACCTCCGAAGAAGAAACTACTCTAGAAACTTGGATTCTATCCAAAGCTCTATTAGGATTTCCCATGCATCCCGATGAGGTGAAGGACTCAGTGCAACGTGTCCTCAAAGCTGTTGATAGGACCAATAAATTCGTGGATGACAGACCGGGTAGAAAATGGTTACATCTTTTTTTACAAAGACATCCAAAAATAACCACAAGGAATATAGAATTAATATCCAAGGCGAGAGCATCTGTAACAGAGAAAAATATTCGAAAATGGTTTCAGGAGATGAAGGAATATTTAATTGGAGAAGGCGTTGAAGACATCCTTTCTGTGCCTGATAGAATTTTAAATGGGGATGTAACCGGTTTACAGACTGGTCCCAAAACTGGAAAGCTTGTGGGTCCCAAAAGTTACAGAAATTTTTATGAAATTGCTAGTGGCCCAGAAAAGGAATGCATAACTGTTCTCTGTACATTTTCTGCCTCAGGAGAATATGTTCCACGTATGATTGTTTACCCGGACAAGCGTATTCCAAAAGATATTGCACAAGGAGTGGGGTATTGGCCGATCAGATAGTGGATGGATGACGAGTGCAACATTCTACGAATTTATTGCGAATATTTTTTTCCATTGGCTTCAAGAGAACAACATTAAATTGTATCACCATATGTTGTGTTGTCGTTGATGATCATTGATTAAAAATTGTTCAACGTCTATTTTCTTCATAAGTTCATTCATTGGATCAGCCATGTTCAATCAATGGTAGCAGTCGTTTATTTACTGGGGTATTATGCAGCATTTTACATTTTATTTTTTTACTGTGTTAAACTGTCTACTTCTTTAACAATCGTATGCAACGTGATCACTATTTCATTGAACACGACGTATTATTTTTCTGGAGCTGAAAATCAGTACGGATGGTTTATAAAAATACAGTGAAGTTCAAAAATGTTTTGAGTGTTCATTCTCTGGTGCATTTACCCTATGTGGTTTGAGTTGGATGGAGTAAAATTGGGTTTTGTTACTTTCTTAATATTGAATAGGTAGAATAGAATTTTCGGTGACGTGTTCAGAATCAGGAAACTTTTTGAATGCACACAGAAATATTACACTTCGTTTATTTTGTTATAGGTACCATTAGGTTTAATATTGTTTACAATCAGAATAAAATATTTATTCGCACGCACTTTATTATTATTGAATTGACTAAAAAAATACCATCAAATTACAATATGAGTGAAACCTCGCAACTGACCCATTATATAGGGGATGAAGAACCAAAACCACCTATCTGACATTAAAAGTTCTTAAGTACATAAAAAATGCATAAGCAACATAAGACACATTTGTATTATTTTATTTTTTATAATTTATAAAAAATTCGCCACAAAAACTCAAAACTTACTCTACGGGCAGTTTTTTTGTCTCCTGTAAAATTTGCTTTTCGCAGATACATGGTTTTGCCATTTCGCTACAATCACATATTGGGTACTTTATTCCTGATTTAAAATACGGTCCTGTACGGCGGCCTCTCGCTTGAGTGTCCAATATCTGCGCCCCCGGCATCCCGCTCATTGTAATATATTCTTGATCCTCACATCATGTGTCTAAGGATTTATTGTAAGGACTTTAATTTATTCATAAGCTTCGGGCCAAATAGTTAGGCATTTCTTATGACTCGATATCGGTGATGAGGGACACCATACACCATATGCGCAAAAGCAGATCAACACAGTGTCCGTATGTGAATTAAAAATTTCAAAAAATCAAATTATCAAATCTGTATAATAACTCAAAAACTTATAACTCAAAATAATAAGCGTACTTGATATTATTGCATAATTGTAAAGAACGCTGAAATGAAATACCTATATACTGTAAGTTTGAACAATAATTTATCTTGTTACCGTTCGCCATTATTCTAAAACAGGTTTACTGCGTTAAAAAAAATTTTTGTAATGAAAAATAGTTACACTTATTTTCTTTCTAAGCGATATACAGAACGACGCACACACGACAGCAAAGAAGACAGATAGTATCAAGAATAAAGCCGCACCCTTTCCAGTGGTACCTCGGTACCAACATCAGTGGTACCTGTGTTTGTGTGTGCACTTGTATCTTTGTTAGAGGCATTGTTTGTGCCATCGTGCTCGGATTCAGGGTGTGGTTGAAAAGGATTTTAACTGCCTTATTTAAATTAATTGTCTTATATATTTTTATACAAGGTGTTTCGAGTTTGCTCACTCGTTTCTTTGGTGTACGAATAAGGCAATGGGTTGTATAGTATCTTCAAATTTTTGACATACCATATTAATATCTAATTAACAAAAAGTATCATTTAATAGAAAATTGCGGACAAAAATTATTGTCACAAAATAAAATAAAAAATATGGTATTATAAAAGTTTACCAACCACTAGTAGAACGCCACTGACTTCTCGCGATTTTATAATGGATATAATATATTTACTGAAGAGATTCAACAATATTCTACATAAAAAACATTTTAATTTTAAACCTACTACGCACGTGTAACTAAGATAATTTCGGAAATTCCATGTAAGTAAGAGAGTTCAGTTCTTCTCAGTTTACAAGTCTGTAGTTGGTAGATGTAAACTGCCTAAGCTGTGTCGTCACAGAGTAAGCGGAGCTTATGAACCTTTCTATATCTAGCATTAAGGAATTCCTTGAAAATAATAATAATGTAATGTTTTTCTAATTTATTTGAACAGTAAACGGGCGGGAGAAACTTCAAACACTCGGTGGGTTCCCTGTTCGCTATTTCGGTGTATTTTTGTTTATTTGTCGCGATCACTCTATCAATTGAAACTAACTCTTCTTGGTCGGTCCCTTATATATTGATGTCTTTTTCACTAGATAATTCTAGATTGCGGCTTACACAAAAACAATTGGTTTTCTGGCGATTTCTAGATAAGACTGGTCACAAAAACAATGTCTAGATAAGATAGTCACAATCGTAAACGATTCTAAGAAACCCCTGCGCGTCCGCCATAATTTTAACTTTCATACCTGGCTTAGACAGAGTCGGATTTAGGGACTATACCAGTGTGCTGTTTCGTAACATTGCCCCTTCCGTAAATATAAGTTCCTCCTGGAACTTTTGTGTAGCCGAGACTGTATGTTTGAATCGGCAACTGGCCCCATTTCTACACTTTCCGATCTTATGGAAATAGCAGGGCACCGTCTTCATCGGATACTGATAACGGTTGTTGTTGTAGCTGCAAATTAATATCTGGACACCGGTATCTTGAAAGATAATCTCTACCATGTTCCTGATGATTCACCAATCGAACTGGTTACTCGCTACATTAGGCGTAGCCAGTTTCTTCCCGCTGGATTCCAACACATGGTCTCGTAGGTTTCGAAGTGCTTCCCACACATCGCGGTAGGTAGATCGATCTTGAAATTCATTTTTAGTTAGCACGTAGAAGACGTACCGCGAATTATGTTTCAGTTTCAGTGTCTTGCCAGGGGCTGGAATCTGGTCTTCAAGTTTTTATAATTGCCCGGACTTCCTTCGAAATACAGTTGCCAACCCTCGTGCGTTCTTGATACGTGCGGGGATGTTGTATGCCAGTGAATAATCTTCGGGACAGTGAATAAATCTTGTCGTTGTTCTGAAGTGACTCCATATCTAGCTTTCCCGGTACCTCCATACGCGCCCATAAACTCCTCAAAGGTGGGGTCAGACACATCTTGAATATGGTTTAGTCCTTTCTCTCGGTCATGGTCTCCTTCGAATGTCGCTAGTCAGTTTTGGTGAACTACTTTTGGTTTTCCGTTGGGGATCTTGCTTATGCGATATATAACATCATTGTTCCTTTTCCTGATTAAGTATGGTCCTTCCCAGGATTTTTGTAATTTTGGAGAAAATCCTTTTGTCCTCGTCGGGTTGTGTAACCATAATTTGTCCCCTTCTTTAAAACCGCCTACTCTGGCCTGCCTGTCGTACCGACTTTTCATTCTGTCGCTGGCAACTTGAAGATTTGTTCGAACTAATCCATGAATATCGTCCAGCCTTGCTTCTCAATTGGATCACGTAGTCTTCTCCTGCTAGATATTCTTTAGGCCGACAGCCAATTCCAAGTCACAAGGAAGCCTCATTTCACGTCCAAACAGGATTTTTGCAGGTGTTTCACCCATAGACTCATTGGCGGCATATCGATAAGCCAATGCGAATAGGGAAAGATACTGGTTCCAATCTCTCTGATGGCTGGAAATTACTTTGGACAGGTATTTTCCAATAGTCCTGTTCATTCTCTCGACCATTCCATCTGACTGTGGATGTAATGCTGTTGTCCTGGTTTTCTTCATTCCCAGCTTCTCGCAAATCTCCTGAATTAGATGGCTTTAAAAATTTCTTCCCTGGTCACTGTGGACTTCCAATGGCATATATCGGCTGATAAATTCTTTTACCAATACATCCGTAATTACCACGGTGAAATGAATCGAGAAAATTTTTTGCATTGGTTTGAATACCAGCTTGTAGTGAACTTGGAAGAACCTGCCACAATTGTAATGGATAATGCAAGTTATCACAGTACAGGGATCAATAAAGTACCAACAACAGCTACCAAGAAGGCTGATATACAGAACTGGTTGATACAAAAGTATATTCCTTTTGAAAATACTTTCCTCAAAACTTAATTATTGAGTTTAGTACAACGGTAAGTTGATATAAACATCTTTCAATATATTATGGTAATACTTATAGATAACTTATTTTGTTTAAATATATGCATTTTTGTAGGAATAAACCACCAACAGTATATGAAGCTGACATATTATCTGAAAAATATGGTCATAAAGTACTTCGACTTCCCCCTTACCACTGTATGTTCAACCCAATTGAACATATTTGGGGCATACTTAAAAATTTTTATAGAGATCATGTGGGAACTGATGGTTCTTCAACAGAACAAGCAATAGGTGTATGGAAAAAGTCTTTAGAAAAAGTGACCCTGATATTTGGTCAAAGACAGTAGAGCACACTGAATAAATTATACAAGATGGGTGGGATAGAGAAGTAGTATTTGATAGACAGGATGTGCCTCCACTTATTATTAATTTTGACAGTGACGATGAAGATAGTGATGATTTTGTAGTGGAGTAGTGGAAATCTTGTGTTTTTTTTTGTATATTTTTATCCAATTTGCTTTATTTCCACCTATTCAAAATCACTAATAACTATTAATAAAGTAATTAGGTACAGTTATTTTATAATACACAAATTAAAACAACGACCACAGTATCGCTACATAAATAATACTGATAAAATGGGAGATTTTTTATTTTTATAACTTGTAACAAAATTATATTTTGTGTATCTATATTTTTCTTTTCCATTCTATTTTTATTATAATAAATATAATAGATATTGTATAAAGAATATTTAAATTTGCATGCAGATGATTACAGCTTGTATTGATTCCTTTTAGCGTAAACCATTGCAGTGCTCTTGAAGATAGTTCTATAGAGCATAGAATGAGGTATAAGGACCTACAGTTCGTCATTTAACCCTCTGCTATGTAAAATAATTAAATGTTAATTCGAATATAGAGTGATTGGTTATTGTTTCTTGTATCTTACCCATAATTTTTCATGAATGAATATTTATATTAAATTAATCAAGCCTATCATAAAAGCCTTCTATTCTTAAATAAATATGTTTGACTTACGCCCAACGAGGCACGGAACAATGAAAAAGAAGAACTGTCAATCTAACATCAGATTGACTTTTTTAGTTTTCGTTAAGTAGAGGAAAAAACTACAGCTTGGCAACATCACAATATTTTGTTTTGCAACGTCATCGTCTTATTATCGTAAATAAACTATATACATAATAATTATAAAAACAAAAACATCAAATCCGAACACATAACCTAAATATATTTAAACCTCTTTAAAAAAGCATAGAAAGCCTCACCTTCTGATATTCATAAGAATAAATTCTTTGAACTATACACTAATTTTTCAATTCAAGTAACGATCACATTAATCTGTAACAAATTTGAGAAATAACTGAAAACGAAAAAACCCTTATGATAATTTTGTATGTGATATCGATTTGAGTGGAAAGGTACATGAACTCCGCCCACCCGCTCACACTTAGGTACTATATTTCTAATTCTGTGATTGCGTAGATGTAATTGTTATTTCCACCTCCTTTCATCTTTCTATGTCATCTGTCAAAACTCATCAATCATTGAAATAGAGAAATAGAAAAATTCGGAGTTCCAATTACAGTAATTACATAGTATAATGCGAATGGAAATTGGAAATATGAAAAAGTTGTTATTATTCCAGTAGTCATTGTTCGTCCATACGAATTAGATTACTTAGCATATGGCGTAATTGGGATCAAGCAGACAAGATATATTAAGAAATAATAAGTTAAATGTGTTAGTCGTGTTGTAAACTCATTTCATAAACATATTATTAAATAATTCACGTTATTATGATGTAAACCAGCTTCTTAACGTCCGTAAATGCGAAGTAATAAACTTTAGAATACAGACATACCAGAGATATTTGCTTCTCTCTTGACTACCGGGAAATGCAGACGTTTTTTCTTTTTTCCAATGTATCGGAACTTTTTCAAAAATTGATCTCCATTTTTTGATAGTATTGAAATCACAAATAGCGAGTCTTTTATAATGAGGAAAACAATGATAATCAGCTTTCTTTACCTCACAATAATCACCTGTTTGTACTTATTATCGACTTGAAGAAACGTTTTAGGTGACAGGTATAACTGAGTTAGTTGGCCTACGGGGCGATCCTGTCAAACGGTAATACATGTGATAAGCCAGGTGAAATATTTTTTTTTATTATTTAAGTAGATGCGTATCTTCATTAACATTAAATTTCCTTACGTAATGTTAATAAAAGGAAGCACATGCTTCTTTTTTTCCACCAAGTATCGTTGATGTAGAAACGGTTGTATAAATTTAAACTGGAATGTTTAAATTATTGATGATAACAATATTTATAAATTAAACTAAACTAATTACCATAAAATAACGATTATTAAAAATCTTTGGTTTACACTTTTTAAATTTTGTATTATAATCAATTTCAGAAAGGTGTAGGCTAATAAAATTTCACTGTATTGAGGTACAGAAAGAAAAAGTAATATTACGAACTCGCACACCGAAGTAGATACTAAGTAAGGTCCTGTAACCTTCTGTTAAGGGAGTTAAAAAATGGCGGGCGCGCCGAATTCTGAAGAGGTCTATTGGGATTTTTTGTGACCATTTTTACAGACATGTTCTCCGAAGATCTTTTAAGGATTGAGCCGGCATTCGAGAAATATCCCAAAAGGCGATTGTTTTGTGTAAGCCGCAAACTAGAATTATCTAGAAAAAGAGGCCACTTATATATAAAGGACCGACCAGCGGGAGAAGTTAGTTTATAAAGTGATCTCGTGAAATAAACAAGAATACACCGAAATAGCGAACAGTGAAGTGTTGATATAAATTAAGTTTGCGTGTATATAAATTAAATGTAAGTGAATAGTTAAGTGTATATAAATTAAGTGTTAGTCAGTAGTTTAGTGTTCAAATAAATTCGTAAGTAGCCATACCGTGTGTTTGAAGTTTATCCCACCCGTTTACTAATTAAGTAAATAAGAAAAACGTTACATTGGTGTCAGAAATGGGATAATATAAATAAATATCTACGTAAAAATGGTCAAGAGACTAAGTGACCTGAAAGTGACCTGAAAGTGACTGAACTGAAGGCAGAATTGGGAAATCGCGAGTTGGAATCGTCCGGTAAGAAGAGTGAGTTAGTAGAAAGACTTAAAGTGGCACTAGTAAGTAATGGCTTCGATCCCGAAACATTCAAATTTAAAGACGAGACTTCCATATTAATCTCGTCAATTTCTGCCGATATTTCAACAATGAATGAGAAGATTTCCACTATGAAGAACGATGTTTCTACTAAAATGGACGAAAAGATTTCCACTATGAAGAATGACATTTCTGCCGATATCTTATCGTTAAAAAATGACATTGCTGCTGACGTCGAGAACAAAATTTCGTCTCTAAAATCAGACATTGAAAATAAGATGACAACGATAGACGAGAAAATCGAGGAATTAGAGAGAAATATGGCAGATTTAAGAACACAAGACACGCCAGCAGAAGAAAAGAAGATTGAACATATAAAACCCTCCAAGTCAGTAATAAACTCCAGGATAGAAGACATTGTTAGTTTTGCACGAGTCAAGACCGCAATATTCGACGAAAAGACATTGTTGACCAATTATGTGAAACAGTTTGAAGCAGCTGCTAGAGTGAATAATTGGTCCCACAGGGAGAAGGCAGTGAACTTAACTATCGCGCTTAGGGGAGATGCCTTAGACGTACTCCAGACGATACCTCTATAAGAAACGGATGACTCCGAGCAGCCGAAGAAGAGGTTGGATATGCGATATGGTCACGAACATCTAGAGCACTTGTGCCAATCCCAGCTGAAGAACCGAAGGCAGAAACGTGATGAATCCCTTCAAGATTATGAAGTGGTTGTTGCCCGACTAGTTTGATTTGCTTATTCATCAGCACCAGAGAACATGATGGACTGTCTGGGAATCCAGGCCTTTATTGAGGGCTTACGTGACCTCGATATGTAGAGAACGCTTCGATTAGCCCATCCCAAAACATTGGTTGATGCATTGACTGCTGCTCTTGAATATGAAGCAGCCACGAAGACGTCAGTATGATAAAAAGTATGATGGACAAGAAGCCGATAAAGATCAGATGCTGGAATTGTGGCGAGCTAGGGCATGTACGCAGTTCGTGTGAGCGCCCCAGGACTCCTGCAAACCAAGAACCCCAGTCACAGGAAAACTAGAACGAGTCGGCTACGAGGGGGCAGCACCGACCCATGATCGTTCCAAAGGCCCTCTCATACTTATAGCTTCTCTCAGATGTCGCAACGATAGTGTGTATGTAGATGGAGAAGTTAATGGCAAGAGATATACTCTGATGGTAGACACTGGATTAACTAGAACCATTATACGATCCGAGATGATAAACTCCAAGAAGAAGCTTCTACCAACGAGACTGCGACAGCAGCCGCCACAGGTAAGAGTGCGAACTTTCACGGGAAGACACAAATCCAATTAGGAATTGGCGCAGGAAAGTTCACGCATACGGTAATCGTAGCTGACATTGAAGAAGAATTGATTCTGGGAATGGACGGTATAGGTTTCCAATTGGACTTAGAGTGGGTTCCGAGGAGGCATTTCTTCATCCATATGAAGGCATCGCAGTGTTGGCAGCTGTACAAAAAGATGTCGTTCTACCGGCACGAAGCGAATCCATTATAGTAGCGCGGCTACAGGGAATCTTGGAGGAAGGTACACCGGTACTGATGGAACCAAGGAACCACGACGAATAAGTTGGCAAAGGAGTACTAATTGGAGAAGGATTGTTACGTCGGCGGAAGAGATCCCAGTATGATTAATAAACGTGAACAAATACCCAATTGCCATCAAGAAGAAAATCAAAATTGGATCCTGTGTACCAGTGACGTCTATAGCTCGCCAAACAACGATCACTGACAATTCTAATGCCAGACTCGAACAAATGTTATCAGTAGCTGATCAATCCTTGAATCGATCTGAAAAAAAGAGACTGAGAGAATTTCTCTTGCAGTATCGAGACCTATTCGTACCAAAAGGAGGAGAAACTGGTAGAACATCAGCCGTCAAACACAAAATCGATACTAGTGATGCCAAGCCAATTAGGCAATCAGATCGAAGACTACCACAAGCGAAGAGAGAGGAAGCTGACAGAATAGCTAGAGAAATGGAAGAAGAGAAAGTAATAGAACCATCTACTAGTCCATGGGTGTTTCCAGTGGTGCTCATCAAGAAAAAGGAACTACGAGATTTTGCGTTGACTATCGCCAGCTAAACAACGTGACGAGGAAAGACAGCTATCCCCTGCCTCGAATCGACGGTACATTAGATACTTTGGCCGGCAGCAAACTGTTTTCCACCCTGGAGGGATGAAGTCTAGTTATTGGCAAGTACAAATGGATCCAAAAGACAAAGAGAAGACTGCTTTTACCACCGGATCTGGACTATGGCAATTCAACGTCATGCCATTTAATGCGCCTGCGACATTTGAAAGATTCATTGAAAATGTCTCTTGGAAGACATGCCTGATCTATTTGGACGACATCGTAGTACTGGGGAAGATATTTGACGAACACCTGAAGAATTTGGAAGACGTATTCAATTCTGCATTACGCATAGAAAAAACTCTTCTTCTTTTATTTTTTTTTATTTTCGGTAATAATATTTTCCGTGCCGCCTTTTTTATAGTTTTTTCGAATTGTCTCCGTTCGTCGTTTACATTGCGGTTCTGTTGTTGTTCTAGGGTTTTCTTAAAATCTGCTTCGTATTTTCCTTTCATTTGTTTTGCTATCTATGAGCCTTTCCACCAGTAGCCTTCTTTTTGGTATGCACTTATCCTTCCTATGTTTACTGTTTTGTATCATTTTCGCGACTACTAAAAAGTGGTCGCTGTCCACATCTGTTCCTCTATAGGTTTTCACGTTTTCTACTCTTTTCGTTGATTATTTTTGTATAAGGAAATGGTCGATTTGATGGGAGTACTTCCTGATTGGTGCTAACCCTGTTCCTTTGTGTTCAAACTTTGTGCTGGCAATAACTAGCCCAATCTCGGTTGCAAAATTAATCAGCCTTTTTCCGTTATCATTTGTTTCGTCGTGCTTGCTGTATTTTCCAATTACTGGTACATACATATCCTCTGCCGATTTTTGCGTTGGCGTCGCCTATTACTATTTTGATGTCTTTCTTTGGCATCATAATAAACGCTTCTTCCATTTCTTCGTAATATTTTTCCTTTATTTCATCTTCTTCCCCTTCTGTTGGTGCGTGTATGTTTAGAATGCTCATATTTTCTATGTCTGTATTAATTTACAAGTGACACATTCGCTCTGATATCGCTTTAAATGTTTTCACTCTCCCTGCATTGTGTTTGGCTATCATAAATCCTGTTCCCCAAGTTCTTGTTGTTCCTTCACTATTTAAGAATATGTAGTTTCATACTTTGCTTACAAACTCTCCTTTTTGCTTTGTTTCTCGAATTGCCAATATATTAATTTGATATCTGTCTATTTCCTGCGTTGAAACGTTCTGTGCTCCTTCAGCGTATGTACCTCTTACATTCCACGTTCCTATTTTTATATTGCTCTTTCCCCCTTTGTTCGTTGATTTCGTTTTCGTTTCCTTTCTCATTGCTTGGTTCAATTTCCTATCGTCTGCCCTTCTGTCGGTGCTTTGGGCTACTGGTTTATTTGTATTATATTTTCTTTCTTTTCTTCTATCTTCTTCCATGTTCCATCTCCATTGCCGTGATTCTATGTATATTTTCCTGTACCCAACCTTACCCTATTTCCCTTGTCCTTCTCTTCTTTTGCCTTCATTCGGATTTTTTTTGTATCTCTCGATCTTTCTGTGACAGATCATCCTGTATGAACAGTCTTTCTTCTTTTATAGATTCCAATTTCTGTTTGTTCATCATTACTTTTTTCATCTCCTCTTGGTTGGCCAGTCTTACTAGGCAAGTTCTCTCTCCTAACTTCATTGCGCTTTCTACTGTATTATGGGTTTCTATTTTCACTCCTTGTACAACAACATCATTTTTTCTTTCTTCATTTTCCAATCGTTCTAGTCTATTGTCTATTTTTGTTAAAATATTCTTCATTTTACTGTTATCCTCAGTTAACTTTCTTTCCTCAGTTGTTTCATTTCTTCCCGGTATTCTCTTTGTTCTTCTCGCGTTTTCTTGATCTCCTCGGCCATTTCCTCCACTTTGTCCCCCATCTTTGTCATCATATCCATCATTTTCTCTATACTAGGTTTCTCGAATTCTTTATCGGCGACCTCCCTGTTTTTATGCTTTTTTTATATGATTCCTCTTCAGTATCCCCGTCCTCCACTGCCGCTTTTTCTCTTTCTGTACAATTCATTGTCGCTCATTTTTATTTAAAATTAATTTTCTTTAAAATTTCTAAGCCTGTCCCTGTCTTAAATATTTCGTTCACCGCAAAAAGGTTCAGATTGTTTGGTTTTAACTACAAATTAATTGTTCTCGTCGCTATCACACCGCGAAAAAAGCCCTCGACCGGCTATCCCGTTGCACCTTGGACCTTTCTCGATTATATTTAGCTGTATTTTTTGATTATAACTTTTATAAATAGTCCTCAATTAAGCCAATAAACTATTCTAATCTGACTTGTAACTGATAGAAGAATTATCCACTTGACACTTTAAACTGTTATTTACTACGAACAATCTTTTTTTATAATAACTTTTTAATCCCTAACAACCATTTTCTAAGCAACCTATTACCATTTTTGAAATATTCCCCATTTTTTTGAAATTTCATAAAAATTTATTTTTTGAAAAAAGTATGCAATGAAAATGGCTTTTTACCATTTGTTACATAATTTTTATCGCTTTTTTATTCAATAACAATAGGAACGATTCACGTTGATGCGAACAAGATAAACAAACATTTTGTTTGAAAATTGTAGTGCTGGATCTAGAGAAGATAAAAAATCACTGTCTTAAATATGCGATTATTCGAACTATTCCAAAAATAAATTTAAAAAATGTATCAATTTAAATTGTAAGAATTCCATTCCATTTCCTTGGTATCCGATGACTTCAGCCTCACCAATTTATCTTTATAAGCCAATTCATATTTATAACGAGATAAAATGAGCCAAGGAGATTACCATCGATGACCGCATGCTTCCCGTTGTTTTACAATTATAGGCCAGTTTGCTAACCAAAAATAATGACATTTCATTTTGAAACGTTTGCAATAAATTAATAATCAAATGCATCAGCAATAAACGCAGTTAGATTTTCATTATTGATATCTTTAGAATTGAAACTAAGTTATAATTGCGTATCATCAACATTATTTATTAATTGCATATCAAAATTCATATCCAATATCCAATAGTTTCTACTCAAACAATAATCAGAAGAAATTATTGATGGTATTGACCGAGTGATTTATTAAGGGTAACGAGATACCATATCTCAGGAACTAGTAGTCCTCGAGTTTTGAAAAAAAATCTTGTTAAAGAAAGTGATCAAGAATTAATTTTTAAGTTCACAACTTTGTCTCCAAAAAACCTCACTAAAATTTTACATATTTTTGGCTCAACACTTTTTACTGTAAGGCGTAAAATAACGGCTATAGGGAAGGTGCACTTTTACTGACCAAAGTACATTTAGATTTGGTCGGAATTTGGTAAACCATATCTTATTTAAAAAAGGAAAGATCGTTGATTATAATGTTCTCCTTTTTTCAACTTTGCTCAAAAATTGTAAATATAATGGTGTAATTATTTTATCTGATTCGAAAAGTAGATTAAATTTTCAAGAAAAAATGTTAAAACCACAAGTCGATATCTTTATTCGTTTCAAAGTTACCGCCAAAGAAATATTTATTAACGATTTTTTTTTAAAACAATCATTGAAAATTATTGATCATAAGGATAATTATAATAACAATAAAATTAATAACAATACAGATAACACAAACAATAACAAAACAGAACTCAATTTTTGGGTGATATATAATTTTTAAATAAAACGAAATTGAGTAAACCTTAAGATTCATAAGCCTGGATAAAATGTGAAGAAACAAAACACATGGGACACTACAGATACACATTAATAATGGTATTATTATTCGTCGTGTGCAAAAGTTTCCTTGGTATTGAGCCGGGACTCAGCCAGAGTCGTTAGGAGCAGTTACTGGAGTGTTCTCCGTCGGGTACGTGCGGTCCCACACAGTTCGATCTTTTTTTGCTTCAAAGGCGCTTGGCGTTCCTGGTATTTGTTCCAGATATTTTCGTAGCCCCTTGCTGACAGTACCTACAGCTCCAATTACAACTGGCATTGTTTTCGTCTTTGTCTTCAATAACAATTAACAAACACGTTTTATCTATTTTATTATGGATCGATTGGCTTCGATGGTTAAATCGGTCTGCACTCCCTTGTCCCACATGATAGTGCACTCGTTGGTGCTAATTACAGGCTGCGGAGTGTATTGATACCATTGGTCTGACACTGTGACCCCTAGATGTTCAGAGATAGTCCAATGAACATAGCTGGCAAATTTATTGTGTTGGTCCATATAGTCCGTAGCAGCTAATGTGGGGCAGCTGGATATAATGTGGCTTACCGTTTCTTCGGCTTCTCCACACATTCTGCAATTTATGTCGACTTGGCGCTGAAGGATTCTCCTTTGATGGTGTCTGGTGCTTGGGGCTTGATCCTGTGCTGCAATAATCAAACTCTCCGTCTCTCCTTTCAGCGCTGGGTTTTGTAGCCATGCTAAACCAGCTTCATAGTCTACAAATAGCTGGCTTAGATGTTTGAGGAATTGTCCATGCAATGGTTTTTCCTTGACAAGCTGGATTCGATTTCTTTCGATGTTTACTCTTAACGTTTCGGTTTTTGTTAAGGAGTACTTACGTTTACTAACGTCGTGTTTTTTTGAAACAATTCTCACTTTGATCAATGTAGTTGTTAAGGCAAGTTAAACGCAGATTCGAGTTCAATCAGTCCTCGATTTACATTACGCCTTTTGATGTATAAACGATCGGCTTCAGCTTTCGGGTGATGCATGCCATGCATTGTTAGCAGTTTTCTGGTTTTTCTGTCAATCTTCGCAATTTCTATTGTTGTCCAATTTATGATTCCAAAACTTTAGAAAGGCACAGATACTGCTAACCTATTAAAGGCAACGATCTTGTTTTTGGTGTTAAGGTAGCTCCTAAGTACTAATCACTAATCGGACACGTCAGTAATACTCTTGAGTAACCTTCCCCTTCATAACATCGTGTTGGGTTCCGTTGCCTTCATCAAATCCTAGGTATTTCTACGCCTGCTTTTATTCAAGGTTTTTGATACACTGGTCTTCACCCAGTAGAATATTTCGACTGTTAATTCATCTCTCACTTTTGAAAACTATGGAAGCGCACTTATCCAGGCCGAACTCATTTTACTATAAGCGTCGCTTTTCTCAGCTACTCCTCATTTTTGCCAAAGATCTTGAGATCGTCCATTTAATATAAACTTACGGTATTGTTGTCCATCGTGTAACCTATTTTCTGTTTTTTAATCATATTCGATAATGGAATAAGTGCAAAGCAAAACAGAAAAAGTAACAGTGAGTCACACTGAAAAATTCCCCATTTAATTCAGATTTTGTTTGTTTTGATATTGCCGTTGTGATGGAAAAGCGGCATTTCCGTATTCCACCCGTTCATAGATGTGAAGATAAATTTGATTATTGTAGGGCTTACTTGATAGATTCTAAGCGCTTGCAGAATCCATCAATGTGGGATGCTGGCGAAAGATTTTATATAATCAATCCAGGTCACGCATTGTTTTTTTCATTTCTTCGCAATTTTCATCACCATCATGCTGATGAGTAGCTGATCTTTGCATTCTCTGGTTCATTTTCTACATCCTTCTTGATCTTTCAGAAGCATCATGTTTGTTACCAAATGATCCTAAAGCTTTTCAGATACGACTGCAGTGCGTAACTTATGGATTGTTGGTAAACAAGTGATTGGCCGGTAATTTTTCGGGTCGTTAAAATATCTGCCTAGTATAAGAGGAATGTAGAAACGGTGGTAAGCCATTTGGGAGTAATTTGTGGGTTTTGTAGTAGGTCATTTATAGCTCTGGTAAGTTCAGCATGTAGTGAAATGAAGCTCTTATTACAAAAGTTTTACAGTTTGTCTTGTCCTGGATCTCTCCAGTTTTGAGTTTTCTTGACCACTTTAACCATGTCAGATCCCGTTAGTTCGGTCCAGACTTGAACTGGTACTTCTCCATGCGTTTGTAGTTCATCTTTTATCCAGGCTACGCCGCGGTTATGTTCAACGGGATTTTCATGGATGTCATGCCAAAATTTTTCTATTTGCGCCTGCGAAGGAGGATTATGGTTGTTATACTTACCTCCACTACCGATGCATTATTCATACTCAGGCAACTAGTTGAAAAAGCTTTAGAATATAACTCCCCAGCCTATCTATGCTTTATAGATTCAACAAAGGTCTTTGATAGAGTCCCACTAAAAGACATCATCACCATCTTGGAAAGCAGTAATGTCTCGAAAGAACTCACAGAACTTATCAAGGACTTAAACACAAACACAACAACCCAAATAAGAACAATCTCTATCTTAACGCAGCACCTCCGAACTACAACTGATATTCGCCAAGGTGACAGTCTCATTCCTCTGTTATTCAACACAATCATGGATCAATTAATAAAAACCGTCAAGAATACTGAATTAGGATATCGAACAGGAATACATAAAGTAAGCATACTATGCTATGCCGATGACGCAGTACTTATTGCAGAGTCAGAAAACGACCTCCAAAGAATGCTGCAAGCTTTTAACAGAGGGGCAGAAAAACTTAACATGCAAATTTCTACAAATAAGACCAAATGCATGACCATCACAAGGGAGCCTCTACGGTGCAAATTGGTAATAAAGAACAAAACGATTGATCAGATAATGTCATACGAATACCTCGGATGCAAAATTACAAGCTCAGGATTCCTGGAAGAAGAAGTAAGGAAACAAGTCAATAAAGCTACCGTAATATCAGGACACCTTAAATATCCCATATGGAAAAACAAACATTTGAGCATTGAATGTAAGTCGAGAATATACAAAACCTGCATACGACCAGTGATGACATATGGTGCTGAAACCAGAGCTGAAACATCGGTAACAAAGAGAGTCCTACGAACTACTGAAATGAAGACCTTAAAAATGATACTGGATACACATTGAGGGACAGACAGAGAAATGTAGACATAAGAGAAAAGTGCCAAACAAACGACGTTGTCAGATGGATACGGCAGGGAAGAAGAAAATGGAACCAGCATGTCAATAGAATGGGCCCCGACAGAATGGCCATAATAATCTGCAACAATGTACCCCATGGCAGAAGACCAACTGGACGTCCACCTAAACGTTGGCGAGATAGTTGGCAGTCAACCTCGCAAGAGTTACTTAGACGAGGAGGAAACCGGAACTAAATAGGCGATACGCCTTCTAAAGAGGAAGAAGAAGATCTTCACCTTTGTGCAGTATCCGATAACATTTCTTAGTGTCATGTCTAAATCCAGTATTATGAATGAACAGTTGCTGTCGATCTTCATATCTTCGCAGTCTTTGAGATGTAGCTTGTATTTTCATTTTAATATCCTGGACATGCTCCTTTACTTGTCGATACTTTTTCTGTGCCGTTCTTAGACTTTCATTAATATAGTTGTGCACATGTCTGCTGGCAACTCCTCTTTTTAGTTCGCTAAAGATGAATAAGATCCTCATGTGTGGTCGATTGTTCCTTGAAGCTTTCTCTTCCACTGAGGTTCATTTTTCACATCTTGGCTTTTCTGTTATCTTGCCGGCAATGATAGATGCTGCTGCATACGCCATCTTGTTCATTTCGGTTATGTTTAAGGGTTTTAGTGTCGTGAAGTTCTTTGTTGACAAGTGTAATGTTCTTGTTTGAACTCTTGTTTTATTTTACCAGCTTAAGTTGTTGTCTGTTGTTAATTGGGATGCCCTCTAGCTAAATTAATTTTTGGTGGATAGTTACTACCATTTCATGGACTTCTTGTTCCTGTTCATTGCCTGTAGGTCGACTCCTAGTACTTCTGCTTCTGCTATGTCTTCGAAGGTGCCTTCTTACAAATCTGCGTTGTCCAGAATTTTTGGGATAACTGCATGTTGGACGTTACTCTCAGTAACATTATTTTGGCCTAATTGAAACAGATAAAGACATCGATATGTAGTTTTAAAATTTTCATCTAGCAAATTTGATCTACGTTCCGAATCTGATAAAATAAGTATTCCAACTTTTTCAATCACGCCCTCTATTGGAAGCAGCAAGAATCACAATGACATGGGTCCTTTTTAATTATAATCGACAAAATTTCCTTTTTTAAATGAGATAAAGTTTGCCAAGTTCCGTTGAGCAAATCCAAGTCTATAGGTACTATAGTCAGTAAAGATTCACATTCCCCTTCCAGTCATTATTTTATGCCTTACTGTAAAAAGTGTTAAACCCAAAAGATGTAAAATTTTAGATTCTTAACGTAATTAATATATTTTTATCACTGTTTATATGGACATTTTCGAGAAAAATGCGTTTTATATGTAACTATAGTGATTACGCCCCCTGGTGACTTAGTGATGGACTTAAAATTATTTCCAACAATTTTTTTGGTCAGTTTCCGCAACAAGAATTTTTTCCCTAACTCCTGCACTATTAGATCTTGAGATACGGTACCTCGTTGCCCTTATTGAATCACCCGATACTTGTTCATAATTCAATTGAAGCGCATAATTGTGAAAACATAAAAAGATGGTTAAAGCGTCAAGGGGGTCGCAAAAAGGCAAAAATTAAGCTGATTGAGAGGTTAGCTGTCAATACAATCTTATTCAAATGAAACTAAGCCTCAAATTAATTAAATCGAATGAAATCATTATATTAATGGGAGATTTCAAAGCCAACGTAGGTGAAGGTAAGGTAGGAACTATAATTGGACAATATGTCATAGGAAGCAGATATGAAAAAAGGAGAAATATTAATCCAGTATTGCGATGAGAACAATTTAATCATCAAAATACATGGTACAAACCACCATATCGCATCATGACAAAGACCAATCCATTGTACGCCACCAAATAGACTAGATTATGATTAATCACAGGTCCAGGAACACATGATAACTGAAGTTACTACAATGTTAGGTTCTAATATTGAATCAGAGCTTACCTTACTTAAATCCAATATTTCACTACCCTTTTTTAATAAATCACACAAGGTGCTTTCGAACTTGTCTCTGAATATTAGAAGCCCATACATTCGACGCCAAGCTGCGTTAGCCTGTAGAGCAACTCATCTACTACGAGGCCCCATGGAAGGGGATATAACACTTCCTCTTGATGTGTCCGGCGAGTGGCTTTAACTGAGGTGGTTTGATTCCCCACCTGTGTCTCAGTTATCCTCATCGTCAACAACCCATACATCCATTTTACAATGGTTTCATTTACTCCTCGCCTTTTTAGTGCTTCATTGACAGACACATGAGTTGTGTTGTCAGGGGCCCCAGATATATCCAGGAATGCGCACATTGCAATTTCTATGTTGTTCACAGTTCTCTGGATGACTTCGGTCAGCTGATACAGAGCCGTTTCAGTTAATCTACTCGTTCTGTGGGCATGCTGACATTTATGAAGTGGTATAATCTCCAAATTCTCTGTTTTTATGTAGCTATCCACTACTTTCTCCATCGATTTGAGTAGAAAAGATGTTAGACAGAGGGTCTAGAATATCGGGGATCAGTCCCATATTTTTTCCCTATTTTTGCTATGAAGGTTACGCTTGCCCTTCTCCATTTTCTAGGTATTAGATCCACTGTTAGACTGCTTCTTGTAATATTCAACAGGCGAGGAAGAATCTCCTCTATCTCTTCCTGCAGGAGTGCTGGAAATATACCATCCACTCCTGGTGATTTATATGGTTGAAACGGTTCCAACCGTGGTCTAGTAAATATTCTCTTAGCAATGTTCCAATCTTTCTTGTGGTATTGTTTGGTGTAATTCATTGCTATTTCAGTGCTACTTGCTGGTTCACTACCTGGCAAGTGGGTTCTAAGAAGAAGAATCAATCATTCCTCTTTACCTTCTGTCTGTGGGTTCTAAGAAGAAGAATCCATCGTCCCTCTTCGCCTTCCGTGTATGATCCGTCTGGTTTTTTCAGCGACATTGTGGGGTTAGTTCCCCCATTTGCCATGACCTTCTGTAGTCTGACCGCTGTGTGAGTGGAAGTGATCTTTTCGCAAAAGGCTCGAAAATTAAGCCTTTTGGCCTTCCTAATCTCTTTATTGTACTGAGTAAGCTTCTCAGTGTACCCCTGCCAATTACCGTTACGTTTCGCTCTATTAAAGAGCCGACGGACCTCTTTTCTGAGGTTTGACAGGTTCTTATTCCACCAAGGAGCATCCTTTTCTGAACGAGCTTTTAACAGTGGGCAAATGGAATTAATAGCTTCCATTATTGCATCTCTGATCTATTCGACTCTTTGTTCCAGGTCGTAGTGCAGGTGATTTACCCCATTTACTCCGACGTGTTCCAAATTGTTCTTTAGATTGGTCTTGTAGAGAGACCAATTAGTATCTATAGAATTGCAGGAATCGAGGTAGTATCTCCCTCTATTCTAAAATCGATGATCGTATGGTCGGAAAGTGATGGCTCGCTCATCACCCTCCAATTTATACATACAATATAATACATACAATACAATTGTTACGTCCAGAAACTCTTCTCTTGCCCTCGTGACAAAAGTGGAGGTTGTCCCCACGTTTAAGGTCTCAAGGTTATTTATTTAGAGATATTCTAATAAACACTTGCCTTTGGCGTTGTTGTTAGTGCTTCCTCACACGGTATTGTGTGTATTGGCATCACAACCAATTATGATTGGCAGCCGTCTGCTATCTCAGTGTCTCACTTGCTCTTGTACTTTTTCTGGCGGTGTCATCGGCCCGTCTCCAGCGAAGTAGGCAGAGGCAATGACGATGTCTCGGTCGATACCCCCAATGTTGAGGTGAACCATGATTGGAACAAGGTCCCGTGACACGTATTTTGAAACACATATATTTTATGTTATTTCTTATGATTACACAGACACGAGGAGATACTTGCCTTTGATCATAAATCAATTTAGAATCCTTGCATTCCAAACCTTTGATTTGGCCTTCTTTGTTGGTCCATGATTCTTGTATCAGACCAATATCCAGTTGTAGTTTAGCAAACAACATTGCAATCACGGCGGAAGCTCCCTTCGCGTGATGCAGGTTAATCTGAGCTACATTCGTGAACTTGAAAGTGAATTATTGTGGATGAGAGAGGCCGAGTTACTCAGCCTCCTTTATCTCTCCCTGACCCTTCTCGACCACCATGGCAATATCTTTCTCGAAGTTCGAACAGGTTTCTTGATCTCGAGTCAGACCCTCGATCCCCAGGCTGCTCCGCCCAGTTTACCGGGATGTAGAGGCGATCTCCGCATATATAGTCACCCCAGCAGAGCCGGAGGAGATCTCAGGCTGACCAAAGGTTAAGCTTTCGCATTTTTCCTTTTTTCCAGAGATTCCGGATGTGGAGGGTATCTCCATGCCCTTTGGATCCTCCGCGAAGTTCTCTTTTTTTCTCAGCCACGAGACAGGGATATGCCAAAAACGGAAGTTTAGCGCGTAACCTCCTGCCTTCAAAGCCTCCCCAGATTGATGATCGATCCCAATCGTGAGCATAGTTCCCTGTCCCTCTTTTTTAGAGTTCAGAATCTTCCAAGCTCCAGCCAGACAGAATATATACGATTGAGCATCTTTATAACAGCCGAACAGTTTGATATAAAAGAGGAGTTACAGTGGACTACATTTTATAATCAAATTATGATAAATAGGCCTATTAAACAGCAATGTAGTTTGCAGTTCAAAGTAGAGATGGCGTGCTAGATTCAGCAACTTTCTAGCAGCCGAACAGTTTGATATAAAAAAGGAGTTACACTGGACTACATTTTATGATCAAATTATGATAAATAGGCCTATTCAACAGCAATGCACTTTGCAGTTCAAAGCAGAGATGGCATGATAGTAGTTTCACGCCTATTGACTAATAACATCAAAAAAACTGTAAAACGGGTAGTATCGCAAATATTAAATTTGTAATCTCCGTTAATTTTGTATCGTTTTTATATGTTCCATTTATTTATGCAAAATATTCTTTATTGTTTTTTATACTGGTCTATTTGACCGTTCTCGAATTACGGAGAAATTAGTCTCGTGCCAAAATGCCAACGTTACCATCTATCACAATAAAAATCCCCTAGTTTTTATATACTTAATAATTTGAAGGAGTGTTGCTCGATTAGGAAGGATGTGTTCATTTATTTAAAACTGAAGCGATTGTGACTTGCAATTTTTTTTATATGTGATAGTGGATATCCCGCCCACCTAGAAACGTGCGCGTGCGTTTATATACAGGGGAGCCCAATTATACATTATAGAGAAACTTTACACAATTAAAATCAAAAATTTTGGAGTAATATGTCCAATCGAACTCAACTATTCTACTTTTCTTACGGGTGTGGAAGTTTGTGGCACGAGCCTGAAGGGCAACTGACAATAGACGTAGCTATTTTATTCAAAATGTATCACATAGATACTTGACGTTGAATTTTATTCTGTATGTAAATGGTAGATAACATTTATTAGATATGAGATTGCATTTAATACTAAGAGTTATTTGGAATTACATGATAATTGGTTCCGTTCTATTCAATCCGCATCTTTAAGCTGTCTGAATGTATCTCATAATAGTAAACAATAGTATATTTTACACCGAGCGACTAAAGTGGTCCATTTAATCCCGCGGGTGGTGTTTGATTCCAGAGGGAAGTAATCCACCTAAAGGAATAATGTCACTTTAGTCGAAAGGTGTATACGCTATTTTATGCAATTCCGGTAATTCTACATACATTTTTAATAAAAATAAATACTACTCAGGAAATACTACTTAGGACGGACTTTCACGAAACTTGGCTGTGCATCGAGAGTGAACTTCTAAGATGCTTGGCTGGGCATCGAGGAGCGACTTTTATAAAACTTACTTGTACTTTAAATACCTTAATGAGATTAGAAACACAAGTACAAGTGGGTCGTAGGTAAAGTATAGTACGTAACTCGTGTTGTGACGCATTTTACGCACTCACGGAATTACGCACTCGCCGCTACGCGGTTTCGTGCATAACTTTTCCGTTCGTGCGTAAAATGCTTCTTACAACACACGTTACGTAATATACTATTACAACCATCAAAAAATGTCAATACTATTGAAACGTAAATGTGATCACACTGACATACTGTCAGTCTGAATTGACAAGAGTGCAAATTATAACTCCACTACTCTTGGTGAACAGAATGACAACAGTAACTGCGTGACTTATACTAGAGAAAGTACAACTGCACAAAACGAACGGCTACAATTTCTATAGTAGGAAAAGTGTCGTGAGGAACAATATTTCTCACAGTATGAGCAATATATGGTTTAGAAATTAAGTAAGCTATGAGAAATGCGCTACTTTCCATAGCAGTTGTAGAAAAAGTGTTTTTTATTGTTTTTCCCTAAACTTTAAACTGTCTAAATCTCACACAATCCTGTATATAAACCGTTTTCCGATTCAATCTCCAATCGAATATCAGTGAGATCGTCTAGTTATGGTTACGGCCATCCACGTTTTTAATTAATGCAATTAAGCGTCTCATATAACAACAACCCCCTGTAGATAATATCGGTCGTACGATAAGAGACACAGATACGGCGTGAAGAAGTGAGAGGGAACACGTATCGGGTCTGAATTATGTCACTAAAATCGAGAGGTCGATAATTAGGTGTTATCTTCATGGCCTGCTTTTTGAGATAGTGATTTTATCGTTTGATAGTTGGACATCCTTAAGAAAAGCTTGGTTATAGATATAAGGAAAAGAAGATTATTGACGGTGTAGTTTGTTTTTAAATTTGGAAGAGCATTTTAAGAAACCTGAATCACGCCACTAGAAATCACGCAAAATATTAATAGATTGGGACCGATGATATCAAATACGAGCCATAATAAATTTAAACGCCTGGAACAAATGAACCACATACTAGATAATAATTAAGCTAATAGACACGTGGTAACTGAGGATATGCATGTTATTGAAAACGAAAAATAGACCAGGTCGGTAATTTTTGAGACCCAAAAAAATTATAGTAGGATGAAACCCATTGGAAAATAATAATAATAATAATAAGTTTATTTGTATGAATATAGTTTACAATGAAATTAAATAAGATTTGCGTACAAATAAACATGGATACGTCACAGAAGCGTACACCAGTTAGAAACCAATATACTCTTGTGCGTGACTTCGATTATTAGATAATCAAGGTAGATAAAATCATATTATTGTGACTATTAAAACTTAAGTATATATAAAAGTTTTCAATGTAATTAAATTTTTTATTAATATACAAATAAAGAGATATAGTAGTAATAGCACTTAACACCTAACCTATTACATCCATTATAAAGCCCCAACAAAAATAAAGTAAAGTCTCAATGTATAAGATAATAATGAAAACATAGTATAAAAATAGTAAACAATGTGTATCAATCAACAACTAAGTAATACCCGACAGAATTGTTTGAAATATTGGTGAAGATGAAAGAAATGAGTTTTTTATACTCAAGAATCAATATTTTGATTCACAATATCATGGAAAAATGATCTTCCAGTTTTTGTAATCTACTTCTTAATTCTCCTACCGAAACTGAACTTTTTATTAATATTCCTCAAATGATCTGGTACCATATTGTACAACCGAGGTCCCAGGTAAGTTGCATTTCGTTGGCCTATAGTTTTTTTACAGCAAGGTAATACCACAGTATTATTCCGTTTTCTTGTTTCATGGTTGTGATTGGTAGGTCGTATTATGATATTTTCTTTTTTTATATTTTTAAGGATACTTAAGAAAAACAGTTCTCTTATATCAAGGAATTTAGATTCTCTGAATAGCTGATCGCTTGGATACGTACGTACCTTACGATATATTATTTTAATTATGTATTTCTGTACAACATTCAATTTTTCCAGATGTATATCATTCACTCCACCCTATCCCACTATTCCGTACTGTAATTGTGATTCGATCAAAGCGTAGTACAATATTCTTAAATGTTCAGCATCTAGAAAATCTCTGAGGTATTTGAATCTGTATAATAACCCCCTTAATTTTTTAACCCCGTTTTGTATTTGTAGGTCCCACCTTAAACGACAGTCTATTACAATTGACTTATCTCCCAGTATTTCATATCTTTCTCCTATTTTAAGTGGTCCTATATTCGGAAGTCCATTTGAATATGAAGAAAATGGTAAGTATTTTGTTTTAGTAAAATTCAGTGTGAGTTTATTTCCCATAAACCATTTTTCTATTTCAAGAAAATCTTCTTCCACAAGAATCTTCAATTCTCGCCAGGTATCTGCTTTATAGAGAATGGCAGTATCATCTGCAAAACTCAAAATATTACCCCGGGTTTTTATTCCGAGTAACCCGTTTATATGAATTGTAAACAGTAAGGGACCCAACACCGTTCCCTGTGGAACTCCATAGGAAACTGTTTTATAGGTACTAATCACACCATCAATTATTACCCTCTGTTTTCTATATGATAAATAGCTTTTCACAATATTGTAAATATTTCCGTAGGTAAACATTTTTTGAGTAGTTTTTCATGACAGACCGTGTCGAAGGCTTTTGATAAATCAACGAAGATACATAACGTAGATTTTTTTTATCTAAGGCATCATATATATATATATATATATATATATATATATATATATATGACGTTAAAGCGAATATTGCACCTTCCGTTGATCGCCCTGTTCTGAACCCATATTGATTAACTGAGATAACTTTATATTTGTCTAGGAAACTCAAAATTCTTTTTTAATATATTTTCCAGAATTTTTGCTATATTTGATATGAGAGAAAGCGGTCTATAATTTACCATTTCTCTTCTGTCACCACTTTTGTAGAGTGGTGTTATAAGTCCAGATTTCAATATTTTTGGGAAACATCCTGCATGCATACACCGATTTATTAGATAAGTTAGCGGAGTTTTTATTTCATTCACTATCTCTTCTAGTGTTTCAGAGCGTATACCATCATCGCCTGGTGATTTTTTAGGTTTCAATTGGTTTATAATTTCTGTCACTTCATTCTCATCTGTTGGATATACATACATGGTGCTTTCAATTGTTGTTTCCCTGTTTACATAATCTGGAGGATCGGTAATCTTCATTGCGTAGTTTTCACCCAGTTTGCTATGGTATTCATTGAATGCCTCACAAATTTCAAGTTTGTTATAGATAACTACGTCTTCATTCCGTTTAATTTCATTTATTATTGTTTTATTTTCAGTTCTTCCCCAAATTTCATTTACTGTCTTCCAGAGGCCTTTTGTACTATTCTTGTTTTCTTCAATCAATTTATTAGCATATTTTTTCTTGGCATTAATTATGGATTTATTCAAATTGTTCTTCAGTTGCCTGTATTCTTCACGTAGTTCTATTTTTTCAGGTTGTGTTTGTACTTTTTTATATAGATCATTTTTTCTATTAACACTTTCTATTATTTCAGGTGTGATCCATTTGGTCCTAGCGCGATTTTTATTTTTAATTTTCACTGTAACAGTACTATTTTCAATGCTCAGTTTTATTTTTCCAACAAAGTCTCTGGCTAATTTTTCGGTATCATCTTGGTTATAAATATCATGCCATAGTTCTTCTCGCAATTCTCTCCTGAGCTTATTATAATTTATAAATTTTTTGTATTTATTTTCAGGTTTAATATATGTTTGTTGGTTTTCCGATTGGAATGTTACGGCAATAGGAAAATGACCTGTTATACAACTCTGTATAATAAAGGATTTGAAATTGAGTTGGTGTTTACATTTTATAAAGAAATGGTCTATACAAGATGTGCGGCCCATGTGCATTCATTAGATTCTTGTACTCTTCTGCATAATCGTATTCTGACAATGTATCAATATTTATATCACCAGTAATTATCTGAATATCATTGTTTCCTATTTCCTCTAGATACGTTTCCAACCCGATATTAAATTGGATAGGAGATCTATAGAGAGCTGTGATTGATATGTTATAATTCCGATCTTCAATGATTATCTGTAAAGCTTTTATTACTGAAATATCTTTTATACTATATGAAAAATCAAGTGTTTCCCTAATAAACACTATAACTCCATCGTTTTTATTTAATTTCCCCTCATTATATAATGTTTGGTAACCTTTCATACGAATAACTTCAAGATCATTCACTATGTATGTTTCCGTCAAAATGATAACATCAAGTTTTTCGGGAATTTCACTTAATAATACAAACAATTGATCAATATTTTTCATGATACAGCGAATATTCATGTGGAGGATTTTCATATGATTTCCAAGATATTCACTGAATTCACTAATGTTACTAACATGTTTCGTATCTATCAGGTCGTTTCTATATTCCCTGATGTACGGATCCATCATAAAAAAAAGTATTCCGATTAGTGTAAGAAACAGTGATTAAAATGGGCGTGATATATTTCCGTGAAATCACCACAAACAATCTCAAAATACAGTAAAATAAAGGTAGAGAATATAACAAAAATGAAAGGAAAAATAAATTACGGGCGATCTGAGGTAGGGAAGGGGGAAGGGGCGAGTTTTTAAGGGTAAAAAACGGTTAATCTCGATTTCCGGTAAAACTGAAAGTCCTATGAAAAAAAATTAGATGGCAAAGTTGTAGGTAATAAAAAGATCTACAACTTTTGTGAAAACACTTTTTTCACATAACCTCAAAATTTATGTGAAAAATTCGAATAACCGAGTTTTTGGTTTTTTATTTTTATCTTTTGCAAAAAAAATTATTTTTCCACGAAATTTGGTGAAAACTCACTCACCTTTGTATGTCCCAAACATACAGTAATTTTTTTGGTTTGAAATATTCATTTTTTCATCTAATTTTGACTTAATATCGAAAAAGCACCCTCAGTTTGAATCGAAAATTCTCACGTCAAAATATCTGCTTTTTTAAAAGAGTTGGTGTGTTTTTTGTTCGTTGAAATCTCTACTTTCTGACAGTATAAAAAAATATACATTACTATAGTAAATGTTCTAAGAAAATGCAAATAATGAAAAAAACTCGAATCCTAAATTTTTTTTTGAATCATTATGTATAATTTTGAGCAATTTCTTAAAATTTACACTTTAATTACTCGAAAAACGTAAGATTTCTTGTTATATTGATGAACAAAAAATTATAAATCCATAAAACATCGAAATTGCAAAAAACATGCGAAAATAGTTGTTCTAAATATTAATAATAGGATTTAGAAAGGTTTCATCTAAAAAATGTGACTGCTGCAATTTTTTTCAATAATAAAGTTGATTTATTAAATTCTCATTACATTTATGTTATAGAAAATCTCATAATAGACAAATATACATGCAAATCGTACTATTGAATTTAAATACTTTTTACTGATGACGTTATTTATTATAATATTTTCAAATACAATAATCTTCTTATTTATAAATACCTTATAATACCTTATCTTGCATTCTAATTACTCCTCCATTAGTTTTTGTCTCTTTGATGACATTTCTTCATCGTTAGATTGGGTGGGAGACTGGCCAATATAAAAGAAGATTTAATTCTTGCCAATTGAAATTTTTGAAATATTAATTGGTTCAGTGTTATATCATTTTTACATTTATAAATAGATTTGATTAATTGTAATCCATTTTTTATATCTTCTTTGTTTGCATCTTTTTTATAAAAAATATTGTCCAAATTTGACATATTTTTATCGGCTAATAAAGAGTTGACGATACTTTTCTTAATAATGTCAGTATCAGCATCTACTTCTGCTTGATTACAGGAAAATCCTTGTGACTGTAATCTTTTTGATAACGTTTTTATTATTTTGTCCTTGTTTTTCTCGTTAGATAAAAATTTTTCTTGCAAAAGTGGTATTTTTGTATGGTTTTGATAATCGATCTCCGCAATATTGTTTGAGGTTTTTCTACGACTACGTTCTCCTCTTTTAGTTGAATTAGCTGCTGGTACTGTTGTCACAGTAACTAATTTTTTAATTTTTCAATTTCGGGGTACCCATCAAAACGATATAGCTACTTTATGCGTAATGCTTTTCTACATAGCGCAAATATTTTCTCAAAATATTGTAGATGTCTTCCCTAGATAACGGGGCGTTCGTAAAATTTACGATGGTCAATATTTGTCGTGATATTTCGTTTGTTTCCGGATACCGCAATGGGGCGAGACTATCAGTACCTTCCTATTTAGTTGGCAGCTAGACTTCAGTGTGTGAAACATCGCATTATTGTCAATTGAATCGCAGATGTTTGCCCTCAATTTTACGATAGTCCTGTATTTACGATGGTTAATTTTCGCGCGAGTTTTTTTTGGCCTCATATTGTGAACAGCAGTTTTGCTAACATTCAGGAGACATGTAAGTTATTATTTATCATTTTTTACTGATGGCATTCTGAGGATATGTCGTTTCAACAGAATGGCTTCAAAACCGCCATTATCTTAGGCAGCATTAGAAAGAGAAATGCGAAAAATTATGGAGGGAGAAGACAATTATACAGATATCCATTTGAGGATAGTGGAAGTGACTGGGAAGAAGATACTCTTGAAATAGAATCCATAGAAGAATCAGATTATTCAACTGATGAATCGTCTCTCGATGAGAATTTGCCTATGAATGAACAAGAAATTACTACTTCGGCAAACAATATGGACGACGTCGGTCATGAAAACGCCGATGATCATGTTCATCAGCCACAACTCGAAACATCTAAAAAAATATCAATTTCTGGTTTAAACCAACGCTGTACGTTTGATAGAAAAGAATGATCACAAATGGGCATTCGACCAATTGTGCTCCAACATGAGCTGCAGCAGAAAACTAGAAGATGGCTCCTGTGTGTGCTATATGGTATGATATATATGTCCTGCATCAACTCATTTGTGATTTATTCGACTAATACTTTGAAAAATAGAGATAAACCCCTTCCACGACACCAGTACATTATAGATTTGAGTCGTCGCCTCGCTGAGCCATGGAGGAGGAGAAGATTATGGAGGCGGAATACCCGCCAAGATATTGCTCTAATTTTAGGTATTCAAAATGATGTAAGAAATGCAATCCCTCAGAAAAAGAAGCGAAAAACGTGTTTCTACTGCCCCAGTAAAAAAAAACGGATAACAACAACTTATTATGGACAATGTGGACCTCCGATCTACGGGGAGTTCTTTTAATTTTTTGCATTTTCTGAGAACATTTACCATAGTAATGTATATTTTTTTATACCATCAGAAAGTAGAGATTTCAACTAACAAAAAACACATCAACTTTTTTAAAAAAGCAGATATTTTAACGTGAGAATTTTCGATCGAAAATTAGGGTGCTTTTTCGATATTAAGTCAAAATAAGGTGAAAAAATAAATATTTTAAATCCAAAAAATTACTGTATATTTGGGACATACAAAGGTAAGTTTTCACCAAATTTCGTGATAAAATAATTTTTCTCACATAAATTTTGAGTTTATGTGAAAAAGTGTCGATACAAAAGCTGTAGATCTTTTTATTCCCTACAACTTTCCCATTCAACTTTTTTTTCATAGGACTTGCAGTTTTACCGGAAATCGAGATTAACCGTTTTTACCCTTAAAAACTCACCCCCTCGCCCTTCCCGACCTCAGATCGCCCGTAATTTATTTTTCCTTTCATTTTTGTTATATTCTCTACCACTGTACATGAACAAGAATAGTAGGTTCACTCGACGTCGGTACTTTCATGTATCGCTGCCAAAGACTTGCCGAAAAACGATCGTAAAAGCACACGTGTCTCGTATATACAGGGGTCGCGCGAATTAATACCGTCATAACTTGTTGATTTATAAATTGAGTGTTTGGTACGGGGGCTGATAAAAATGTACGTTGTTAGAAAACTATTTCAAAAAACGATAGGTATTGTTTTGCCATGCAGGGTACGTTCTAGTATTTAATTGGGAATATAAAATAACTCATAAGAAATAAACTAGAATCATTGATTAAAATAGCTTTTACTACATTATATAAATAAAATAATTCGTCAAAAACAAAACAAATCCACATGTATACCTTCGAATTTAAAAATAAAAAGCAAGAACAACTATATATTTAAAATGGTTAAAAATTATACCAGATTCTATAAGATACTTTAGAATTCGTTGTGCATTTATAGACAATGCTGAATAATTGCATTTAGTAAAGAATCTAATTCTAAAGCAACTTACAAATTTCGTAATTTTGTATTAGGATTATAAGATTTTTTAAGTTTTATTTCACGATTTGCCAATTTAATTGTGTAATATAAACGTACTCTTGTATAAAGAGATAGGAAATAACTTGATCACTGATCACTGAAAAGACAGTCCACCCGGTATACTATCAACTCCGCTAGTACCTTCAACTACAAAAGACACACGGTATCTGTCTATCGCTCGATTCGGAGCTTCAGGATACCGAAAAAGAGTAGCATCGGAGACCGAGTGAGAGAGGTATCACGCTGGGAGGAGCTTAGAGTGAACCTACTATTCTTGTTTATGTACGGTGTCTCTACCTTTTCCAATGGGTATCATCTCACTATAATTTTTTTTTCATTTTTTACCATTTTAAAAATTATCGACCCTGGTCTAAAAACAACTCAATGAATTGTATAAATAATTCAAAGTTCACACAGCTGTCTGATCCTCATTACAGACAAAATTTGAAAAAAGCTGTTACTGAAATTTTGACAAGACATTTGTGAAATATATAAATGTAAAAGTTGAAATATTACATATCTTATATTGATGATCAATTACGATTTTATGTAAAACAGTTTTGTACTGCTTAGTTGTTACTTTAAAACTTGTGATAAAAATTTTATGGTGTAATTTTTTTCTAACTCATTTTCACAGAGAGATAGGTGTGATTTGTAAGAAGGTTTATTGTCAAATTTGTTGTCACTTTATGTTTATCTGTAAATGTAAAAAAAATGGTAAGATCTGAGACGTTTCTAATAAAATGTAGATAATTGAGAATAAAGGAACCACAATAGACAAACATGGAATTATTAAGGGAACAGAGAATATATCTGGACCTGAGTCTTAAAAAGGCCAATCTCCATTTTCAGTGATCTGAAATATTAATTAAAAGCAAGATGACTATAATTTTAAGTGTGTGAATAATTATTTTCAAGTAATAAAAATCTATAAAACACTTCAAAATAATGTATATTTTTTAAAAATTATGTTACTGATGAAAAAAAAAGATATTTTATGATTTAGATGGAGATTGGCCCTTTTACTAATTATTGTTATGGGAAATAGTACCCACTTTCTTTAGCTTTTTTATGAAGTGGGGTAAAAGAATAACTAAAAGAAGCACAAAATTGTCTCTATTTAATAGGTAAACTTAAATTTATTTGAACCAAATATAAAATTTAGTTGAAAAAATGAACGAAACTTAATTTTATATTATTATAAACCTATATTAATACAAAAAAATCAAGGAACATTTCAGACACTTTAACAATTAACAAAACTTTAAATTTCATCTTCTGGAGTAGTGAAAACTTCTGGAATCATAGTAGACGAATGTTGAAGGTTTAGAAAAAATGACTTGTAATCACTGACATAAGGCAAAAGTTCTAGTTAATTATTATATTTTAAATCAGCTATCGGTAATGATTGATCGTGCAGAGATTTTAATTCAAAATCACTGTGGTTTTGTCGAGTTCTTAGCGATCCTCTTCTTAAATCAACTTTTTGAAATTCCCCATCGCTAATGTCTGTTTTATAAGAAAACTGAAATTCTTGGTCTTTCTGAAATTTGATCCACTTAATTTTAAGCCATGGGATTGGGTTTCCTTTATCATCTTTTTTTCTATGGACTAGCGAAGATTTAAGGAAAGTCCCATAATTTATGAACTCATTCTCTCTCTCAATCACGCTAATAGGCTTTTTTTCTGTACATAGATGTTTTAATAAAATTAACCCAATCATGTGGTACTTCTATATCCATTGTTGTCTTTTTCTTGGCTCGTTCAATAGCGGCATGAATAGTATCAGCCTCCATGTGAGTGTGGCCAGGTTCCATAAACTTATGATTTATATCAGCGATTGTACTGGTTGGTGGAAGCTCCTTTAAAATGTAACAAAACATTATGACCATATAAATATTTCTAATTTGGCCTGAACAACAATCGCTGTAAAAATTCAAAGTTTTAATTTTCTTTGAATCCAAGGACAATATAAATTTTTTTATACAGGAAGCGATTTCTTGTCCGCCACGACCCCCTATCGTTTCGTTCCACAAAATGCTGGTTGCCTCATAGCCATCTGTATCTGTTTTGTATGTTGTTAGATTATAGGTCCATAGCTATCTTTTGTAAAAGGATACGCCGTTTCTTGGATATGGCGTTGAGAGACACTTTTCCAAATCGAAAGAGATTGTTACAAAACTAGGATCTACTTTGCTTTTCTGTTTGTCCTCAGCCTTACATTTGTATGCTTTTTCAGCCAAATCTAAGTGTTCTTTTTGTTTTAATTGTATTCTCTCCTTTTCTTTCTGTTGTTCCTCTGTTGAATTAGCACAACTGTCAATTGATTTAATTGTCAGATTATATTGGTCACATTTTACACAGGTGTCATTGGCCGGGTGGTGAAAGGATAAATTAAATTCTTCGTTGAATATTTTTCGATATTGAAATTCCTTCACTTTATCCAAATTAGTAGTTTCGCAATATAAGCAATAGAGTCTATACATTTGCGAAATCGACATGTCAGGACTTAAATATTTTTTCGACGCTTTTTCGCGGGAATAATGACTAGTATAGCAGGGAAAGCTCTTGATATGTTGACGAACATTATCCTTAATCAATTCACTTATTTTTTCTTTTTTTTTCACAAATAACTCTAATCTTTTTTACCGAAATGTCGAAGGTTTTTAAGTACATTTTTTGGCATACCTGTATTCTGCTTCCTTCTATGTTTTTCAAATAATATTTTTTAGAAAACTGTCGCCTGCTAAGGAGCTTTCCTTCTGGTAACCTTTCTCGCTCTTTCAAGGCTTCCTCAATAGTTTTCGATAAAAATTGATCCTGGGTGCATAAAATGAAGTAAAAAGACGACTTCTCTGTTCCTAGTTAATAAAATTCTGGCATTTTCTCTTACAGTTACAATGAGGTTGCAATATCTTATCTCTTCTATAATAACCTTTTGCTGTCTTGTACTGTTTTCCCCTAGCTTTATTTTCTGTGCGTTCAACTTGCTTCCATGTATTCTCTTTTCTGACGCGTTTCCTAGATTTCGTTTTCTCTGGCAAAACATTTCCTTCATCATTAATTTCTTCGCTTTCACTGTTGCTTTCTTTTGGCACATAGTCAATGTCATTATCGTCTAAAAATTCCACGTCGTCACTGACCTCTTCTTCAGCATTCTAAAAAATTATTTATTAAACTTTTCTTGTCGAATAAAATATCTTACTGCTAACCTGTGTAACCGGAACCTCTACATTAACATTATCATCAATACGAGGTATTTCTTCGACTATTACAGAAGTCGAAGCAGACTGAGAATCCAAAATAAGTACAAGATAATGCAATATTCATAATACTAAGTAATACTAAAATATTATAGCTACTACTTTTCTTCATTATTACAACTTACCTTGAGTTTTCTTCTCAGCACAATTGAGTGAAGATAGAAGTCTTTTGATTCTTTCAGAATACATTTTAATAAAATGTCAAAAACGGCACCGAACGTCATGTGTTACACACATTTTTAGGTTAAGTTTAATCAAGGGGCCAATCTCCATTCATTATTTTGTTGCGGTTGTTGCTGAAGAAGAACCCAACATGCAAAAAATATTTAGTCGCAAAGCGCAAAGTGCCTTTCTTTGATAGCGGCATTTCTCCAAAATATTGTTTTCTTATTATTACAACAATACCAAAATAGTGCGTTGAGCGTTCGGGCGAATCGAGCGGCGTAAAAAAGATAATAAATAGGTAATAATAAAGAATAAGGGGCTTGCCGCAAAAACGACAGAATATATTAATAGATTACTTGAATAAAGGGGTCGCGGCTTGCGGTTTTTCTTTTGGCTTTTGACTCTTATACTCTTTACCGACTTTGAGAATGTGGGATTTTTTTATTTTTCTAATGCCTTGTTTTCGTGTTGATCTAAAGGTGGGTACAGACATAGAACAAAACTTCGCATCGTAACTCCGTCGCGCAACAATTGTTTGTTACGGCGTGTCAACAAATATAGCGTATCAATACATCGTCGCGTATGTTATAAACGGGACATTTTGCCGTTCCGTCTTCACTAAAACAGAACAATTAAATTAGTCTTTTTCTTGTGTGCAATGGAGGTTGTTGCCGCAGCTTATATATACATGATTTACTTAGTTAAAGAAAATAAAAAAAAGACGCGCAGAAAGACGCTGGTGGCAGACCCGGTTGTATACTAATAGAAGTGTGTACAGCGGAAATCATTTACTGTTGGATTTAAAATTTCAGGCAACTAGTGATACAAAAATTTTACTAGAATGTCTCCAACAAACTTCGATTACTTGATTAATTTAATTGGACCCAAAATAGCACGAAAAGATACTAGATGGAGAACGGCAATTTCTGTTCAAGAATGGTTGGCAGTAACAATTCGGTTTCTGGCGACTGGTGACTCTTTCACCAGTCTACAACACCTTTTTAAAATTTCTAAACAATCGATAAGTGCTATAGTTCCTGAAGTGTGCGAAGCCATTATAGAAGGATTAAAAGAAAATATACAGGTAAGGAACTGTTTTATTAAAGAAGTATAATAAACACACATTAAACAAAACAAATGTTCATCTTAAATTCTCTAATTCAATATCGGGTATATCCAATAGTTGGCGTGGTAAAGAATTGACTGAAGTACTGTGACTTGAACGGTCCGAAATACTAGAATTAGCATAATTATATGATGGAGATGGTAACTGTGAATGCTGTTGAGTAAAACTGGAAGCTTGGCTATCCTGATACTGTTCAAATTGAGAATGTTGTGGCACAGAATTTGCAAAGAATGACTGAAGAGTATGAGTACGGTATGATTGCGAATGATAAAAATTGGTTGAACTTTGTTCGAGATGGGTCTTGTCTACTTTAAACAAAATCAACATAATATCTTGTTGTACAGTACTTTGTAATTCAAGAGAATATTTGGCCATTTTTTTAGCCAAAAGATTTCCAAATATTTGACATTCGTTTTGCGCCTGTGGGTTTCTAGCGTTTGCTGATGCTTCTGATAGTATTTTAAAAGCTTTATCTAATTTCCCAGAATCTTCATTCCTCTTTTGGCGTTTCCTACTAGGTTTCGCTTCATCGCTTTTATTTTCGGTACTAGGTGTTGCTTTTCTTTTCGGTACATTTTCTATACTTTCCCGATTCTCTTGTACAGCAGAATTTTTATCGTTATCTGCTAATGTTCCTTCATCGCCCGATATTTCCTTTTCATCATTATCTTCTTCTTCGTGTATAATCTAAAATTAAAAATAATTTAAAATGAGTATTTAATAAACAAACTTATTTAGAAAATAAAAATATGTCCTATTTTTGGCGCACTGTATAATTTGGTTTAACGAAATTTGTTTTAATTTTTACAGATACCTTCAACACCAGAAAGATGGTTAGAAGTGGCAAAACAGTTTGAGGACACCTGGAACTTTCCACATTGTCTGGGTGCTTTAGATGGGAAGCATGTTGTTCTACAAGCTCCAATTAACACCGGAAGCGAGTTCTTTAATTACAAATAAACATTTAGTGTAGTTCTTTTTGCCCTAGTGGATGCTAATTATAACTTTTTGTATGTTGATGCTGGATGCCAAGGAAGAAGTTCAGATGTTGGTATCTTTAAAAACTGCTCGCTTTACAAAAAATTAGAGAGAAATGACCTAAATTTACCTGAAACAGAAGCTTTACATGGCAGGCAACAGAAAATTCCCTATTTTTTTATTGGAGACGAGGCATTTGCCTTAACTGATTCGTTAATAAAACCGTTTTCGGGAATACATCCTAAAGGATCATTGCAAAGAGTGTTTAACTACAGATTATCTCGCGCACGAAGAACTGTAGAAAATGTATTTGGCATCGCCTCAGCCGTTTTTAGAGTACTTCGGAAACCGATATTACTTGAACCCAGAAAAGCTGAATTAGTGATAATGGCATTAGCTCATCTACATAATTTTTTAAGAGAAAGTTCCACATCTTGTGCTTTGTATACGCCACATGGAACCTTCGATACAGAAATTGATGGAAAGCTTGTAGAAGGAAATAATAAAACTATAACTAATGAACCAATGTCTTCTTTATTTCCGATTAGAAATATTCGAAAATGCAACACGAATTAGAGACGAATTGTCATCGTACTTTCAAAACGAAAATCGACTTTTGTGGCAAGATAATTATACGTAATTCGTTTTATACTTACGGTGCTTTGTGTTTTCCGAACCTTGTTTTTGTCCCAAAGGAACAGCAAACTTTTAAAGGCAAACCAACTACTTTCATAGATATCTGAAAGCCCTGTAATAAATAAAAATAAAATTTGTAATTGAAAAGTAAATAAACAAAATAGAAAAGAAATTAATTTTCAATTATTCAAACTTACCTTTACCCGTACCGTGGGGCTCTTTTTAATTTTTGCTTTCTGTCCTGACAGAAGAACATTAATTTTTTTTTGCATTCATCTACTGTTGTCCGAAACTCTACAGCAAGTTCTTTCCAAATATCATGCTACTTTATTTTATTATATTCTATTATAGTATTTTGCATCCCACAAAATGTCTTTATTGCGATAACTATTTATGAAATCCAGGGTAGATTCTTCTGTCCACTCTATGTTTTCAACTGAATAAACAAAACGAAAAATAAATCGCAACTGTGTACCGCAGGCCTGTCCAGACATGCTAACAAGTGGTGCAACATCAGTGCGTATCATTTCTTTGATGCGGCGTCAAAAAACCGACAACCGATGGAACGCCGAGATGTTACTATGTTCTGGTGTTACGGTGTTACGCAGTGCCGTCCACACTTGTTACGCGACGGCGTTACGATACGAAGTTTTGTTATATGTCTGTACGCACCTTTAAGTTTGCGTTTGCGTAGCCTTTTTATAACTTTTTTAATTTAAGTTAATTAGCTGAAAACCAAAGAGCAAAGAGTAAAGATTGCGATATTACGAATTAGGGAACGAGATCAGTGTCTATTTAATTTATTTTTATTTAGTGATTGTGAACGGACTGAACGGTAGGTTTTAATTATTTTATATTAGTTCAATTCTTATGCATTTTTTAATGAAGAAAATAATGTTTTAACTTTTTGGCAAAATCATAGTTTAATTATTTAGATGTCTGATGGTCGAAAGAGACTTTCTGGTTCACAATACCGAAAAAGAAAGTTAAAAAAGGGGAAGACAAAAGACGATTAGCTGGATCATTAAAAAAGTTTTTTGTGTCCACGAGCAATAAAGACCACAACCTTCATGTAGCCAAGACCCACATGTTCAATATTTTGAGTCGAACGAGGACAAAGAAGAACGACTGGAAAAATTGCAAGATAATAAATCGTACACCGAAGCGCCCGATGTAGGGGAAAAGGACACGCTGGATCAGGCTACAACGAACACGCCAACGCCAGCAAATACACAAACTGAAGTTAGTGATGATATTCTTAAAGTAAATAGGAATTATTAAATGATCCAGCCTGTTGACCGCAGGTATTAACAGATAATATTAGAATATCGATTTTAGATTTAGGACCAGTACAACTAAAAAATATTGTATATCCAGTAAATGATTCAAATAGATCTTTTAGCGCCACCGATTTCTAAAAAAAAATTAACTAATAATGAGAAAGTTCCTAGAACCTGGCTTGTTTATTCAAAATCCAGAAATTCAGTATACTGTTTTTGTTGTAAATTATTTAAAGTACCTGTTAATAATTTTAACGATGATAATGGCTACAGTGAATTTAGAAAGGCATGAAACAAGTAAGGGGCATTTTGATAGTGTTAGGAAAATGGGTTGATTTCAAGAAATCAATCGATTCTTTCAATCAAAATTTAATTCAAATGAAAAATAAAAGATGGACTTGGATTTTAGAAAGAATTATATCTGTCATACAGTTTTTAGCAGGACAAAATTTAGCTTTTAGGGGCAACACTCAAACACTTTTCGAAAAAGGTAACGGCAATTTTTTGAAACTTATTAAGAAAATTGCAAAATTTGATAACGTAATGGCCGAGCATATTGATAAGGTTAAAAAGGATAGCAAAAAAATGCTACACTACTTGGGCGATAAAATACAAAATAAATTGATTTCCCTAATAGGAGAAAGAGTAAAGAGAACTATTATTGAAACTTTAAAATGTTGCAAATATTTTTTGTTTATTCTTGATTGTACACCTGACATTAGCCACCAAGAACAGATAACGATTATTGTTAGAACAATGAAAAACTCAAAGTCAAAATGTCACAAATTTATTTTATTATACTGAAGTGCTGAGCTACTAGTTTCGGCCCTCAATGGCCTTCTTCAGGCTGCAAAGAATGTTTGGGTAAGGAAGAAAACAATAAATTATCTGTATATCTTACCTAAATGATGATAATTATTAGTGGGGCAACAAACGTCCACACATAGCGCCGACGAAGGGAAGGATGTAATTTAGGTTACTGGAAAGCCCAACAACTATAAACGCATGTTACCACCGAAATAAAAGCTAACGATACAAATTATGGTAAAAGTTAGCGTAAACATAATTTACTCTGTGAAAAAGAAGAAGAATAGTCAATAAGCTAAAAGTAGTACTCTAGTCAAAAGATAAAAAAGAAGATTATGACAGTAGTATTTAACTCAAAAAGAGTGAATCAAATTGTAGGTAAACAATTGTAAATAAAGATATTTCTATAGTGATTTACATATAGTTGGTAAAATATTATAAACAGCGATTTTTTTTTACAATAACAACACTTGACAATATTAGAACTACCAAGGGCAAAGGAATACACAAAACAATCAAAATGGGAGATTGAGGAAGATGTATGGATCTTTTAGTCTTAGTTGCTCATTAAGACAAGCAGCGTTGTTATCAGAACTAATCCGGTTAATCTCGAAAATCTCGAGTAAATTCATCCTAGGACCCTTAAAGCACCTATGTAATCTACACGCATCTGATAAAGAAAAATTGTGGTTTTCAGATATAATATGATTTGCAAAAGCAGATGGTGAAGCAGGTGGGTCAGTATTTTGAAATATTTTAACAAAACTAAGATGTTCTTTAATTCTAGTGTCTAACAAACGACCAGACTGACCGATATAGACAGCATTACAATCCTGATAGCTCAATTTATATATACCAGAATGTAATGTAATGTCGGAACAGAATCTTTGGTGTTAATCAAAAAAGATCTTAGATTGTTATCAGTCTTAAAGCCAAATTTAATGTTATACCTCTTGAAAATTTAATAACAAATTTTACCAACAGACTACAGGCTTGGCTATGAGTTCTAATTTGAGCCCTTTACTTGCTGAAATTTTCATGAATAATTTGGAAAAAAACTTATGTTAATGATCCCTTTTTTAAGAAGTATATAGTCTTTTACTATCGCTATGTCGATGATTTTATAGTTCTTTTTACCAGTACCCAACAAGGATTTTATCAACACCCTTCATCCTAGAATTAAATTTACGATGGAGTTTGAGTTTGAGAATAGTATTCCCTTCTTGGACCTGTTGATCACTAGGGATGTTAGTTCTGGAAGGTTGGATTTTCAGATTTATCGTAAACCTACCACAACGGACACAGTTATTAATTTTCACTCTAGCCACCCCCAGTCACATAAAATTGCATCCTTCAATAGTTTCTTGCATAGGGCTTTTTCATTTCCTTTGTCACAGGAAGCCTTCAATATGGAAATCAATATTATTAAACAAATTGCAAATAATAATAACTTTCCACTCTATTCAACAAAATATACATTAGACATTTTAATAAATTTAAACTAACTTTTCCCACTATTACATTACACGATAACACTTCAAATAACGATATAACGTTGTATCTAAGTATATTGGCTCTTTTTACATTTCCTTGGCCCTGTATCTTATAAGTTTGGTAACATTTTCAAGAGGTATAACATTAAATTTGGCTTTAAGACTGATAACAATCTAAGATCTTTTTTGGTTAACACCAAAGATTCTGTTCCGACGTTACATTCTCCTGGTATATATAAATTGAGCTGTCAGGATTGTAATGCTGTCTATATCGGTCAGTCTGGTCGTTTGTTAGACACTAGAATTAAAGAACATCTTAGTTTTGTTAAAAGATTTCAAAATACTGACCCACCTGCTTCACCATCTGCTTTTGCAAATCATATTATATCTGAAAACCACAATTTTTCTTTATCAGATGCGTGTAGATTAGATAGGTGCTTTAAGGGCCCTAGGATAAATTTACTCGAGATTTTCGAGATTAACCGGATTAGTTCTGATAACAACGCTGCTTGTCTTAATGAGCGACTAAGACCAAAAGATCCATACATCTTCCTCAATCTCTCATTTTGATTGTTTGGTGTATTCCTTTGCTTTTGGTAGTTCTAATATTGTCAAGTTTTGTTATTGTAAAAATCGCTGTGAATAATATTTTACCAACTATATGTAAGTTACTATAGAGATATCTTTATTTACAATTGTTTACAATTTGATTCACTCTCTTTAAGTTAAATACTACTGTCATAATCTTCTTTTTTATCTTTTGAGTAGAGTACTACTTTTAGCTTATTGACTATTCTTTTTCACAAAGTAAATTATGTTTACGCTAACTTTTACCATAATTTGTATCGTTAGCTTTTATTTCGGGGGTAACATGCGTTTATAGTTGTTGCGCTTTCCAGTAACCTAAATTATATCCTTCCCTTCATCGGCGCTATGTGTGGACGTTTGTTGTCCCACTAATAATTATCATCATTTAGGTAAGATATACAGATAATTTATTGTTTTCTTCCTTACCCAAACATTCTTTGTAGCCTGAAGAAGGCCATTGAGGGCCGAAACTAGTAGCTCAGCACTTCAGTATAATAAAATAAATTTGTGACATTTTGATTTCGAGTTTTTCATTGTTGTAATACTAGTCACATTTGAGGTATGGATGATATATTACTTTTTTGATTATTGTTAGATTCATTTTCATTAATGACAATTCAAAAAGTATAGAAATTCGAGAACTTTTTTTAGGATTTTGCCCAGTTACAAATAGTACTGGCCAGGGATTAACTAATTTTTTATTGAATTATTTAAAAGAAATGAATATTGATATTGCTGATATGAGAGGTCAGGGTTATGATAACGGTGCCAATATGAAAGGCAAACACAATGGTCTACAAAAAAAAATTGCATATTAATCCAATAGCCTTTTCCGTACCTTGTGCGGCACATGTCCTTAATTTAGTCGTTAATGATGCGGAAAAAAGCTATCTTGAAGTAACAAATTTTTTTAACATTATTCAGGAACTATATGTCTTTTCTTCGGCCTCAACCTATCGATGGCATATTCTTATGTTAGAACTTCCTAAGCTAACAGTTAAGCCGCTATCTGATACTCGATGGGAGAGTCGAATTGATGCTATCAAAACCCTTAGATTTGAATTAGAAAAAGTGTATGATGCTTTGTTCACCCTCTACAGTGATGATTATAGAGGTAATGACATAAAAAATCTTGCAATGTCCCTAATTAATAAAATAAAATCTTTTAAATTTATATGTTTCTTAGTTGTCTGGTAGAATATTCTGGCAAAAATAAACGTAGTAAGTAAGATAATGCAAAAGTCTAGCGTTATTTTGCCAGAAGCTCTGCGAATGTTGAAAGAAATTGAAATATTTTAACCGAAATTAGATCTGAAAATGGTTTTAATAAGGCCAAAAAAATTGCCGAAGAAATAGACTCCCAGCTGTTCAGTTAGTTAGACCAAGAAAAAAAATATTTTTTTGAATATGAACATGAAGATGAACCCACTTAATCTCCAGAGCTAAATTTCAAAGTAAATTTTTATTTTTTTATTCTCGATATTGCAATTTCAAAATTAGATGAAAGATTTAAAGATTTCGAAAAACATAATGACTCTTTTGACTTTTTAAATAATTTAGGTGCAATAACTGAAAATGAAGTAATGGGATATTGTAAGAACTTCCAAATTAAATTAAGTGATTCAGGAACAGGAAAATCGATATAAGTGCAATTGATCTTTGCAACGACATTGATACACTGTCAATTCATATTATTGATAAAAATAATATGTCGGCCAAAGAAGTGTTAACATATTTCGTCATTAACGATTTAAAAGGAATATTCCCTAATTTATTTTTAACCATGCCGGTCACTGTGGCACATGGGGAGCGATAATTTTCGAAACTAAAACTTATTAAAACCTACTTAAATAGGAGCCAATCGAGGCTCACAAATTTAGAAGTAATTAGTACCGAGGAAGATATTTGTTCCAGTATAGATGTTACAGATTTAATTGATGAATTTGCTTTAAAGAAGGCCAAAAAAGTAGATCTTAACATTTTAACACATCTAGGAATATATTTTTGTTATTTTTTCGTTTTGTTTTGATTTTTTCTTTTCTTTTACTACCTTAAGAATGTAAATTTTATTTTCATTACGTTTTTATATATTTGTCAATAAATAATGTTGAAAAATGTGTTTTTATTAATTTTTTCAACCTAAAATGTAAACAGTAGGTGCGTCATACATACACCTCAAAATCGGCATTGAATTATCTAATTACTCCTATTTCCAATAAGATCTAGACACATTTGCAAGATATAGACGATTTTCATTAATGATTATTTTCCCGGCGTAGGTAGCTACTTTTCTATCCGACTAGAGTAGAAATTTACCTCATATCTCGCCTCACCAATCAAATTTCGACTATAGTCTATATAGAAAGGACAAGGAGTAATAAATCATTCATTTAAGTAGATTTCATAGACGTACCAAAATATATTTTAAGAGGGTATACCGTAAGGTACATTTTGTATTGAACGAATGAGTTGCAGCTATGCTAAAGAATATACGATTCAGGTCAGAGGTAACGGGATGTACTAATTTTAATAAAAAAAAGTGATAGAGGTAGAGGTCATTCGGAAGCAAAAAATGTACTTCATTATAAAAAAATTCTACAACTTCCTCAGGACTAAGATACATAATACCGAAATGTACTTTTAAGTATTCGCCAGTTACAGAACCTTTCTGTCTGTACTCTTGTACCAAATGAAACTCCTAAATCTTACGAAACCAAGCTTGACAGAGATTAAATTTACAACCAAAAAGAATTTGATCTCTGCCAAAACATTCATATATAGCGTTATGAATGCTTAGTTCAAAATCTACTACGACTTCTTTAGGTTGAAAATTTAAGCCTACTTCTCAACATTTTTGTCTTAAAATTAAAAACAAATTTGAATATGTTTGACTTGATTTGTCCGGCAGCAAACAAAAAACAAGAGGTACGTAATAGCCGTTTTTAAAACCATGAATGGTAAACATTTGGTAAAAAAAAGTTTAACAGTATTTAAAAGTCCCATCCATCAAAATACAATCCGAATTACATAAAAAATTAAGGTTGGAAAAACAGGAGAACACAATAATTTTAAATACCTGGTCTGCTGTTAATAGAAATTCCTCTTCTCGGTTCGTTCGTAATTGTAATTCACGAACACTATTAAATACTTCTTCCTGATTTTTAGGCAATAGTGTAAGTGCATCAACATCCTTCCCCTAATCCCCTAAATATCGATCAAAACAATCAAGATTTCTTCAAAATATTTAATTCAAGAAATCTTTGAAACCTTTCAGAAATATACATAATTCTATGGGCCTCCGATTTTATCTATTATAAACCCTAATGACTCTAATAGGATTAAACTAAATGGTTGCGGCACAGTTCGAACATTTCAGTAATCCTCAAATTGATACAAGTCAGGTAAAATTTTATTTTGTGGCAGAGTTCGGATATGCCCGTTTATTCATAATATTTTTTATTTGTATTACTCCTATATGTAGTGTTTGGGGAATTTTTCTCAGAAATTTTAAATGGCAAGTGGCCTACTGTAATCGGCATAATACGATTACACCTATTTAGAGATTATTCGATTATTGAGAGGGATTTTCCAAACAATCCAGTTTTCTTAGAAACATTATCGGGAATATTATTTTAAAAGAAAGTAGGTACATTAAATCAGTACTTAGTATTAGTTCTTTGAGTAAAGTTGTATGGTTGTCATAATATTGTAAACAGTTGGAATATATTTAAAACATTTGTTGAATGTTAATTGTGCAAGTACCAAACAATGTCGATAAGCCAAGGACCATCTAAACGACCAAAAACAGGTCCATTATCTTTAAATGAAAAAAGTCTGATATTGAATTGTTATATATCATTGAAAAACAAGGATCCAAGTGCAAGTGTTGATGATATTGTGGAATTAACGGCTGCTATGTTGTGTGTTGCTAAATCAACAATTTATAGATTACTAAAAGAAAGCAAGAATGGAACTCTTCAACCCCCTAAAACTCCTTCAGGCCGAAAACCAATTGAGATCGATGAGTCATTAAAACAAAGACTAAGGCGTAAAGTCCATGGATTTTACTTACGAAAGGAAATTCCAACACTTGACAAAATTATGACATCAGTGCAAGAAGATACGGACTATCCAAAATTCTCCAGAATAACATTATACAAACTTTTCAAAGATGTGGGTTTCAGATATGTTGTGAAATTGTTTGAGAGTGCTGTAAGTCATGTGAGTAAGGAAAATTGGACAAACTGTATCGAGCATGTTATCAAAGTAGAGGCAAATATGTGGAAAATTGACAATATTTGTGATGATTTAATCGACCCTATTATTATTAATGTCAACAACGATTCTTCCTCTTCCGAGTCGGATATAGAATAAAATGTAAGTAATAAATGTATTCCAATAATTATTTCTTTTCATTTTTTATTATATTATAATTTAAAACGTATTTTTTTCCCAAAATACACACCACTGCATTGCGTTATTGCTTATCTGCTAATCCTTTAACAATGAATAAACCCTAAACTTTGCTACAACTGAAACAAATACGGGGTCGATCTACCTGGTTTTTAGATTTATGGAAGAAATGTAATTTGAAGTAAGAGATTTATCAAAAATTTCATGGTGCTCCCTGTCAAGGTTTTGCATACTTAATTAGGGTTTATTACTCCTCGTACTTTTTGTACATACTAGGTACGCTAATAAGTCGGCATATTTTGTTCTTGCACCGGGGCGGCGGATACCCTAGGCTCGGCTCTGATGAGAAGTTGTTCCATTGTGAGTACAAAAACCTCTTTGATTTGAAAATAAAATAAATACTTTTTTGTTTTAGAATTAAACTAACCTTATAATTTCAAACCTAACCTAACTTTACCTAAGAAACAAAATAACAAAAGGGATTTCGCTTCTTCCACAGCTAACCCGTGTCATATCACTGTCACTGATGTTCTACTACTGTCACCGTCACTCACACTTTGTCTTCCGTCGGGTACACTGTCTAGATGTTTTGCCATAGCTCCATGAATGGGACGGCTCCTTCCTCTCTTCAGTAGTCTAAACTTACAGAATTCTTTTTTGGAGGCGAATCAGAAAGTCTGCTAGTACTTGGAATAGTACCTGAATTCATTTTAATTTATTTATATTTTAATAAAACAATAATAAATCCACGAACGCAAGAAATAACATAATTGACACTGTTTGCAATTTACACAATTGTTCGATCATAATCAGAAGTACTGAGTGAACCAACTGTCTCATCTAACCAATGAGGAATCTATAGAATTGCCAACTTAAATTCAAATCAGTCCTCCTAGTGAAAAAATAGAGAATATAATAGAACTATTAGAAACATGCCCCTATACTAGACGAGGAGCCATCAATCATGAAAGATTTGGATTCAACAACGTTGTCATATCTCCCCACTCTAAATAAATAGTTTCTAAGGAAAACTTAATTGCGTTCATAACGATATGACACTTCATTAAAATTATTCAGTTTTTATTTTCGTACCAATAAAATAATACAAAAAATCGATATGTGTTTAGTAAGAGATGTAAAAGATTAGGTATGCAGATAGAGAATATTAATTAATACCAGCATTCCTGTAATAAATGCCTGCTAATGATAAATAAATTACTAGTAATTTTTAATGTTATCACTCCCAGTATCAAATGTCTTCGACAATTTTATTAATATAAACGTTGAAATTTACCAAGTCTGTCGAAGAAACTTCGAATCATTGACATTAATGAATATTCGATATTTTCTACAAGACAAATAAACGAAAGGATTTATACAGACTGTCCCCTTATACAGGAATTTTTAGATTCCTAATCTGTTCTATATAATTATAATTTATAATATTGATTGCGTTTTGTTTTATGTTTTATGTTTGATATTTGATGAACATAAAGTTTGTATGGCAAAGTAATACTCGAGGTACCTAACTATTTAGACCGCTACTGTTGATATGGAGCTGTCGTTGTTACTATTATCAGTCCCAACATGAATAACGACTAGTTCAATAACCGTATACACAAGAAAATGTAATTCCCACGTGCGGTTTTCCTCTTTTCAAACGTGATTTATAGCGTTCCTCCATGCTAACTTCATCTATTACAGTTCGTAGCAAACGCTTCACGTCTGCATTTTTAAATTTTACAATGTGGCCCGCCACGTAACTCTTAGTTTGTATAGTTGGCGCAAAACATATAGTGTAGCAATGTAATCGTATATCCCCTTCAAATTATGTTACAGAACTAGACTCTGGAAGGTATTAATATTTTGAATTGAATAGATGACCCACTAAACAAGAAACATAACAAGTCTTTTTTGTGATGTTCTTTTTAGAGACTTTTCGTGATGTTTATTTAAAACGTCAATAAGATATCTCCTAGATGTCTTAATTTTATTACCAACTCTATTAACATCCATGTCATATAAATAAAACATATTTTTGATGTAAGCAGTAATACTGGAATTCGCAGTTACATACACATACTATGAGCTTCTTTTAGTAACTCCCAATAGGAAACATTCATACGATGTTAATTTGTAAACTTCTCACTAATGTCACATACAGAACGTTACTGTAATATTACAAATTAACATGTTTCTAAGATGATCACATGTTGCAGTTACTTTTACATCTTTCGAAATAATTTTTAGTAACTTCCTTCGATTACGTCTGTACGATGTTAGTTCATAAAACTCTCAGTAATATCTCATATTAAACATTACAGTTACATGAAAAAAAGAAGAAAACAGAAGAGGAACTGACGAACGAAACAAACAGTAGTTATCTGTGGAAACAAATGACAAGCATGAAATGGCGGATGGTTTTCAGTTTTGTGTTATATTTTATTTGCAGGAAGCACATTATTTGCAAGAAGTACTTGAATAAAGTGTTCTTCGCTTTCGTTAGTTCCTACTTAGCTATAGTTTCTATACTTAGTTATAATTCTTGTTATTATGGACAAACAACAGTTGTTATCGGTAAGTAGCTATTCCAAAATCATAATTATTAAAACTTAATACTCATTCAAGATTTTAATCGGCTATTGTACATTGAAATTCCAGGTGGCGGAATTGTACACTAACATTATATAATAGAGTTTACAAAATAAGGGTTTTTTCAACAAACTATTTTAGTTAGTAAGTATATTTTAAAAACGATTCACAATATTTCAAATCCTAGATATGCATTTTACCCTACAAAAAACTTAATATTGCAATAGGGTAGATATTATTATTAATAATAAAACATGCTCTTATGTTGGCAGATATGTGAATCTAGAAGAAAATATTTTCAATGTTCAAGTTGTTTCAGAAGCTACTTATATAAATAAAATAAAAAGTTGGTAATTATGTAAAGAAAGGGGAGTAACTATTTCAGATGGTCTGATACAGACATTGTATCAAACAGTACAAAAATATTGAATCAAGTATCTCTAGTTCTAGTTTTTGTAGTAGTAGTCATAGCCATCAATATAGTTTTGCAGGTTTAGAAAATTTTAACATTAATACTAACCATTCTTGTGAACAATTAGAGACTGTTCAAGAGTTTAAAAACTTAAATTCATGTTAAAAATCTCATTTCCATTTGAAAATACACTGAATACGATAAATAAGCTGTAGCTGTCCCTTACAATGGTACCTATATTAATCTAGTTGAAGAATATGTAACTCATGACACTGAATGTTCCAGTCAACAAACAGAATTCAATTATTTATTAGTGTAGAAACACAGCTATTGGATACTCAATTGGATGCAATTAATTATAAACTCATTTAACTTGATAATGTGTTCATATCTCTTCTTCATAAGTAATTTTTTTTGTATACAGTGTATTAATAATGCTTAGTTTGCATTAAGTTACAATTCCACGATTCTAATATACAATATGTTCCAGGATGAGAATAATAAGATGAGAATAGTATATTATTTTATACAGAAAAGAAGTATGAATTTTCGTGGCACACCTGAATTTACCTGCCAAACGGCGTGAGGCATGTAATAGAAGGTAAATCATGAAAAGTCACTTCTCGAAATAAAATATGGTATTATTCCTTTGAAGAATCCCGCATGTATCTTATGGAAAATGAGTCCCAGTCAATTGGCTGAAAATCAAGTTTGATATAGTTTATGATGATCGATCAAAGGTCTCCATGGGCACAATTTGATCTAAAGTAATTGTTTTATTAGCTGCTGTTCAGAACAGCTTTAAATGTTTCACAGATAAGAATTGTGAAGTGTACGTTATGGTTATGGAATGATTGAGGCACTCGAAACAGCGACTCTTACCTGAGAAAAAGTAACCGTAAGTAAACGATAGAATTTTCATTGATCAGATTGGATTTCTGTTGATATAACGTGATGTTTCATAAAATCTTTATGGTGTAAAATTTTTATTAGTTTTGATATTATTAAAAATCTATTCTATTAAATTTTCTGTAAACTAGCTGTAATGTACGTGTATCGGTTAAACTTTATTAATTCAGTTTCAAAGTATGTTACGTTATGGCAACTACATATTAATATACCCTTTTTTATTCCCTTTTTTCACTGAATGCGTTCAATAGTTGCCACTTTCCACACTTGTTATGTAATATGCTTACACAATTTTTTTTTAGGTTGGATTCCTGGACAAGATATTTTTTTTTTCTAATTTTGTACCTGTTTTTTTCAAATTTCACTGTACTGTTCATTAATAGTGAATAAACGTTTTAAATCCTTTATTGCTTTTTTGCTATTTTATTTTAAATGTACAGGGTGAACAAATAAGAACGACTGTTGGTCATATCTCAGAAAATAATCATGGTTCAACTTTCAAAAAAATTACCTTTAGGTAAGTGATCCTGAAAAATTGCTGGAAAAGATTTCGCAGTCTCTAAAATATCTGCTAGGGGTGGAATGAATACTCGAAAACATAATACTCCAAAAACACATACTAAAGGTGTCCTAAAAATACATTTTTTGAAATCTTGATGAAATTGTGGAGATTTTTTGGCATTATTCTTCAAATAATGGGTGGGGAAGGTTCAAACTTATGAACAAATGTATAACTTTTTCGTTTTTGAACCGACATCAATGATTTTAGCTGCATTTAAAAGAGTTTTTCTGTTTAATAAGATGGATAACAAAATTAGATAATTTTGTATCCACTCGGAAATTTCAAATGTAAATTGAAGCATTTTTTTAATTTTTATATCTGATATCGTAAATTTTGTATCTTGGAATAGATTCCTATTTTTTAATCCCTTTTCATCAGAATTTTAAAAATGCCTCATTACATTTGAAATTTCCGAGAAAAATGGGAAAATTGTCGACTTTTTCATATAGCGTTGACAAAATTATCTAATTTTGTTATTTTTGTTGAGCATATCTAATTAAAGAAGAAAAACTCATTTAAATGACGCCAAAAACATTGATATCGATTAAAAAACAAAAAAGTGTTACGACATTTGTTTTTTAGGTTGAACCTAACTACATTTTTTCATAATCTCATCAATATATCAAAAATTGTATTTCTAGGATACCTTTAGTATGTCTTTTTTGGAGATAATCACAGTATTATGTTTTTAAGTGTTCATTCCACCCCATAGCAGATATTTTAGGAACTCGAAAATATTTTCCAGCGATTTTTAAGGGTCATTTTCCTGAAGGTATTTTTTTAAAATTGTACCATGACTATTTTTTGAAATATGGCCGACAGCCGGCGTTCTTAGTTGTTCACCCTGTATTTGCTGATTAGGCACAGAAACATCTATAGGATGTCATCTAGAATGTTTGAGGTATATTATTTAGAGGTTTAAGTAATGTCCACACAACATCTAAGAGAATACACTACTGTTTTTGAAATGTCGCATTTAGATCATTGATAAGATTTTATTTTTTAGACATTGCATTAACATCGACAATATGTTAAAAGGCATTTCAGAATGTGACAGAAATGTTGTTTTTAGTTCCTTATAAAGACTTCCTTATGAGGAAGTTCTAGCAACATCACAGTAATATAAAAAGGCAGCGCTTCAACATCGCCGACAAGTTAAGTTGAAACATCACAAAAGTTAACAGCCACAAGCTGGGCATAAGCGGTTGTATACATGTGCATGTGATGGAAACAAGAGGAAAATAAACGGTTTTAAGGATTAAAACTAACTTTTCCGCATCTGTGGCCCTGAACAATATTCTATCATAAAATTGTTACTTGTATACACTTCGGGGGATGTACCGTGCTAACAAACCGGAATTTCTGCAAAAATAACCAAAAATTCAGTATATCTGGATTTATAGGACCCCCTGTACTCGCTCTAGTCAACTGAAAATCAATAGGGTACATTCCACACAATCATAGAATTGATCAATCGCATACTCTCTGGAGGCTGTATCGTGCTAACAAACTGAAAATTCTCCAAAAATGACGAAGGTTTGGTACTTCAAGTACCATATCACCCGTTGTACTGGCTTGAATATCAATAGGGTTCATCTTTGAGACGCTCTGAATAATATCCAATCATAAAATTGGTCACTTGTATATACTCCGGAGGCTGTATCGTGTTAACAAACTAAAACTTCTCCAAAAATGACAAAAATATCGTACTTAAAGTACTGTAGCACTTGTTGTATTGGCTCCGGTAAGCTGAAAATCAATAGGGTTCATCAGTGAGATGCCCTGAAAAATATTCAATCATAAAATTGGTGACTTGTTGAACTCCGGAGGCTGTATCGTGCTAACAAGACATATAAGGAAAAGTGGCCGACGACAACTACAACGACGACGACGGCGACATACACACAGGATTTTTTTCCTGAAAACCGTTTTTTCGGGTTGTTGTTGATGGAAAACGTAAAAATAACTCAAAAAAAAAATTACAAAATTCCAATTTTTCTTGGGGTAAACCAATACTTTTCTCGCATATAGAAAGGTTGGGCGGAAAAGTGAAAAGAACATTATCACAATGTGATGTTGAATTAACATAACTGTAATATTCATTTGCATAGTGGGGAGGCTTTTACTTGATGAAGATCCATACTGAACGATGAAATGAAACAATTTAATTTGTTTAAAACTTCATTACATTTGAACTAATCTTCAATTTAAAGTATTTAACGAGTTTCACTAACACAGTAGCTTTCTAAAAACTAATGAAGCTATAATGAAAAAATGTTTTAATATATACAGTGCATAATTATACTAATATTAACAAAGGTATTGAAAAAAATTACCTTGAAATTAATTCACTACAAACATTTCTAAACTATCTTCTAGGTAAAATGGTTTAAAAAAGGAGAGTGATTGATATCTATATGGTCGTGAAGAAGGTTTTCTGTATATTTGTTTTTGTTTATCTCAAGACCTTCCAAAATATTTAAACTAAAGGATTCACCTTCTACATGTGAAATTTCAAAATTCGGGTCGAAAGTGTGTTGGTTTTCAAATAAATAATCTGAATAGTAAGAATCTAATTTTTTGTGGTCATAGCTCTACGTTTGTGTTCCTAAATTTTAGTTTTAAAATTTCCAAAAGTTCTCTCTCCACGAGAAATTATTTGGTTTGATAAAATCTTGGATACAAGAATCCACATACATCCAACAAAGCCCACCATAATCAAAACAAAGGCTGACTAAAATGTCACTATATTTTTGAAAATGTTTAATTATACCAATCAACTTAACAACGTGGCAGTTATATTTTGACTCTCTACAAATGAATTCAAAAAGTGTCGACGAAAGTCGCACGCATTCAAAATTTAATTAAGAATGAATTGCCCTGAGGCACTTTTCTATTAATGATATACCTTAGGAATATAGATATATTAGTATTAGCAGAACCGAACAAAACACGCAATGAAAATAAGACAAAGAACAGATGTAGGTGTTCTGTTTTTAGATAGAAGGTTAGAACTAAAGACGTATACCTCGAGGAAGTATACATAAAAATTGAATTGAAGACCTGTTCTATATACAGCTGTTACGTCTCTCCAAACATACCAACGGTAGAGTTTAGGAAAATGATCGATAACATAATGGACGACATAAGAGGAAAAATAGGAGAAAAGATAATCATGTGAGATATAAACGCTGAATCCACTAACTGGGGCTCAACTGTCAGAGACAAGAGAGGAGAGTACTGGGATGAATGGATGTCAGCACTAGACCTAAATATCTTGAATGAGTCCTTCATGATATTACATGCTCGACTCTCGCAATCTTCATAAATACATAAGGAACTGGGAAGTATTGGAAGAAGAAACGCTCACTGAACACCAATATATTGGACTAAAATTAGAATTGATAGGTTTGCAAGGATAAATTCAATGAAAACTCTCCTCAAATGAATTATAGAGGTGGTTGAGAGAATATAAATTTTACTGATATGAATCCAATAATAATTAGTGTGAATGTAAATTTGTAAAAAAACATTAGATAAGAAAATTTAAAAGTGTTCAAGAGTAGTGCGCGAAGTCCTTACTTAATCTCTACATGAAATAAAACATCAATCTAGTAGGAATAACAAGTCATGGATGGTTGCTAGGAAAAATAAACATTGATGACAGATTGAATTTTTGAAGCAGATGAAAAAATAATTATTCTAAAAAAGAAATCTAGTAAGAGAAAATGAAAGAAGTTAAGTTATATGGAAGAAAAGCTGAAGCTGAGAAAAATACTTTATAATTATTAAACAAGTTAAATTGTTGAAACTTATAATAAGGAGAAACAAAACTTGAATGTTGTATAATAGTGAATGATAATGATAGCAAAATCAAAGTTAAGATATTAACGAATTGGATTGTGATAAAAAGAATTGTAAATTGAGAGTACCTAAGTTATTATACAGGAAGACACATTGATAGTGACATTATAGGAAGAATTATAAATTTGAACAACACTGCGCCGCAAAATTAACGCATAATTTAAAAATTATCTTAAAACTATCTTTAACTCTGAGATTTTCACAATTTTTTGAAGGGCAGTTATTATTTTGGTTATACTAAATATGTTTTATACAATTTATTCAATTACCGAAGCGTATAAATAAAAATACGGGGATAGTAAAAAAAGGAACAAAATTTTTATTTGTATAAAAAAATATGAAATTACAATATTTAATATCTTGTGTTGCCTCCCCTTGCCCTAATTACCGCTTCACATCTCCTCGGCATGCTTAAAATGAAATTTTGAATTTCAACTTGATCAATCTGCTCCATATTTCAGTGAGCCGTAATGACAGGTCATTTAGGTTCTCAGGTGAAGGCATTAAGGCTCCAACACTTCGACCCATGTTGTCCCATAAGTGCTCTATGGGGTAGTCAGGACTTCTATGTGGCCGCGGCAAAGTTGAAATTTCGACTTCCTGGAGGTAATTTTGTACCACTCTAGCCACATGCGGACGTGCATTATCCTGCATTAATAAAAAAGTTTCTCCAATAAATGTGGCGTATGGTACCATATGCGTTTCTAAAATGTCTGTTATGTATCGGTCAGCAGTCAAACGACCTCCCTGAATCATAATCAACTCCGTATGGGCCTCCAAACTAATGCCACCCCATATCATTACAGACCCCCTCCGTAGCTTACTGTTTCTACAATGTTGAATTGGGCGTATCACTCTCCAGGGCGTCGGTACACTCTTCTACGTCGATCATCACTAAAACGATAAAATCTGGACTCATCGCTAAACAATACATTGTCCCATTCATGATTGCCCCAGTGCTGGTGTTCTTGGGCAAACTGGAGTCGCAGCCTTCGATGGTTTGCGGTTACAAGAGGACCAGTTGCAGCACGATAGGTGGTAATTTCGGCTTCTGTCAATCTTATTCGCACGGTATCTTGGCTAATTTGGTAATTATACCGACGAGAAAATTCTTGCTGCAGTGAAGTGCTTGTAACAAATCGAGTTCTTAATGCTCGAAATCGCAAAAATCTTGATTGTTAGTTGTGACCCTATTCCGTCCTTAACCAGGTCTTCTTTCGTTACTATCAGTCTCCCTGAATCGTGCTATAGCCCTGGATATGGTAGATTGTGTCACTCCTAGGCGTTGTGCCACTTCAACTTGTGGCAAGCCATCTCCCACAAGTGCTACGGCGGTAGCACATTCCTCACGCGAAAGATTTCTCATCTCACGATCGTTTTGGGCCATTTTGTGTTGTAATGCACTTATGAAATTTGAATATTGCCTATACAAGTGTAAAAAACAAAGTAACAGCAAATAAACGACTAAACTTAATATCTAAGGAATTTTGTTAAATGTCTGTTTTGTAGTAATGTCAAAAAAATCTGCTTTTTATGTATTCGACACAAAAACGATATCTTGAAAAGTTTAAAGAACATCATAAATAAATATTTTTCAACCAGTGGCGGCATTTAAAAAATTGTTTTAAGGTCATTGTTTCAATTTTTAAAATTATGCGTTAATTTTGCGGCGCAGTGTATTTGGCCATCCTATTCAAAATTAAAAGAAACAAAAATAAGAATATTTCCTGAAGAACTGAGTTTAAGAGTGACTACGAACTGTGAGGTAAAGTTTTCCTTACATAAACTGTTCTAATGATAGCAATATAACCTAAAAAGGAAACTATTCCGTTAGATAAAGTAAAATAATAATTTCTTATTGATCACTAATGGAAAAAGTATAGGTATAAAGGATATTTACAAAAAAACTGTTATATTAGCAAATTAATATTGAACAATCAGTACTTACCATAATATCAAAACATTTTACCTCTTGAATGTGAAAAGATTTATACCTTGTGCCATCATTATAATCCTGTCAAATATTTGAATTTTCTTAATAGTTTCAATTGTGTTTAAAAACATAACGACAATTGTATTGGTCAATTAAGAAATTATTATTTACAATTAAAATAATAATACATTTGAAAATAGGTTAATATTTATGACACAAAACCAAATAACTATAGAGAAAGAGATCTTTCTTATCGACATTAGTTGATTTATTCAGTGTTGCCCTCTCTATTCGTATAAGATAACTTGAAAATACAGGGTTGTATTAGATATGTATTTAATTGTTTGTAAAATTATTGGATCATAATAATCTGAGTGTTAATTATTTTATTTACTTATTATATTACAATTTAAATCATTCCTCGAGTTTGAATTTATAAACTAGAAGACGTATCCTCAACCACCATAATTCCTTGTTTATGGTTAAGAGATCCATCTTTATAGACTGAGTATAGCTGGCTCACAATAATAACACACAAAAATTGATACACTAATTTCATCTGGCGCTCAACAACTAAAAATTAATAAAAATTATAAACTCAATAGAAAATTAATTAATAAATAAATAAAAATAAAATATCATAACAATCGACGAACCAACTTAAGGCTAATAAAATTGAATAATTATGCCCATTTCCAGTTAAAAAGAATTATAATGCTCATAGTTACGTGATATTTAAATTCATGAAAAAAAATATTTGATAAACGAAACTATTAACATATAGTTGTGTGTTGCACACACGTGAGTCAATTATAAAAAGATATTATTCATTCCTAACATAAATTTTGAAAAACCAACTTCTACAATTGTATTTTCCCGATTGCTAAAACTTTTGACAAACCCTGTATACGATAAAGTATTTTTTTGACGACGATTGAAAAAGCAAAGTGACATGAATAGTATTATATATAAACTGACAGCTTTATCAATACTTAGAATAAGTGTAAATAAAGTGACATTAGTGTAATCGCGGAGGTATTTTCGAACGGAGTGAATAATTGAAAAAGAACAGGACGCGGATAAATAGATTTTTTTTCAAAAACAATAACTGTTTACAAATTAACAAAAGAGGATCGAAAAAACATAAAAAAGTTGTTAATTGTTGAGCGTCGAGAGAGGGTTGTTAGGTTGAAAAGGTGGTATGGAAAGGTGTGAGAACGAGGATAAAATAATACAATTAAAATTAAAAAATCATAATTGAAGGACTAAATTTTGATTAAATACTGTGACAAACGTCATTGGTAATAAATGGAATGATCCAGTTTCCAATAATTTAACATCAAATAAAATTTTTTTCGTTAATCGTCTACTAGAATTTGGTAAGATAATTTAATTTTTACCTTATTTGTTCCTGGCTATGGTTACATTTTCCTCGTAGCAGAAATTACTTATATTGAAATTAATCCGAATATGATAGACTTTTAACTCCTCGTCGAATAGAGAAGCTGATACATTTTGATCATCACAAGTTTCATTGAACTGAAATGAGTGGAAACACAAGAAATTTGTTATCTTCAAGCTCATGAATATCTGTATGTATTCACAAACATTTGGTTTCTTGAATTATTATTTAGGTTAGATATAATATTATGAACTGATCCTTCTGAATTTACCTAGTTATTTAAGAATAATCAATTTCCACTATCTTACTAATTTAATCTCAAACAACGACGAAAACACTCGCTTATTTTATTATTAAAGACTAAATACATTAATAACCTTTAAAAAACATTACTTCTAAATAGTGTTTTTAAATGAAACTCAAGGTCTCTAGTTAATTCCACAATATAATACAAGTTATTGAAAATTCTAAAAAATTGACAATTTTCAATAACTTGTATTATATTGTGGAATTAACTAGAGACCTTGAGTTTCATTTAAAAACACTAATATGAGCATATTCCACGAAGTAAGGGTCGAGACAGTCAATTTCATTACTTCTAAACGTTCATTTTGCGATTGACAAGCTATATCTCTGGTCATATGACATGATTCACGCCACCAACATCATTCTTCGGGGTTAAAATGCTAGAGGTGGGAATTGATTGCGGGTTAACGATGATATCATGGTTACACAGTATTTATTAGTTATTTTTCTTATTTTATCATAATAATTTCACTTGAATCATTTAACTATGAGAATTATATATAGATGTTTGTAAATAATTTTGTAATTTGTTCTGGCTTTATCGTCAGTAAGTATTGAGAGGGAGAAATGTTAAGAAATTTATATAGAATTTTTGATTAATTTAACAAAATTACATTCAAACCTCCTTGTTTCCCTTCAAGTGTTCTCAAAACCTGTCAGTTTCCTGTTACTGTTGAACGCTAGTGCCGGACACACCCCTGAGATCTGAAGAAAAAGGATTAAAGCTTTTCATATTAATATTTGAACTTGCATTAGGTACGAAATCGCTCTGTTTTTAATAAGCAGACCATGCGAGTTTTGGCGCCCATAATAAAAAAGGAAATACAATGATTAACACATTTAATGTTCATTATAAACAATAGAAAATTCCACAACAATATTGCAACTTGACAATAACATATTAATTAAAAATAATCATCATCGCAATTTTTTTAAACCCAACCTGTAACTCAAATTAAAATACATCACAATATATATATATATATATATATATATATATATATATATATATATATATATATATATGTATATATATATATAGTTTTCTATATCAATAGGAGGAAAAACAGAAGAACGAAAACAGAAGTAGAGCGACATACGACTGGGACCTATTCAAGGAGCTCGTGGAATAGAGAATCACATCAGGAGTAAAAACAACAAGAGGTTTAGGGAGAGCAATGGCAGATGCATACAGAGGAAGCCTAAGCACAACGGAAACCACACGGACTCCTGTTTGGTGGAATGAGGAATTCAACGAAAAAAGACAAGAATGCCTCAGTCTGAGAAGGCAGGCTAGCAAGAGATCGCCAATAAAGAAAGTGAAGGAAATACGCCAAGTAGCACGAAAATGCAAGAAAGAGCTGCAGCTCTTGATATATAAGTCAAAAAGGAAGCATTGGGACGAGCTATGAAAAGCACTCGAAGATATCTGGGGCAAAGGTTATCAAATAGCTGTTAAAAAACTGGCTGGATATGCCCCTTCCTAACTAGCAGCGCATCAGAAGGTAAAAGTAGCCAATGACTTATTTCCGAAAAATACCAAGGCCTGATGGGGAGCTAAAACCGAAGAAGCTGTAGTACCGTTCAAAGAAGAAGAGCTGGAAATCGTCTTGAAAAAGATGAAACCACAGGTAAAGCACCAGGCATAGACGGTATCCCCACGGAAGACATCAAGATAGTGAAACAGATCTCGCCAGCTGCAATACTGAACCCACGATATGTAATTCTCAGACAAAAGTGTTTTCCGAGGGAATGAAAAAGGGACAAACTAGTTTTAATCCCTAAAGGAAATGTAGATGAGATTAGGTTTAGACCAAACTGCCTACTGAACGCCATTAGTAAAGTGTAGGAAGCATTGTTGAGAAAGATTAGAAAAAGAGTTGGAAGCTACTATCGGTCTCTCAGAGCGACAATACGGATTCAGAAAGGGAAAATCAACGATATAAGCCATAGATAGGATAATACGTGCAGTAATGAATAGACCAGATGACGAATGGGCGGCTTTTATCACAATGGACGTGAGAAATGTATTCAACACAGCATCCTGGGATAAAATCCTACAGAAATTGAAGGCAAGAGGGGTGGCTAGATATCTGCGGGAAATAGTAGTCAGCTATCTGGAGGATAGATCCCTACATATAGAAAAAGATGTAATACTAGAAGTCCAAGCTGGAGTTCCACAGGGATCTGTTCTAGTACCTACCCTGTGTAACGTGCTCTATGATGACGTGTTGAATGATCGGACACTAGAGGGAGTGTGTACAGTCGCATACGTAGATGATCTTGCAGTCGTCATAACTGCCAAAAGTAAGAAACATCTTGAATGTAAAATAGACGAAGCCCTTCACCAAATCCACACCTAGATGAATGATAATATAATGAACTATACTTAGCCCCACTGAAATCGGAAACTGTTATCCTTAGAGAGCAGAAAGGAAAAGAACAGGTTAAATTCGTATGTGGAGGGGAAGAAATTCCTAGAAAAAAGCGTTGTGTATCTGGGAGTCACTATCGGCGAAAATTGCAGTTTCACGCAGCATATAAAAGCACAAAAAAGGAGAAAGAAGGGTAGCTGCCCCGAGTACAATAACTCCAAACGTTATAGGTCCTGGGTCAAGAAAAAGAGAGATGCTCTACAATGTAGTACAGTCGATGCTCTTATATGAAACATCTATATGGCATAGATTTCTAGCAGTTAAATAGCACAGGCAACTATACACAATAGTGCGACGCAAAATGCTTATAGGGTCATTAGTGCGTATCGTAGGCCTCGCAGGTGGTGCCCGGGGGAGTCGGATGGAGGAGGCTGGAAGTGATCCACCCCTAATCTTGCATGCGAGTTTCCTGGGGGGGGGTTGCCCTACCCGACACGGCGCGTCCCAATGGCTCATAGGGTGTCTCCACGGGGAGTGGTCGGTCATGGTTCTTGCGCTCCAAAGAGCTGTGAGGGAGGCACGACCGACCAACCCCGGGGATAGGTGATGAATAGGAACGTGTCGTTCTGAATAATCGCCCGCGGATCAAAAGGGATAGAGGAGTAAACCTGACAAAAATCATCGTCGCTGACATCCTCGCCTCTGCTGAGCATCTTACAATCAGTTAAGTCTTTCTTCATATCATGTCTCATTTACTCTAGTAACCCTTAAATTTCTTGTACTTGCTCTATCTTTCTTTTCTTTACTACTCTTCCATACTAACACAATAGACTTCTCTTCACTTTGGTTTTGCACGTCTGTTTCTCTTCTTTCCACTAGCCAACTAAGTCACTTAATTTCTTCTTCTCTCTTTTTTCTTGCTCTCTTTTCCACCTACCATATTCTTCAATTTCTTCATGGAACATCTCGGTCTATTCCCCAGATAATCAATTCAATTCAAAGACCACAGGGGAGGCAGCTAAGTGGGCCTACCCGTTGGCAAATCTGCGTCCGGAGGCAACCGTTGATAAAACCTAGAGGAGTAAACCTCGATAAAAGAACCCGTAATTCTCGTTGTTAGTCACCGTGGCCATGGATGAATGGCTGTACGAAACGCAGTCAGAAACGGTGCCTCTGGGATACCTGACGACCTCCCAGAGTATCTAGCCTTAGCGGGGTAAGGGCGCACTGCCCCGCCGGACATTCATTCGTCCCAACTCGTGGGAACTTTATGGAGAACCAAAAACAATTAAATAGTGGGAAGGAGAAGAAGGAAGAGGTGGCGGAAGTGGAAGAAGTGAGAGTCGAGGAAGACGCATGGCCTTACGATGATGTTGAGAAAGCTGAGGAATATTTTCAGAGTGCACATGAAAAAGGCATTAAGCTGAATAGGACAGGTGAGGCTGAGGTCTGAGGAAGATAAGGAAGAAATGAAAAATCAAACTCAGGAGGAAAGTTCAAATGATCTGGTATCTGCGTTAATATCCTACTTGGTAGATGATGTGGTAAAAGATAAAAATAAAAGAAGGAAACCAGAGGATAGTGGGGATGAGAGCCAGGAAAGAAAAAAGGAAAAAGGGAGGATAGTGGTGAGCACGGGGTGTGCAGATTTGATGAGGGGACAACAGGGGAAATCCTGCTAAAAAATGGAAGATCTGCTGCGTATAGCAGGGGAGAGTCCCCATATTAAAAAAATAGTAGGGGAAATGATGGGTCTGTTGGGAGAAATGGGTAAATGCGAAACGTGCAATGAAAAAGATAAGACTGTGAGGAGAAAGAAGGAAATGGAATCAATTAAAAAAGTCATCGATAACGGAGGGGGGTGGAAAGAATACATAGGGATAAAGGACAAGGAATGGGTGGAAGAACTTTATGTGAGGGCCAAACTCGCTCCGATGTCGGTGGAAGAGGCCCTTACGAGGAAAAACTGTGTGGTGTTACTCTTTCAGGAGGGTGAACCATACACCCCGGAGATAGGGGAGTTGAGGAAAGTGTTAAAAAAAGGGGAATGTGATACCGTGGAGAACGTTACCAGGACTGCCACAATAACTAAAGTTTGGAGGCACCATGTAGCTAAAATGGATGGGAACATGGAAAGCGATTCCGAGATTTTAAGGAAAATGATCGGGGGTCTGGGCCAAGAAGATATAAATGTTTTAATCCAGGGTGGAGATGAGACTGCAGTCAGAAAAATGTTGGAGTTCATTGCTAAAAAAGGGAATTATATAATTGCGCGTACTACATCAAGGTATAGTAAACCTAAAGACGAGGGGGAAACGGTTTTGGTGAGGACGGGGGACCGCCCGTACGCAGAAGTTCTTAGGGACATGAAAGCTAAGATTAATGTGGAAAATCTCGACGTAAATATAAATAATATCAAAAAAACAAATGGGGGTGACATTGTCAACAAGCAAAAGGGCAGGGGTCAAGCACAGACGTTGCAGAAAGCGATTAAGGACAGGATGGAGGAGGTCATGGTGTCCACCAGGAAGAACGAGGTGGTATTCAATGTTGTAGACCTTGATTCCGCGGTTACTCCGGATGAACTTACGGAGGTAATTGACAACCTAATAGGCGGTATGGGGTCATCCGAAGCAAGGGCCATGAGGAAGACCAGGTTTGGTGGTGAGATGTGTCTGGTCGCAGTACCACCCGAGACGGCGTACAAACTCAGAAGTATGAAGACTGTTAAGATTGGATGGTCAGCCTGCAGGATTAGAGAAAGGGTCGTTCCGCTAATATGTTTCAGATGTTTAGAGTACGGACATATTGCAGCGAAATGCAGTTGGGAGGACCGATCGAAGCAGTGTTTAAACTGCGGGGAAATAGGACATAGGGCACAGGAGTGCAAAGGCATCGCCAGATGCAAAAAATGTGAGGTAGAAGGGCATATGAGGGATTCTATGAAGTGCCCTGAATATAGAAGGCGGGTGTACGGGACCCCACTATAGTTTTCAAATTCAACGACAACATAAATTCAGGCGATACTATATACTCCGTTCTAGTAGTTACTTATTTCGTGATAGGTAGTACTATAGTTTTAGTTTTATTTACAATTATTTATATTTTTTACTTGCCGATATGTTTGGGGTCTAATACAATGGAGGTTTTAATATTACTTATAGGTAGCTACTGTGATTTCTTTTTCTTTATGATATTTTACAGCTACATGTGGTCTTTTTACAACCAGTGTGGCGTCCTATTTATGTTTTATTCTCTATTTTATTTATATGTATCCTTAATTTCATATCTGGGAAGTAATATAACTGATGTTTTATTTTTACTTATAGTTAGTAACTGTGATTTTTTCTATTTTATGTTAGTTTACAATTATATGTGGTCCTTATACAACCTATGTGATGTCATGTATATATCTGTACGAGTGGTTTTTTCCTATTTTAGTCATTTTTTTAAAGATTATGTGTGGTCACTTTACAACCAATGTGGCGTCCTATTTATGATTTTATTTTGTGTTATTTATATCTATCGTTAAATTTTCTCTTATATAGCAGGAATAGGACACTTGTATACAATGGGTGGGGATAGGAAAAAAGACTCTGGAAAAGTGGTTGACGTTTTTCAACTAAATCTGGGTAGGTCTAAACTTGCACATGATATTGCCTTCGACGAAGCACTTAAAGAAAATGTCGACATTATGGTAATCTCCGAGCCAAATAAAAAAATTGCGGCAGCAAAGGGCTGGATCACGGACGTAAAGGAAAATGTATCGGTTGCAATAATCGATAGCAATCTGGAGATTGGAAAAATCCTAAGGGGCGATTCTTTCGTCTTGGTTCAAACAAGTGGGATATATATAATAGCGGTATATATTTCTCCTAACGTGAATATTGAAGTCTTTAATAAAACCATTGATAGCTAAATATACCGGCAGAACAATTATTGTAGGAGACATTAATGCAAAATCGGCACTATGGGGATCTCCAATCACCGACATCAGGGGGCAAAAAGTTGAAGAGTGGCTGACCCAACTGAACTGGGTGTCGACTAATAATGGTTGGCACACTTTTGAAAGAGGCAATCAAAAATCGTATATTGATGTAACTTTAAGTTCTGAGAGAACACGTAGACAAATAATAAATTGGGACATAAAATACGTAAACCCATACACGCATCATGGTCACATAACGTTTCAAATGAGAGTAAAGGCGAAAATTAAAAAAGCCAGTACCAAGAAGAAGACCTACCTAGATATGGATAAATACGTCGAAAACATCATGGAAGGACTTACGCGACTTACGCGGAGATAATAAAGGCATATAAAACAGCAACTAGGTAAGAAAAGGGCCAGTATAGGAAACCTTACTGGTGGAACCCAGATATTGATAATGCCCGGAAAGAATATATTAACCTCAGAAGAATGCTTACGAGAAAAAAGTCACCGGAAGCCAGGCAGAGTATTGAAGCCCAAATTAAAAGCATGAGTAAGGAGCTGAAACGCTTAATATGGAGGGCCAAGAAAGCCAGTTGGGACAACCTAATCCTTGACCTTGAGAACGACATCTGGGGTCAAGGGTATAGGATGGTCACGGGTAGTTCCGCTTAAAATAATATGCAAGGTAAACTAACAGCCGCGCGGCGAAAAAAAATTCTAAAAGAAATGTTTCCCAAAACGCTAAGATGGGCAATGGAGTATGGTGGTGATGGTGAAACAATAGAAAAACCTATAGGGAGGAACTGGAGGTAGCCTCTAGGGCCATGAAAAATGGTAAAGCCCCTGGACCTGACGGTTTGACTACCGAGGCGTTAAAAATTGCGATCAAGATGAGACCAATGGAGATCCTAGAACAAGTCAACCTATACCTGGAAGAACAAATATTTCCGGCAGCACTAGAAGAAGCGCGGGTAGTTTTGCTACCAAAATTGGGAAAGGATTCCAATATAAATACCTACCAGTTATAGGCCGATATGCCTTATAAATACTTTTGGTAAATTGCTAGAAAGGCTAATTGCGAATAGACTAACGGAGGAGCTGAATGTAAAACATTTCCTATCCCCACATCAACACGGATTTCGAGCAAAGCATTCTACTATATCCGCGATCATGGAACTTCAAGATAGAATCGAAGATTGTAAGCATAAGTGGGGAATAATTGTAGCAATCGATATCCGAAACGCGTTCAACACTGCGAAATGGAGTAAAATTATTGATGCACTGAGGGAGGGTAATATAAGTAGCTACATCATTAAGTTCATCCATAGTTATCTAGAGGATAGAAACGTTAGATCGGGCGTAATATCCCATCAATGTACAATGGGCGTCCCACAGGGCTCGGTTCTAGGACCAGTACTGTGGAACCTCATGTACAATGGGATCTTAAAGCTTGAATATGGCGCTAACACATTCGCTATTGCCTATGCCGATGATTTAATTTATTGGGTGGAAGGCATAACAGAGAATGTTGTTAGAAATAAGGCGGAGAGGACAGCAGCGATGGCCGTCAACTGGACCAGAGCAAATGGACTAGCAATTGCTCCCGAGAAAACTGAGGTAGTGGTGATCAAGTGCCCAAGGACGTCGACGGGGCCGTTCCAAATGGTTGTGCAGGGTAAAAGGATAACTGCCACTGGCAAGATCATGTATTTTGGGGTGGTTTTAACAAAATACCTAAAATTTTCAGAGCATGTGGAGTACTCGGTGGAGAAAGCCAGGAAAAATATGGCTCAATTACGAAGACTGATGCCAAATGTAGGGGGACCTGGGTACTGCAAGCGCAGGGTCCTGTGTCAGGTGGTGCACAGCGTCCTGCTGTATGCGGCACCAGTCTGGAGAAACGTGAGTAAGATAGAGAAATATAGAAATAATTTGATATCAGCCAAAAGAACTGGGCTAATAAGGGTCATATCTGGTTATAGAACGGTTTCCGCAGAAGCGGCCCAAGTTATTGCAGGATATCCCCCCATCGACCTAATGATAGCGGAGAGGTGTTTCCTATATGAAATAGGAGGTAGGTTGGCTATAAATAGGAATATGGCAAGGAAAAGAACTATGACTAAGTGGCAGGAGAGATGGGACCGTTTAGAGGCGAAAGCGCAGTGGGCCAAAACTTTAATTGGCGACCTTCGATCTTGGATAAACTGCACCCATCGGAAAACATCGTATTACGTCACGCAGGTTCTTACAGGACATGGGTCGTTCGGATCCTACACACAGAGAATCCAAAAGACTAATAATGATCGATGCGTTACCTGTGATGTTAGGGACGACCCGGGCCATGTCTTGTACGAATGTGCGAGATGGGAGGTGGAGAGAAACCAGCTTAGGAGGCAAATTGGCGAACTACCGGCAATTGAAGAGATCGTTTCATACATGCTACAGGGAGAACAGGAATGGAGTTATGTGGATGGTTTCGTAACTTGGGTAATGAAGACCAAGGAATGCGAAGATAGGATGAGGAATGGCTAGCTATTCAGGGGAGGCATACTGCAGTATGGCAACTAGTTGCTTTTCCGGCGTGCACACATCTCCCTGGAGATATAGAGGAGGGTGGTTTAGTGCGGTGAAAGTCCCACACGAACTCGCAGCATTGCACTGCCCGCTGTGAGGGAGGCATTAGCTTCCACCCCACCTCTTTGGGCGAAAAAAAAGGTGGTGGCAGAGAAAATACCTATTGAACTGATGGCAGCAGAAAGAGAACGATTATACAGGAGAAGAAATGTGGAAACTACGGAAGCGAAGGCAGAGAAGAGATTGATCACCCTAGCAATATGGCAGGTACTGTGAGATTATACCGAGAACGAGGCGCAATGGACAAAAATTTTAATACCAAACGTGCGATACTGGATACTGGGTGAAGTGCAGACATAGAAGAGCGGACTATTTTCTGACACAACTCCTCACAGATCATGGCTCCTTCAATGTTTCTCCAAAAAGGATTGGAAAAACAGATGATGACTTGTGCTTCTACTGTAAAGCAGCACATACAATTTTTGAATGTGATAGATGGGGAGAGCGAAGGGACCAGTTGGCGCAGGATATAGGAGTCATCCTTAATCCGCAAAATTTGGTGGAGACTATGGTGAATGAAAGATAGACTTGGAGTAGAGTACATATCGTCATAAAAAGAGTGATGTATTAGAAAGAGCTAGAAGAAAGACAAGAGGCGGGCCGAGCACTCCTGATGATATGCGACAAGCGGTTCCAGAGGGGAAAGCACATCAAAAAATTTGTTTTTTGGTCAGTAGGAGCCTCACACTACCGGTAAAAACCTAGCGTCTTTGTTCTATCAATTAACTCATTGATTACACAACTTATAACGCATGTAAATAAACTAAAATGAAACGCAATCTTTAATAAACTTTACACATTCATAACCTCATTTTTTTGCCAATTCACGGAATCTTGACGTAGTCGCAAGTTCAAAAGTAGTATCTAAACTATTTTAAGTAGATACGACAAACAGACTTAGTATTAAGCAGATAGAATACTTGTATTATGCATATTTGAAATAATCGGCATAATAATACTTAGTTAAAAAGTCGTAACTGTCAGATAGGATAATTTGATCTAGCACAGAACAGAAACGATTTTTTTATCAAGTGATCGCTAAATATTTTAAAGATACGGCAAATATTCTATGTTATTTTACGTATTTAGACACTAGTTACGATTTTCTGACGTGGTACGTTGATAAGATTTAGTTTACAGATATCAAATATGCAAAAATCTTGAAATCCAATTTTTTGTCAGTTTCGACCTTTTGTCTTAGCAGGGCAGAACAATTGATTGAAATTCTACCGATAAAGAATACGCCCTAAACATGGACACTCTATAGTAAGACTTCCTCCTTATTTTTATATTTTCAATCCCATCGAGTTAATTTGGGCACAATTAAAACAGAGATTAAAAGAGTAATCAAAATTGAAGATGAGTATACGAATATTGGGCAAATCCATATTAATGGTGTAAATAAATTTATTATTGACTTTCAAGACGATAGTAATAGTGAAGTAGATGATATAAGAGAAGGATTAAAATCATTTTGGAATAAGAGAATTAATTAAGTAAAATATATTCTTCATGTTTAGTTTCAAACAGGAGTTAGACATAATATTTATTTCTAAAGAATTTTATTATTCATTGTTATCAAACTTTCGTTTTCTATAAAAAATATAAAAAGATCGAATGGGGTACAAAAAGGGCTCAGTTCACGTCGGGTATCCCGTTTGAACCGAAAGCCCTTTCAACAATTACGTAACATCAAATACAATATAGATATTCGCAAGTAAACAAAATATTAATACCTTTCAGAGTTTAGCCCCGCAACATAACTCAAAGGGGATATACGATTACATTGCTACACTATATGTTTTACGCCAACTATACCATCTTTATTGGATAGGCCCTGTATTCATTAACTATTGCATTCGCGCTGTTAATACAAGTATTTACCTTCTTATTTTTCCCAATTACACACTGAAAATATAATTATTGCCATTATTTCTATCATATTTAAACAAAACTCTAAAAAACACAAACAAAAAAATTCATTAATTGGAATTTTTAAATATTTATTTTAGTTATAGTTTTTAGTCTAATAGATTCAATTGTATTTTTTTTCTTCTGAATGACAACCCTTCTTACAATGTTATTCTACTTCAACTACAAGGTGCAATTGACTGATTCCTTGCTCCATTTTCAGCACGTTTTTCATTACTCTTTTTTTATTTCTTGTTAATTATTCAAAAGTCGTTAACGATGTCATCTTGATGTGATTGTACAGTCGAGAAAAAAAAAGGTATCCTGTTTGGGTGAAAACGAAATCGGCAGTTATTATATCCATCAGCAATGGTTTTCAAGAAAGAACCAATCAATCAAAGTTAATATTCGTTAAATGTGGCTTCTTTATCCTACCACAAGCAGCAAAGAAAGAAAAGGAGTACAACTGAGATGAATAAGCAGAACGTAGAGAGACTATTAAGTGGTGAGCTTTAATAAAAGGTTGTTTGAGGTGCATTTTAGGCCAGTTCATTCAAATATAAAATATAATGAAATACTATGGAAAGAAAACCGAATAACTACAAAAATAACAAGTAGGATTAAAAAGCATCAATAATAATAAAAAACACGAAAGTAGATGAAAGAAAATGAAACTGCGACAAAGAAATGGAAATAGATGATTATATTTATGATAAAAATTGGATTTAGAGCATAATAAAACTACAAAATTTTTATCAGAAGTAGTGAAAAAAGCCTCATAAGAATAATGGGAAATTAAAGAGTGTTATAAAAAATTACAAACAGGAAAACACGTCTGGACAGATTGAGTATATATAAGTGACCAATTTTAGGATTGAATATTGTTCAAGATATCTCACCAGATGAACCCTATTGATTTCAAGCTCATTAGAGCCAGTCTAGCGGGTTCTATATATCCAGATATACTAAGTACATTTTGGTCATTTTTGTATGTGCTTCTCATATAGCATGAGACGTCTTGGAGGCGTTCATTTTAGGTCTGAACATCCTAAACCTTTTCGAGACGTACTGAAAACGTCCATTTCAGGACGTACCCAGTTGAAACAAGTATCTTCCTTTTGTTCGTTAGCCATTAGTGAGAAGAGGCCACATCCCATGACTAAACCGTCAAGTTGTTCATAAATAGATTTGTTGAAAGTCAAAAATTTTGTGAAAAATAAAGAATAAGTATTTGGATTAATATGTTAGTGTGAGCCGGTAAAACCCTTGAATTTTGCAGGGTCCCACGAACCACAGGAGTAGCTTCGAATATCGGTAACTTTGTAAAAAAATTAGTAACATCAAAGGAGATTAAAATTGTATTCGGTGGAAGTTTTAAATTTTTAATATTATTAATGAGATTTGAGCTGATCATAACTGAGTGAGAAAGAAGGTTTAAAGTTAGTTACAGTTAATATAAGTTTGCTTAAAAACGTAATAAGTTTAATTACAGGAGTATTAACTCCACTCACCGTTGGTCTAATAGGTATGCTATTCTTGTGTAACTTCGGAAGTTCGTATAACCGAGACATGTTAGAATAAGGGTACCCTTAGATGAGATTAGATTAGATTTTAACGGGTTTACAGTGCACTCGAAACCAAAGGTTTATTGTGTCCCCCTATCAGAACTACTACTCGCTACTACTACAGCTCGCCTTCCAGTTCCAAGGTTCTAATGAACTCTAGTATTTGGGACGGCTTCAACGAGGTAAGGTCCTCACTCTTATTACAAGTTTCTTGTCCGAAGGATTTCTTGCGTTGGCTTGCAATGGCGAGGCATTCCAGAACTAGGTGATCCGGATTTTCATTCTCCACCCCACAGAATCTATACTCGTCAGTTTCTGCTAGACCTATTCTCATTAGGTGCTTCCTAAGGCGACAGTGTCCTGTAAGAAAGCCCGTGAGGATATGTAGCTTATTTTTACTAAGGTCCAAATATTTTTTGGATCTATTAGTGTCAAAGTTCCGCAGGAACTTTTTGGAATGTTCCAACCCGGGAAGGCACCGCCAGAGTGCTTCTCTTTCGGTTTTCTCTTTCTTCCGAAATTCTTTCTTGTAGGAGCCTTTTGCTACACCACAGCAAGGCTCCGAGCCAATAAAGGGCATTTGTGCTCCTTTCCTGGCAAGTGTATTAGCCTCTTCATTTCCCGTGATTCACGAGTGGCCAGGAACCCAGACTAAAGAGAACCTGTTATTCTTGCCTACTGCTTGACTATCAGAATGGATCGATATGTCACATTTCTGGTAGTTTCTTTCTAGGTTCATTTCCACGCATCTTTCGATTGCAAGTATTTCTGCCTGAAAGACGCTCGGGAAGGAGCCTAACGATATCTGGTGCCGGGCCCAAATACTCCAGCGCCTGCTCCAATGGTGGTTTTTGAACCATCCGTATACCATCTAATAGTGTTTTCTTTGAGAGTTTGGGTGGTGTATTCCCTTTCCCAGTCTCTCCTCGTATTTAGCATCGTGGTGAAATTCTTGTCGATGCTTACTTTCCTGATCATTTCGTCACTGGGAAGATTCGCTGATGAGATGTATCTTGTCAGAGAGGACCAAGCTCCCTGATTTTTAATACTCTCATTGCCTGAACCTTCCTTAGATATACTAAGAATTGCCTCTTGGGCAGATCTTTCTATCACCAGATGTAGAGGTGTGAGATCTGTAATGATCTCAAGTGCCCCAGTTGGACACGTTCTCATAGATCCAGTTATGCACACACAGGCCAAGCCTTTGAACTTTGTCGAGGGTCTTCCTTGTGCTGTACTGACTTGCTTTTGTGTGCCAAACTATTGCCCCATACGTAATTACTGGTACCACAATCATGGCGTACATCCATCGCAGTATTTTTGGGTTACAGCCACACCTCTTACCAGCTAGATTTCTGCACGCCATTAAATCTCTTATTGCTTTACTAGCAGTTATTTCAATATGCTTATTCCAGAGAAGCTTACTGTCTAGGGTTATTCCTAGATTTTTAACCTGTGATTTCCATTCTATGATTTCCCCGTTTAAGGATATGAGTTTCATGGCTGGAAGTGTTATTTTCCGGGTAAATGGAATTACTATGATCTTGCTTGGGTTAATGTTTAGCCCCACTGACAAGCACCATTGCTCAATGATTCTGAGGCCCTTTTGTAATAAATCACATAAGGTGCTCTCGAACTTGCCTCTGGCTATTAAAACTATGTCATCGGCGTAGCCTAGCTCCGTTAGCCTGTAGAGCAACGCATCTACTACGAGGCTCCATAGAAGGGGATATATCACTCCCCCTTGAGGTGTCCCCCAAGTGGCTTTAACTGAGGTGGTCAACCTGTGTCTCAGCTATCCTCGTTGTCAAAAACTCATACATCCATTTTACAATGGTTTCATTCACTCCACGCTTTTTTAGTGCTTCTTTGACAGACACATGAGTTGTGTTGTCAAAGGCCCCTGATATATCCAGGAATGCGCATATTGCGATTTCTTTGTTGTTCATAGTTCTCTGGATGACTTCGGTCAGATGATACAGAGCCGTCTCAGTTGATCGACCCACTCTGTAGGCATGCTGACATTTATGAAGTGGTATATTCTCCAAATTCTCTGTTCTTATGTAGTTATCCACTACTTTCTCCATCGATTTGAGTAGAAACGATGTTATACAGATGGGTCTAAAAGATCGGGGATCAGTCCCATGTTTTTTCCCTATTTTTGGTATGAAGTTACTCTTGCCCTTCTCCATTTTCTACGTATTAGACCCACTGCTAGACTGCTTCTTCTAATCTTCAGCAGGTGATGAAGCATCTCCTCTATCCCTTGCTGTAGGAGTGCTGGAAATATTCCATCCACTCCTGGTGATTTATATGGTTGAAAGGTACTTATTGCCCATTCCAACCGTTGTCTGGTAAATATTTCCTTAGCAATGTCCCAATCTTCCTTGCGGGATTTTTTGGTGTAGTTCATTGCTATTTCGGTGCTTGTTGCTGGTTCCCTACCTGGGAAGTGGGTTCTAAGAAGAAGGAATCGATAGATCTTTTCGCAAAATGCTTGAAAATTAAGCCTTTTGGCCTTCTTAATCGCTTTATTGTACTGAGTAAGCTTCTCAGTGTACCCCTGCCAATTACCGCACCCTTAGCTCCGTAATATTCTAGAAAGGTCTTGTTATTTTTGACAAAAAATTTGGTTTTGTTAATTAATCTATTAAAAGGGTTATAATTCAAAATATTCAAAGTCGTTAACATCGAGAAAATTCTCAACTTTCTGAATGTAATCGGTTTCTTTTAAAATGACCAAGCATTGTCCTTTATCTGTTTTGGTAATAATAAGTTAGTTATTTTTTATTTTAAATTATTGTTCAAAATTTTTTGTTGACATTTGCGTTTTGATTTTATTGTGTAGTTCTTGTAACCTTTCAAGCTATAGTAAATTTCTTGTATAAACATTTTTTTATCTAAGTTTGGTGGAGGAGATTCAATGAGATTATCTAATTCTACTGCTGATTGCAAAAAAGCCTTCTCCGAAAAAGGTTGACTCAAGACAGTGTTTGAGTTTAAATAGGTCCATGTCATTCTCATTAAAATATGTATCTGAAAGGTTTTGAATACGTTGAGAACATTTAAAATCAGAAATCTTCACTCTCTGTTTATCCTTGTTTAAAAATATAGCTTTCTTATCTCTAACTAAGTTATTTAGTTTGTGTCCAACCCTCATAAATTCATATGTCCTAACTCTTTCCAAATCTACGTCTAATTGATTTACAAAATCTAGATCATTCGGAAAATTTTGATTGTTTGAAGTCAAAGAGTTAAATATTATTTTAAGTTATCTAATTTGGAAGAGTGCTTGTAAATAGCCTTCCTAATAATTTAATGTTCAGTATTGTTTTTGATGTTAATTGGAACATTCTTAGACGCATTAACTTTAGCAAAATGTGGTATAACCTGTTCATCTATGTAGGAACCATGTTAAGCTGGCGAATGGACATAGTATCCGCAGCCAAGGAAAACCAAATCCCACACACGTAGAATCCATGTATCGATGTTGATGATAGCCCTCTTCATGGATAGTCTTTTGTATCTAACAGCCGTTTCTGCTATAGTGCAGTTAAAGTAACAATTAATTTTGATAAGCTGTGTGCACAAAAAGAAAATTCTTTGTATAAAATATGCAAAGTTTAATAATCATATTGGGCCCTGGGCAACTATGTTTTTTCGTTGAATTTGATATTTTGAAAACTTAATTCTTGATACTTTGCTAGAGATGATGACTTCGCACTGTTTATACAAAGAATCTTCTTTTTGAATTCTAATTTAAATGAAGTTTGAGCTAAACAAATTAGACTGTCATTTTTGCTCTCTTTTTTTTGTAAATGGGTGGTAATTCATTCTAATTAGGTCATTATTTTTTATTCAATCCAAAATTCAAGGTGTATTATAATTCATACTGTTCTAAAATTAATTCCTGTCGAAAAAGAACTTCATTTTAGTTCTATATATTTGGTAAATTCACTTTTAAGAATCCTCCTGAACTGGTCTATCATTGTACAGCTTTAATAAGAGCCTGTGATGTATTTATGCTGTGGTTGAATTAATCGAATGCCATTTGCACTTCGCTGTGGGTCGCTTCATCAGATGAGGATGAAGGCACCGCGGCGGCGGTTTGGTTTCCGTCGGCCCGTTCGGTCGGCCCAACGATAAATGCGTGCCGGGCTACTGGTACTAACATACCTAAACGTACGATGAAGTGATTCGGTCACTTTTGAATACCAATTTCTCACGAATTTCAAATATTAGATATTTGGTATTTTAATTTTTTTATAAATGAAAAAAAAATAATCTGGGAATCATTGTTGTCAGTAGAGTTCAGAAAAAGCTTTAATATACTCAACAAACATTTTTTATCAAGAAATTTATTACAATATGTCAGTTGTTGTTAGCGGTTTAAAGAATTTGATTTTGGTTTATTACAAGACGGCAGTTGAAAATGCACTTACCTTAAATCTTGTTTCGTGGTGCATCCAATTTCTGCGCCTTCTAAGATTCTTTGCAATAGGTTTAGTGTTTTTGATATTTTGAATTTCATCAGAAAAGTGTTTATGTTGTACTAATTTTACAATTTGAAAAAGTGATTGATTCAGTTCATCTAATGTTAGAATTCCATTAGTCCATTTTACGGAGTTTCTTAGATTATGAATAAAACGTAGAACATAACAGACAATCCGTTTAATTTTGGAAAGAGAAGAATAATTTTGAATTGATGATTCGAATGGACTAATAACCTTTATTGATAATAGGGTTACTTTGCGTGCTTCCGAATCAAATTCTGAAGATATATCATTAGGATCAATTTTAGATTCCGACCAAAATTGTTTGTCAAGTTTTAGCCATGATGGACCTGCCCACCATAACAAATTGTTAAGAAAATCTGCTGAATTTTCTTTAAATAGCAGCTTCTAGTGTTAAAATTGGATCTGAAATATTAGCGGGTTTATTTTTTAAAGTTACTCCACCAATGGAAGTCGTTTCTTGCATTGAACCGAAACCTTCAATAAAAAGTTATATATTGTATTTCTTTAAACAAAGTCTAATTATACATTTTTGAGAAATGTAACTTGCTTGAGACCCTGTATCTAACAAAACACGAGCTCTCTGAAATTCACCATAAGCATCAAGAACGTCAACTAGCGCAGTTTATAATAAAACTTTATTAGAGCAAGATATCATATCAGAAGGGGTTGCCGAATTTTGCGTATTCGTAATATTTGTATTTTCCAAATAGGACACGTGGAAGGTAATTTATGCTCATTTGGTTGTACAGGGTTTTTCATTACATATGGACCCTTCCATATCTCACTTATTATTTGTTACAATTAAAAATGTCTCAAATAAGAGTTGAATGGTTATTATAGTAGTTTTTAAAATCCAACGAAAATATTATACAGAATGTCCCAAAAAGAGGGTCAGAGCCAAAGTGTTCTTTCTTAAATGGGACACCCTATATATTTTTTATATTTTTAAACTGTTCACTTCAATCCGAATTCAACAGTATATAATTGTTATAGTCTAACCTTAACAGTTCAGAAAATATATTCGACACAGTAAGATGTAGTAATCTATCGATTGGAATTCAGTAAATTTATTTACAAAATAAAGTAATCTGATACATATTGCCAATGCATAGTTGGTATCTTCGGCGTAAATTCTCTAAATATTTAGAAATAATATCAGCATGATTATTTAAGTTATTAATTTCGCCTTGAATCTTTTCCTGAATTATCTCAAGATTGTTATTTTCGCCAAAGTTAACTATATCTTTCAGCATCCCCCACAAAAAAGAATCTAAGGGAGTTAGGTCGGGGCTATTAGGCCATAGAATTGTCCCATTATTTCCGATCCACTCTGGAAACTGATTGTTGAGATGTTCTCTCACCTCTAATACATTATGGGGCGATGCCCCATCTTTGTGCCAGATCATAGTATCTAATTAGTCAGCTGTAAATTCATTTTCTAGTATTTCACTTATTTTGGGTATTATGCAGTTTAGGTAAGTTCTTCCTGTTAACTTATAATTGAAAAATATTGGCCCAACCACTTTATTCTGGAATATTCAACACCAAACTTTAATTGATTTCCGTCCAGATTTCTTTATTTGTTGCACTTCCCGCTGTCTATGATTTATATTTTCCCATGAACGTCTATTTTTTCTATTACCCACGCCAGCTGTAGAAAAACTGGATTCATCTGTCCAACAGATTTTCTGAAGTATATCTAGAGTTTCATTCAAGCGACGAAGCATTTCCTGACAAAATATCAACCGTTTCCGTTTGTGCAATTCAGTAAGAGTCTGCACGGGAAGTATCTTATATGGTTTATACACTACTCCAAGAATTTACCGCACCACCAAAAAATAACCAAACGTTTAAAGTTAATTTTTGTCTAAACTTGGTGGCACTTCCAGAGAGTTAGTGTACTACTTATTTTTGTATGCAATGACAACCTGATTTTTTCATAAAATTTCTAACACCTTGTGGAGTTCAACAGTAACAATATCAACTTAAAATTTAAATCAAACTGTAGCTTTATCTTTTTGTAACATTTTGTTCTTTGATTTACTCTATTATCTTGGCCACAACAAGAGAAAATCAATTTTATAGCATAACATGTTTTTTATTAAAATTTATTATCCAACTTTAACAACGAAAAACAAAGAAACAAAACGTAAAAAAGGCAGTAGCGAGTATTTCCGCCTCTGGCAGAACTAACTGCTTGGCACCGACGGCCCATACTTAAAATAAGCGACCGTATATCATTTTGGTCAATTTTTTCCCATATTTCAATCAGTCGCCTCCCCACGTCTTCCAAGGTGTTCAAGTTGCGTTCCTCTCGTAACCTCCTCCCAAGAGTGTCCCTGAGATTCTCTATGGGATTTAAATCAGGGCTTCCAGCTGGCCATGTCATGGTATCGATGCCAACTTCCTCTAGTAATTCCTCACAACTCCAGCAACATGAGGCCTGGCATTATCGTGCATGAACAAAAATCCTTGCCCTATATATGGCGCATATGGCATTACATGTTGGTCTAAAACCTCCAATGTGTAACTTTCAGCTGTAAGGCTTCCATTATTTATGACCACAAGTTCTGTGCGACCAGTCAAATAAATACCTCCCCAGACCATCACAGATCCTCCTCCAAATAATGTTATTTGAGAAATTACACTGAGCATATCGTTCGTTAGGGCGTCGATATACACGTATGCGCCTGTCATTACTGTACAAAGAAAATCTTGACTCATCCGTAAATAATACCTGTTGCCATTCGGCTTCTAACCAGTTACAATGTTCCATGGCAAAATTCAGCCTCGCTCTTCGATGATCTCTAGTTAGAACTGGCCCCCGAGCAGCAATTCAAGGTCTCAGATTGTATTCTCGTAGTCGCTGACGAGCTGTTTCACCACAAATTTGTACACCAGTAGCATGTCGAAGCCGGGTTTGAAGGGTCCGGGCTGTCCGGGCTGTTACAAAACGTTGTATTAATGCCGATAATCTTAAAAAACGGTCCTGATTAGGGGTTGTTATTCGATTCCTTCCCTGTCCCGGTCTACGACCATGACTTTCAGTGTCTCTATATCTTTGTATAACTCGTGAAACGGTTGTATGGTATTTATTAAATCGTCTACCAATTCTTCGGTAATTCCAGCCTTCCTCGAACAATATTAATGCTTGAGTACATTCTTCGCCAGTAAGATTTCGTGTTTTACGTTGCATATTAATTAAAATAAAGGTTTTTACAAAAAAAAACGTAAGGGCTGACACTAAAAATACACTTCTATGAAATGCTTTTTGACACCTGTATTTAGCTAATGACAATTTACTGTAACTTATTGTTTTTCATAGCCTGCTACTCACTTTTATTATTATAAATTTTAGTAAAAAACATGTTATGCTATAAAATTGATTTTCTCTTCTTGTGGCCAAGATAATAGAGTAAATCAAAAAACAAAATGTTACAAAAAGATAAAGCTACAGTTTGATTTTAATTTTAAGTTGATATTGTTACTGTTGAACTCCACAGGGTGTTACAAATTTTATGAAAAAATCAGGTTATCATTGCAACACCCCGTATTTATACAAAAATAAGTTTGTATGTAAATACAGTAGTATATTAACTCTCTGGAAGTGTCAACCTGTCATTCGAAAAAAAATTCATTCAAATCGGACAAGCAGTTAGACAAAAATTTACTTTAAACTTTTGGTTATTTTTTGGTGGTGCGTTAAATTCTTGGAGAAGTGTAATTGTGTCTTTTCAGAGTCCTATAAATTTTCATAGGATGTTTTTGTAATTTATTGGAGCTGGTTACTAACAAGTCTTCAGAGTTTTCTGCGAAAAAGTAGTAGCGCAAAAATTATTCCTTCTTATTCAACTACCATAAAATCCAAAGAAATATATATTCTTTTACCTTCAAAATGCAGAAATGTATCTAAATCATCCTCCTCATTAATTACACACGTTCGTTTTTTCCTAGAAAAGTTCTTAGTTGTCATTACATGCTGGTATATTCTGTTGAACGTATTTTTGCTAAGCGCATGCCGATTTGGATATAATTCCATAAATTCTCTCCTTGCATCTAATTTGTTAACTATTTTTTACAAATAGAGAAAACACTTCTATCTTTTCATCATCTGTATACCGCATTTTCCAAACTATCAAATACAATGTTTCATAATGGTGTAAATAACTACTTGTCAAATATGACAATGCTTTCATTGCCCGTTGTTTATAGTTGGTTTTCATCCCACAGAAAACGATTTTTAAATGAATATATTTTCTGAACTGTTAATGTGAGACTATAACAATTATATATTGCTGAATTCGGATTGAAGTGAACAGTTTAAAAATATATAGGGTGTCCCATTTAAGAAAGAACACTTTGGCTCTGACCCTCTTTTCTGGGACATCCTGTATAATATTTTTATTGAATTTTAAAAACTACGTTAATAGCCCTTTAACTCTTATTTGAAACATTGTTATCTGCATCAAATAATAAGTGAGATACAGAAGGGTCCATATATAATGAAAAACCCTGTACAGTATTAGGATTTTTGGTTGAAATAAAATGTAAATAAGAGTGAGTTACTGGGTCTGATCATTTTTGAGTCCAACATTTTTTAAATTTGTTACTGTACTTCGTTCTTATAAATAAAGTGATATAGAGTAAACAGGGATTTCGTATGTGGTTTGAATTGGATTCTATTTGTAAAAGGGGGCTCTTCTTGATAATTACAAGTTTTTCTTGGAGTGTAAGTGGTTAGTTCTGAATTTTTAAATCTACGTGTGGTATTTCGTAAAAATTATTCAACTCAAATTGTTTGTCAACAGTAAAATTAAAGTAAACAGTTGAATTTCTTAAAGACAATAAAAGTGTTATTAAGCAGAAATAAATGTGTACAGACTTTTTTTTGTTCTTTCATGCATTTTTTATAAGACTTGTTTATACAATCAATATTCTTGTAAGAAAAGCGGATCCCATTTAAATACTTCTGGGCAATCAATTAAATCATTACATTACTCAAATAATTTGAATACAAATGTACTAACTTCTATACTACTTTTCAAATTTATGTGAGATAATACAAAAAATAATTTGTTTTATTAGTAAACGAAGTACAAGGATTAAATAAAAACATTTTTGTAAAAATTTGTGAAAAATGAAAATATACAGATTAACCTTATAAATAACATTAGTAGATCAAATGAATACCTGATGTGGAGCAATAATTATGAAAATTTTACTCACTCGGCAATAGCGGAATTTATTCTTATCAAGAATTTACATTCATAGGCGGAAGTAAAATGAATTTAAAATATTAAAATAGTAAAAAGAAAGATATTATTTTTGTTGTTTAACATTGTATTTAATAGCAAGTAAAATATATGGTATCATACTACTATATAAATGTATAATGATTTTTATTCATAGTCACTATCAATCTCGGTGTCACTACTAGTTTCATTCCCATTAACAATAACTTGATTCACATAGTTATCAATTGAAAAATCCATTTTCCACATATTTGATACCTCATTTTCCCAATTCTGTGCATTGACAGCGTTAATAACTTAGAATGTTACGATTTAACTCGCAATAAAAAGGTACTAGCCTAAGTACGTCAATTTTCCTACTTCCAACTATCTCATCAACACAATAAAAATTAAAACTTTTTAGAACTCTTCAAATTGTTGGCTCATATTTTGCATATCAGGGTCTGGCTGTATATTATCTTGTAACACTTTTTTTAAAGATGTTCATTTAAAAAAAAAGATGAATGAATTTTTCTATGAACAGTGGAGAGTGGTTTATATTGGGACATGAGTTCTACCCTTTATCTATTAAAAAATAGCTGAACTAATCAACAGCAATAGTGAAGAGCTAGGTACTTATTTTCGACTTTTTGAACGAACATTCTCTTTATTACCGACAGAGTTTCTCTGCTATGACCAAAGTTACAACTGAATGTTGTGAGTGTTTGAGTTAATTTGTTTGTAATATTGGATAAAAACCTCATTTGAAACACTGCAACAAACATAAGATGAATTTATTGTATTGAAAATTTGTTGATGTCCCCGTACTACACATCACGTATAACAACGTGCCATCGGACTATCTATTTTATATGTATCTCCCTTTGTCGAGTTCCAGAATTTTTTGTTCACCATCAAAATTTGCATCTCTTGTTGCTCAAATTAGAATATAGAGTGTTTACAGTAATTAAGAATAATTATCAAGTTTGAATTTGATACAGATTACCAGATTAATAATTTTCAATCGTAATTCATCTACTAGAAAGGTCCCCAAACTGCTTCATATAAGTATATGTATACGAGTGATTTGAACGTTTTTTATAGAAAACGCAGCAATTGAATCAAAATATCGTTTCGGACATATTATTAATAATTTTCAATTGTCACCGAATACTCCAACACCCATACGAATTGTCCTCATAATATAATTTCATGTATATCCCGATGGCAACTTACAAAATTATCTACCTTCTGTATATAAACGATTTATTGATAAATTTACTATCACCATTTAAAAAAAACCTCCTTTGAGACACTACAGCAAACGAAGAAAAATTCATTGTAAGTTACAATAGCGAAAAGTGGATTTAGAATTACATTTATTAAATAAATGCGATGAGCTAAGACAATTAGTACACCAATTGTTGTTATCTTTGCAAAACTGATATTTTTCTTGCGGAGATATCTCGAACATCAGTCGAGTTCAGAAAAACCTTTAATATACTCAACAAACATTGTTTATGATGAAATTTGTTACAATATGTTGGTGAGTTCAGAAAAAGTTATAAAATACTTATTCAGATATATCTTATTAGTTTGATTTAGTATACACATGTAAGTTTAGACACTGTCATTGTTTTCTGTGAATATTGACAATTGACAAGTATGAAGTATATATAATATATTATTTTAATTTATGTTTGTCGTTAACATATTTAATTTACTGTTTTAAATTAAACTAACTATTTCTAGATAATTCCACAATATATTGAAAAAATGGTAAAACAGAACTAGAAGTGCTGCATATTTGTGAAAAGAAACAAGAACTGGATTTCCTTGAAGAACTGGAAATTAGAAGACATTTAAGAAACCCACAATATGAAGTTGTCAATGAACAGTTAAATATAGGGAATTCTCCACTAATAAACTGTCTTCTTAAGTGATAATTGTAAAGATCAGCAGATATAGTTTTCCTGGTTTTCTATATCATTGCACTGTTATACTGATCTTAATTGGAAAAATGATATCCAGGATATCACCATAGGGCTAATAATATCTAAGCTTCAATATTTGTAATATCACATCATCTTTTTTCTATAAACATATAGAATCAATCAAAAGTTAGGTTACTTCATGGTCTAGCCAAAAATATAACTACTAAACATCAGGTAGGCATAAAATGAAATGTAACTTCTGTCATTCTGACGATGATATTGATTTATCGAAACAATTGTCAATTTTTTAGAATTTTCAATGACTTGTATTATATTGTGGAATTAACTAGAGACCTTGAGTTTCATTTAAAAACACTAATATGAGCATATTCCACGAAGTAAGGGTCGAGACAGTCAATTTCATTTAATAATTATTTTTGGCTAGACCAAGAAGCGGCCTTCCTTGTGATTGACTCAATATAATATTAATAGAAAAAAGAAGAAGATTTGATATTACAAATAATAAAGCTTAGATATTATTAGCACTATGGGGATATCCTGTTTATCTTTTTCTCATTTAAGATCAGTATAACTGTGCAATGATATAGAAAACCAGGAAAACTATATCTGTTGATTTTTACAATTATCACTTTAGAAGACAGTACATTGACGACTTCATATTGTGGGTTTCTTTAGTGTCTTCTAATTCCCAATTCTTCGAGGAAATCTTGTTCTTTTTCCTATCACAAATATGTAATACTTTTAATTCTGTGTTAGGTGTCAATGAATGTTTGGTGTCTAGTAGATGTTTTGCGTACTGGGATTAATCTGGTTGTTTTAATATGTATGCTCCTAATTTTTCAGGATAGGGTACGTTTCGCCGGCAACGTTTCGCCGGTAACGTTTCGCCGGCAACGTTTCGTCGGTGTCGATTCGCCGACAGGTACGTTTCGCACAGGAATTTTTCGCCGGTAACGTTTCGCCAGCAATGAATTTATGAAATAACTCATTTCCACGCATGTATTTAATTAAAAAATATTTTAGAATAGTATATTAAGTACCAAGTGTCAAAAAGGTTACTTTAGTCACGAGTTTAACTAGGCACGCCTGGAGCGAAGCGGAACGAGTTCCTTGTGAAACGAGTGACTAAAGACGTTTTAAACACGAGGTGCTTACTATACTCTTTCTTCGCCCGCGAGAAAGAAAAAATTATATTATATTTGAATTATATTCAAATGACGCAGAATAACAAAATTATCACGGAACATGAAATTTAACATACAAAAGATACACTTGATTTGACGTTCAAAAAACAAAAGATAAACGAGATGTGACTTTTCGCATTTTTAACACTAGTGTTTAAAGAGTCGTTTTGTACATGTCAAACCCGTGTTCAAAGTGCGGTTTTAGTAGCGGAAGTAGAAAAAATATATTATGTACAAAAGTGTTATAAAAAACTGTATTTTAGATAATTTCAAAATTGTGAATATGTTACTAAAATCTTCTACAATTGTGAGAATCTGTCACTAATATAAACGTCTTTTTTTTATTGGGTTCATTTCCAGCAACTAACTTTTCGCAAAAGATGTCCTTATTTTTTTTAATCTTCTTCAGTTCCGAAGTTAATTTCCAAATTGTGGAGTGCTGTGAGCCCAGTTGTGCTTGAATTCTTCTGTGCGCAGCCTCTACTATATTGTTAGTTTTCTAAAAAACACATCTTTTATTATTTTTCATAATTTTGGTTACATTATTTAACCTCTGTTGCATTCAAAAACCGGTTATGCAAGTTCCAAGTTTCTGGTGGAAAATTTGGAATACTTCTACCATTTCCCCTCCTATTGCGAACTCCCAAATAATTTGTTTCAAACCAGGCAATAACGCTTCTTCCAGATGATCATAGAGTGAGTCGAATGAGTCACTTAGATTTGGAACAGGCACAAAAGCCTGCGCTAAACTTGATGCAAAATGTACCTAATTAATAATTTTAGAGAAATTCTGCAAGTTTTAATGCACTTAACGGATGGTGGTGGTGAAATTTTTCATAACATTATATGACCTCTAATACCATTTGTTGGATATCCCCATTTGTTTATCGGTTAATCCGACAACCCTTAAAAGTACAACACAACTTTAATCTGATTTTGGGTTTGCAATTCGTTCTACCTAATAAGATTACTGGGAAAAAGACATTAACGTTGTTATACAAGCTTAATTATACCTATTTATCCACCTTAACTCTGCTTGATGGTTTTTTTTTCTGTTGTTTCTTTCTGTTGTCTTCATTTGTGCGCACAATATCTTTGGAAAAGATAACTAAAGGAACCCACCGGCGAATCGTGAGGTCGGCGAATCGTGCTACCGGCTAAACATTACAGGCGAAACGTTACTGGCGAAACGTTGCTGGCGAAACGTACCGTTTCCAATTTTTCACTGTATCTGATTTCATAATTTCTAAGGACAGCATTATATTCTGGACATTCAAGTTTATATATACCAGATATGTTTTATACGAATATTTTTGTTTTTCATTTAACAATTTTGTACTCACATTACTTCCTGTTTTAAAAGAAATTGTGAAATTATTGTATTTGTTGCGAAAGATATCTTTGAAATATTACCTGTATATGTGATGGTTTCATAATTTTTTATTTCTTCAGTGTGTTTAGGAAATATTAGTTGTAATGCCACTTTTTCCTTTTTTTTATTAATTAATTTATTTATCTTATGTAAAGGATAATTGTTGGATGTTGCTATTTGTTTAATTGTATCAATTTCTCAATCAAAATTACATTTGTTTATAGGAACGGAAAATACTCTATGTATCATTGAATTATATCCATCTAACTTATGTGACATGGAATGATTGGAATTATATGAAATGGTTACATCATTGTGTGTTGGTTTTCTGTAAATTGAATAATCAAATACATTATTAACTCTTTGAAAATTGATTGAGTTATTTTTTCAACTTGTAATGTAAATTTAATTTTTGGGTGTAAATTATTAAAATGGTTTAAAAATACATCTAATTGTCGTTTACTACCTATAAAACAAGCTAATTTGTCATCTACATATCTATAGCATAATAAGATATTTTTTGAAATATTACTTTCAAAGATTTTTCTTTCTAAACTAGAGAAATTAATACAATTAAACAAATAGCAATATCCAACGGTTATCCATTACTTAAAAAACCCACAATATGAAGTCGTCAATGAACAGTAAATTTCATATTTAATCTAGATAATAAAACGTTTTCCACTTGAAAACTTTGTGAACCCAATTACTACTGAATATACTTTAACAATACTCAACAAACACTAGATAAACATTGTATATAAAGAAATATGAGATAAATATAAAATAAAACCTTGCCATTACACCTCAAAACAAGTTAAATTTAAAAAAAAATGCTACCAAAATAATCTTTAAAAATAACTCGATCAATAATATCCCTTTATTTATTTATATTTTAAAGCATTCAATTATCGTAACGATCTCAAATTTTTTGAGTAGGCATTTAAACTACCATTCAAATCTATAATAATCCATAAAAACATCTATTTTACGACTCGAATGTCGAAACGATTCTAAAATCGCTCCAAAATTACCGTGCTCATCGGTTATGGTTTCCATTAGTGTCAAAGTTAATGAATTCACCAAATAACTCAAGAAATTTTAACAAGACTAATCGTCAGAGTACTCTAGATTGAACCCATAATTACTTGGTTGCCCATTACGGATTCCTTGTTTAGAACGAACCTTTTTAACAAACAGAAACGATTGGAGGCTCTGTTACCTATTATTTCATCAACTTTGACCGCGGCTTCGTAATTGGTCACAAATAATATAACTAGATCTCCGATAGGTAATTTAAATCGTTCGATGATCGTATTTTTTGTTTAATATACATACTCTTGTTTATTAAATTGTAATTTTCTGTACGCCTTCTGTCACATATTTAGCCCACACAAAAGTTCATTCTCTACATAAAATTTAAGACAGATTCATTGTGAAAGCAATTACTGAACCACTGCTATCGTACTAACAAACCGAAATTTCCCCAAATATGACAAGAAAGTAGCAGGTGAGAATAGAGATGAATGGGACTTCTCATTTTTTTTAAATTCGCGCTGCCTGGCAGCCTACGCTATTCTACAGTCGAGTCGTCCTTGTTAATTCTAGTTCTTTAGTAAATATGATGGAACAGCGCGTGCGTTGCAGTAAAATTGGTGAAATTTTGTGAGTTTTGCAAGGAAATCGTAAGTTTTTCAACGATATGATGGATGCTTATAACTTTTCACATTGATATCAGAAAATTCTGTGGAAAATATCAAATTAAGTGGTTACATTTCGAAGGCAAATGGCATGATTTGATTTATCTCAATGCGTAGTTTTAATGAATAATGCCGATCAATCCTAAGTCTTGTTACTGCAGGAGGAATGGGACTGCAAGAAACAGGAGGAATCGGACACTGTCCAATTCCTCCTGATTTTGTAATAGAAATGAATCAGGAGGATATAATCAGGTACTCATTTATTTTTCAGGTATTGGTTATCGATACGTCTTGATTTTGGAAGCGGAAAACTGGAAGGGTCAGAAAATCTAATGCAGAAGTTAAGGCAGATATACAAGAAGTGCTGAACGGAACTTCAATAATAGATGTAGCGAAGAATTTTTCTATGTCAAAATCTGCTCTACAGCGTTATGTTCGTGAGGCCAAATCATTTCCGGGCATAAATGAATAGGAATTCAAACCAAATACAATGGTTAGAATAATCTTCTCCACGACCCAAGAACAACTTATAGAAAATTATTTGCAAAAAAGCTCCCGTATGCATTATGGTCTAACCACAACTCGAGCGAGAAGGATGGTATATGAATATGCAAGAGCTATTAATTTAACATTCCTGAGAAATGGGGAGAGGAGAAAATTGCTGGAAGAGAGTGGATTGTGGAATTTATGAAGAGATACCCCAATTTACGATCAGAACTCCTGAAGCCACAAGTTTAGGGAGGTCTACCAGTTTCAACGAAACGAACTTGATAACATTCTTCGATAATTCTCAAGAAATTCTCAGTCGACATAGCTTTAATGCGAATGACTTATATAACTGTCATCAAACCGGACTAACGACAGACCACAAGTCTCCCAAAGTTACTCAACGTGACCTGTAACAAATCGGTCAAATCACATCTGGTGAAAGAGGTCTGTATAGTAGAAACCAAATAAAGTTGCGTTTACGTCACCAAGGGCGTATTACTATCGCATGTGTGGCTACATTTCTATCGAAAAGTGCATATACTTGAATTTGTTCATTAATCGGTTCTAAAGATAACCCAATCAATAAAAAAAACTTTTGTACCAAAATAATGTATAAGCAATATGGCTTTATTGGGTTTGGACGTCCCTCGATGTAAACATTTGTGTTAAAATTTTCATAAAGAAGCCTCCAATTATTGACGGTAAAATAGTCACTGCCAGAAATAATGTCATGTTGCCGCGTTGTTTGTGACTTTTTTACTCGTGTATTGTCATCGATTTTTGAGGTTATAGTTACGTACTTTATAAAATTTTTTTGTGAAAAATATTTATAATCAAAACTGTTTTTGTTTTCAAAACAACAAAGCATTTTCTTGTGTGATTGTTAAAATGCCCAAACAGCCGAATAGCCGATGCAAAGAACTTGTGGCTTCATTAGTAAATTAGTTTGAACAAGAAAGGAATAATAATGGTCCTTTGTTGCCCTTAAATGCTGTACAAGAGGTAGGTAATACGTGAATAAAATATCCTTACTTTACTTTACGAAAATTTCTATTATTTTAGCGTGTAGCTGCTGCTTTAAAAATCAGTGTAAGAACAGTAAGCAAAATTTGACAAACAAAGAAAAAAGGTGAAGAGTTTGAGTCACCAAAGAAAAAACGTTGCGCTCATAAACGAGTAACAAATACAGAAACTTTAAATACAAGCTCTATTCGTGATACCATTTACAACATGTACCAGAGAAGTAAGTATAATTACGACAATTGTATATTTAACATATTTTCATTTCTGTATGCTTTTAGAACAGCACATAACGATTCAAGCATTGTGGTCCCAATTAAAAGAAAAAGAATTATTTAATGGTAGTACCACTTCTTTAAATAGATTGCTCAAAGAACTTGGGTTTAAGTGGATGAAGGATAATCCACGACGAGGACTTATGGACTTACCTAATGTTGTTTTGAAAAGAGTAGAATTCTTAAGATATTATAAAGAAGCAAAGGACGAAGGTATATACCAATTTGTGTTCATCGATGAAACCTATATATTTCAAAATGGCATCATAGGTCATTCATGGCAAAATGAAAATATCAAGAGTGTTAAAACCACTAAAACGGATGGCGAAAGGTTTGTTGTGTTGCAAAACATAAGTGGTTGCTTAAACTTTATTTAAATAATATTATTACAGATATATTATATTCCATGCTCGAAATGAGAACGTATTTATTGAAGGGGCTGAAGCAATATTTTATTCAAAAACCCAACTTAATGATTATCATGGGGAAATGAACCAGGCAAATTTCTTGAAATGGTTTGAATATCAGTTGCTGCAAAATTTAGAGAATCCTTCTCTAATTATACTTGATAATGCACCTTATCACGGCATGTTATTGCATAAAACTCCAAATACAGGATGGTCAAAATGTGCTATTCAGGAATGGTTGACAGAAAAAAACATTCCCTATTCTCACATGATGTTCAAAACAGAACTATTGCAAATCGTTTCTCAGTAAATATACAGATATATTCTCACTTATTGCCATTTATTTTAAATATTTTTTTTTGTTTATTTTAGAAATAAGCCTCCAATCAAGTGTATAGTGGACGATATGGCAGAATAGTATGGATACAAAGTTTTTCGTCTTCCTCCTTACCATTGCATATTCAACTCTATCGAATTAATTTGGGGCATAGCAAAAAATTACTACAATAGGCATATTGGTAGGGATGGTAACAGTGCGAATAACTGCCTGAACATGTGGCACGGGGCACTGCACATGATAACTCCTGATATGTGGAAAAATTCTATACAACATACTGAAAGAGAGAAATTTAAATGGTATGAGAGGGAAAGAATATTTGATCGTCCAGAAATTAGTCCGATAGTTATAAATTTTAATAGTGAAGAGAGTGACACTGATGTTGAATCAGATGAAGATAATGAACAAGAATTTGAATCTGCCTAGTTTCATTTCACAATATGTTGATTTGTTTAATGTTAGTTTTGGTCTTTGATAATACGTTCATTATTAAACATATTTTATTTTATTGCTTGTATTTTTATTATATTTATTTATTAAAAGATTTGGCAAGTCAGTAATAACCTTACCACTTTTATCCTAGAATTCCTTACTTTGTGAAATCTATTCATAAATTTAATTAACAAAAAACGTAAATGAAAAAACTCCACACTATATTAAACGAAAACTATCAAACTATCGATAATTTTGTAGTTTTTATTTATAATATTGTGAAATTTTCTACATTCACGTTTTTTTGTTGACTTCAGTTATTTTCTGTTAATTTCCATATTTCGTGAACACTCTGACAATGCTACAAATGTTCACAATGATGACGTAAATGCAACTTTATTTGGTTTTTACTATAGGTACAACTATGTTGTTTCATGAACAGAGGCGTCTCTAGCCCTTGTGGCGCCCGTGTGCAACCAGCACCCTGGCGCCCTCTAGTCTAGTAGGAGTGGTGTCAAAATGGAATAAGTACTAACAGTTATACAGGGTGTTCACAAAGGTATGCACTGTTTTTGAACTGTGACACCTACTCATGATAATACTGAACAACTTTCCCCAAGGTCCCCATGATCAATTCTCAAAAAAAACTTGGACTTAGTATGGAGATCGATCAGCTGATTGACCAAGTCTCCATACAAAGTCCACATTGTTTTTTGAGAATTGACCATGCATTCCTTGGGGAAAGTTGTTCAGTATCATTAGTAGAAGCCACAGTTTAAAAAAAGTGCATACCTTTCATAAGCCCCTATATTTTCAATCAGAAATTCGTATGCAAATGGTGCAATTTAAAATGATGTCGGAAAGCAAAATTTTTTTATGGGAAGGAAGGAGTTTTAAGAATGAAAAAAATCACAACTTTGTAGTTCTTTCAAAATATTTATTTTAAAAACTACTTATAGTAACATAACAGGACGCTCGTCACACAAGTATATATATTAAACATAAATGTATTTACAAAAAAGTTACTTTTCGAGCTTTTGCATCAGCGAAATCTTTAATAATGTCACTAACTTCAATTTTGATTTCGTGTTCAATACTTATTAACGATAAATTTGTCAATCTACTTTGCGACAATGTTGATCTAAGGTAGTTTTTAATTACTTTCAGTTTAGAAAATCACATTTCGCTATGGGCGACCGTGACTGGAAGTGTCAGGTATACCTCAGCGCAGTGGACAGATTTGGGAGCACTGAAATTAATTTATTCGTAAACAAGTAATTTAAAATGTCCGACGGCGTAGTGGAATCATCAATAAACATCGGTAATAATTCGATTTCATTATAACTCAAACTGTTCCACATCTGAGGAGCCAGCGTGGCTAAGTTTATTTTCTAAATTAGAGCAATGTGTTTTTCAATTTTTGAAGAAATGAAAAAATTACATTATTTTCATTCAAAAGTTCGAAACGTTCGTCGAACTTAGTTATTGCGGTGTCTAACAAATAGTAGTAAAAATTTACTTTTAAATCTGTTTTCGCGTCTGTATCGGTTCATCCTTCGCCTCATAATTGAAACAACTTTTAGGAGCGCGAGGGCGAGCAGGTGTGAGAAATTCTACTATTGCCTCGACTCCTTCCGCTACAGTTTTCGCCCTGTTAAGGAGCTCCTCAAAAGCGGACTCATTACGGAATTCAGACAAACTTATTTTTGCATTCTCAATCATTTTCACCGCTTCTGACAATACAAAATCTGACTTTTGAAGGGCCTTGCTAACTATATTTATCTTGCTTAAAATTTCAATCCAAATAAGCAGAGAGCAGATGAATTTAAACGACTTAATTTATGTCATTAATGAATTTGCCATATTTCTTGACTCTGCATCTTTGCTCCTATCGGAATATATAGTAAACAAGGCATCATATACTTTTCCCAGTTCAAAACGTAGAGCTTTGACTGCTTCAACCCTGCTCTCCCATCGAGTATTTGAGAGTGGCTTTAGACACTTCTTTAGCAAGTATTTGCCAACGTGCTGTTGACGCAGAAAAAAAAACATAATTTTCCTGCACAATTGAAAAGAAATTGACAATTTGTAATGAACTTTTAGCAGCGTCATTCACTACCAAATTAAGGCTGTGTGCAGCACAAGGTACATAAAATGCGCACGGGTTTAAATCTAGAATTCGTTTTTCTAGACCTATATTTTTCCTTTTCATGTTTGTACCATTATCATAACCTTGACCACGCATATCTTGTATGTCAATTTCGTTTGAGATTAAAAAATGTAACAAAAATTGAGTTAAGCTTAGGCCAGTAGTGTCTGTAATAGGAAAAAAAACCCAGAAAGTGTTCTTTTACTTCAGCCTTGTTGTTACTTGCATTTAAAAGAACGACAACCGATACTTGTTTTTCATGTGCTATATCTGGCGTGCAATCTAGAATAATGGAAAAATATTAAGATGGTTTCAATTCCAAAACAAAGTTTTTTTCATTCTTTCTCCCAATAATTGTATTATTTCATTCTGAATATTATAACCAAGACAATGAGTTACGCGTGACTCAGATTTTTGAATAAGGGCAATGTGTTCCGCAAGCACATTATCAAAGTTAGAGGTATAATCAACCAGCTTTAAAAAATTACCATTATCAGAATCGTAAATTTTTTGAGATCTTCCGCGAAAATCCAGACATTGCCGCGCTATAAAATAAATTATGTGGATTATTCGTTCGAGTACTGCAACCCAACGTTTTTTTTCCCGATCAATTTCATTTTGGTGCAAGAAATCTACCGACTTTTCTTTTAAAATAACAGTTTTCAATGTAATTTGTTTCTTAAGACATGATAGGTGCCCTAAGCTCTTTTCATGATGTTCTAAAGCAGTAAACAAATACTGCCAATCTTTGTAGCCTATTTCACCATTAAACGGAGTCGGACTCGCATCAGCATGAAAAAGTTTGCAGTAAAAACAATAAACAGAATCAGTTGACTTAGAGTAAACCAAACAGTTTCGTAAAACGGTTTCATTATTTAACATCTTTTTAGTATAATAAGCATCTGAGAAAGATCTTTTCGAACTATTCGAAGGATATGAACCCATTTTTACCTGCACTGGTCCACGCTCCATCAAAAATATTCTCTGTTTATCGGATAACACCTGTGGCCATAACGCGAGATCATACATTATATCTTCTCGAAGAATATACTCTGGGGACGATTCGGCACTAGGAGGTTCTTCGTCTTCTTCGACTACCGACGACAAAGACATCTTAGACATCAGTGGCGGCGGCGGTGACGTAGAAGTGACGAGTTCTGCTGTAGAATTATCTTGGTTTTCATAGGTCTCTGTCTCCAGGTGTTCGTCCGAAGATGGACCGGGTCGAACATAAACTTTTTAATAGAACTTGTATTATTTTTCAGAGACACTTCCTTCTCTAGCTTTCTTTTTCGATTCTGTGAACCAGAAAGTTTCTTTTTTCCACAGACACCTAATACCTAAAAGAACTAAGTAGTATCTATGGAAATATTATAGGCCCAGAGAAATAGTTGCAACTTGGACTAATTATACCCAAATACCTAAGTATACTAGTAGGTCATATTAAAGCACTTTAACTTACCGTTGTTTGTTCTGCACTGCAGTAGAATAAACAAATGAAAAATCATAGGTCGTACCTATAGGTACGAGTAAACTTCGATATCACTATCTATCACTCGATGTTTTGTTTTTGTATTTCACTAGCTATTTTTGATGACCTCCGACCTCGAGGAATGTCGCAATAATTGTGGAAGCAAAAAACCTAATCTTCCCTTTTATATATTTTCTATCAAAAGGAAAGCCGATTTACTTCATATTTACATGTTTACTCAAAAAATGATACTTAATCCAATAGCATCAAGGCTTATTTCGCAAAACTACGGTATATCGGTAAAACAAAAGTGCCGCACGCGCACACAAGCCTTTGAAAATGACCACCGCACGTCCCCGGGAATTTCAATTTGAACTTTATAGATAGCATCCTAATACAGTCGAGTTAGAAATGATTGTCGGCGTGGTGTGAAACGAATCAAAACAAACAGGTGCCGATGCCGGCTCGCGCCTTTGGTAGCGATGCGACATTACGCCAATTTAATCTTTAATAATCTGTTTCAAGACTGATTTCACGTTGAAACAAAAGTTATTGTGTATATTAAAATAGAGTAGGTAGGAAAAGGAGTAAGTAGCCTAGCTTTGCTATCGTGCGCCCGACGTCGACAAGGGTGCACTGGTGTTAGGGCGCTCGACGCTCGGCGCCCCCTTATCCCCGGCGCCCGTGTACGCCGCACACACTGCACTATAGCTAGGTAGGTCCTACGGAGGCTACCTCTTGCCTTCCTTATTCTTTCGCCATCAGCGCCGCAGATCCGCTTGTGCCGTGGCTTTGCTTCGTCTTTTGTTTTTTTCTTTTCGAGGTGGTCTTCCATGTTCAACCTCAGGCTGAACCGGAGCTTGAGGTGGAATTTTCTGTCCAACCTTAGCCGCGGTTTCAGTTCAGCCAGGGGATTTTCTTGGTTTCCTTATGTCCTTTCATACTCATACTTGTTCCCACGAGTGGCTAGGGAATGGATTGGTCGCCTCTGGCAGAGGTCCGCATTACCAGGAGAAAGTTGCTTACATTGGGTTTCGCCTGGTTCCTCAAAGGGGATCGTTCTTAACCGCATATTTCCCAGCAGCCATTTAGCACCATGCCTCACACCTTGGCTTGGGTGGGGTGGTCCGTGGCAACAGCTTACGCAGAAGGGTTGGAGGTTTTAAATCCACGTACGCTACTATGGCTGCCGCTAACCAAGTTCAAAGGTTTCCCGTTCCCCTGGCCATTTCCATAACCGCCCGGCTGGCGCCCAACTACCAGGCCGCCCTAAATAATATCCAATCGTATAATTTGTTATGGAGGCTGTATCTTGCTAATAAATCGACATTTCTCCAAAAATTACTGTATATCTAAATTTATAGGACCCGTTGTACCTACATTCTCTGATGAACTGAAAATAAATAGGATTCATCTGTCAGACGCTCTAAACAATATCCAATCATTAAATTGGTCATTTGTATACATTCAGGAGGCTGTATGGGGCTAACAAACCGAAATTTCTCAAAACTTTACCAAAAATATTGTATATATGCATTTATAGGACCCGTAGTACTTATTCTGGTGAACCGAAAATCGATAGGATTCATCGGTGAGACACTATAAACAATAACCAATCATAAAACTGGTCACTTGTAGAGACTCCAGGGGCTGTATCATGCTAATAAATCGAAATGTCTAAAAAAAGTAACAAAAATGTGCTTGGATTCGGAGTCTGTGTTCGAATAATATTCGAACTGAATTCATCTATTGAAATAGCTTCTGCGCGCAAAACGAGGCATTGACGTCATCAGCGGTATGATCACTCAATTAGTTACAACTCTGAAAATCGATCCACATTTTGACATGAGTGCAAAGTTCGTCCCCCCTCTGGCGTGGCTCTACGTGGTCGAATGATTGAAAAAGGCACGCCGGTGACAATGGTTGATCATAGCCACCCGGCATATTATAGTATATTACGTAACAAGAGTTGTAAGTAATCCATTACGCACGAAATGAAAAAGTTTATGCACGAAGCCGCGCAGCGGCGAGTGCATAAATTTCATGAGTGCGTAATGGGCTTACAACTCGTGTAACGTACTATACTTTTTCTACGCCCATTCATTTTCTTCCATTACACAAAAAAAAATAGCAATCATTTAAATTTTATTATAATAGTTGTTAATAACAATGAACAATTATTGTGAATCGATTGTGCCTTATTATTTAATAGTGATGAACGGTTATTTATAATTGTATTATATTTTGTTCAAGAAATTTACAATATAAATGACATGACATTTATTTTCATAGCACGCTACTTAAGAAAACGTGTCCTAGTTTTAAAGAAATTGCATAATGTGCTGCCTACATTTAGGGGCATCACTCTTTCAATTCTAAATATATCTCGCTAATGCTAAAAGTTTTTATGTTTTTTAATTGACTGAATTTGTGTAAATAGGCCAAATAAAATCTTACGTAAATAAAAATTTGATTGTAATTTAATTAAACCAAGAAGTTTAAGATTTCTTTTCAAAACGCACGTGTATGTTATGAGATCTCATTACGTGCATGTTATTGTTAAATGTCATTTACAAGGATTGTTGACAGTGCGATTTTTGACGTTTACAGACATGGGCGTAGAAAAAAAGTATTAAGATTAATTATACAAAAATATAAATGCACCTTCCACTAAGTGATCAGTTAAGTGACCGGCTAACAAATACAATATTTATGTAAGTTGTGGAATACAGGTAATAGTGAAAAGTTATGTGTTTTATTTATACTACATATACACGGCATGCCGTTATGGTTCGCCATATATTGATGCGATATTAATTCGCCTAGTCTTTGAATCATGATATTCTTTCAATTTTGAATAACATCTTTATTTCACCTCATCAACACTATTTCCTATTTTTTTGTTAATAGTTTTAATTTGGTTTACATCAACTTATAAAATTAATAAAATATTGTTCTTCGAAACTAACAAAAATCGGCACAATTATTCGTTTAATAAACATTGAATCACACTGTCTCTAACTAGTGACCTTTTGGTTGGATAAGATTCGAATCCAAAATGCAAGAAAGAACGTCTATCCTGACTTTCAATTATTTCTATAGCGATATTCACTCTGTATAGCAACTAGTGACCTGAAAACATAATTCTCATTCGAGTGAATCACTAATTTGTGATTATTGTGAAGAGAATAATAACCAGCAAGTCAAACTAAGTCAACCAATTATCTGATATGTCAATCAAAGGCCATAGAACTAAGTTTAGTATTGAACGCACATCGATGCCCAAATCCGATAATGAACAAGATGGAAGTCAATGTGACATTTAGTAGTAGCTACCGTTCCAACTTTGTCATTGTCTATCAATCTCTTTGCTTGACGGACTCGCTTTTTAACTTTCTCTCTCTCTCATATTATTTTTTCACTCCTCTCATAAATTGGTACTGGCTTTGTTTACATGTAGTTGAATTACAAAAAATGTAATCATTTATGTTGTCACGATCTCGACAGGGTTATGTATTTTTATTTCCTCATATTACTGGGAATAATTTGCTTTAAATGTATGCAAAGGAATTCTTTTACACTTATTCAACAAAAATGCTGTAAAATATTATTGTAGATGAATTAAACACCATCTTCTGACATTCGTGCAAAATCAGCACAAAAAATAGCTCAAACTAATCTTATTTCACCAAGAGAATTATTTAAAAGAGATATATTCAAGTAAGAGAACGCAGCGCCCCATGACATTGACGAGATAATTGAAAAAATTAAACCTACAAAGGAATAAGTTTCCAAATATCAGTGGAGATGGTTAGAAAATTCAATAATGGTATCGCTAATATATTTAAATTTAATAATGAAAGTGTTAAAGTATTTGTGTAGGTACTTTAGTAAATCTCACTTTCTCTAACGGTTCTGGGTGAAGAAGATACCCAAAAATGCTCCAACTATAGACTAATATTAATGCTTCCTTTAATCTCTGAAGTTTTTGAAACATTTTTTAATAACACTGGGGCACAATTTTTTACTCAACTTCTGTTGATTTCAATGTTTTAGTGAATAGTTATCTTCTATCACGTCAAGTTTTTCCCTACACCTCATGTGAAAATGACCACTCCGTGTCAATCAGAGCGCGAGTAGGAATATTCTCTTGGTTATTTGGAGCAGTTCTAATAGGTCATTCAGCTTGCTTGAATGAAGAATATGAAGACATAAAGAAAGTACTCCATTTGTTGCAATATCACGTGCACCAATTGATCAATCTTAAAATGGTATTCTTCCTCCTTAGCCAGCAACGCGGATACATCATTGTTTTTCTATGTTTTTGGGATAGTAAAGCTCGTTAAAAGCCTTGGAAGCAGTCAAATTAGCTGTCAAGATATGACCTGAAACCTGGTGAACTAAACATCTGAATGAGTCACTCGTCAACAGAAAAAATATTATATTCCTACTTCTACACCTAAAGCTGGGTCTAATGAAGCAATTTATTAAAACCCTGCCAATTGATAACAGTATTTCCTAGCTTGTTATTTAATAATATGAAGGCAGGTTTGTTTGGTTTGTTTGATGGTTCACACATTTTGAAACTGCCCAATTTTAATTGTTTGACTGAAACTATGATATAAGGTCTAAACAATGCTTGGTTATCCTTTAAGAACATCGTCAAAGATTTTTTAGGAAACAGAGGAGCTCAAAATTACATCGAAATGACCCAAGAGCCTTTGGAAAGCTTCAAAATGATTGTATACAGCATGAATATTGTAATATTATTGCTAGTGAAACAATACAGTATTTTGTATGTTTGTAATGATAGGGCTCCCAAAGGCCATCCATATAATTCGTCATTTCATTCATAGGAGAAGGCCACGCTGCCATGTCTAGGACCTATCAACGCAATAATAACAAATAAATATTTTTTTTAGATTTCTGTGACCTCCTACTAAAAAGTCCAAATCACTAAATGTTCTAATGACAATTAACTGACCATCTATATAAATTGATTCATTGATGCTCTCCGTGGATACAACATATATACAACACCAACTTTACGTAGCCATCTTGCTGACTTACCGGAAAATTTTGTTGTACTTAGTGATAAGCACATGATGGCTGACTATTGTTGGAGCATCAAAAGAGAATGTCCACAAATGAAATACTCCATAAAAAGATATAAGTGAAAATGTTTACCTTGAATGTATGTTGATGTACTAGTTGGTAATTTTTTTATTATATGAAAATAATTTAGCTAGAAGAAACCTATATATATATATATATATATATATATATATATATATATATATATATATTAACATGGAAAAGAACTTGCGACACTTTGTATACGATAATATGGAATGAACATGCTACACACTATATGTAAATACAAAATTTAAAATTTAATTACCATTTAAATCGTCAGAAATATAGATAATCTATGGAACGAAAATCATTCAAGAGAGAAAATAAAAATGAATCAAACCGAAGAAACATTAAGGAAAATTTCAATGTACCCTGTAAATGCGCATATGTTAGAGATAACATAAATTCTAGCTATTGAGAGAGAACCTTTTTGAATGTCACCTTATATAAATTGTAACAATCTATTTCTCACATAGTAAGAGTCAAAACATTATGATTTGTTTTAAAATATACTAATTAGATATTGAAAGAAACTCTTTGTTAACATTAGAAAGTTATTTTAGAATATGTCAGAGAATAAAGTCAAAATAATGATAACATTAAAGTTATAAATGTATGACATTTGTGAAATTAATTGTCATTCTGAATAGAGCAAGTGAAAGAAAATATAGTTGTCAGTTTTAAAATATTTTGGAAATTATATAAAAGGAAGTAGAATATCAAATTTGATTATTTAAAAATAATAAACGGTATATCCTAAAAGGATAAATAAACAATTTGAAACCTGAAATGAGATTTATCAACAAAAATTTTTATAACCGATTTGATTGGTGAATTATATTGAAATGTTTTGATCAGCGGCAAGCGGATTGAAAATTAAAAAAAAATGAATGGGGAAGTTTGTTGATAATGTACACTATTAACTAGGTAGAACTCTTTTCTTAACAATGAATGGGGGTGAAAAGTAAAATCTTTAGAAGAGAATTTTAAACAACTAGAAAAACGGCACCATTTGAATGGTAAATATAAAAGAAATGCATTATTCTTTAATATAACTCAATAAAATTTGTAAATCAAACTGATAAATAGAAATATAACAAGAAATTGGTAAAAATTGCAGTATACTAACCTTAAATATTTATCTGTATAATCAAGTAAAGTTTTGTATCGTGAAAATGATATCTCCACGATACATCTCAGAAAGAATTGGACTATGGAATTCCATCTAAAATGTATTGATGTAGATGAAATTTTGGTTCATACCCAAACACGATAAGCTGTACCATATCCAAAGAAGAATGCTACAAAAAGTGAACAATGGTGACTTGGACATAAGTGAACAGGTATTTAAAGACTATTTCGATTTAAAAAAGTTGAATGAACTCATTTGTATTGTGTGTGAATAGTTGAACTTTGAAATTTCACAAACATTGCTCATTGCCATATCCACCATTTTATATCCTAGAGTTTTTTAACATCATCAGATGTTCAATGTGTATAATATGTTGCATAGTTGTACTTATATATAATAATAATTCATTCGAGTGAATGTGTTTTGAATGAACGATCATCATAGATAAGTTGTTCCTTTTTTGAAGATTTTGTATTTGAATAATGTATTTGTTTTCTTTGGTTTCGTATTAAATATCGTTTTTCATTTGAAATACTTAAATGTATTGTTGGAAAATTTCATTTCTAGACGTTTGTTCCATTTATTATTTGACAGTTGGCATCATTTATCAGACGGATTACAACTAGAGAGGGGTCTTGAAACAGAATATACAGGACTGTTCTGTAGGATTTAATAGAGAAAATAAAAGCAAGTATTTTTTTAATTGATTTTTTTTATAAATACAAAAGATTTTGTTTTTCGGCGCTTATAATATAAATTAAAATAATTTTATCTTATTCCATGAACCCAAAATCCTGAGGTTATTGAGTTTTCATGTAAATAACAAAAACTAGGATTTTAAAGTATAAAGAAGGGTGAGTGTAATTATTTCAGGACATATTTTAAAAATTTTAATTTACCGGGTAAATCAAAACATATAATTTATATAAACTAAACAATAACTATAATAGGTTTCTCACACATAAGATTCCACAATATATATATATATATATATATATATATATATATATATATATATATAAATATAAATATATATATATATATATATAAACAAGATGTACGAATAGTGCGAGATATATGAACAATAAGCAACAATGAGATTAGTGGGTATTGCACGCAAATAGAAAAAGGGGCTACTGAAAAGAGTGGTAACCGCAGACATGCATGTTTCTGGCTCATTAGCCGTCCTCAGTACGGTACAACCAAGAAAGGGTGGTGAAACCTGGGAGCAAAGGTGTGGAATGCTGTTATATTTTCTCGTGTTTCATTCAACACCTTCAGTCCCAGGTTTCACACCATTTCTTGGTTGTACCGTACTGAGGACAGCTAATGAGCCAGAAACATGCATGTCTGCGGGTACCACTCTTTTTAGTAGCCCCATTTTCTATTTGCGTGCAATACCCATATATATATATATATAACGTTTATATGAATTAAAATATATTATTTCCGACCAGTAGATTTGGATAGTTATCCCTATATTTCATTTTATGTGTACAATTTTCATGACTTTATCTGTACAAGGTTAGATCAACATTTACTGTTTTTTTTTAGTTTTACAAAAAAAACTTGTTAAAAAGAATTAGGAAGCTTTCAAATTTTCAAAACATCATACCTAATAGATCTCGTATCCACTCTACAGTATGTCATGATATTTTCAGTAAGAGTGTTCTCGACTAAAATATGTAAATGAAGCACATTCCCCGGAATGTCACGGATTCAAAACGGTAGCGCTCGAATACACGTATAAAAGAATACACGTGAGAGATTTGATATCTGCTTTCAGTGCCTTTCAGGAGTTTTCGAAAGGAATGTCTGTTAAATATTAGCGTTGTCAGCCACACACGATAAACAGCATCGCTTTGAAATGTTGTTGATGGGAAAGAACAACATCACTTATTCTTAACATAATTCAATTAACTCATTTTTATAATAATTTTGTACTATCGATTGAATAATTCTTCAATTATAGTGGAATATATACTACTGTACTAAAAAATTATAAAAACTTATTGAAATGAACATATTTTGAATAGCATTTGAAATAAATGGGAAATATATGATGAAAAATTGCTATGTACAACAAATTTGCTTGCGAGGAACTGTTCAAACGACGAAATTGAATACGAAAGCACCAGGTGACGCAAATATTCAGGAAAAAGGTCAAAATTCGAGAAAATAATAAGGTGCTTGGATGGCATAATGTAGAATCCAGATAAAAGTGAACACCTAAAGGTTGAAAAATACAATACAATTATTAATAGAAGAAGTTTACATAAGTTAAAAGTTACAAAGATAGATATTTGAGAAAATTGGTCATAACATCAAGAAGAGAAAGAGTGGTAGGAAAACTAAGGGTACAGGACAGTGGCTCATATTGAGAGTAAACAGCTTATCTGGTTTGAACGAATGAATGACGAAAGGTTTTGAGAAAAACTGGGTAGCAAAAGAAAGAAAGAAATAGGTCAGACCTGAAATCACATGGAAAGAAAAGATGAGAAGAAGTATGAGTGAAAGTAGACTGACAGATGAAGACTGTAAACATCGCAATGAATATCATGGTTTTTCAAAATTTCAGCCTTTAAGTTTCAATTTTTACAGGCCTCAACCACTTCATCAATGTCCATGCAGTTTATCTTAAATAAGTGGTAACAAGAAGACATCAGTAGGTTCTAAGTCTGAGATTTAAGGCAGTTGACTCATCAGTTCGATATTTTGTGTATCAAGCGACGTGTTTGAGCTCGCATCGTCGTGGTGCAAAATAATTCGTAGTTTTGGATTGGTTTCTTTCAATTTTTCGAAAACATTTGATAAACACTACGCTGTTCGTGCAAAATCTTATGTATGCTGATCATATAATATTCAATATGTTTCATAGCGATCATATTTAATTAGTTTTCGCAAAATATCGGCGTTTTCTGATAGATTTCAGACGATCTTCTATAACATTGTTGATATGCGAACTACGTTTAGATTCAACGATATACAGAGGAGTTGGATGTTATTTTATTAAACCGAACGGTGAATCAATTTTATTGATGCACTGTTAATAAGTTAGTTTACGTCGATAGTCAACATAAGATGAAATTTACAACGTGAAATTGTTCTGAGTATTATACTGTCGAAATTTTAAGATATATATATATATATATATATATATATATTATAATTGTCTATTATTATTATTTATTATTATTTAGTTATAAAAGAGTCGTTGTCGTGTATTGACTTGACTTACCTTCGGCTAGCTCTCTTAATTTATTATTATAATTTATTATTGTTGTTCTTTTAATATAGAGTCGGCGGCATGTAGACTCCCCCCTTTGGGTTCTGGACGCTTATAAATCAATGTAATTTCACTTTGAATATTTAATTCTTAAATTTTATAATTAGCTGTATGCGAAAATTAAATATTATCTGAAGATACACCTCTTACTTCAATGTTTCAAGATATTATTCCACAGAATGAATGAAGTGAGCAAATTTAATAAATCTATCATGGATGTTAAATAAAAATACAAAACACTTCACAGAAAATATTTTAATAAAAATTATGGTTCAAAATTCAATACTATTAGAACATCAATATTCTCTGAAGCCGCCGCTGTATTATATACAGTCATGCGCACTGAATGCTCTTGAGCATAAACTCCACCGGGTCGGTGCATATAGGACTCATGCGCTTCTATCGAGTCCAAAACGAAACGACACAGTATTCACTGTTTATGGTTCATTCACGAGATATTTACAAGATTTTATCGTTCATATATACTTTGGAATTGTCGATATACTATTCAAAACTGATAATACAATTGCATATATATACAAGGAAATATGAGTGATGAGAATTTAGAATAGTGATAGATAAAAATAATGAAACATGCATGAAGAAATTGAAAAAGAAAGATAAATGATGATTTACATACAGCGTGAACAATGATGAAACAAATTAATTCTTACAGGTAAGTACAAATTTATATCTATAGCTTAAGATTCATGGATATACATGTATGTGATCTTATATTTAGCATCTTAAAATGCTTAGGCCTTTTATGAAAATTTTCTTTTATATATGTAGAAAATATAATTTATTGTTCACTGTAACTATTTGGAATTCCGAAATTATTATTTAAATATCACCGACCAGTATAGCTTAACTCGTTACTGCTGCTGGCGTCTCTTCAATTCTTGCAGATTTCTTAACGAAAGAAATGCTCCTTCTGATAACTTCCCGTTCTCACACAATTTTAAGGAATTCTAATATTATGATTTTATAACTTTTAGCTTCAAAATCAAAATTTATTTCATTTTCTATTAAAATTTTTGTAGAGGACTTTTACTAAGATGCTTTCATTTCAAAAAACCACGCGCTCCCTTCTATTGTTTTACAAATCAACAAACTTTTTCATCGTCACATGCAAAGCCTTCTTTTTCCCAAATGTTACAATATAACTGCTGATTTGAATGTTTTTAGTTTAAAATGTGAAAAGAGTTCTTTTAATAGTCCTGGAAGATATCAACACTTATTTGTATATATGTGTATAGTCTTAAAGATTCCATAAAATGTCTTCTTCAGTTCTAACAATCTCTTATTTTGTTATTTTTCCCTTTTTAAGGTATTCTTGTTTACATTATATTTTATAAAATCTACAACCTAAAATATCTATTAATATATATGCAACTGTCTAGTTTTAAATTTTATAATTTTTGTTAATTTAATCATATAATATAAATTCTGATTTATTTCCAAATTTGCCTTCAATATTCAATCTTCTAATAGTAACCCACAAATTTAAGTTGGCAATAAAGTCACTAATTTTTATTACTTCCTGTTTATTAAACTTCTTGATTGCAATACTTCCTTGACAGATAGCTAGGCTCTGTTCCGTATGTCAACCTACTATGAAGTATTTCAAACTATTTTACAAATTTAACCCTTTCTATCTTTGTTTGTAAATATTGATAACTAATTATTGACTTGAGTACTAATTCATTTTATTTCAGATTTCAAGTGATACTACTTTATAACTACCCGGAGATTTACATGGCAGTGTTCAGAATATTTTGATACATGTTGACAGTGACTTTAACTTGGATTATTTGTGAAGGTAAAATTTGTACTTATTTAAACAATGCTATTATTAGAATTTTTATTCATCATCCTTTAATTCATTGAAGTAACTGTTTTTCTTAATATGTGATAATATATTTGTTCAATTCATTCAATGTGTTTATATAAACTCTTAGTTTTTTAAGTTGCTTGTGTCTACTGGTACACTCTACGTATTAATACATCATCTTTATCTCTTGTCACTTTTGTTGATTATTTTAATATATACACCATATGAGTTATTTTACAATAAAAAACGTAATTTTGCTAATATAAAAGTGTTTGGTTGTATTGCATATGTAAGAATTCCTGAGTCATTAAAAATAAGCTAGACGAAAAAGCTCAAAAATGCAGCTTCATAGGATATACAGAGAATAGATACAAACTTTGGAATAAGGAAAGAAAGATGTTTCTCTTTACAAGAAAACAAAAATTGTAATATTCAAGCCGAGAATGGAGAGTTTGAGGATGAATATAGTAAAGAAAAAGATTTAGAGAATCTTAGTCTAAATGAGAGAATTCAAAACGTAGGAGAAAAGGTTCATTAAATATTCAAAGTAGTACAGAAGAAGAAAGGCCTAAAAGACAAGTAAAGTTGCCATCAAAATTCAATTACTTTGAATTAGACGTGAGTTGTTTAGCATTAATTTCTGAAATTTCAGATGTTCCAAAATCATATACAGAGGCAAAGGAAAGTTCAAATTGACCAAGCTGATAGAAAGCTATTAAAAATGAACTAGATGCGTTAAACAATAATGACACATGAAAGTTGGTTGAAAGACCTGAAAAAGAGGATATAATAATAAACAGATGAATGTTCACAATTAATGAAGATAATGAAGGTAGTTTTACGTATAAGGCAAGATTAGTTGCAAGAGGATTTGAATAAAATAATTTCAATGAGTTTGGACAAAAATAACTACATGTACATTCTACTTCAAGAATTCTTATTTCTATTTGCAATAAATTTGATTCACTTTTGGAACAATTGGATGTAAAAAATGCTCTCCTACATAGTAAAGTTAGAAAGAAAATATTCATGATATTATCTGAAGGTCTTGAAGTGACAAATGCTGGTAAAAATAAGGTTTGTATGTTAAATCTAGCAATATATGGACTAAAACAAGCACCTAAAACCTGGAATGAAACATCCAATGATTTGATGGTAAGTTTGAATTTCAAAAGATCAAAATCTGATTACTGTTTATATGGTTTTCTTGATCAAAACATAAGATGCTACTTACTTCCGTATGGTGATGATATTTCGATTGCTCGCTATGTCAAACATTTGAAATAAAAAAAATGTATACACGATGAAGTTGATTTCTTAGGTATCAAAATATAGAGGGTCTAGAAAAGTAGAATCATGACCCTAGATCAGATTTCTGCAATCAAGGTCTTAATCAAAAAATTTAAAGTAGAAGATTGTAAGAAGGTCAAAAAGTAATGCTTTAGACAGAAATAATACTATTTCTTGGTGCTCTAAGAAACAACAATTTGTAACTCAATCAAGTACAGAGTCAAAATTTGTGGCAGTTTGTGTTACATCATCTAAGCTACTTTATATTAAAAATGTGTTAGAAGATTTAAATGTTACTTCAGAATTACCAGTTTGTTTATTTGAAGATAACCAAAGTACAAGCAAATTACTGCAAAATTTTGAAAATAACAACAGATGTAAACAGATAGATGTTAATTTACATTTTGTTTTAGATTTGATAAATAAAAATATTGTTAAGATTGAATACTTATGTACCAATGAACAACTAGCAGATGTATTAACTAAAGCTTTAACCAATTAAAAGTTCACTACATTTGTGAAAATGTCAAATTTGTTGTAATGAAAAACTATTAGAATCTTTAAATTTATTTTCCCGCATTTTAGAGGTTTGAGGGAGGGTGTTAATGTTGTTCAATAGTTATCTGTAGGAAAACCTGAAACATGTGTTTCATTCTAGCTAAAATAAAAAAGAAGAAGAGCGTTGTTGTTGCGTCAGTAAGATGGAGTCTAGAATGTAAAAGTTTATTCTCGTTATTTTTATACAAAATTAGTGTTACCATTTTTCTTTCAATAAACAACTTTTATTTAACATATTCCGTACAATTGTACAATATAATCAACTGTTAGGTTCAAATAAATATTAATATTTATTTGAACAGTTGATTATATTAAGTTTATTAAAAATAACATTGATATCTAAATTAATTATTTTTAATATACAGATCAATTTTCCTTATATGATTTTCATCTTATGGAGATATCAGAAGTAAGCTAGACCAGATATTTTTCGTAACATTGAAAATAAACCCTGGTATACAAGAAAGCTTTTAAACGTTATAATCAGTCACACTCAAATAAAAGTTGTTAAACTGTAATTTAAGAAAAAAATTTAGGCTGTAATTTAAAATATATATATAGTGGAAGCCGAAATCAATGAAATAATAGATAGAACCATAAAACTCTACTACGGAATGAGTCAAAAATTTATCAACTAAAAAGAGATCTCTAACAAACAAAAATTTAATGTGGGTCGTGGATTCAATAGGGATCACAGAAAAATAGAACTCAAGCCATAGAAGATGTACATATGCGACCATAGAAAAATTAGACTGCAAGCTTCAAAAGAGGTAAATTTTCCATTTAAGATGATGACCGATCTGGAAGGCTAGTTTCTGTGGCAGTCCCCGAAAATATCGATGCAGTTCATGACATGATTTTATCAGACCGTCGAATTGGGCTAAAACGGATATCTGAAGCACTGAATATTTCATACGAACGCGTTCATCATATAGTTCACGTCAATTTGGACATGAGAAAAATTGCTGCAAAATGGATTCCCAAATGGTTGAATGTTGACCAAAAGCGTGCAAGGGTAGAAGCATCGCGTTCGATATGTGCTCGATTTGAAAACGACGTAGAGTTCTTAAACCGAATTGTTACTATGGATGAAACTTGAGTACATTTCTACGATCCAGAAACAAAGCAACAATCGATGAAATGGTGACACTCTGGTTCTCCAAGACCTAAGAAGTTTCGTGTCCAAAAATCTGCTGAAAAAGTGCTTGCTTCCGTTTTTTGGGATTGCCATGGAGTAATCATGATTGATTTTTTGGATAAGGGTAGAACAATAACTGGAGATTACTATTCGACATTACTGACCACTCTACGGGAAAAAATTACAGATAAAAGACGCGGAAAGCTATCCTAAGGTGTTTTGTTTTTGTAGGACAACGCCCCTGCACACAAATCTCATGTTGCCATGCAAAAAATTCGTGATTTAAGGTTTGAATGACTAGAACACCCCCCTTATTCACCAGAATGGGCTCCATCCAACTATCATCTCTTTCCTCAACTGAAAAAAAGTTTAAAAGGTAAATTTTCTTCTAACAAGGAGATAATAAAAGCTGTGGAGGTCTGGTTTGCAGAGCAAGAAGAAACATTTTTTTTTGAAAGATCTAGAGACGTTGCAGGTTCGCTGTAATAAATGTATCCAATTAAGAGGAGAATATGTCGAGTAATAAAATATTTTGACATTGAAATTTTGTTTGGTTCTATGGTAGGCTAAAAATTTTTCAATATATCCTCGTATGTATAGAAGAAAAGTTAAGAGTCTAGCCCGTATAATAAGTATTATTATTTTAAAGGCATCGACTTCTGAGGTCATTAGCCTTATACGCATATGTAATCACATGTAAGAATGCATGTCTCAGTTTGGAGTATATTCCTGTTTCTTTTAAGAACTTCAAAACCTTTTTCAATGTATTCCATTCGTCTTTCAGGCGCGTTTGAATATCATACGGTAGGGCAAGTCTTTGTCTCATTACATCATATTGAGGGCAGTCTATAATAATATGTTTTACTGTCAACCTGGATCGACAGTAGTCTCATCTCGGTTGTCTGTCTCCCGCTGGCATTAATACGTTTGTGAGGCGGGTATGCCCGATTCGTAGTCTGGTTATCACAGCCTGATCTCGTCTACATTGGTAAGGTACCTTTATTTTGATGTCTCGAAGTTTGGCATCTGTGATATTCCAATCATTTTGCCATACCTCCAAGAACTTATGTTCCAAATGTAGTTTTATGTCGTCTGGTCTCACAGGTATATTTTCTATTATATCTGCTTGCGCAGCTGCTCTAGCTGCTCGATCTGCTTGTTTATTCCCTTCAATTCCGTGGTGACTTGGGATTAGTTCGAAGCAGAGTCAGTATCACCAAAATAATTTGGACCAGCGGATCTTTGCTGAATGGATTACTCAGGGCCTCAATCGAACTCTTGGAGTCAGTACAGATTATGTAATGCAATTTGTTTCCAAATTCAACATATCGTAGCGCTTGCATAATGGCGTATAGCTCCGCAGTATACACGCTGCTTTCCCTGGGCAATGCCCATGAATAGGATTTTCCAAGCGTAGTGAATGCCGAGCCACAGCCTCCCAGAGTTTTTGATCCATCTGTGAATACAACTTGGTCTCCTGGGTATCTGTCAATAATTCTATTGAATTCTGCTCTAACAATTGTTCGATTGACGTCTCCTTATCTATGTATTCCAATATCCATAATTGCATGTAATGGGACGATCTTCCAAGGAGATATTTCTGGTGGACCGAAATTGAGAACATTTGGGAAGGAATATTGCATGTAGTCAAGATCCTCTTTGAGACGGATACCTGCTGGGCGTGTTATTATCGGTCGTCGTTGAAACAAGTCGTGTTTCTCATCATGGTATGGTAGATAGTTTGGATGGTTCGGTTGAGCCCATATTCCCATACAGTAGTTGGCTAGCAGTTGTTTTCTTCTGAAACATAGAGGTGGGATACTTGCTTCAGCACACAAGGATGCATAAGGACTTGTTCGAAATGCTCCTAGAGCTAGTCTTAGAGCGGTGCATTGTATTGACTCTAGAACTTGGAGCCTTGTTTTTCGGGATGATCCATAAATCATACAGCCATATTCCATTTTGGAGGCTATAAGTGCCTTGTACATCTTTAGAAGGACGTCTTTATCACAACCCCAGTTGATGTTTGCTAGCACTCGTAGAGGATTCAGTGCCTTTTTACATTTCAGAGCAAGTTCGTTGATATGAGTACTCCAGTTGAGTTTTTTATCAAATATAAGCCCCAAGAATTTTACGTTGTCTCTACACTCAAGATCGTCGCCATATAGTTTCAGTTTTGGATCTTGGTGAATTGATCTTAGTCGACAGAAGTGCACGCAATGCGTTTTTGCACTGGAGAATTTAAATCCCAGATATTTTGCTTGGCTAGAAAGAGTGTTTATTCCAGCCTGCTGGGTTGTTTCTATTTCGGCCATTGTCTCGGCCGCGTAGAATATTGTGAGGTCATCGACATATAAGCATCTTCCTATAGCTTGGTCAAGATTATCAAGGAGTCCATTGACTGCTATCGCAAACAGCAGTACACTCAGGGTGGATCCTTGGGGTACTCCATTTTCTAGTTGGTGTAAGTTTGATTGTGTTAACCCATTGCGTACTCTGAATTTTCTATGGAGGAGAAAACTGTATATGAATCTCGGCATATTGCCTTTTATTCCCCATTTGTTCAGTTGATCGAGTATGTCGAATCGCCAGGTTGTATCATAGGCCTCTTCTAAGTCGAAAAATATAGCCACCATATGGCTTCTGTTAGCAAAGCAGTTTTGAATTGCCCTTTCCAACATGCATAACTGATCAGTTGTGGATCTATGGTTTCTGAACCCTGCTTGAGAAGTTGATAGTAGATTGTTTTTTTCCAGATACCATCGTAGCCTTAGGCTTACCATCTTTTCCAACAATTTGCTGATGCAACTCGTTAGTGATATGAGTCGATAACTTGCTGGAGATGTTGGGTCTTCTCCCAGTTTGAGTAAAGGTATGATAATAGCTTCCTTCCACATTTCTGGGTATGTTCCGTTCTACCAGATTTCATTATATAGTTCCAGTATAATGTGCCTTGTTGATTCTGGTGCTTCTTTTATGAAGTCGTATGTGATTCTATCTCCGCCTGGTGTTAAGTTAGTCATTTCAGAGAGTGCGTAATCAAACTCCAAAGTAGTAAATGGTATGTTGTAATCTGAGGTAATTTCTTCATGAAAATTGATTTATCTCTCTGAATATTCCCTATATTGTTGAAACTCGTGGTCCAGAATAAGTGTGCTACTGGTAGTTTCGAATTCCTGAGCAATATCTTCTGCGATTTCTTCTTTATTTGTAATCGTTTGTCCATTTACTATGAGAACTGGGGTAACATCTGATACTTTTTTCCTATAATGGCACGAATTTTCTTCCACACCTGTGACACCGGTGTCTCAGATGTTATAGTAGAGACATAATTTTCCCACGATTATCTTTCACTATCGCGAATTTTCCGCCTAGCCTTGGCTCGTGCCTGTTTGAAGGCGATCATATTCTCTTGTGTGAGTGATCTTTTGAATTTGTTGAATGCTTTATTTTTTCTTTAATTAAAAAAGCTGTTTCTTCGTTCCACCATGGAAATATTTTTTTCCTTTAACGCCTTTTGTTTGAGGCAATGCTGTCAGGGCGGCTGATATGATCTTATCGGTGACTATTCCTTTGGCTTCATTGACACCTGTAGATGGCAATTCAAAATTTTTCAAGTTCTCCGTGAATAATGCCCAATTTGCATTATCGAGTTTCCATCGTTTCGGAATGGCATGTGTTTCGGTTCGACCCACAAATTCGATAGATGTTGGAAAGTGATCTGTCAAATGGTCGCCGAGGCATTTCCACTGAAATCCTGGAGAAACTGTAGGGGAGCAGAATGCTAAATCGAGAGCGGATATGTTATTTGATCTTTGGTTCAGGTAAGTGCCTTCACCGGTATTTAAAAGGATCAGGTCATTATCGTTGAGAAGGTTTTCAATAAGTCTTCCCCTTCTGTCAAATCTTTCAGAGCCCCACAGAGACTTGTGCGCATTGAAGTCACCCACAATCAGGAGTGGAGTTGATAGTTGATCGATTACTTCTTGGATATCACTAGTATCCCAGTCACCATCTGGTAGGTAGATGTTACAGATCGATAGTTTGAACGGAAAATTCACACGAACTGCAATGATTTGAAGCCTAGACTGGAGTAGAATTTGTCTGTTGGGGATGTTTTCTTTGATGAGTATTGCAACTCCCCCTCTGGCTCTGAGGTGTGGAACAGTGTCTTTTCTGTACGTCGTATAACCTTTGATATCGAAAATGTCCTGTTGTTTCAGGTGAGTTTCTTGTATACATATACAAAACGGCGATTTTCTATTCACATATATCTCTTAGCTCCCGATAGTGGTTTTTGCAGCCATTACAATTTCACGAGATGAGATTCATTACATTATCCATTAGGATTGGTTTGTATATATTTGGACATTCACTTTTAGTACATAGAAATATGATGATATAAATAAATTATATATAAAAAATTAACTGTCTCGACCCTAATTTAAAACACTGAATTATATATACATGTGTATATTCTTACCTAATATCACAGATTTTATCACAAATCAAAAAATAATTATACTAGGTAGATGTAGTCGGGGCAGACTTTTTGAGTTTACCCTTTTTACGACCTCGCCTTGGTTTTGGTTTTTGTGAGCTTTCCCAGTGAATGCTCACGTCAGAGTCTGATTCCTCCACCGCTGATATATCTTCGGCAGATTTATTTGGAGCACGTTTCCTTTTTTCCAGCCGGTGTCACAGATACCGTCGATGTATCACTCAAATCTGGTACTGAATTGGTAGTTACTTGTGTAGCCTTGGGCGGGATATAACCCTGTATGCATGGAGGCATCAGGTTCCTCATTTGTTGGTATGTATCTCTAACTATATCTGTACAGATTCTAGTTATTTCTGGTACAAGTTGCGGAATAATTTCTTCTATGGGTTGTTGTGTTGCTCTGGCAGCTTGCGCATATGATGTATGATTCATTTGTTTGGGTAAGTTCTCTGTTACTATTATTTTTGCTTCTGCGTATAGAATACGATCTTCCACTTTAATTTTTTGCATTGCAGCTTCTTGTTTATATACGGGACAGTTTCTTGATCTAGCAGAGTGTTGTCCGTTGCAGTTGATGCAAACTATAGGTTCTGTGCATGGAGAGCCTTGATGGGGGGGTTTGCTACATACGCACATTTCTTCTTTATCGCATCTTGTAGAAGTATGGCCAAATTTCTGGCATTTAAAACACCTGAGTGGTGCAGGGATATAATTCCTAACGGGAAGAGAATGTATACCTGCTATTATTCTCTTTGGAATAGTTTCTCTGTTGAATGTCAGTATAAGTGCTGCTGTTTTCTCTATCTTATCTTCTTTCTTTACCGTAATTCTTGCAACTTCAATCACACCTTGATTTTCAAGATTTTCTGTTATCGAACAGTTCAATAGATCACGACATGTTACGACTTCTTTTGATTGATTGAGTGTTACGTGGGAGAAGACAGTTATGTCATACACATGAAATTTTGTTAATTCGAGTAACTTTTTTGTTTGAGTGGTTGATCCAGTTTCAACTAATAGACCATCTCGGATTTTCTTTACACTCTTTACTTTTCCTATTGCTCCATCTAGTGCTGTTTCTATTAGGAAGGGGCTAGCTCTCCTTCCACATGTTTCATTATCAAGAACCGTGGTACAACTTCCATATTTTCCTGGCTGGTCAACTGTAGCCTTATTTGGCTGTTTTTACCACTCCGACGGGCAGTAGCAGATGTTTTAGGTGGCATCTCACCAATTGTGTCCACATTTAGAGAGGTGGACTGCTCCTTATTTGGGTTTATATCGGGTTCCATCATAGAGTTCCCACGAGTACGGGACGAAAAGTAATTCGACCGCAATATTGCGCCCTTATCGCGGCAAGGCCTATATACAACAGGGTGTGCCATTTCCCTGAGGTTCAAAACGTTCACGGCTGAATATCCCCCAGTCATTCATCTCTTCGCCACGTTTCCGCTCACTCTCGACCTTACCGATATGGGTGGCCCTACCAGGAGTGTAATACTCCCGTCGGCATCGCTCTCCATATCATTGCGGGTACTGAGCCCCCTCACCAACGTCAAGGTTCCACAGCTCCTTGAGGGGGAGTATTATTATTATTATTATTATTGATATTATTATTATTATTATTATTATTATTATTATTATTATTATTATTATTATTATTATTATTATTATTATTATTATTATTATTATTATAACAAATTAATAACAACAAACAAGTATATGAAACGAAAAGTCCGTTAAAAATGAAAAAAGTATGAGCGAAGACAAGCATGGGATAACGTGATTGGTAACATACGGCAACAACGAGGAAAAACTTGAAGAGAAGCAACTACATTAGCAAAAAATAGAAGAGATAGGTAAAAGTTTATATACAAAATTTAAAATATAAATCAAACAGTTAATAGTAAAAGGGTATGATACTGGAAGTAGCTAATTATGTAAAACATCAAAATGTTAAAAAACGCAGTTATTTCTATTGTTTTGAAATCAAAGATTTAGATTGCACATGGCAATGATTTGTACCTACCTCATCGTTTCATTAATTGGCGAAATGGCTAAATGGTGACTGTTAATACTAGTGGGCATATAAAACGGTAAGTATACAACGAAATTCTTCATCGCTTGAAATTACGACGTACCGACCGATAGTTAAAATGTTTGTTGAATTACTCGGTAGTCAGTAACTCAAAGAAAAATATTAGTCCGGTAACTGGAACCAAAAATATTGCATTATGATGAGAAATGTCTATTAGGATGTCCGCTATAATCCAAAAATATTGTAATGTACCTAATCCCCTAAATAAATTTAATTATTATTTTGGTATATTATTATAATCATAAAGGTAATTGTTTTTAATTTACCGCAGACAAAAGCCCTCTTAAATTTTTAAACTATCATTAATCAATTTTACTTTAGTAGAACTTTCACACTTTGTCTATGGCAAATGCATAAATGTTATAGTCCAAGAGCTGGCTGCAAAAAACATGGCCTATAGAATTACCGGGTGCAATATTTTTTAAATGATACTACTCACTGTAACTATTAAAAAATCATTTGATGCTAGGGCAAAAATGGTGCATAAAATTGCAAAATTTTTTCTACGGGGCATTTTTTTACGTGAACTGCACTAATCAAATTACCGCTTGAAACTGATTTTAAAATTTAATTTTAATTGAGTAAAAAAATATAAACAAGTGCCTCGTTAAATCTGATGCTGACCCCACGGCACGACATTTTCTTTCCTTTTTTACCTTACTGTACCTACCGAGTAACCGCTTCAAACTATAATCAACTCAAAGTTTAAACATTTTTTATTAAGAAAATACATTAGTGCCATTTCTATTCTAGTGACAAATGACTGACACGATACTTTATATTTCATCAAGTCCTATATCATTACTAATAGAAATTACTGTTTTAAATGAAACTCACTGTTTCTAGATAATTCCACAATATATTGATAAAACGTTAAAGATTCTAAGAAAGGTGACAATTGTTCCGATATTAAATATCACCGTTAGAATGACAGAAGTTACATTTCATTTAATACCTACCTGATGTTTAATAATTATTTTTGGCTAGAACAAGAAGTGACCTAACTTGTGATTTACTTAATATATGTTAATAGAAAATAGAAGTATCAATTTCTTAGAGTTTTTAACATTTTTTAAATATATTGTGGAATTATCTAGAAACTGTAAGTTTCATGTAAAACACTTAAGGAACCTATCAGTAGGTGAACAAATCAAATTTATGAATGAATGGTTGGGGATGTGGTATGAAATCAACCCTCTTAAGTGTACCAGTTTGAGTTTTTATCAAAACCCATTACAATATAAAAACTTTGTTGTTTTATATGTATATTCAAATTCATAAGGTTCGCAAAACAGAAATTGGGCCACTCCGAGTAAGAATATTGTACAATTTTTATCACGGAATAAACCATTTTCGTACTATACTATTATTCAAAAATCGCAATAACTTTCTCCTATGTTAATCATTATTTTTCTCAAAATTAGGATTTGATTTGGTTGACTGGCCTAGTCGATAATCTATCTAAAATGAGAAAAGATCATTATAGCGTGGGCATTCGCGTTCCACATGACTTGTTTAGCGAAACTCTCTGTATATATAAATCTAGTTTTTTATTGATGCAAGTAGTATTATAGAAGCGTTTGAATATGGATATAAATTAATTGTTGTTTTATATACTACCGCTAATGTCCCATCTTTCACGGTTGCGTGGTTTCTGTATTCAGGTCGTATATATCTTTAGGAGGAAGAAGCTTCTATGTACTGATAGGTTTGTGACAACAGAATTTTGTGTATTCTCAATACATTCAAAGGCAGAAATAAAAAAAATAAAAATTAGAAATTGTTTTATAATATTTTTTATTAATGTGTTGCAAATATTAGTTCTTATCAAACGAGTGCTTGGTTAGTTTTTTTAATGTTCCTTTTTTCGTTTGGAGTGAAGTGGAATAAATTCAGTAGCTACATTTATCAAGTATTATTCCAGAAGATACTGAGACAGATCAATTTCTAATTCTAAAATGACATCTTGTGGCCTAATAAGGTTATCTCTGTATTTAAAAATTTGAAGAAGGAGCTTGTAATATTTAATTTAGAAGATCTTTCATTCTATCTTGGAAACTTCAATGATAGCATTCAAATAAAACTTAACTAATATTATTGTCAATTTTAGGTTTTAAATGTTAATAAAAAATGAATGACTAATTGCTGATATTTCCTACAATAAGATAAAAACTTAGTAATAAATAAATACAATTTTTTGTTCGACAAAAACAAACAAGCAGCAAAAAACAAACCCGAAATTTGAGAAATTGGCCATTATGAGCTTCAATGAAATTACCTAGTGAAAGTAGTTATAGTTGACGTAACAGATATAGTGCGAACTTAAAGTTGTCGGCTTTTCGTTTGACTCGAAAACGAGGATACCGTCATAGTCCAGTCAATATTTTAATTTAAAATGCTTAGTTGATGATAAATTCATTTAATATTATAATTTCAACTAATCATCGTTAAAATATATTTGTAAATTTTATAATTATCAAATGCATTTATCGACTGTCTAACGATTATTTTTAACCCCCAATTATGTAGCGCCATCCTAGTTTTCAAGATACTTAGCGTTGATATATAGAACAAAATACATTGCTTTGAACAACATTAACCTATTTATGTTTAACAACATCTTAAACATAATCCCAGACAATTAACACAATCTACCTTATATCTCGTTTTATTAAGAAGAATTAGAAATATAAATTTCGAAAAACTTATTATTTTTCACATTTTTAACTAAGCTATACTAACATCAAGAAAGGGTGTAGTGTTTTTCTGAGGAATTTGGGTAAGTGTACGTATTTATTATACATATAGCAATTATATTAATAATTAAAAATTAAATATTTACCTGTAGCGTCCCTGAGATATATAGAGTTCGGTCTAAAATATTGTGTGTAACAACGACAAAAATTTAAATATTGGTGATGAAAGTGAAAACAGGATTCGACGACATTTAAAGCACAGAAAATATGTTTCAATGTGTATAAGAAACTACGGGAAAAGTTTGGTTTCGATGAATAAACAGAATTAATGCAAGCAGTATCTGATTTAACGGAAGTTCCCCTGTCGACTATAAGTAAAATAGCCAAGAATGGGCATTATGAACGCACGTAGCGATGTGATAAGGGAATGGTCAAACATTTAGATGTGTCTGTAATTAAATTATTATAAGCCACCATACATTACTGTTACAAAAGTAATGAGTGACCTATGATTCAAATAATAAGAAATAAATTGTCAAATGCCGGGCGTAATGTAAATGGCTGTAAGAAAAGTATTGAAAACTGGATTAAATTTTTTTTAACTTTGATAACCAACTTAATTTATTTGATGTATGCATTAATAAGAATACAATGTATATATAAATATATCAATAAATTTTGCAGAAAAAACCAAATAAGACATTGGTTCACAATGAAAATATACAATTTAAAAACTAATAAAAAAATATTAAAATCAAAGGTGGGACTTTGATCTTGTTCATAAAAGAGAACATATGCTTCTCCACTGACTAAAGATTTCCACGATATTAATAGCACCCTTGAATCGTTATATTCGTGCCACTGTCCTGTGTAGGGATGTCGGGAATATGCTGTGTAGTGACCATTGTAAGTGGTTCCACTGTGATTTGATATAGCGTAGAGGTTGTACATACAAGGTGCCACATTATCAGCCGCGTGATGGCTCATATCAAGCCCGTCTAGTAGAAAATATATTGCAGCATTAATTTTTCCACTGAATCTTTCTGTTTGCGAAAAGCGCTTCAGGTGAATAACCAATATTTTCGGAAATTTATGAATTAAGAATGATTTAGTGCATCGTCTTTATTCCTTACATTTCGAACATCTTGGTTTCTCATCACCGTCGAGTGTTTCTTCTCTTGTAAACGAATCTATACATTATGAAAATCGTAATTGACATGTTCTTTGGGATATGGAAAGGGATAAAACAAAAAGGGATCGTAGGTAACTTAACAATGACCACAGTGTGTGCACTTGAGTGTTGATTTCAATTGATCGACAAAATTATCCACAATCTTGGAGTTGTCCATTCTCGGTCATCTCAACCAAGATTTTTGCGCTTTCTCAATGTCACTAAGTTTGTCATCAATTTCTGTTAATATGGGCTTTGGTTTTTCATATACCTTGTTGACATCTTCGTGAAGTCCTGCTAATGGGTAACGAAGAAACTCCTGTGCATCATGTTGAGTCTATCCCATGAACCTTGAAGTAAATCGCAGAATCTGACTAATACTGTATTAACCACTCTGTCTGAACCGTCTTGAGACCAAATCTCCTGAATAACTTCAGCAAATGCTTTAATTAGTGCTCCTTTCATGCTAGTTATGTTTATGTTAATATCTCTTATGTATGCGTCTTTCTTTAGATATTCTAATAGTCACCTTGTGTTTGATATGCATTGGCTAATACTATTCATGAAACATGTGTTACCAATATTTTTGAGGCTTTTGATACCCAAAGATTATTTGGGAATACCCTTTATGGATCTGATTGTGGAGATATTGTTAAGAGATCTTTCGCTACTACTATCATTGTCCCAATAATCTCGGATTCTATTATTGCCTTTCTCACTTGACCGGCGTGATAAGGAATTTGAATTGATGTTGTTACTTTTCCGCCCAACCTTTCAATATGCGAGAAAAGTATTCATTGGTTTACCCCAAAAAAAGTTGGAATTTTGAAATTTTTTCTGAGTTATTTTTACGTTTTCCATCAACAACAACACGAAAAAACGGTTTTTAGAAAAAAAATCCTGTGTGTATGTCGTCGTCGTCGGCCACTTTTCCTTACAATTCTCGTTAGCACGATACAGCCTCCGGAGTGCAATAAGTCAGCAATTTTATGATTGAATATTGTTAAGGAGATGTCACAAATGAACCCTATTGATTTTCAGTTCACCAGAGCCAGTACAACGGGTGCTATGGTATTTGAAGTACAACATTTTGTCATTTTTTGCGAAATTTCAGTTGGTTAGCACGATACAGCCTCCGGAGTTCAACAAGTCATCAATTTTATGATTGAATATTGTTAAGGACATCTCGCTGATGAACCCTATCCATTTTTAGCTCACCATAGCTAATACAACAGGTGATACAGTACTTTAAGATGATATTTTTGTCAGTTTTGGAGAAGTTTCAATTTGTTAGCACGATACTGCCTCCGGAGTATATACAACTGATCAGTTTTATGATTGAATATTATTCAGAGCGTTTCAAAGATGAACACTATTGATATTCAGCTCACTAAAGCCAATGCAACTGGTGCTATGGTACTTGAAGTACCAGATTTTTGTCATTTTTGGAGAATTTTCAGTTTCTTATCACAATACAGCCTCCAGAGAATATACGATTGATTAATTTTATGATTGAATATTGTTCAAAGTGTCTCACAGATGTACCCTATTGATTTTCAGTTGACAGATATACTAAATTTTTGGTTATTTTTGGAGAAATTTCGGTTTTTTAGCACAATACATCCCCCGAAGTGTATACAAGTAACAATTTTATGATAGAATATTGTTCAGGGTCACAGATGCGGAAAAGTTAGTTTTAATCTTTAAAACCGTTTATTTGCCATTGAATTGGATGGAGATATTGTGGTTTTGGAAAGTTTGGTTGATGTCGATAGATCATTGGTCTGGTTCACTTTTAATATATTCCTTGTTATCTACATAATTTTTAGACGTGTCCTTTTGTTCTTGTTGAGTTTCATCCCCTTTCTGAAAATATTTAATCGAAAATGAAATGTATGAAGCGAAGTTGTTAACTTTAGGATTATTTTAAGAAAGGGAATTGATATTTATTGATTCCTCAGTTACTACGACCCTATCGACTTCTGACCCATTATTTTTTCTACGTCTTCATTCTCATCCAATTTTGAATTTGAGTGCAAAACATCGGGGTTATTTTGACACTTGTTGGAGGCAAAGTCATTTTTTTGGTCGCCGAAACATTATCACTAGATTTTTTAACACTGGTAGATATTGCTTTTGTACTTAGTGGTTTCACTCCATTGGTCACATCAGATATTTTGTGTTTAGCGTCAGTTGTCTTATTGGCGAGGTTAGTACCATTTTATACTGTTCTGGAGAGTTTGTCATTAAAATTTTTACTCAAATCAGCTACTGATACGTGATTTCCGTTATCATCTTCATCAGACAAATTGTCTGTATTAGTATTGTTAGAGTATGCCACACTGTTAGTATAAATACCTTCCATTTGGTCGTTTACCTTTTTATTTGATGTCATTAACTATATTGGGGGTAAACCAGTTTTATATTTTGTTTTGGTAAAAAATAATTTATGGCGCATAGGAATCGCATCATTCTCTAGCATAGTCATCTTCTTCAGTATTCCTATGAATGGGACATCATCTGTCTGGTGATTATCTATATTTTTTAGTACACTGGGGCCCAAAAGCTTGTTGGAGGCATAATTTATAAAATTGCCAACGCATGTATTATCAGAAGGCACACATTCTGAAGAAGAGAATGAAGATGTTAAAATAAGAATTTCGGAAAAAGGAAAGATCACATGTTTTAGGGTCGGTAATGTGAGAAAGTTTGAAAGTGGTAGAAGAATTAGGTTTCTTATGATTAGGTTTCTTAAAAAATTCTTCTAGAGGCTTAGAACGGGGAAACGTACCGAGAAAAGATGAAGCGTTTCCTCTTTGAATTGCAATACTTATTTGTTATATAAAGAACAAGGTTGCTCTTGACTCATTGGCTTGTACTGATATTTTTTTACCGATTTCTTTAATGAATTTTAAGCTTCATGTACGAACACATCAGAGGTTTCAATTGCTACAGGAATAAAAATGTTAATGTTCTCCAAATTTTTGAATTTATTGATTTTAAAAGTTTCGCCTTGTAAAGCTGCAGCGCCTGCGGAAGTAGATGTGGATCGGACATGGGACGGAGTCGAAGTGTCAGTGCAAGTGAAATCCCATGTAACTGGTCTGCCGCGTTGCCATGGAATCAGGGTCATACCATCTGGACGTTTACCGTCGTCGCGGCAAGTACCTAACGGTTCCAACGAACAGGGAATCTTTGCAGATGACAGGCCTCGTTGATTAGATCATTTACTGCAGAATGACGTGAAAAACGGCCGGCACTAAATTTGCATCTTACGCCATGTCTACCATATTCATCAACATCAGCTCCGCAACGACTACGATGTTTTACACAAATTTGACAACCTAAACGCAGACCAATAGAAATACGGAAACTTTCGTCATCTAAAAGCGTATCTAATGGGGCCGACGGTATAGCGTTCAGCCATGCTCCTGATTCCTTTGAAAATGTTGCATATATTGCATATATGTCGGTAACCAGGATAAATGAGATAAAATTTTTTTGAAAAAGGTTAGTTTTTCATTGAAAGCTGATAGAAAGGATTCGTTTAATAAAGGAGCACCTAATAGAAATAAATTTTGTCTGTTGGTAATTGTTATACCTGGTGCTACAGAATTAAATTTATCAATGGTTAGATTATTTGGTGATTCTAAGAAAAATAACTCGCATTTGCTGAAATTGAGTTCAAGACCAATATCCTTGGAATTGTTTATAATATAGACAAGAGACTTGAACACGGAATTAGTATTATCACCTAAAGAACCATCATTAAGGCATCAAGCATTGAATTTGGTGTCAATGTTGCTTATAAGTTTGTGTATCGATATCCAAAAAAGGAGAGGTGCCAAAGGGTCCCCTTGTTGGACGCCTCTTTCCGAATAAATGTTTTCGCCAAATAAAAGCTATGAAGGGAATCGATAACATTGATTGATGAAAGGAAAAATTTCAGGTAGAATATTTGCTACAAGTTTAAATAAATGATCGCGATGAATTGCATTGAAAGCATTTTTAAAATCAATTTTCAGAAAAACTTTATTATTAACGTCTGGATGATTAGAGACGAAACGTCTTGCTGTATGTGCAACTGCTTCACAACCACATTCCGACCCAAAACCAAATTGTAATGAACGAAGTAAATATCCTAATTTGTCTCTGATGTTTGAACAAATTATTTTCGCTACTAAACGACGGCAAACTGTACCAATAGCAATTGGTCTGATACCTCCTGTTTTTTTACTTAAAGCTGATAGTGGGGCGCTACGAATAAAATAGGATGAATATTGATGTTGACTGTGTCATTTGAAATAAAATTACATAATTTACACAAAGATGATAAGAGCTTTTTTCCTGAAGGGCCAGCACTGTAACTTAATTAATCTTGAAGATGTGAAGGTCTTAAAGAGTCTAAATCACCAGCAGAACTTGTTTTAGAAGAGTTTACTGCGTTACCGACAAATTCTTCTGTTATAAGAATAGGACTAGGTTCCGAACTCAGAGTAGGGAACGTACTATTAAGTTTCTCTAAAGGATGTTTCGATTTTAATTTTGTTAAAGTGGCTGCACTGACATCAGCAAAACTGTCATCTGAAGCTAAGATTTTGATTACGGATGTCAAGTCGCCGTCAGAAACTTTATTAATGAAATTTATAATTTCACTATTTTTTGATAAATTTATGTTTTTCCGAACTGCGAAATTTGTGTTTTGCTAATCAGAGAAATTTAAATGATGATCTATACTATCAAATGTTTTTAAATTATTCTTGATTATAGTAGAGGGAGATACTTTTTTATTAGAATTTTTAGATGGAATACTTAAAACATTGTATGGAAAAAGCAAAAATGGATTCAAATTCAAAACGTTCAATAAACGTCAAACAGTCATGGAAAGCAGGAGAATAGTGGATATGTGGTATACATACTTGGAACAACTAAGTATTGCGAAGAAAACAGCCCAATTGTTTATTTGGACGAAACTTGGTATAATACACACGACACGGTTAAGAAACGATGGACTGATGGGTCAAAAATGTGTATGTCAACATGGCCTACAAACAAAAAATTCAGACTTATTATTGTGCATTGCAGTGGAAATGAAGAATGGGTTGCAAATGCCTTAAAAATATGTGGGAAAAAAATGGAAAATTGCAACGTTGACTATCATAACAACATGGTCGCTAATATTTTTGAAATATGGTTTGAATTCACATTGATCTCAGACTTGGGAGTCAAATAGTGTTGTAGTTCTTGAGAACGCTTCTTATAATTCACGGCTGCTCAATAAAATACTGAATTAAAGCTACAAGCATTAAATATTAGGTAGAACGCACACGACAGACTGTCGCTCAGCTACTTATTTGTCGGGAGGGTAAACAGGCGGCCGACAGTCGACCGACAAGTAGGTGAACAACGCATATGAACGTTTAGTTAGTCGACGATTGTTAATGAAAAATGAATAGTCAGACGTTGAGATGTGTTGCGGTATTATTAGGATACCGAAGAAAAAAAAGGGCAAATAGAGCATTTTGGGTGCATCCAGTAATTAGTCAGCGTTTATTAAAAGGCCAATTCCATACCCTTTTTGAGTCTCTACAGGAACACCCAGATAAGTTTTTTAATTATCATAGAATGTCCTTGAATTCTTTTAATGAGCTGTTGGCTGTCTTGAAAACACATCTATCGTTCCAAGATACTAATATGAGGAAGTGTATTTCGCTTGAGGAGGGATTATCAGTTACATTAAGGTAAGAACACTTTACTGTTTGATACTTTTATTAGTTTACGTAATTTTAGGTATTAATAAAGGTTATAATATTTATGGCAGATCTTTGGAACCTGGAGATAACATGTCTTCATCATTCCCTAGCGAAAGCAAGTCCGAGTCGTGTCCATACCTGTCAGACATGTATGAACCTGGCGACTCCAAGGGGGAATTGATTGTATGTTGTACTTGTTCATTCGGTAAAGCAGTGGAAGTCTGGTTGCATCGTTGGACCCAAGAGTTTGTTGCAATATTTGTTTGCGGAGCCGTATAATATCCATATCGTCTATCTCTATGATTTGCTATTCCATCACTTTGAAACTGATATGAAACAGTAGAATTTTGTAACGGAAATTTGGAATTTTGAAATGATGTCTCTGTTGTAACACTTTGTCTGTGGGTCCTATCAAACCTAAGAATTGTATTCATGAGTTCGATTCTTAAAAAATACTTTTTCTCTTCGTCATATTTTTTTAATGCCGGTAACATGGACATTAAAAATACCTCATCTTCATCCAAATCTTTCTTTTTATTGCTTTCCTTTACCAAAGCCAATATTTCTGCTTGAGTTGGTCCCTTGTTGCTTTCTTTTAGAACCTGCAGTATTTCTTCATCATAGTTTTTCTGCGTTTTTTTCTTTTTGTGTGGGATTGGAGATATCAGATATGGTTCACTTTCATTGTTTTGTTGAGATGGTATATCTTGTTCATTGTCTAATGAAGAAGAAGTTTACGTTAATTGCGTGAAAGGTAGCAAGAAGAGCAACTGATCAAAGTAAATGTACTTCCTGCGTTTCTTAGCAGCACTTCCGGAAGGTGTTTTCTTTTGCTGAGCGAGTTCTCGCCGAAAGCAATCCCGCAGAGATGACCATTTTTTTGGATTTCTTTTTCTGAAAATAAAATAGAAAAAACTGGAACGGGTGTTTGCTTACATATAATTACGTTTTTTTTTTTCAGGTATTTATCAACCGGGCACTCATTTGTTTCCTTACACTAAAAGTATATGCTAGGTGCATCGACCATTAGGAAAATAGTCTGGGAAACATGCCACGGTATTTGGGTAGGATTAAGAACGATCTGTATACCAGCACTATCTGAAGAAAAATGGCTAGAAATAAGCAATGCATTTTACGCAAGAACTAACTTTCCTAACTGTATAAGAGCTGTAGACGGAAAACATATCCGTATAGTTATGCCTCCTAATTCAGGGTCAGATTACTACAACTATAAAGGTTATTTTCCTGTTGTACTTATGGCACTGGCAGATGCCGATTACTGCTTCTCATTTGTCGATATTGGTGCTTGTGGAAAATTCAGTGACGCAAATATATTCCAAAATTGAACCTTGGGAAAAAAATTACAAGAACATAAGTTGAACATTCCTGAACACAGAAAATTACCGTTTGACGAAAGAGCCCATGCCATTCGTTTTTGTAGCCGATGAAGCATTCGCGGTATCTTCTCACGTTTTGCGAGCATATCCCAATCGTTTTTTAACCGCAAAAAAAGGACATTTAATTACCGGCTATGCAGGACCCGACGAATGATTGAGTGTACATTTGGCATATTTGCAAGTAAGTGGAGACTATTTCAACGCAGTTTAGATGTTCAGGTCGATTTTGCTATAGACATTATAAAATCAGCATGTGTTCTTCATAACTTCGTACGCAGAGGGATGGATATAAGTTTGAGGACTTTGTTGTATCAAGAGTCACTTGACAAGCTACCGGTTCAAGGCGTAGGGGGACCAACAGAAGGAATACAAGCTCGAGATTATTTTGCTACATACTTCACGTCTCCACAAGGGTCACTCTCATGGCAATACGATAAAATTAAAGTTTTAATATATGCGACATAAGAAACTTACCTTGTTCTATTTTATCCTGAATTTCCAGTTTATCCCAATCTGCTATTAGTTGTACACATACTTCCCCCAAAGTTTTTTTTTACGTTTCTGTCCGAATATTCAGCTGTTGTTGTGTCATATAAATGTCGTCTTTTCTATATCTCGCAGATAAGTTTTTCATTATCTATTTTAATTTTCAAGAGCACTACGCACCCAACAGCTATCGACTAAACTAACGGTCGTGTGCTTTGTAACAAACAAAACCTATATCTTTATTTGCCCCACCGGCTGTCGCAGAATTTCAAAATTTCGAAAGACTTTATGGATCATTACATGATAAAAATGTTCGACAAAATAATTCTAATAATAATAATAATAATAATAATGGTATGCAATATTCGCGATTCCAAAATGTTCAAAGGTCAAATTCAGACCGAAATCAAAATCGTAACGATTATCGAAATTTCGTACCAAATAACAGACCAATTAATAATCATCAACCTTCATATAATAATTATCGTTATAATCAACGCAATGTCTCAAATAATGTAGTACAAAACAGAGAATATTGTCCTAACCAACCGATACCTGTTCAACCTATCCCACAAAATAATAGATATTTCACAAATCGACAAGTATTTGGTCCAGCAAAAAACGTTTTTAAACCTAATCAAATACCACAAAATCAGTTACCCAAATCTGTACCAATGTCGACAACGTCGCGAAATTTCACAGGAAGAAGTCGAATGCCTGTTAATAATAATAACAATAATAATAGATTCTTCCAATCAAATCCACGTGCTAAACCAAATTTTGTTTCCAAATAATTATATTTAAATCAATGCGATAATCTAGAATATGATCCTAACCAATTCAATGAATATGAAGAAGTATAATTTGATCAACCCGATATGAATGACGAAGTTCAATTTGAGGAAAATTTTCAGATAACAGGGTGTAATTAATACGAATACCTAAAAGATAATTTTATTGTAGAAAATTTCAGAACACACGGTAAAACATATTTTATTTTAAACCATAATATTAAATGGAATACGACCCACATTATGTTTAATAAAACAATACGAAGTCAAAACAGAACAGAGAAATAAATAACAATCTTACTGGGTCAAAGCAAAATAATTGTTTTGAATACAATTATTTCGATAACAAAAACTAGCACGATTCAAAAAACAAAAGCTGTTTTTTGCAATTCGACGAAAACCCCAAAACCGAAGTCGGGGGAAAACAAAAAACGAGTGTACACAGACCAGGTGCGGCAGTGTGTACCGGGGGTCGAACACGCGAAGGGAAAGGTTTTTTCCCCTACCACGGTAAACGGTACTAGTGTTTTTAGTGTTAGCGGTACGAGTGGTAAAAATTCTCTCCGTTGTGTTAGGAGGTGATAGGGATACTGAGATTATTCCTTGACGGTGAAAACTGTCTCCTTTTTCGATACACAAACGGTAGAATTACCCTCTACGCTAATTGCCTCTCGACATAGCGCGATTCCGTTTATTGGCACGACTCGCGGTGAACGGGCAGATAGAGAAAAATCAAGAAAATTTCCGGCGAGACGGAGGAAGTTTGACAAGCAGTAAGTTTTTGAATTAAATTCAGATTGGGATATTTTTTTTACTAGTGATATATTCACTCGTTATTGGTCGAGCTGGATTCTGAACTTGGGAGTATAGGTCAATTGCTATATACAAGGTGTAGCGATAGCAAATATATTTATTAGATTTTTTTTTGATTGTTGATTTTTCAAAGAGACTGGACACAGCTGCTCACTCTCAGATTAAGTTTTTCGTCCGGACAAATATATAATTTACCGTGTGTACTGGAATAATTAAGATTTGCCGAGTTTGCCAACTTGACACAAGTTAGGTTTCATTTTGTTAAGTAGGAGTTATCATTTGTTGGGTCACATATTCTCTTCCACCTCGAAGGCAGAAAGTTAGGCGAGGTTTATTTTTGTATTTTGGTAACACAAAGGCCGGAGCGTATGTTTTCCATATTTTCGCGGGCTTCAGCGAACTTGCGCTGATAAGTCAATTTATTATAGAGGAACATTGTTATCAGTCTTTTGTTCAGCCGTAAATTATAAATTAAAACTCTTTCTTATTTTGCCAGTGTAAATGCGTAAATTTATCGTAGGTAATTATATTACTGGGGAATTTCGCAACTTGTAACGCCAGTGTCTATAAATAATTTAAATTGTTTTCCTTAGCTCATCAGAATTTTTCTTTATAGAACAAAAATTTCACTTTCGTTCCCTGAAGGTCAAGGACGACCTGAAACGACGTAACGTGAAACATTGTTGCGGTTAAAGGTATTTACACGTAATATTTATTTATTTTTCTCGACACCGGGGAATAGAAAGATTGAGAAACGAATATAATAAACCATACGCCTCTCACGCATTTCCTTTAAAAAAAAAGACCAAGCCGATAAGAGGGATAGTTTTGCCGCACCACCGAACAAACGAGAACTCTGTTCATAAATTTGATTTCTTTTATAACTGTAGGATATACAGGGGTAGGTTTATTAATAAACCAACTATAGATAAATGTATGTATAGGTAGAGTTATACCAGGGAATTTTGGTTAATTGGGTCATACGGGATTGTAGTTTAGGGTTAAGTATACATATATATAGCTGTATATGAGGATTTGGAGAAATTATTTTTATTATATATATTTTTGTATAACGTGGAGGTTCTACATTATTTTACCTATCACCCCTACTCCAAAAATTCCCCCTCTGGAAGTGTAACAAATCGGGGACGTGTGACCGAGACGAGGAGGACAAACCCTGTCCTGGCAAAAGAAGATTCATCCGTTTTAAGACCAGGCGAACCTAGCAAAAAACAATCGGACTGGATTGCCTTACACGCTCAGCCGCGCATTGGGGGCAGAATTTGGTGGAATCGAAGGACGGGATCAATACAGAGTGACCAAGAAAAAGGTAGGGATATTTATTGGTATTTTGATTAAGATATCGTACATATCTGGTGTTAAAGATTATTACACTGGTGACAGATTATTTAGAGTGGTGACAGCGGATGTCTTGACCCTCTTTTTACTTTATTACACTGGTGACAGAGTGTAGAAATAAGGTCTAGCGTTATTACATTTACATGTTAAAAAAAATAAGGGTCTAGATTTTATTAGAGGTCTACACGTTATTACAAGGGCCTTCCAAAACAAAGACGTAGTTAAAATAAACGTTATTTCTGCTAATCCTTAACCGTACATAGAAATTAAGAATCCCAAAGCTAGACTATCAATCAATACCGGTAGTTCTAGATCAATAATAAAACCTTCTATTGTAGAAAAATATTTTCCAGATACAATTTACCATTCCAATACTGTATTATCTACTAGTCTTGGAAGTAAAGATATTAGATTTCAAGCACTTGTGCCTGCTTTTGCAGAATTAAAATGTAAAAATTATTATATTAATTTTGTATTATATGACTTCCACGATTACTTCGATGGAATCATAGGTATTAAAGATCTTGTTAATATGAATTTAAATATTGACCTTGCGGACCAACAGTTAGTAGGACCTAATATAAAAATACCATTTAAATTTAGACAACCTGATGATATAGAATTTTCTTTTTCAATAGACGCAGGAGAAAAATGTTTAACAAATCTTCCAGTAAACATATATAATGGTGATATTATTGTAGAATCGCAAAATTTTGAAAATATATTTATACCGCAATTACTAAGTACTGCCAAAAATGGATTTGCACCTATTGAAATGCAAAATCACACAAATAAAGCAATAACGATAACATTAAAAGAACCAATACAAGTAACTCCATTTGAACATTCTCAATATGAGTTATTTAAATTTGAAACTGTTGCTAACGATTTTGAAGAGAATAATTTAGCTAATCCTAACGATATTACTAAACTTATTGGAACAAACCACATGAATAGAGAAGAAAAACAACACATTATTAAATTATGTAAAGAATATTCCGATTTATTTCTTAAACTAGGTGATAAGTTAACTTTTACTTCAAATGTTAAACACGTTATAAGGACAAATGATGAAATACCCGTCCATACAAAATCTTACAGATATCCGCACGTACACCGAGAAAAAATCAGGAAGCAGATGCAAGAAATGTTAGATAAAAATATAATCAGACCATCTTGTTCTCCCTGGCGTTGTCCAATTTGGGTTGTTAAGAAGAAAATGGATGCGTCCAACATTAAAAAATGGAGATTAGTCGTCGATTACCGAAAGATAAATGAGAAAACCATCGATGACAGATATCCGATCCCAAATATATCCGATATTTTAGACAAACTAGGTCGAGCTCAGTATTTCACCACTCTCGACTTAGCAAGCGGATTTCACCAAATACAGATGAGCGAATGCTCTATTGAGAAAACAGCGTTTAACGTAGACGGAGGACATTACGAATATCTTCGAATGCCTTTCGGGTTGAAAAATGCTCCCTCCACATTCCAAAGAGCCGTAAATGAAGTTTTAAAGGACCTTCAACATAAGATATGCATGGTGTACATAGATGACATCATCATATTTAGCACGAGCCTTCAAGAACACATCCAAAGCTTAAAATTAGTATTTTCCAAATTACACGAAGCCCAGTTAAAGGTACAACTTGACAAATGTGAATTTCTACGTAAAGAGGTCGAATATTTAGGCCACATTGTAACCCCTAATGGAATAAAACCCAATCAGAATAAAATCAGGGCGATTCGAAACTTTCCTATTCCAAAAACACCTAAAGATATTAAATCGTTTTTAGGACTCTTAGGTTATTATAGAAAATTTATAAAAAATTTCGCCAAACTAACTAAACCAATGACAATATGTTTAAAAAATATCATACAGTCGAACATACACCTGAATTTATTAATTGTTTCAATACTTGTAAAAATGTACTACCGTCAGAACCAGTTCTTGTTTATCCTGACTTTAATAAACCATTTGACTTAACGACTGACGCTTCAAAATTTGCCATAGGCGCTATATTATCCCAAAATAATCATCCTATTTGCTACGCTAGTAGAACTCTTAATTCAGCCGAAATCAATTATTCCACTATAGAGAAATAATTGTTAGCAATCGTATGGTCATGTAAATATTTCAGGCCATACTTATTTGGTCAAAAATTCACAATATTTTCAGATCATAAACCCTTACAATGGCTTATGTCTTTGAAAGAGCCTAACTCACGACTTGTGCGTTGGCGATTGAAATTAGAAGAATTCGATTACGATATTAAATATTTAAAAGGTGAAAGTAACAAGGCAGCCGATGCACTGTCTAGCTTCCCTAATATGAATGCTTTAGAAACTGCATCACTTGACGATAATTTAGGTGATATTGAAGAAATTGTAAATCAAGAACTCGAAAGAATTAGTTCATATAACGAATCTACAAATCAACTTCCTAATTTAGACAATATTGACCTTACAACTATTTTAGACGAAAACGAAAGAAACGTATCAGATACCATGATTAATTCATCCCCATTGGACGAAGAAGCGAACCCCAATAATGATGACATCGAAACAGTACACACTTCTGTGGAAAATCCCATTTTATCAATTCCAATATCTGATAAACCACTAAATATGTATAAAAATCAATTATAATTTACTAGCAATGAAAATCTTTCTTTCAAAGTTAAAAGATAAAAAATATTCGAAAATATTCGCTTATATGTTACATTACCAGTAGTAGACACTGAATCAAACGTAATAAAATTCATTAAGGAATTTATAAATTCTAACCAAAATTATGCTCTTTATTTCCAAAACGAACCCTTATCACGAATGTTTATAGTAACTGCACAAAAAACATTTAAAAATTCAGCTTTTAAATTTATCATGTGTACCAAAATTCTCACTGATATTCAATGAGTTGACGAACAACGAGAGAAAGTAGAATATTACCATATAAGTAAATCGGGTCACAGAGGTATAAATGAAGTAAAAGCATCCTTTAGTCGTAGATATTATTGGCCAAAAATGATAGAAGGAATAGAACATTTCATAAATAATTGTGTAACTTGTCTGAAGAATAAGTATGACAGAAATCCCCCAGTTATAAAATTCAATTTAACACCCACAGCTTCGAGACCTTTCGAACATATCCATTTAGACGTTTTTTATATATCGAATAAATCGTATTTAACAATCATAGATTCATTTTCATGATATGGTCAAGCTTATCCGTTAGACAGTATAACAGGAGTATCTGTAGTTGAGAAATTACTTGAATTTATTTCCCATCACGGTCTACCTAGCAAAATTACGTCTGACCAAGGTACAGAATTTAAAAATTTCGATCCTCAAGATTTTTGCAAATTACACTTTACAACATCAAAAAATAGTAATTCTAACTCTCCAGTCGAGAGATTCCATTCAACACTAATCGAGCATTATCGATGCTTGCAAGAAGAAAATAAAAATTTGAAACCTGAAACTAATAAAAAATTCAATTTTCTGTTATAATAATAGTATTCATTCAGTTACGAAATATACGCCTCTCGAAAGTATTAAAAGTCACATAAACAATCCCGATCCTTTTGATTTAGACGATCATTTAATTATATCAACTTATGTACAAGATCATAAAGAAAATAGTAAATTATTGTATGAAAATATTAAGCAAAATAATGAATCCACCAAAGAAAAGATTATTCAAAGACGAAATGAAAAACGAGAGCCTATTCCTTCCAATCCAATTAGGAAATTCTCGTATTATATATAATAAACATACATTTATACACTATGCAGATTTAGACATTATTTTTAAGCAAGTAAATAACCTAATAAAACATTATTATATCATTAAAGATAGTATTAAAATAATTAATAGTAGTAACCCCATATCGTATCATAATTTAGCACAAAGTATTTTGACAAGGACAGAATCTTTAATTAATTCTTTAGAAATAAAACTAAATAATCTATATCCCCAAATCAGAAGTAAAAGAGGACTTGTAAATGCCGTAGGAAAAATTGACAAATGGCTTTTTGGCACACTAGATGCAGATGACGAAGAAAGATATAACAAAGCTATTGATTTACTGCAGAAAAATATTATTACAGAAGTCAATTTACAAACCTCTTTATACAAAAAACTGATGGAACACTATAATAAATCTATAAGTATTTTAAACAATAATCAAGAGATACTTAAAAATAATTTAGAGAAAATTCAAGCTTCATTTTACCATAAAATAGAAACTCTTGAAAGTTATCTAAGTTTTCAGGGAATTATAACACAAATCAATTTGGATTGCCAATCGACGATTACATTATTAGATAATTTAGAAAATGCAGTAGTATTTTCCAAATTAAACTCTCTTCATAATTCAATAATTTCTAGTACTGATATTTTCGAAATGATTAAGTATTTACATAATATATATAACTCTAATCAAATTCCTAAAATTGAGAATTTATTAACTTATTATCAATTTTTGGGCACTCAAGTGTCAATATCAAATTCTAAATTAATTTTTGCAATCCATATACCTATCCTTAAAGAAAAAACCTACGAATTTTATCATATTTTCCCAGTAATCCAAAATCATAAAACTATTACCCCTCTATTTCCCTATTTGGCACACAAGAATCAAGATAACCAATTCGAGAAAGAAGAATGCCCTCTTCTAGAAGACACATATTATTGCCGACAGAATCCAACTACTCCAAGGAGAAGACCTCTCACATTGCCACATCATTGAAGTAAATTTGCAAGAAACAGTCGTCGAACCAGTCACCGAAAACGAAATCTTAATTATACCCGAAAAACCTCAACAAATATTTTCAAAATGTAGAAGTAACAGACATATTCTTATGGCGTCTCCAATTTTAATCAAAATACCAGACTCTTGCGAAGTATGGACTAATAACCAGAAATACATTAATAAAATTCCAATTAGTAATGGCAAGCCGTTTATACTACCAAAAATTGAGATGCAAACGTTAAGAGGTTCCAGAAATTACCAAATTCGGAACATAACCAAAATAGACTTTGAAGAACTTAGCAGAATTTCGAAACAATTAGAACCAATTTCAGAAGTGGAAGACAATCCGTATAATTACACAAGTATATTAGGAATAGTTATTGGAATTGCAATTGCCTGCGCCTTACTCTACATTTTCATCAAATATAGAACCCAAATTTTGAAGATTTTGAAGAAAAACCAAAGGAAAACCCAACAGAAGAAAAGAAAAATTCGAAAAGCCACTCCGTGTTTTTCGAAATTTAAGAAGGGAGGAGTTATGTCTACAGCGTTATCAAGTGGGCACCTGTGAAACTGCATAATAGACACTTTTATACGATATTATATATTCTGTTTGAACACCATTTTAATTCATTCTTTGTTTGTATAACTCTCAGTTCAGTCTATATACATTTTTGTATTTCTGCTCTTTGTTAGAATATATTTTTATTATAGTTAATTTTAGTTCTATTTAAAAAGACATTTTTCGTAAAGAAAAACAAAACTTGGTCCGTCTTTTTAGAAGGTCATGTGCGTTACTGAATTACAGGCATGATTCTGCATTTTAACCTACAAATTAGTCGTTCGCCGATAGTCTGTCGTGTGCGTTCTACCTTAAGCATGCCTCGATTCTCCGCGCTTTGAAAGAAAATAAGATAAAACCGCATGAAGTTATACCAACTAATGAGCTTGATCGAGATGATTGTGATAGGCAATACTTTAAAAATAAAGAAAATTTCTAATAGGCTATTTGACTAATTTTTAATAATGGTTTTAAATTAATCTTTATTACATAATAAGCAAAATACATAAATATTTGCGAGAGATCTAATGTATTATCAAAAACATCAATGTTAAAGTGCAAATCTTCATAACAGTGCTAAAAACAAAAACATTCAATGAACTCGTTTCATGAATTCCAATTAAAATGTCAGAAGATATATTGGATCTGAACTAAGTATTTGCGACTAATAACACCACTCTACGAATTCAAATAAAAATGAAAAAAAAATATTGAAATTTGAATTCTTGTGGTAGACTGTGGTCGGCTAGAGCCAATGGCAAAAGATATTTTGCGCTGTTGTCCCAAGGGAAAACTTTATAAGTAGACTAGTTATCTTTTTTTCTTTGATATCCGTTGAAGAAAAACGCAAAGTACTATCAAAACGTACTCTTTCAAATAATGTTCTCCTAATCGGGTGCCTCTTATTAGAAACGGTAACTATCGCGTAGTCAAAGAAATTTGAAAATATACATTTCAAACTGCAGTGATGATGCTTTCAAAATAGAAAATATAATGTAAAATGTATGTATAATGAAAATTAAATGTTGTCCATGTAGGTTGATTTGTTTGGAAAACATATGATGTAACACACAAACACAAATTGCGTTACCCCATAATTCCGAACTCGATTTAGTACCGGATCGCTTATTCTTCTTCTGTTTAGGGGAGTTCGAGTGACTGAGACACCATGTCCACATCCACTTGAGGACGATTTGTCGAATTAGCTTAGGTTAAACCCGAATCCATTTTAAAGATGTCTTTTAGAAGGCAAACAAACAGAAGCACATTTTCTACTTTGAAATAATATAACAAACAACTAAAAAGTCGGCGAGGATGATATCTGTTTGAGGTTGGTTGAGGATATTGATGTCAATTGTCAAAACCTTCTACTCGACTTTCACTTTGTATTAATCAACTTGGATAGTCAAGTAGGGTTTGTCAACAGAACGTACTTTCAATCTGACAACAAGGGCTTCTGCCATTGGTCGACTTACAGCGGTTTATTTAAATCTAATAAGAATTTTTAATCTAATTTTCGAAGATATTTAAATATCGTTATCATAGAAAAATATATGTTGTTCTTAATCCTTCTGATATGATTTCACTTGTTAATTCATACCCATGAACGAGCTCATTAAAGAATATTACCCAAGATCCAAATAGCTACGGTCAAACATAAGGTAACTAATTCATCGACTTCAACACATTGTCCTAAATGTGTTTATATATACTAATATACCGACAAACTACCTGAAACTAGGGTATCTGTATCTCAGTTTCGAGTACAGCTAGGAGGCTGAAAATTCTACTGTAGCCTCAGAGTCAACTGACAGAATTCCGTCGTGATCAGTGACCGTTTTTATTAGATTTTTTCGCTGTGGTGGTTTATGTGGGGGTGTACTTGCGTCACTAGGCAACTGCCGTTGCTGTGATTAAACTCAGTTAGATACTGAAGACCATTTATCAACATAACCTAAAATAGAATTTAACAAAATTTATGAATCATCATACACAAAGCTTTGTAAATGAATAATTCCTACTTGTACTTACACTGCTATTGTCGGGGAGCGAAGACGGGCAGTAACTTCAGTGGACTGTATAATTTTTGGGGAGGTGGTTGTTGACATCTAAGTGAACTATCCTGTCTCGGCTGACCTCGAAAGGTTAAACAAACTACTGAGATGTCAATAAATAGTCAGTTTAATTTCAACTGATCTTTAATGAAACAACTTCGAAAGATCATATAAAAACAAAATAAGTAAACATGTGAAAATATTATCACCATGAATTGTTCTTGCCAATATTTGGCAACACTGTAATCTTAGCGATTACCATAAAATAATTATTACATGAAACTTGATAAATGTTTCAATAGAGAGAAGAGAGAATTGATAACGTGCGATGGATGTAATTGTGATTTGATGTAGTGAGAGAGTGGCTTCTTGGGCAACGTACACGGCAATCTAAACGTGTTAGAGAGAGAACGAACTACCGGCTTTTTTAGGAAAGACCACACGAATAACTGAGTTAGTTACACAACTAAAACACACAACTTGAACAACAACGCACTAACTTCACAATAAAGCTGTAAAGCTTGAAACTATTACATAGGGCTAGTTTCTGTCTAAAAAGTGTAGACACTCTCACAGTAGGTGTGCCTAGGGCAAAAGCTACTGCAGTACTTTTTGAAATGAAATTGCGCGCGCAGAGATTCGTTACTGTTAGACACCCAGCAACATCTACTCCGGTTCCAATACATATGTACAGGGTGTCTCGAAATATATAATTATAACAGTTGGAATTACTTAGTGTAAATTCCAACAGCTATCTCAACATTTTTCAGTTCCGCAGCACAGTAATCAGCGTTATTCTTAAAATAAAGTGCAACTATAAATGCATTTATTTTGGGTAGGTTGCATTTATCGGTTCTAATGAAATTTGACTCCATTTTGAAATTCGAAACAAATCATTATGCCATTAGCTAAGAGTTATCAAAAAATGTCCTGAAATAACTCACAGATCGAATTTAACACATAAAACGCAAAAGATAAAAATTATATTTTATTTTGGGTAATTTACAAAAATATATACATAATTCAGTTTAAAAATAAGTGACATATGTTCTTTTTAGCCTATTATCTGATAGGATGACCACAGTATATCTCCAATGTTGTCAAATAGACTATTCAAATGAACGCGTAGTCTTATCTAAAAATAATATCAATTTGTTCACTTTATTTATTGATATGAATTTATTATAACGTTACAAGAGTGTACGTAGTATCGGAGGCAATAAAAATGAATAAGCATTTAAAGGAGATTTATGCATTAGAGCTACCAAGCGATACCAATTCTCCCAACAATACATTGTCGAACATATTTTTTGAATTTTATAGCCCTAAAAGAAAAGATATATTGCCATTGTTCCACTCCTAAATAAATTAAATCGTTAACATTTATAGTGATGCTTGAGTCTAATTCAATTGCTGAAATTTAAATATTTATTTCGCTCTCGGAGAGATTTAGTGTGTTGAACTTCCATTTTTTATGATGGAGATACACTTCGAAGGAGGAAAAGGCGCCTCGAGTATCTGTTGCCAGTGCAGGAGGTGATGATATTTCAATTACTATAAAATACAAATGTTAGTTTTCGATTAGTTATGGTCCAATAACAAAATAAAAGCTTAGTGGAAGATACTGAGTAGCTTTTGCAGAAGTTTTTCAAGTTTAACCCCCCAAAAATACCTAAAAACAGTCAAATAAATTTTTCGTTAAATTTCAAACTTCAATATTTCTGATAATTAGTCAACATTCACTTATTTTTAAAAAACTAGGCATTAACTGCGTTGAACATGTGCAAGAATAAACGGTTTTAAAAATTAAAACTTACTTTTCCGCATCTGTGGCCCTGAACAATATTCTATCATAAAGTTGTTACTTGTATACACTTCGGGGGATGTATCGTGCTAACAAACCGAAATTTCTCCAAAAATAACCAAAAATTTAATATATCTGGATTTATAGGACCCGCGGTGCTCGCTCTAGTCAACTGAAAATCGAAAGGGTACATCTGTGAGACACCTTGAACAATATTCAATCATAAAATTGATCAATCGTATACTCTCTGGAGGCTGTATCGTGCTAACAAACTGAAAATTCTCCAAAAATGACAAAAAATTGGTACTCCAAGTACCATAGCACCCGTTGTACTGGCTTTAGTGAGGTGAATATCGACAGGGTCCATCTTTGAGACACTCTGAATAATATCCAATCATAAAATTGGTTACTTGTATATACTACGGAGGCTGTATCGTGCTAACAAAATGAAACTTTTCCAAAAATGACAAAAATATCGTACTTAAAGTACTGTAGCACCTGTTGTATTGGCTCTGGTAAGCTGAAAGTCAATAGGATTCATCAGTGAGATGTCCTGAATAATATTCAATCATAAAATTGGTGACTTGTTGAACTCCGGAGGCTCTATCGTGTTAACAAACTGAAATTTCTCAAAAAATGACAAAATGTCGTACTTCAAGTACCATAGCACCCGTTGTACAGGCTCTGGTGAGCTGAAAATCAATAGGGTTCATCTCTGACATATCGTTAACAATATTCAATCATAAAATTGGTGACATATTGCACTCCGGAGGCTGTATAGTGCTAACAAGACATGTAAGGAAAAGTGGCCGACGACAACGACGACGACGACGACATACACACAGGATTTTTTTTCTAAAAACCATTTTTTCGTTTTGTTATTTATGAAAAACGTGAAAATAACTCAATTTTTTTTTCAAAATTCCAACTCTTTTTGGGGTAAACCAATACTTTTCTCGCATATAGATAGGTTGGGCGGAAAAGTAATAGACGAATTTAAAAAAATGCTTCGCGATCACTTTCTGTAGAAAACGATGCATACTTGATTATCAATATTTTATTGAAAACCATCAGATAGAAAAGGTATCACAGATAAAAGATCTAGGAATTTATTTTGATTCAAAACTTATTTTCGACCAGCATATCAATTATATATCAAAAAAAGCTAATCGGGCGTTGGGGTTTATTATCAGGACTTGTCTTGACTTTAAAACCTCACATTCATTACGAACTCTATTTATGGCCTATGTAAATAGTATCTTAAGCTTCGGATCAATAATTTGGAATCCACAGTGTATTGTTTACATCGATAGACTTGACCATATCCAGAATAACTTTATAAAGTACTGCAGGCAGAAGTGGTTTCCTAGATAGTATTGTTTCAGTTAGGCGGAACTTGAGTTTAATTCCCCTGGAAGATAAACGTCAAATAGACGATGTTAAATTTTTATATAAAATTGTTAATAATCTTATTGACTCAAACGAGATTACCAACCTCATTAGATTCAATGTTTCGGCCTATATTACAAGAGATTTAAAACTTTTTTATATTTATTTCAGTGCTAACAATTATTATCTAAACTCTCATCTCCATAGGTGTTGTAAATCATTTAACTCAGTTTGTAACCACGCTGATATTGATATATTTCGTGATAAATTTTTCACTTTTTGTAGTAACCTAAAAAAATTGTCAGAAATAGGCAAAAAAAAACCACTAAATAACGCACTACCAGATACGTACCGTAGTGTCTTAGCGTGTTTTTAAACTATGAGCAAAGATTTCAAATTTTTAAATACAAAGTACCAGTGTAAGCAAGATTATAATAATTGTCGCAAAAGAAATAAAACTTTAAATGAAAAATAGTAATATGTGACGCATAAAGGTGAATTTACTAATGAAAATGAAGTATAAAAAGGAAAACTATTCACCTATCCTTTTCCGGAACCAGAACAGGAACTGATGTTGCTCCAGACTATTCCAGTCCTCCTGGAATCTGGTCTCACTGACCCATTAAATTCCAATCAGTGAGTTTTGACATCCACTTACAAAAAAAAACCCCCTTGTTAACGAATCCAATGCCGTCTACGGAAAATTTACCACCAATATACAATTCCTGTAAATCCTTAAGGAACCCACAGTCATCGACCGTTTTTGGTTCAGTAACTTATCGGGTCAAAGCTACCAGCTGTTGGTTCCAGCCGTATTTTCCTTTCCCTACGACAAAATTGTCGGTTTTTCTTATCGAATTCTAATGGCTCCCAGAGCACATGCAAAAATTTTTAAAGTTAATAATGTGTGTGTACACTTCGACGGCAAATCGAGGACTGACCACTTCTCGCATACCGTGCTTTGGATTCTATCCCTCGACAAGCTTGCCAATCGTTAAATTTACGACAGCTCGGCGAATTTTTCGCGTTACACTGTATTTGAGTGATAAAGCTGCGTTTTAATTTCAGAATGATAATGATTTAATATTCACAATTATCAGTCTACATTTTATTAATTATATACTTGTGAATACTGTATTTGGGTTCGTCCCGTTTGTATTTCATGTCATAAATAAATAAATAAATACTTAAATTTAATCTGATTTTGTGGGAACTGTTTGGGTTGCGTATTTCTTCACATGTGCATATATCTGACCTATTTTATGTCGTCCTCTTTTCGTCCCAAACCAATTTATTCCTTTTAATTTCTTTTTTTATTAATCGGTTCATAGTACATTCTGTTTGTTTCTAACTCTACAGCAACTTCTTCTGTGCAAGTTTATAATTTTTTTTCTTCAAATTAAAAGAATATGCTATTTTGTCTTTAACAAATTAATTGCTCAAGTGAAGAAAATGTTTACTGGGAATTGTTGTTTAGAGGATTAGGTAGATATGGATATGTGGCAAATATCGGTATTGTAGAAAATTAAGCAGGGCCCCACGTTGGTAATTGAAGGTTAATATAATGTTATATGTATAGTTGGACTGTACTTGTTGCACTGGTTTGGTTTAGATAAAAATTACTTTGTACGATATAACCAACGTTTTTTTATTAAGTTGACATTCAACGTCAAAATTCAAAAATTAACTGTCTGTTTACAAAAAATGTTGTTGCTTCGGACATGTAAATTGGGAGTCAATATGGTATGTGTGGAACGCTGTGGCCATACTTTCCTTTAAGAAGAAAGTATGGGGAAAATTATTTGTGGTGTGAACATGCCCCCCAGGTAGAAAGCACCGGATTTCAACAGGAAATAGATAGTGGACAAATCTTCTGAAAATTTCTATTAATGACGCCACCGGTAGTCTTGATAGAAGCAACTCGAGTTATTCCATCGGTGCACTTATGAAGCTGAACTATACGTCCTAAACGCCAATGCGTGTGTGGATGTTCATCGGATTGAATTAATACCAAAGCGTTTTCAGCTAGATTGCCCTGATGTTGTCGCTATCGATGTGGTGTTTGAAGCTCAGATATATACTCTTTTTTCCAGCGTTGCCAAAACTGTTGGCAAACTCGTTGAACAAACTGAAACCTTGATAGTCTATTGATTGGGATATCTTGAAACCCTTCTTCTGGTACTGCAAGTAATGGTCTTCCAATGAGCCAGGGTTAAACAGAAAAATCATTAGGATCTGTTCCTAAAGGACACAAGGGTCGAGAATTCCAGATCGCCTCAATTTGGGCAAGAGCAGTAGATAATTCTTCAAATAGTAAGTGTGCATTTGCAAGTACATGTCTTAAGTGATGTTTAACACACCGTATATCGGCCTCCCAAAGTCCTCCAATATTTGGAGAGTATGGAGGAATTAATGACCATACTATAAATTCAAGAGTTTTTATTACTTGAGCTGCGTCTCCTTATAGTGAAGTCCGCAAATAATGGAATTTCTGTATCTCTCCAAGTTTGTCATTGTTGTGGATAAGTGATTCAAAATTGTCGCGGAATTCAAGCCAATTCTCGAAAGAACCCTGATACTTTGACAGTGAGATGACTGGCAGTGTGATTACCTCTAGATTGCTAGATGAAACATGTGACGTGCTCGTTATAGAAGACCGACTAAAATGGTTAGAAATATCGTCAATGTTTTTCTTGTGAAATTCTAGTATGGCCTTTGCGTTAGCTGTAATCGAATAATAATTGTCTAGAAAAATTGTATTTTGTAGATATTGCTCATCTAATTGATCTTCGGCAACAATGGCCTCGATTTCGCTTTGATTTTGTTGACTCGCAAAAAACGTTTTGAAATTTTAACAATCCATTTTGCAATTATATGCGATCTACATAATTTAAAACATGTTATTGCTTAGCTTGTAATGTTCACAAAAATTTATAAAAATGAGTGACACTGGCTTTGAGAGAACCTCTTTTTCTCAATAATTTAGAAAGAATTTCTTCTCTCATATTGTAAAACAATTTAATTGAACTGGATAAATGGAAACTAGGAAACTAATAGTTGAATTATTGTAGAATAGTGTGATGATTGGACAAGTTATTGTTAGAATTTAAGAATATGAACGGTGAATTAAATCTTCGAAATATTGATATAATATGTAAATAAACTGGAACGAACTCACCCCTGCGTGTTCTTTCTTATTAGCGATACCAATTGCAGAATATAGTGCGAGGGTCCCAACCACGTGACACAATAGACTTGGTTTTTGCTTCTTACTATTGTTTGATTTTTATCTGGATCCGGTTCGAATAGGCCAATTTATGTTATATATATTGTTGGAGTGTACCTGTTGCACTGGTTTGGTTTGGATAAAAATCACTTTGTATGATATAATCAACGTTTTTTATTAAGTTGAAATTCAACGTCTAAATTCAAAAACTAACTGTCTGTTTACAAAAAATTGTATTGCTTCGGACATCTAAATTGGGAGTCAATCTGGTATGCTGTTGCCATACTTTCCTTTAAGAAGAGGGTTTGGGGAACATTATTTGTGGTGTGAACGATGTTATATTAAATGTTTTATATAAAATGAAAAGTTTTGTTCTGTTGATAGAATATTCAGTACTCCACTGTCTCTTGTGGTAGACTTGACTGACTTTTTTATAGCTAACAGATTTAACACAATCACAACAGCTTTTAAGTGATAAATATTTGTTTTATTGTCCTTTTTTTTAGTTTAGAGAAAGTTGGACCCGTAATAATTTGATAGTCCAGTTTCTTTATAAACAATGTCTCTATTTCGCCAAGGCATAAAATTATTACAATTAAATTGTATAATAGACTTATATACAGATCGATTTTATGTTTAATAATTCATATTTTAGTTGGTAGAGCTGAAAATGCTAGCAATCAATAAATTAAAAAATGATTAGAGTTCGATATCATAAGATAGTGAGAAAAAATTAGAATTCTATTTCAAGACGTGTAAAACAATTCAAACCTTACAGAAGATTTCCAAAATTAACGCTAGATTTGAATTTGCCACCATTTATGTAGTAATGTATAAAAAAACATTTAGACAGCAGATAGTCGATAAAAAGGAAACGATACAAGTCTTATACTAGTCTTAAGGGCTCCATAGACGTAACCGTATACTTGAACGGTATACATGCACAAGTGTATTGTACAAGTAGACTGAAAAGTATATGTTTAAATTCTTGCACAAGTGTGGCAACTGTACAAGCGATATGAGACTTGTAGATAGTCTATAGGTTTGTTCCAACCGAAGTAAATATCGTTATTTTACCGTACAATCTCAGTAACGCAGCCAATTTGATGTAAATTACACAGACTTATTATATTCACTAATCAGCAGGTCAACTGGGTTTGTATCGTAATTGTACGGTTTTTGTGTTGGTTGGAACAGACCTTATACTTTTAACTTGAACATGTCGGACTTGCCCAAGTGAATTTGAGTGTGTGTGGAGAGAAGACTTGTACAAGCGAGAAATGGTAGCAATTCGACAGCAGCAGGGAGTACAGTTCTGTTTATTTTGGTACTATGACCAGTCGACGCCGACAAATTCTCGAGGAATTTATAATTGTTTATCAAAATGAGCCATGTATGTGGCGTGTGAAAAGCAAAGAATACCATGATAGAGGAAAAAGAGAAACAACATATCAGAAGTTAATTGAGAAACTATTAAAGGAAAGCAGATCGAGATGCAGTGGTTAAAAAAATTAATGGCTTACGAACGAATCATAGGAAGGAAAAGAAAAAGATAGAAAACTCTATTAAGTCTGGAGCCGGTGCAGAGGATATGTATGAGCCAATTTTATGGTACTCTCGTTTATTCGAGTCTTTAGGAGACAAACATACCCCACACAATCATTATGAAACTTAAATAAAAATGTTGTAAGTTTTTTCCATGTTAAATTAATTCTCTAACTATGTATCTAAGCATTATGGATCCCTTGATCTTATTGTATATATAATCTGTAAACCCTTCTACCACTTAGTGGTGTAGGGTTTTGATGGTTATGTTTGCGCCAATTTCCTCCATTCATTCCTATTCTGAGCTAAGTCCTTTGCTTCTTTCCAGCTTTTTCCTGGTTCATTCAATATCGGTATTAAAAATAAGTATAATGAATAATTCCTCAAAGTGTTGAACTTTTCTATTCACAGGAAGTATTAGAGCTAACAGTCAGTGCCCCGTATTCTTGACCTTGAAAATCGTGCGAATACGATATTTACAAAACGGACGTGTTTTGTTATCTATTTCACGTGTCCTTATTAGTTCGCTGCCCGCTATCCATTTTGAATTTATTATATACACAGATCTAACAATGTCTTTTCTTCTGATAATGTCTTTTTGGATAATGTCTTCTTGGGATCATCACATCATCCCCAATTGGAAGAGAAAAATTATCGTTGATAAATTTTCGATACTACCTATAACGTTGATAGTTCTCACTAATTGTTTTTTTATTGAACAGTGCTTGTTTGTTTGTTGTCACATTTTACTTATTAACAAATATTTTCGTTACGGTATTTATACAACCGATTTTTATGAACGATTTAGTTTGTATTCTTCTGAGATGTAATCTCGCAATTTACTCCTTTTACTTTCGTTATTTTAAACGGACCTAAATAATGTGGATCTAACTTTACGGGTGAAGATTCCTTTTCACTATTATTCACTATGATTACCTTATTTTTATAAAAAACTGTTTGGCTCTTTCATTTGCGTATTGTAACTTATATTTCAACTCTTCATCGTATCTTTCGCGATTGTAACCCGGTTCTATTTCTAAATTTAAGAATTCTGGTAAGTTGGGTTTTCTCCCGTATAAAAACTCAAAAGGTGTGTATCCGTGATACGTGTTTGGTGTTGTATTATAACAATATGCAAACATTTTTACAAACTCGCACCAGTTATCCCTAGAATCTTTGATAAAGTTTCTTATATACTTATTAAACGTTCTGTGTAATCTTTCACAACTGCCTATCGCTTCATGGTGGTATGCTGTTGAAAAATTATGTTTTATTTTCAAAAGTTCCGTCTCATTCTTATATTCCGTTCCTTGATCTGTCCTTCTCTCTTTCATCAATCCATAGTTTGGTATGAAATTGTCAAATATAGCTTTTGCTATTGTGGTTGCCTCTTTGTTCCTGACCGGTATCATAACCGCGTATTTTGTTAGTTCCCATAATATTGTTATACAATAACGATTCCCGTTGGTACTTTCTACAAAAAGACCTATTGTGTCTATGTAAATGATATCAAACGGTTTTATAGATGTGTCCGTGATGACAAATTTTTCTTTATGACTAAGTTGTGCTTTATTCACTTGGCATTCATGGCAATTCTTTACATACTTCCTTACGTCTTTCTCCGCGTTTTTCCACATAAAATTTTCTCTTAGTTTCTTTAATAATCTATTGTTTCCTACATGTCCTCCAAACATTGCATCATTGTGATATCTTTCTAGAATCTTTTGGATCTCTTCTTTCTGCTGTACCGTTTTTGATACATACTTGTATATTTTTCAACCTTTTATTTCCGTCTTCTATAAATTCATCTATTGTGCACTTTTTGAATATATAATCATTTGCGTATATCTTCATTCTTTTTACTTCAAATTTTACCGACAACTCCTCAAGCTTTTCCAACGTTCGTCCTAGGTCGAAGTTGTTTATTCCGGTAAATAAGGCTTCACTAAATTTCAATTTATTTTTTATCCGAATGCTCATCCTTAGCGAGATACGGTTATTTTCAAAGTGTAAAATTTGTAATCTACGTGCCTCTAGATTATTTAAAACTTCTATTACTGAAGGTTTTTCTATTCATTCTTCCTTTGTTTCTTCGTTATTATTTAGATCCTTTACGAAACATACCCAGAATAATTTAGACCATTGACAGTACATAAAGACGGGAGAACTATTAAGTAAGTATCCTGGGGGTGGATGTGCTTCGCTTATGTAGTCGAATTTACTTTTAAACTTAAAGCATTAAAAAAGACAGTGAAGTGTTGCTTGAACCACTTAGTTTCATTTCTGAATATACTAGTAAGATAACCAGTTTTTGCCCTTTGGCTACTGGAGATATCAAAAATTTATTTTTCCCATCGTCCCATGTTTTAGGTATCGTATGTGAGCTGTGAATGTACATTTCGTCACAATATACTATCGTTCGCTCCTCTTCTTCATTTTTTTAACGTTCTCAAGTATTCAAACCGTTTTGATTTGATGTAATGTTTCTCCATTAAAATTTTTCTGTTATACTCAGATTTCTTCCATTCTAATTCCAATCTTTTTCTCTAATTTTCAGCCGGTAAAATTGATTTTCGTTAACGGCATGGAGTATTGCCCACTAAATAAGAAACATAAGTCTATTTTGTGATGTTCTTTTTAGAGACTTTTCATGATGTTTATTTAAAACGTTAATAAGATATCTCCTAGATGTCTTAATTTTATTACCAACTCTATTAACATCCATGTCATGTAATTAAAACATATTTTTAATGTACACAATAATACTTGAATTCGCAGTTACATACACATCCTATGAACTTCTTTAAAGTAACTTCCTATAGGAAACATTCATACGATGTTAATTTGTATACTTCTCACTAATGAACATTACTGTAATATTACAAATTAACATCTTTCTAAGATGATCACATGTTGCAGTTACTTTTACATCTTTCGAAATAATTTTTAGTAACTTCCTGCGATTACGTCTGTACGATGTTAGTTCATAAAACTCTCAGTAATATCTCATATTAAACATGAAAGTAACATAAAAAAAGTAGAAAACAGAAGAGGAATTGACGAACGAAACAAACAGTAGTTATCTGTGGAAACAAATGACAAGCATGAAATGGCGGATGGTTTTCAGTTTTGTGTTATATTTTATTTGCAGGAAGCACATTTTTTACAAGAAGTACTTGAATAAAGTGGTCTTCGTTTTCGTTAGTTCCTACTTAGCTACAGTTTCTATATAATTCTTGTTATAATGGACGAACAACAGTGGTTATCGGTAAGTACCTATTCCAAAATCATAATTATTAAAACGTAATACTCATTCAAGACTTTAATCGGCTATTGTACATGTGGCGGAATTGTACACTAACATTATATAATAGAGTTTACAAAATAAGGGTTTTGAAATATTTTAGTTAATAAGTATATTTTAAAAACGATTCACAATATTTCAAATCCTAGATATGCATTATACCTTACAAAAAACTTATATTGCAATAGGGTAGATATTATTATTAATTATAAAACAAACTCATATGTTGGCAGAGATTTTAATCTAGAAGAAAATATTTTCAACGTTCAAGATGTTTCAGAAGCTAGTTACATAAATAAAATAAAAAAACAAATAGTTGGTAATTATGTAAAGAAAGGGGAGTAACTATTTCAGATAGTCTGATACAGACATTGTATTGAACAGTACAAGAAAAATATTGAATCAAGTATCTCTAGTTCTAGTTTTTGTAGTAGTATAGCCATAGCCATCAATATAGTTTTGCAGGTTAAGAAAATTTTAACATTAATACTAACAATTCTTGTCAAGAATTAGAGATTGTTTAAGACTTTAAAAACAGAAATTTCTGCTCAAATGCTCATTTCCATTTGAAAATACACTGAATACAATAAATAAGCTGTAGATGTCCCTTACAATGGTACCTATATTAATCTAGTTGAAGAATATGTAACTTATGACACTGAATGTTCCAGTCAACAAACAGAATTCAATTATTTATTATTGTAGAAACACAGCTATTGGATACTCAGTTGGATAGAATTAATTATAAACTCATTTAACTTGATAATGTGTTCATATCTCTTCTTCATAAGTAGTTTATTTTGTATACAGTGTATTAACAATGCTTAGTTTTCATTAAGTTACAGTTCCACGATGTTAATATACAATACGTTCCAGAATGAAAATAACAAGATGAGAATAGTATATTATTTTATACAGAAAAGAAGTATGAATTTCCATGGCACACCTGAATTTACCTGCCAAACGGAGTGAGACATGTAATAGAAGGTAAATCATGAAAAGTCACTTCTCGAAATAAAATATGTTATTCCTTTGAAGAACCCCTCATGTATCTTATGGAAAATGGGTCACCGTGAATTGGCTGAAAATAATGTTTGATGTAGTTTATTATGATCGATCAAAGGTCTCCATGGGCACAATTTGATCTAAAGTAATTGTTTTATTAGCTGCTGTTCAGAACAACTTCAAATGTTTCACAGACAAGGATTTTGAAGTGTACGTTATGGAATGGTTGAGGTACTCGAAGTGACGACTTTTGCGTAGGAAAAAGTAACCGCAAGTAAACGATAGAATTTACTTTAATCAGATTGGATTTCTGTTGATTTAACGTAATGTTTCATAAAATCTTTATGGAGTAAAATTTTTATTACTTTTAATATTATTAAACTATTCCAATAAATTTTCTGTAAACTAGCTGTAATGTATGTGTATCCGTTAAACTTTATTAATTCAGTTTCAAAGTATGTTACGTTATGGCAACTACAGAATAATATACCCTTTTTTATTTCTTGCTTTCACTGAATGCGTTCAATAGTTCCCACTTTCCACAATTGTTATGTAATATGCTTATACAATTTTTGATTTTTAGGTTGGAGTCCTGGACAAGATATTTTTTTTTAATTTTGTACCTGTTTTTTTCAAATTTATTGTACTGTTCATTAATAGTGAATAAACGATTTAAATCCTTTATTGCTTTTTTTGCTATTTTATTTTAAATGTACAGGGTGAACAACTAAGATCGACTGTAGGCCACATCTCAGAAAAGAACCATGGTACAACTTTCAGAAAAATGACCTTTAGGTAAGTGATCTTGAAAAATTGCTGGAAATTATTTTGCTGTCTCTAAAATATCCGCTAGGGGTGGTACGAACACTCGAAAACAAAATACTCCAAAAAAACATACTAAAGGTGTCCCAAAAATACAATTTTTGAAATCATGATGAGATCATGAAAGAATTTAATTAAGGAGATTTTTTGCCATTATTCTTCAAATAATGGGTGAGGAAGGTTCAAACCTATGAACAAATGTATAACTTTTTCGTTTTTCAACCGATATTGATGATTTTAGCTGCATTTAAAAGAGTTTTTCTGTTTAATAAGATACATAACGAAATTAGATAATTTTGTATCCACTCGAAAATTTCAAATATAAATTGAAGCATTTCCTTAATTTTTGTATCTGATATCGTAAATCTTATATCTTGGAATAGATTCCTATTTTTTCACCCCTTTTCATTAGAATTTAAATAATGCCTCATTAGAAAATTGTCGATTTTTTCACATGGCGTTGACAAAATTGTTCAATTTTGTTAAGCATATCTTATTAAAGAGGAAAAACTGTTTTAAATGACGCCAAAAACATTGATATCGATTAAAAAACCAAAAAGGGTTGACAAAAAGTCCCTTACCACATTTTTTCATAATTTTCTCAATATATCAAAAATTGTATTTCTAGGGTACATTTAGCATGTCTTTTTTGGAGATAATCACAATATTATGTTTTTAAGTGTTCATTCCACCCCATAGCAGATATTTTAGGAACTCAAAAATATTTTCCAGCGATTTCTCAGGGTAATTTTCCTGAAGGTATTTTTTTAAAGTTGTACCAGTACTATTTTTTGAAATATGGTCGACAGCCGGCGTTCTTAGTTGTTCACCCTGTATTTGCTGATTAGGCACAGAAACATCTATGGGATGTCATCTAGAATGGATGAGGTATATTATTTAGAGGTTTAAGTAATGTCCATACAACGTCTAAGAGAATACACTGTATTGTTTTTTAAATGTCGCATTTAGATCCTTGATAAGATGTTATTTTTTAGACATTGCATTAACATCGACAAGATGTTAAAAGACATTTCAGAATGTAACAGAAATGTTGCTTTTAGTTCGTTATAGAGACTTCCTTTTGAGGAAGTTCTAGTAACATCACAGTAATGTAAAAAGGCAGCGCTTTAACATCGCTGAGAAATTAAGTTGAAACATCACATAAGTTAACAGCCACAAGCTGGGCATAAGCGGTTGTATACATATGCATGTGATGAAAACAAGAGGAAAAAAAGGATTAACATTTTCACAATGTGATGTTGAAATAACATAACTGTAATATTTATTTGTTAAGTGGGTGTCTTCATAGTTGGTTTTCTTCTGCGAATTATTCCTTGTTGATTATTTTTTAGGGAATTATTTAAAAAGTAAAGTGTTGACTGTAGACTATTCAAGGACTGAAAAACAGAATTACAGAGGAGATAGCACTAATAACCAAATTTTTTTTTACTAATTATTAATTAACTATTAATTCTAGGTAATAATTATGATTTTTCTCACTAATAGACATCCAGAAGAGCTCATAAATAAAAAATTGATCAGCTTATGCTTAAAAACACTATAATGTATGTAAAACCGAAGTAATGTGGATACAATAGATGGATTAATAAAAAAAAATCACTACTCATGTTAGATCCCCGACAGTGAAGTACATTAATAATATAATAAGCAATTTGTAAATGAATACAGAGATTATAATAGTAATAATATGAAAATATTAAGGTAGGCAACCAGAAAACATACTTTCTCACAAACTAACTAAATCACAGTCCTAGATTAACAGTTATTCATTCAAGTGATATTAATGATCGTTAGACTGTGATTAACTTGATCAATTTTATTATTATAATTTATTCTCAGGTATTAAGTTTAATCTTAATCCTATATATGGGAATATTATGTATGCACCAATCGTGCGTAGCAAATATCCACATTTTGATTACTATCAAATTTCGTGTCGTATGAAACGTGAGTTATTGATTTCATTAATATTATTGTTGTTTAACAATCGCCAGTTTGTCATTCTATGAATTTTAATTTATAATTTCACGGTTTACGAGGAGACACCAATAAATTTATGGTTATTGCGCATTGTTTATCTATTGGTGAATACGTTTTTAATGAAGAAAAAAAAGTTTATAGACATAAATTAGAAGATTTTGAAGAGACATTATTCTTTGGGTACGTTCAAATCAAAGATTATAAATTCCTTATTATTTCAAAAACCACTTTCAGCTTCGCAAGGGCATGTTTACTTACTTATGTCATTTAATCCCTAGGGGACGTAGGGCCTCAATAAAGGAACTCCAGCCTGAACCGTCGACTTGTTTTCTCCCCAGGACTTTTGTTCATCGGTGATTTCTTGTTCGAGAGTGTTACGCAGCCAGCCTACTCTTCGCTTTCCATGGAGGTGCCACTAAAGCAAGATACAATGAATAAAGGAGATATGATATTGCGCATCCGACGGTCACGTGGGTGACGTCACAGGTGAGAAGTAACCGTTAAAACTCTTCGACTTTCATTAGTATTGTTACTTTTGTCGGAGTGAATAATTATTATTTTATTGTTAAACTGGTGTTATTAGGTGTCATTTGAGCTCACAGTAGTTTTTGTGTTATCTAAATTAATAATGAGGCGTGCAGTGGCATTATGTAAAACGGATAATCAATGTAAAAGTTTCACTTTCATTTTCTTCGTTTTCCAAGTGATGCCAATTTACGGAAAAAGCTTGAATAAATGCATATAAACGCAAGGACAAGTTAATGTGAAAAATAGTAGTTATATGATCTGTGATGTAAAATATGCCAGGGTTTGTAATAAACACTTCTTAGAAGAGAATTATAAAAGGAACTTGAAATCTGAACTTTGCCAACATTAAATTGGCCGAAATCATTGAATAAATATATACAAAATAGAAAACTACGATTAGTAAAAAGAAATAGGTCAAAACTTGTTGAAGATATTCTCCACAAGAAGTAAGTAAACAGTTATTTGGTCGTTTTAAAGTAATTGAGTAGTAAAAATGTTAAGTTTGAGGAATGTAATTAGTTGTTTTGTTTTTGTAAGTGTATATTCATTTGTAATTAATTTGTATATTTTCCAACAGTTAGAAGCAAGATAATGGGGTTAATAGGAGTCAGATAGAACATTGCTCGTTACATGAGTATATCGAATGTGCCTCATTCGAGAGATATTTGGTAAGACAAACAAACTGAAATAGAATACATTCAAATTATTTATTATTTTATCAATTTTTCAGTACTCAGACAGAAATTGATGACAGATATGAAAGTATATTACAATTAAAACAAGAGATTGATCGTCTGCAAAGTAAAAATGAGGCCTATCGAAATATTTTCACTCCAAATCGACTAAAAAAATTGGAAAATCCCAAAAAGAGAGCAACTTGGTACATAGACGATATTTCAAGAGGTATTGTTATCCACTATTGTTATCCGCCTTCTTCTAAAAAAAGGGTAACCACTGTCTGCTATATCTACACTAAGATCTTGGTGAAAAAAAAATTAAATTAAAACAAGGAATTTTAAAACAGGTTTGACATATTTTGTGAATTATCCTTATTTATAACTCATTGTACATACATATATACAAACATTCATTTTTATATATGTAGATAAAATATACTTTATTTTTTTCCTTTTTATTAAAGTGATTAGTTATGAATGTGTTTTATTATTTATCAAATGAATCTAATAAATAGATTTTTCAATAGATGCTCGATACTTATTTTAAATAATATAATTCAACGCTTTCAGTAACAAAACCAATTACGAGTATAATAATTTAAAATTACTTCATTTAAATTAAATGTTGTGTTTCTAAGTTATATACACAAATACGACTTTTTCAATATAACTTCATCCAACAAACTGACATCGTTTATTACTCATTTTCCTTTTATGTATCTATAAAAATCATTGAATCACATAATATTCACACTGCAACATATAAAATCAATATATATTATTTGGGCAACATAAATATACACCTACATTGATAAATTCTCTATTGTATGTGCTCAAATTTAAAGTAATATTTAACACAATATAAATACATACTTAAAAATGTAATATAATAATATATATATATATATATATATATATATATATATATATATATATATATATATATATATACATATATATATATATATATATATATATATATATATATATATATATAGTTAACATAGAGTGAAACCTGCAACACCCTGTATACAGAATTATGAATAATAGACTACATACTTCAAGTAATTAAAACTTTTTGGAAATTGAATTTTTTTTTAAAATGATCGAAAAAGGAGACAATCTGTACTATTTACTATTCAATAGAGACAGCATATAAAGGATCTAACTGTATGATTATAGAGAAGAATTCAAATAAGCTTTATAAGAATATAGGTGAAATAAAAACAACAAAATTTCCATATTTAATAGAGAGAATTTTAGAACGTTTGTTACATATGAATGAAAATAATAACCCATTGTTCTTATTGTCAAAGTAAATTAATATTGTGGTTTGTTTTAAAGAAGTGAATATTAGGGTTTGAAGGAAGTTTTCAATAAGATTATATAAGTATTTAAAATATGTGAATGTAGGAAGTAAAATGAAAACATTAACTCTATGGAATATGGCATTTGTTGAACGATTTGACATTCTGAATAAATACTTTAGAAAATAAGAACTGTCAGTTAGTAAATTTATTGAAATACAATTTGAGGGAGAAATATATGGGTTATAATCGTTTAAGAGGCTCAAAACAAAATGTTTTAAAATGATGGATGGACAATCCACTATTTGAAATGAAATCTTCCAAATAAGAATTTTGATAACCAATTTTGATTGGTGGAATGCATTTAAGATAATTTTATCAGCGACAAGTAGATTGCTAATAATAAAAAAATTGAATGGGAACAGTTTGTTGATTATACAGTCTATTGACTAGGTACTTTTCTTTTTGGGTAGAATTTTTAAGAAGCAAAATTTATTGGGAAAAATTTTTAAACTTTTGGAAAAACAACAATTTGGCATTAAAAATTAGTGAAAGAAATACATTATACTTGAAAGCTAGTCTGCAATATATTTAAGCAAGCAGAAGTACACATTATAAGAGGAAAATTGGTAATTATATTTGAATACTAACCATAAAACTTATAGATGTAATTAAGTAAAATATTGTAGGGTGGAACGGTGTCTCCACCATACCTTTTAGAAAGCTTTGGATTATGTGATTTGATTAAAATGTATTGATGTGGACGAAATGTAGCACCGTTTCTGAATATTATGCAAGCTGGACAAATTGTATGGTATTTTCCAAGAGGTAACCTAAAACAAAATAAGAACCATTTATTGATGTGAATTAATTGAACTATACAGTGAAAAAAGTTATTTGAAACTATTTTAATTATATATAAAGAAGGTAGAGTAAACTTACTGATTTAGTGCAAAGAATTGAACTTTGATATTAAACAGACGCTTATAAGCTTTATCTTCCGCCATCTTTCTATCATAGACGTTTATATAACGGATTTCGTGTTATAAGATTTGTGTTAAAAGTTGCCTATTTTGAATTATATATAGAAATTGTACTTCATTCGAGTGGATGACTTTATTTGAATGAATGATCATAATAGATAATAGGTTTTCACTAATTTATGTCCTGTAAAAGAATAATGTATTTGTTTCTACAGCATTAAATAACGTTTTTCTATTTGAAGAACATTGTGAAATTATTTTCTTGAGATTTTTCATTTCTCTATGGTGATTGCTCCATCTAGTTTAAACATTTGGTAGTTTTAAACTGACATCTATGAATCGTGGAGAAGTTCAACATTAAACACAGGACCGTCTTTAGAGTTTATTTGGAAATAATGATAAAGCAAGTATATTTTGATTAATAAAATTTTTATTGAAAGATAGGAATATTATTTGAATTTCGGCGCTCATATTAGAAATTGAAATTGTTTTGTTTTTCTACATCTGAACCCTACTCTGAGATCAGAGAGTTTCTCATGCAAAGAAATAATTATTTTACAAATAAATCTTAAATATTACAATATACCGGGCTAACAAAAACTAAGTATCAACTCAACTAAACTAATATTAAAAATTCATAATATTTAAACTTTTTAAATATTCTCTTATACCAATTCTATCCAGTATAATATATATATATATATATATATATATATATAAGTGTTAAAATACATTTTAAAGACGCAAATCTGTTATAAATTTAAATGTACCCTCACCTGTGACGTCAGTTGCGCGAAGGTGACCGAATTGGAACTATTAAGTATCATATCTTCTTTTATTGTATCATGCCACTGAAGAGCTTTCTTTGGGATGCCGTTCAGTCGCCTGGGTATGTCTCCGATCCAGCCATATTTGCGTTGCTTGTTAGGTTTTCATTGGATATTGTGTTGGGCTTGTAGTTATTCAGAATGTTTCTTAGGCAAAGATTGATGAGGACTTTAATTGTGATCTTGTTTAAAGCTTGGAAAAGTTGGCAATTTTAACGAAGCAGCATGACAGGACGCGGATATCAGCGTCTTGTAATGGGTTCTACTGAAGTAAAAAATGCACTTGAAGAAGCTTTTATTAACTTTACTAAACTGACAAACGTAATTTTTTTTTGTCAATCATAAATCTTAAGTGAACTGTCGAAATCTTATTTCTAGGAGTACAAAACTATCCGACACACAACATAGAACACTAAGACAGAAACTGTAGATATATTCATCACGCCTCCTCAATTTTAATGTTGGAATTTTAATAATAAACAAACATTCAAATTGTTAAATGAAATAGCAAAACTTTAGGATTCTACAAAAGACCTATTCTGTAATGACACTATTTCTAAAATTAACAAATTTTTCTTTTGATAAAGACTTCGTGAACATGTCGGCAATATTTTCAGAAGAACAAACATACTTCAATATAAATACCTTTTTCAAATATAAATCTTTTATAAAATGGTATTTTATTCCAATTTGTTTTCCCCTTTTTGAATTTTCAATTTTTTTAACTGTGGCAATGGCGCTTAGGTTGTCACATTGCAAAATGACCACAAAAATTTCCAAACTCGCTCAAAATTCCTTTGGGATTCACCAGCTCTTGTGCTGCTAAGCCACATATTCGGCTTCCATGAAGCTAATAGCAACACAGGTCTGCTTCCTCGAAAACCATGAAATAGGGTTATTGTTGTGGAACACCATAAACCCACTCACACTCTTTCTGGTTTGCTTGTCTCCAGCCCAATCTGCATCGCACGTCCCGACTAATCCTGTCCTTCCTTTCGTGTAAGTCAGTCAAAATTCTTTGGTAGTGTTGAGATAACGTAACACTCTCTTCGCTGCATTCCAATTACTAGTAGTTGGTTTATCAAGGTATCTGCGCAACAGTAATACACATTGACATATATCAGGTCTCGTTGTTAGTGAAATATACATCAGACTACAAATCAATCTTCTATATGGAACATTTTCTATGATTTCCTCATCTGGAGATACATTGAAGTTGACTTCCATTGGGGTTGATATGTATTTGGTTTGTTCCATGTCAAATTCTTTCAAAAGTCTGTTTATCATTTTTGTTTGATGTATTTTCAGTCGATTTTCTGTACATTCCATTTGCATGCCTAAGAATGTTTGAACTTGTAACATTCTTTTGACTTTAAATTCATCATAAAGACTTTGAATTAATAATTCTACAAGTTTTTCTTCTATTATTAGAGCGTCGTCAACATATAAAACTAAGTAGGCGTTTTCTCTAACATATAAGCAGTAATCGTAGTCCGATCTTTTAAATTGTAATTTTGTCATAATTTCATTAAATTTGATATTTCAGCATTTTGGAGAGTTTTTTAAACCATACAATGCTCTGTTTAGTTTAAGGTATCGACTTTTACTTGCCAAACCTTCAGGTTTTTTGATAAAAACTTCGTTGTCTAACTCGCCTTTCAAAAATGCCGTTGGAACATCTATTTGTTTGATCATGTAGTCTCTTTCCATCGCAATTGATAACATCATTCTTATTGTTGAGATTCTACAAACTGGTGCATAGTGAAATTCTTCCCCTTCGGAGGGAACTTGAAATCCCTTTGCAACTAACCTTGCTTTTCTTGTACCATCTTCTTTTAGCTTAAAAATCCATCTAGTCTCAATTGCTTGTGCATTCAGTGGTAATTTTGCTTCTGTCCATGTCTGTAATGTTTCATGAGATTTTGGTTCCTTTTGGATTGATTCTTGCCATTCTGGTTGTTCGATAGCTTCTCTAAATGTTTTCGGTTCTTGATATGTTGAAGAAAGAAGACAATAAGCAACATAAACATCAGTCTTTCAAATATGATGGCATCTTTGCAGTTCTTCCTGTTCTTGTTATTCTCTCTTCTCGTAATTTAGGTGTATCATGATCTATCTCTTCAGAGCTTTCTGAAGTAATTTCTTGATTTGAGTTAGTTTCATTCATGTTATTGTCACGTTCAGTTTGGTGCTGTTCAATTTCTAGTGCTTCGATTTCTTCTTCAGTAAAATGTCTTACTGTCTCATTATCTGAAATTGTTTCATCTTTGGTTTTGTTTCTTTCTTTATACTCCATAACTGATTCATCAAACTTCACGTCCCTTGATCTTATAACTTTTTGCTCATCAGGTAACCATAAACTCCATCCTCCATCGCAGTAGCCAACCCTTACAGCTTTCTTTGCTCTAGCATTCAACTTGTTACCTTTTGGCAATACTGTTTATCAAGATCGACAACCAAAAACTCTCAGTTTACTGAAGTCATTCTATTGTGCCAAATTTGGGGTGGTGTCATTCCTCTTGGTAAAGCTCTTGTTGGTAGGCGATTCAACTCATAAACTGAACATTTTAGTGCCTCACACCACAAATATTTGGGTATTCGTGATTCAATTATTTCTGTCCTGATCTTATCAAGTAATGTTCTGTTCGTCCTCTCAGCAGTCCCGTTTTCTTGTGGCGTATGGGGCATGGTATACTTTAATATTATGCCTTTTTTCTTGCAGTATGTTTTAAAAACATGGCTAATGAATTCTCCTCCATTATCTAGACGTATTGTTTTAACTTTTACTTCTCTATGTCTTTCTGCTTCTTCAATATAATCTATCAAATTTTCGTCTGCCTCATTTTTAGTTTTCAATGTCTTTACCACTACAAAATGTCAATAATCATCAAGAATAGTTTGGAAGTACCTTGAGCCATCAAAAGCTGTTGGATTTAGTGGACCGCATATATCTGTGTGGATTAATTCACCAATTTTTGTGGTTCTTTTATCAGAATTCTTAAATGAACACCTTGCAGCTTTGCCGTCCATGCAGGTTGAGCACACTTTAGTTTCTGTGGGCAACTGCAACTGTACCAAGGTGTCATTTCCTGGATTACCCAATCTTCTGTGCCATAAACTTGGTTTTTCAGTCATATTGCACTGTTCAGGTTTATCTTTCCTGTCTGTTTTATCTATTATTAATAAGTACAATCCTTTATTGAACTCGCATGTCAACGAAAAATTCTAACCAGTTATGGCTGTTTTGTTCTTTTCTACAATAATCTTGTGTCCCTTTGATGTAAGTTTTGATGCTGATAATAAGTTACGCTTCAAATCCTTAACTATCAATGCTTCTATCGATATCTTTTGTCCTTGGCATTCTGTTTTCAATATTCCCATTTTATTAGCTTGTAATGTCTCTCCGTTTGCAATATGAATTGTTACTGGTCTTTCTAAGTTTTTAATATTTATCATGTATTTCACCAAGTCTCCTTTTAAGAAATGATTGCTCGCATTATTATTTTCCCATCAATTTCTGAACATAAATTTGCTGCATACAGCTGAATTTCACTCTCATTCTCTTCTGTAACATGGGCTTGATTTATGTGCTGTCTACTACTCTGTTCACTTCCTCTCGAGCCTTGCCTGTAATTTCTTCCTCCTCTGGGACGTCTATTGTATCCACGTCTACCTCTTTCTCTTTTAGGGCATGCTGCAAACCAATGCTGTTGACTCCCACATTGGTAGCAGCCACTAGAAGCTTTAAAACTAGATTCAATGTTGTTAAATTATATGTTGAGTTTGAGTTCTTCGTCTAGTAGTCTACGTTTCACAAAATCTTGTTTCACATTTTTTAAAGTTCCTAAAGCAGTCACTACATGGCTATATTTCGATGGTAGGAATAAAAGTAAGTGGCATACTTTGTCTTCTTCATCTAATACCGATCCTCTCTCTTTCAGTTTTCTTATTGTGGTATCAAACCTCAAAAATAAATCTTCTAGTTTCTCAATTTCTTCGTTTTTCAGGTTAATCAATTTTCTCCACAATGCTAATTTAGTCAACGATGAGGTTCTTACAAAGACAGCCTTCAAATCTTCGATTTGTTCCTTTGCACTTGTGCTTTCTTTTATGATGTCTAGATGTTTATCAGAAATACCTGACACTATGATTGATTGCGCTTTCACATCCTTTTTGCTCCAGTTGTCTTTGTCGGTCTGACTCGCTGTTTCTGCTGGTGGTGTTCGATCTATGGCATCACTACACCCCTCTCTCCTACATATTGCGATTATTCTAAACAGCCAATTAATCAAATTGTTTGCTTCTAAAACCGGAATCGTAAACGAATTCATTTTGCTTGGTTCTTCAGCCTCCCTTTTTTACGTTTTCAGTTTGACCTTGCTTGTACTTGGTATCGATTTGTCGACCCTTTTCTCAGTCTGCTCACAGCCGTTATATTTAGTTCTTCTTGTGCTCTGGGCCCATAACCTGTTGTAATGGGTTCTACAGCAGTTAAAATGCACTTGAAGAAGCTTTTATTAACTTTACTAAACTGACAAACGTAATTTTTTTACTGTCCATCAAACATCTTAAGTGAACTGTCGAAATATTATTTCTGGGAGTACAAAACTATCCGACAGACAACATAGAACAAACACTAAGACAGAAACTCTAGCTATATTCATCACAGCGTGTTCGAGATTCTTTTTTTACCTTATTAAATTATAGGTATATTTAAGGTGTATATTTTATTTAATAAACTATTTTTTCCGCGATTCAATGCAGTTGAATCTGTACATATTTACCGCCATCTGGTGCTGCGTTTTGGAACTTTTTGTGTAAAGGAGTTGTTTTTAGATATTTAAAATAAACATGACAACTGTGCGTCAAATTGAATGCTAATCAGTTCTCAGTTAGCCAGTGACAGACAGAAATTAATTTTTGTAAATGTGAATTAAAAAATAATTATTGTCCTATTTAAAGAGTAATAAAAAAACTAGTTCCAATCATTCATTGTGTTTTTACAGTCCACAAAGAATTTACCAAATTATCAATCACTGCGCATGTTTCTAATCAAAACTTGCGACAATTACGCTTAGCAATAAGTAAGCTTCCGGCCGAGGAGATATAATATATTACTGCTAAAAATAATATTCTGCTTTTTTCGAGAACACGCAAAATCGCTAATACACCTCTCAAAGGAACTACAAAACGCAGAAATTGAAGACTTACGTAAGAGCATTTTCAACTGCCATCTTGTAATTATTCAAAAATAGCAAATCAACACAGCGGTTAAATCGAGTCGAAAATAAAAGCCATAAAATTGTGTCTTACGCGGGAAAATTAAACGGTTTTTCTCTATATCGTAAGTTTTTCTGTATCTGATGATAAAAGAACGCGATATCAGTAAAAATCGCTGTCAAAACGGAATCCAAAAATATGAAGAGGAAAGATCGAGCTTGGAATGAAGCAGGGAACCAGTTCAATGTCACAGGTTTTTAGGTGGTAAGGGATTCAGGAATTAAAATTCAAAGTACGCATTTAATTTTTTGGAGAATGGGCGAAGAACTATTTCAAGTCTCTGAGAGAAAAATACCTAAGAATTAAAAAGAATATATAAAAAAAACAAGGAGTGGTGCATGAGCTCTTAAAGAAAAGAACTAACTGACAGCCGTTTCAGTTGATGTCTTGTTTGGCCAAAATTATTTTACCGAGAAAGACAACAGGCAGCTTCAACGTCCATCAAGGTGAAACGTTTACTTGTACATACACAGAAACAAGTTCAGTTGAAATTTAAATAGAAACCAACATTTCGAAGTATAACATGCTGCGCTCTGTTATTATTTCACCCACTTCATGTGTACCCTGACAGAGTTATTGGGGAAACTCATTCAGTGGAGGCTCCAAGTAAATCCCGAAGTGTTCAGGACGACTCTGAAACGCCAACATTACAGATATCGTACGATTACAAAAAAAGGAAAAAGGGGCAACAACTCTGACATTTCTGTATCAGAAACACTAAAATCCCGTGGCGGATAGTACATAAGCGCTGCAGTTCTACAGAAATCCCAAAAAATATCCTGATATATTTCCTTTTAATAAATATAAAATTTATATTATACAGTGGCGAGCAAAAAATTGAGGTCACCTTAAAATTTCCATGTTTTTTGAAATTTTACGTTTTCAGATCGTATTCGCAAACTGTACATCATTGCATGTGCTCTTGTAAGCTAAATATGATACTCTATACTAAAGAAAAACGCATTTTTTTTCTTGGATTTCATGATTTATTCTGAAAAAGCAACAAATTAACATTGTGTTGTTAGGGACAATATGGAATGAACAAAATGAAAAAACTTGACACTGATAACGTGTATTCCCTCCTCTTGTATTGATAACTGCTTGAAGTCGGCGCGGCATACTTTGAATTAAGTTGCGGATCACATTCTGGTCGATGTTATCCCATTCCTGCAACAGCAATCTTCTCAGCTTCTGGGCAGTTCTTGGTGCTGTTGTGTGTCTGCGTATCAGTTGTCCCAGACATGTTCTATGGGATTCATGTCTGGGCTGCGGGCTGGCCAGTCAAACCGCCTAATTTCTACCTCATCTAGATACTCCCTGACAATTCTGGCTGTATGTGGTCTCGCGTTATCTTGCATAAAAATGCCACGTTCTCCCATAGTCACCATGAAAGGCGCCAACATGGTCTTCTAGCACATCCGTAATGTATCTGTGAGAGGTTAGGGAGCCATTTTCTAAAAAGACCAACTCTGTACGAGCTTGTGCAGTTTTTCCCGCCCAAACCATAACTAACCCACCGCCAAATGAAAGACGCTCGTCAATGAAAACTTCAGCATATCTTTCCCCAAGTCTTCTCCACACTCGTTCACGTCCACTTCCTCCAGCAGATTTCGCAGTGAAACCGCAGTAGCTGCCCTATTCCGCAAACTTGTGGACACCAAAAAACGATCATCTCGTTGAGTGGTAACTCTTTTTCGCCAAGACCCTAGTCTTCTAGTGATCAGGCCAGTCTGGTACACCTTTTGCACACCACAAAGACTAGCACCAACAATTCTTGCAGTTTCACATTGCCCCCGACCATCTTGTAACAGCGCAACAATTCTTGCCACAACAATAAAGGCATTATGGGCTTGTTAAATCACTACACTTTGCAATCGTTAGGTTTCACACAAAGAATCAACAGTAAACTGGAAGACAAACAAGGAAAATGTGAATGTTCAATTAGCGCAAAGGCACATTTTTCATAAAAGTCGTACTCTAATAAATCGAATGACAGCTAAAAACAGCTGTCAAGTCTCGGAAAAAATTGCTTTAACGCCTACTAATACTATCATGTCCTTATCAATATTGACGCTAAGCTTATTCGCAATTTCTGAAGTGACCTCAATCTTTTGCTCGCCAGTGTACTTTGTACCGCATTCGCTTTGTCAGCTGTAAGCTAAGCGCAAGTAAAGTCCACCAGCCATGAATTTTGTGGGGAGAACGCCTTGTAAATATTAGAGTAATATGCCTCACTTTATTATGAGATTTTATTTACAGAAATGGGTAAAATATATGAAATACCACTATGGTTAGTTTTACTCAAGATACGTTAGCAAAGGCCTTAGAAAAATAAATTCGCGCGAGATAGGAGTGAATGGAGCTAGTGGTGAATATGGAATATCTTCAAGAACGGTGATAAGGCACTTGAAGCGCAATTATGAGACTAGGTCGAGCACCGGAATTAGAACCTCAGCACGAGAAAAGGCTCGTTGCTCATATTAACACCCTGGAAAAGATTGCCTTTGCCCCCGATGCCACCGCTTATACACCTACAGAAAAAGTTCATGAAACAGCTAGATAAAAATGGTGTAAAAGATTTTTAGACAGAAATAAGCATTCGAAAATCTGCTAGAGCAGACATTCTGTATATATGTTACCGTGAAAGACCGAAATCTGGTGAATGTCGAGATACACCGGTAAATGTCAACATTCTCAACGTTGCTTGACGTATGTCCAAAATATTGTTGAAATTCCATTATTTCTAACTTACACCGGCGATTCTCGACATTCAGGATGCACTCATGGTGTATGTTAAAAATAATTTTATTTTGAAATAAAAACAAAAAAAATCAATAGGTCTTTATTTATTAAAATAATGTACGAAAAGGACTTTGTTGAACTCAAAACAAACAGTAGAACATAAAAATATAAAATGAAATATAAAAAATAAGAACAATATCTTATTTATTGCAACAACTTAAACTACCCTGACATTTCCAATTGCACAAAAGTTCCTTGCTTTTACAGCTGCATTTAGTCGTGGATCACTTTTTTGCAGTTACAACGTGTATAGTGTATAGCCTTGCCCTCCACTTTTTGAATTAGCAGAAGCTGCTTATCTTAGCGACATTTCTTTTGTTGAAACTGTGTCCATGGAAAGTACCTTTCCTTTACAAATTACGAACTGATTATGGGTGAAAAGCTGCTTCAAGGTACCATTTTTGTTAGCTAATTTATAAAAGTCTGAATCCTCTATTCCAACAATAACCGCTAACACATTTCGAGGGTCTGTACGACCACGGTCGACATCAGGGACTTGAATTCTTACGGTATCACCAATTTGGGCAGGAGGAAACTTTTTTTTGAGGTTCGCAACATTTTTGTTGCTTGTAGTAGAAGATTCTCTCTTGTAGCTACTGTTTTTAAAGAAATTAGCTCGTGTTGTCCAGTCAGTGCTTGAGATGAAGATGTGTTAGGTGGCGGATCAGTCAGTGCTTGAGAAGAAGATGTGCTAAGTGGCGGATCAGTCAGTGCTTGAGATGAAGACGTGCCAGGTTGCGGATCAGCTACAATGGTATTTTCATTATCCATGTCTGTTTCAATATGGTCACTACCCAAAATTTCCTCAACATAAGCTTCTATCTGTTCTTCGGTCTCAATGTTTGAAATTTGCCCGCGAGGGAGTGATGACGATGTTATAACCCTTTTTGGTTTAACGCCAAACGGGGCTTCATAAGAACTCTGGCGTATTCCTTTGTGATAAGTTGTGTTTTTGGCAAATTGGACAAACGGCAAACGTTCTGATCACTTGTTTGAATCATTGTCTTGCATCCAAGCAGTTAACATATTTTGTATGTCCTAATTGGCTCTTTCAACTGAGCCTTGTGTTTGACTGTGACGAGGCGTTCCGTGCATTATTTTAACATCATTCCACATAGCGCATAGTTCAGATATGACTCGATTACTGAACTCTCTGCCATTATCCGAATGCAATATAGCGGGAGCACCAAATGTTAAAATAATTTGGAGAAGGTGATATGCTACTTCTTCCGCTCTCTTGCTTTTTAAAGGTCGTACCTTGACAAATTTGGTTAAATGATCTTGATATACCATTATAAACTTGTAATCGCCATACTTGTGTGATTGCAAGTCTATCAAGTCGACTTGACATCTAGAGTTCCATTCGGAGCTCAATTCGGAACAAAAATGCCTTTTTTAGGCGCATTATGTTTCATTTGACATTGTTTACACAAATTTAAATACAACATTACAACTTCATGAGTAATATTTTTGTATCTAACTTGCAATTCTTTAAGCATTCGTGTTCTTCCTCCATGGCCTGTTCTTATGTGAGTTTCAGAAAGTATTGTAAACAACTCATCATTAGTGACATAATACTGGATATTTGTTTCTCCTGGTTTCAATGGCACAATTAACTTTTCTTCATCACTAACTTTTAAAATGTCAAAACGTTATAAACGTCTGTAGTCCAAAGGTGTACTACACTTACTTTTTGCAGAAATTACTTCAGAAACGATTTTAGAGTACTTTTCTTGTGAAAAATAATAACAATTGTCTTCTCGTTTACTTCCAATTAAGGCATGTAACTTTCCAAAAAACTTATCACGTTTCACTGTAGTAGCCATTGAATACAAATTATAATTTCTAATAAGAAAATTAAATTGAGTTAGGGAGCGCTGTCAAACGTTGCGTTAGACTGACGAAGACAAAGCTAAGTGAAACAAGGGGCTGGAACCGTCTAAAAACTTGTCGCGACCTGCAGTGTCCGAGATTCACCGGACCTCATGTGTGTTTTTTCGACATATACCGGTGAAAGTCCGAATGTATAATAGAATTAAGAAATGTTCGGACTTTCACCAAGGCATTTGATATTTGTCGACATCCACCGGCGAATGTTGACATTCACTACTTTCGGTCTTTCACGGTAACATACATACCTCATTGAAAACTCTCTTATTACCCCTTCGAAAAGTTAAATTGTATACTAGTAATTCATAAATTTATTAAGAATTCTGTTCAATTCAAAATGTAACCTACAACAACTAAACGCCAAGCACCCCTCATTAAATCAATAACAGTTAGTTGGTTAACTGTACATATTGCACTTCCCGAAGCCTCTGTATAGCATGAAATTATGAATCAGTAATCGTAATCGCCAGCAATCGTTTTATATCTGTTTCGTTACTAGCAGTACCATTAAGTGCCCACGAATTTGTGCAAGAGGTACAAGATGTCCATGAAGAACTATGTCGCGTTTCCGGTGAAGTTCTTCTCTCGTTCTCTTGTATTTGCTTCGTTATACTGAGAAAAAAATATTAAGATTAAATCTGAGATGTGCGACAAAGAAAATTGATCAAAATGGCGGCTCAACTTTTTCCTCAATATAAAGCACACGCAGGGATGAGTTCGTTCCAATTTATTTACATATTCTATCAATATTTCGAAGATTTAATTCGCCGTTCATATTCTTAAATTGTAACTATAACTTGGCTAATCTTCACACTATTCTACAATAATTCAACTATTATTTTCCTTATATCCATTTGTCCAGTTCAATTAAATTTTTTTACAATATGACAGAAGAAACTCTTTCTAAATTATTGAGAAAAGGAGGTTCTCTCAAAGCCAGTGACACCCATTCATTTACGTTTTTGGGAGCATTACAAGCTTAACAGGAACAGGTTTTAAATAATGTAGATCGCATACAATTGCAATATAGATTGTAAAAATTATATAACGTTTTTTTCGAGTCTCAACAAATTCAAAGCGAAATCGAGGCCATTGTTACCGAAGATGAATTATATGAGCAATATCTACACAATACAATTTTTCTAGACCATTATTTATCGCTTACAGCTAACGCAAAGACCATTCTAGAACGTCACAAGAAAAACATTGATAATATTTCTAATCATTCTAGTCGGTTTTCTATAGCGAGCACGTCACATGTTTCATCTAGCAATCTAGTGGTAATCAAACTGCCAGTCATCTCACTGCCAAAGTATCAAGGTTCTTTCGAGAATTAGCTTGAATTCCGCGACACTTTTGAAACACTTATCCACAACAACGATAAACTTGGAGCTATACAAAAATTCCATTATTTACGGGCGACACTAGAAGGTAACGCACCTCAAGTAATAAAATCTCTTGAATTTTCATCAGATAATTATAAACTAACATTGAAAACACATTGTAAAAGGTACAATAATGCCAAGTTGTTGGTCCATAATCATATGAAGGCTATTTTTTCACTAGAATCTTTACAAAAGGAATCGTCTTCCAAACTTCGAAAGCTTCTATTGACGATTTAGAGAAAAATCTTTGATCTCTTGAACAGTTGGGTCAAAAGGTTAATAACTAGGATACACTTTTGATTTTTATGATCACGAACAAACTCAATAATGAAACTTTGAGAGAATGGGAGCGACATAATGCGCACAAAAAAGGTTTACAAAACTTAGAGGATTTTGTAAATATCCTCAGAGATCGGGCGGATTTCCTGGAAACCATTTATCTCAAAAATAGTGAAAAAACATCTGATAGGTTTCCAAAGCATCGAGATTCGAGACAATTAACCAAATCACTAGTTTTGTCAAATTCAACAAATTTTTTATGATCATTTTGCAAAGAAAATCATTCTATTTACACGTCCCAAATTTGTCAATCTCAACATCGAGCAGCGGCATGAAATTGTCAAAAATCAGAAACTCTGTCAAAACTGTCTATTAGACGGTTATTTTCTAGAGAAATGCAAACTGAGACCATACAGAAGATGTAAGGCTTGGCACAATACTCTCTTGTATTCCAATTTACAAACGGTTATTAAAAATAACGTAACTAATTCAGGCTCAATATCATTCAATCATGAACTCCCGGTAGAAAACACTAAGGACCCACACAATTCAGCCCTATCCGGTACTGTTAACACAACAAACCAATCTCAAAATGTAGCAGTGCTCGGTTGCAGCTTTCAAGCTCCAGGTACGTCCTTAGTGTTTTTGTGGCCAACCGCATCTAGCACGTGCATTGTTAGACTGCGGATCGCAATCTTGATTCATTTGAGACCGTCTGGCAGACCTGCTAGGACTAAGACAATATCACACTAATATGTCCGTTTATGAAATAGCAAATTCAACTTCAGTATCAACAAATAAATGCCTTCTCGAAATAAGATCAATTTATACTAATTTCACTAAAAGATTATCTTGTTTTATGTTACCCACTATAACGAGTCATTTACCGAGATCGTACATAGATCCAAACAAGCTAGGCATTCCAAAAAATGTGATATTAGCTAATCCTGAATTCTATATATCCAAACCTTATGGAATGTTCTTAGAACTGGTGAAATTTCTTGCGGTAGCAATAATCCAGTATTACAGGAAAGTGTATGGAGTTATATAGTTTCTGGTCCAATAGGTACCCCTATCAGAAATGCAATTACTTGCAATTTAGCTACAAACAGCGATTGCAATGTAACGACACATCTCTCCCCCGAAGAAACCGCCTATGAAGAAAACGTTATCAATATCACCATTAGGAATCTGGATAGTTGATTTATGGTCACACTACTCCTCAATCAAACTGCGACAATGCTAAGTGAATCCAAACAAATTGCAGAGCATAGATTTTATGCTCTAGAAAGACGACTGCTCAAAAATGAAATTTACTCAAGCTTTACGTAGACTTTATGACCGAATACGAAGAGTTGAAGCACATGTCACCTAAACCCGACGAAAAACAAGAATAAATAGAATACTACAAACCACACCATGCGGTTTTGCAAGAAAATAGTTTAACAACAAAGTTACGCGTCGTTTTTGATTCGTCAGATCCTTCAAATAATGGCGTTTCCTTAAACAATATTTTATGGTTGGACCTGTTTGGCAGAATTATTTTAATCAGATATCGAAAACACTCTTACGTTATAGCAGCCGACATTGCAAAGATGTACAGGCAGATTCAAATATCGCTACAACAGCGAAATTTACAAAAAATTCTTTGGCGCGCTATACCAACGGACAAGATTCATACATACGTTCTAAACACGGTCACCTATGTACAGGCGTCGTCCAGCTATTTAGCAATCCGTTGCCTCTTTGCTTTAGTTGAAGAATTCGAACAATCATACCCCGACATAGCCGAAAGTATCCGCCAAGATTATTACGGAGATGATTTATTTACGGGTGCAAACACAATAATAATATATTGGCAAAGAGGCTTAACAATATACTTCACTAAAATTACTCCTGAAGAATATCTAATACTTGTGAGAAAATTACTAGAAAATAAAAATATTAATCCAGCAATAATATCAGATATACTTAATTTATTTGATGTATGCATTAATCAGAATTATTTCACTTTTGACAATAAGATATATATTCAAAATGGAGGTTTACCAATGGGAAGCCCTATATCACCTATTTTGGCAAACATTTTTATGGACAGTTTAGAAAGAAACATCTTTGAAAGTAATATTTCAAAAATGTTTTATTTTGGTATAGATACGTAGATGTCATATTAGCTTGCTTTTTGGGTAGTGAAGTGAACAACAATTAGATGTATTTTTCAACCACATTAATAATGTACACCCAAAAATTAAATTTACATTAGAAATTGGAGAAAATAGCTCAATCAATTTTCTTGATTTAAAAATTCAAAGCGTTAATAATGTGATTATTCAATTTAATGAAAACCAACACACACTGATGTGACAATTCCATATAGTTCCAATCACCCCATGTCACATAAACTAGCGGCATATAATTCAATGGTACATAGAGCATTTTCAGTTCCTATGAACAAATGTAATTTTAATAGAGAGATTAATACAATTAGACAAATAGCAACATCCAACGGTTATCCATTACATATGATAAATAAGCTAAGTACAAAATTGTTAAAGGTAAAAACAAAAATATCACCATTAAAGAAATCAGGTATATATAAACTCAAATGTCCAGAATGTAATGCTGTCTATTTGGGTCAGACCCTTAGAAATTTTTAAATCCGATACAGTGAACACTTACGAGCATACAGATTAAAACAACCAGATAAATGCCACTACGCAAAACATCTACTTGACACCAATCATTCATTGACACCTAACACAGAACTAGAAGTACTACATATTTGTTATAAGAAACAAGAACTGGATTTCCTTGAAGAATTGGAAATTAGAAGACATTTAAGAAACCCACAATATGAAGTAGTCAATGAACAGATAAATTTAGGGAGTTCTCCAATAATAAATTGTCTTCTTAAGTGATAATTGTAAAGATCAGCAGATACAGTTTTCCTGGTTTTCTATATTATTGTACAGTTATACTGATCTTAATTGGAAAAATGATATCCAGGATATCACCATAGGGCTAATAATATCTAAGCCAATAATCCTTCTTGCCAAACATCCCTTTACTAAGTTACTTTTCCAACATAAGCCCGAATATCTTTTGGAAAACATTTATTATCCCACATTCGAGAAGAATATTGGCCAATGTCAGGTCGAAATTTAGCGTGACACACGGTTAAAAATGCATCAAATGTTTTCGCTATAAACCAGATAAGGTTCAACCCATAATGGGTGATGTACCACGCGAGCGTGTTTCCATGTCTGCTCCTTTCCATGTGACAGGGGTTGATTTCCCTGGCCCTTTTCAGCTAAGGGATCGAAAAAGCCGCGGCTTTAAACTAACAAATTGCTATGTATGCGTTTTTATTTGCTTCGGTACTAAGGCAATACATTTGGAACTTGTTTCCAATTTATCCACGGAAATATATTTTCAAGCCTTGAGGCGTTTTGTCTCTAGAAGAGGTAGACCTTCTAAGATTTTTTCTGATAACGACACATATTTTGTCATCAATCAAGACTTGATTACTTCCGAGTCTTCCAATGAACTTATGGTCATTTATTTCTCCATTCTCTCCAAATGTTGGAGGACTTTGGGAGATCGGTGTACGGTGTGTTAAGAATTTAAGACATGTACTTGCAAATACCCACTTACTATTTGAAGAATTCTCTACTGTTGTTACCCAAATTGAGGCGATTTTGAATTCTCGACACTTGTGTCCTTTAGGAACAGATCCTAATGATTTTTCCTATTTAACCCCGGCTCACTTTCTTATTGGCAGACCATTACTTGCAGTACCAGAAGAAGGGTTTCAATATAAACCAATCAATATACTATCAAGGTTTCACCTTGTGCAACGAATTTGCCAACACTTTTGGCAACGCTGGAAAAAAGAGTATATCTCAGATATTCAAACACGACATCGATGGCGACGAAATCGGGGCAATCCAGCTGAAAACGCTTTGATATTAATTCAATCCGATAAACATTCACCCACCCCTTGGCGTTTAGGATGTATAGTTGAGCTTCATGAGGGTACTGATGGAATAGCTCGAGTTGCTTTTATCAAGACTACCGGTAGAATAATTAAAAGAAATTTTCAGAAAATGGTTATGTATGTGATACCTTTGTTGGGCATGTTTTTCAACGCTCTGTTCGATATTCCGTCTTTTCCGGATGCCTTTTTCTTAGAAGCTGAGCAGTTCTTTTACTTCTAGAGGAGTTGCGAATCCTAGGGGTTCTTGCTCCCCCTCCTCTAGGTACTGGGCGATGCTTTCTTCCACCATGTCTGAGATATCCATGCCTTGGTGTTCATGCAGTGTAAACTGAGTTCCTAGCGAGCTTTTCAACGCTTCTGCTCTTTCTTTTTTGGTGTAGACCATCCCGTTGGCTCCATGTATCATCGGCATCGGTTTTCATCCTCTCGTAGAACTTTTGCGATATTTTATATCCCCGGTTTTTGCGAATCTAGTTCGTTGATTATTTTGTTCCATTCTTCACTCTAGTGTTCTTTTACTTTTCCTTGTATTTCTTCTTTGATTTCCTTGACTCTCCTTAGTTTGTCGGGATTTTAGTTCCTGCGTGCGATCCTCGTGATTCGGTTCTTTTCCCTTATCAAATTTTTTAGGTCGTAATCTATGTTTTTGAATCTGCCGTATTTGTTTGCTACTTCATTCTAACGCTTCCAGTGTTTATATATCGGTTATTTCCGCTATCGGTCCAATGACTTGTTCTGCGATTATTCTGAATGTTGTCCAATTCGTTTTCGTCCTTTCTGGTGCTCTTGGTCCGTTGCCTACCGTTAGGACGATTGGCTCGTGTGCGTCGCCTCCTTGACAGGTCTTGATCTCTGTCGGTGCTGCTATGTCTCTCAACACAGCGATATCTAAGACATCGGGTAGTCCTCCTTGTAGTGGGTAGTGCGTTGGTCTATGTGGTCATATAGCTTGCTTGGTATGACGGAAATTTTTCTATTATTTTTTCCAAGTTTCTTCCTTGTCTGTTTCTTCTAGTGCTGTACCACGCAGGGGACTTGGCATTTAGGTCTCCTATTATTACGCCTTGTTATCCATCTGGGAGTACCGCTAACACGTCTTCCTCGTGTACAGTGGTTTCAGGTCTTACGTATGCGGATAAATTGATAAAGAAAGATTACGAACTGAACCGTCTGTTATTTATTCAAGGAATGATAGCCGAACATTAAATGGCGCACTGCCTTCAGTAAAATTTTCACTAAAAAACAATCTAGGAAATACGTTGAAGGAGACTAGAAAATTATTAGAAATTGTGATAACAACTCCCATGACAACATCATACGACGAACGATGTTTTTCATCACTGAATTGAATTAAAACATTTCTTGGAAATTCTATGACCGAAGATAGGTTAACATCTCTTTCCGTGAAATAAACTTAATTTATAAGAAATAATTTGTTAGAAAAGTAGTGTCCAGAGAGAGACTCTTATTTTTTGCGAACCGAAAATAACGTCGAATAGACTTATCTTATAAGAAATAATTTTTTGTTAACGAAGTAGTGCGTGACTCTTATTTTTCTTGTGTGGCAATTGACAATCGTTCCAGAAATCTAATTTTTCAACGCGGAAGGTTGAGAAACGACGATAAAATCTATGGGAGGCAACCCCCTTTCAAAAATTGCAGAACACCTTAAATTTTTTACCACGGGCCGCCACTGAGGTAGATGATATCTATTCTAACATATATAGTAAATGAAACCTATTATTTCTATTAAAAAGGTCTTTATTAAAATATTTTGTTTCCCAAATTTTACTGATAGCATAAAGAAAAAATAAGTGCCGGTGGTCTGGCTTTCTTCATCGCTGTCGGCGTACGTCGTGGGTGAAATTTTAAGACTCCTTGCGGTAACAGCATTATCCAAAAATGTTTGTTTTTGTAACTAACTTTGTCCCCGGTGTAGATATGAGGTTTGTTCTCACACGAGTTTCAAACCATCAGAAACAGTCGGGATTCTGCGCAATCCATTTCTCCGCGTTCATAAATAAGTTTCTAATTGTTTGAAAACAGCTGGACGTTGGACAGTTGGACAACCATTAATGAAACCTGTGTGAACATCGTCCAGCTGTTTTCAAATAATCAGAAACTTATGTATCAACACAGAAAAATGTATTGCGCAGAATCCTGATGGTTTGTGATTCCTGTGAGAACAAACCTATTGTTCCTAGAATCTTTCGGCTGAGTTTTCCCTGAAAAGCAGCTGAAAAACAGGATCTCAATAATTGACAGGGGGTTGTTTAGATTTGGAGAGGCAACGTGTCAGACGTTTATTTTAATTGTTATATGTGTTACCATAAATACTTGAAATCCGTTAGTACGCGTAATAACTAGTAAGAACCCGAAATAACTAGGAATGTCGGTAATTTCGCGTTCTTACTAGTAAGACTACGTAATAACTACGAGGTCTAGGAAAATACCGAATTAAATCTTTTATTCGGCTATTTACTGAAATTTTCAGTTAGAACGTGTTCCTTCAAGCACACAACAGTAAATAACCCAATTTTAAAATTTATGGATGCCTAAAATTAATATTGTAGGTAAGTATCTGTTAGAGAACATTATTTTTTTTGCATTTGCATAATTTACTTTTACAATTTTTAGTGCATTTGCACATAAAATAATCCTGGCTAGAACCAAAATTAGATGAAGCTGCTTGACGTAAAGAAATTTGTTTATCTTTCCTTATTAAATCAATGTGAATAAATTTTTGCTTGCAAATATCAAATTTGGATCTGGTATACAGATGATTTATGACTCCATCTTTTGTACCTAACTAGTACATGTTGTCGTCGGTCTTCAGTAACACAACAGCTATTATATTTCTGAAAGCACCTTTCGCTTTATCCACATCAGGAATAGGTACCGTAACATTATCGCCAACGTTTGCAGGTGGATGTGTTCTATCACTGTAGCATTTCATCTTTTTTGCCCGATGAATTAGCGATTGGCTTGCTTCTGACCTTACTGCTTTTATATTGTCTTCTGTTTTACAATTCAAACAGAAGTCACGATCAATGTTAGTCGGTAAAATAGCACCACATTTGTTGCAAAAGCGTTCTTGTTCTTGATCTTCTTCTGGATCTTTTTCAGCAATGTCGTCTTCTGAATTTGAATCTTCTCTTTGAGTTTCTTCTCTCATCGTGGTAACATCATTAACGACTTTTTCTAAATCCTCTTCCCGCTCTAAAGATGAAATAACCTTAGGAGGCAAAGACCATCTAGTTAATCCAACTCTAGGTTCGATGCGAAACATGGAGTTTGCCTTATGCCTGAATGATAGGCACGATTTTTCATAAATTATACAAATGGTAGACCTTTTGACCATTTTACAGTTTTATCATCGGACATCCATGAAGCAATCATATTTTCAACATCTTGATTGGCCCTTTCGACTGATCCCTGACTCTGGCTGTGTCGTGGCTTTTCGTGACCGTTATCACTGTGTAATATGCACGGCGCTCCAAAAGTCAAAAATATTTCGTTTAGTTTGTATGCGATTTCTTTAGCTCGTTTAGATGTTAAAGCTCTCAACAAAATGAACTTGGTTAAATGATCTTGATAAACCATTATGAATTTATATTCTCCATCTGATTGGCTCTGCATATCGATCAGATCTACTTGGCATCGGCTGTTTAATTTATTGTGTAAAATTGATTTAGAAACCAATCCCCTTTTCTTCTTATATTTTTTACTGTTGCAGACTTCGCACATCGACAGATTTAAATTTATCATTCTGGTAGTAATATTTGCATATTTTCTTGCCGTTTCCATTCGAAGTCGGTCCCGACCACCATGCCCAATTGCTACGTGAGCAGCTTCGATAACATCAAAGATTTCTTCAATTGGGAGGTAATATAATATTTCATTATTCTTGGATTTTGCTATAATATGTTGAACGCCACTTAATTCCATGATGTCAAAACGGTTTAAACGACGATACTGTAGGGTAGTTTTCTTTTTTGTCAGTTTAGCTTCTTTCATTTCTTGAAGTAGATTTTCGTAAGTTTCTTTATTCATAATAGTATATTTCGATAATTTGGGATCTTTACTGCACGTACTTAATAAATCATTCGTAAATTTTTCTTTCCAAGCAATCAGCGAAGAATTTATTTTTCGAAGAACAACGTTTATCAAAGTAACAAACGGCAAACGGCGTGGTACACACAGTAACAACTTCATACGAATCTGTCGTATAGTTTAAATCTATCGACAGACCGCATGCTTCAATTGAGATGTCGTTCTTTTTGGTGCTTACTCACATCACTTTATCACAGATCACCTTAACTGAAGTGATCTGAGATCTCAGTCAAAAAGAACGCACCTAATTTGTAATTGGCGAACCATGCAGAAGTCTACACTTACTATCTCGGATGTCTCCTGCGCGATTTGCGTCTTTGAGAGCATTTCGAAGATCCATTGGCAGACAATTGTGGTAAAAATTAATTTGTAGAAATTTTAGTGATGAAGTCTTTAGTAGTGGACATTTCGGCTTTGTCACGTAACCAGGAATTTCTGGGAAGTCCAGGAATTTCTGGGAAGTTTTGGGAAAGTTGTATTATGATTTAATGCCATTCTCAGACACTTTTTTTGTACCACCTGCAATGAGTGAAAATTCTGTTTTGTTCCTGTGTGGTAAACTGGTGCTGAATATGTTAAAATAGGTCTAATGATTTGTCTGTATATAAGTAATTTATTTTGTGTGGTGAGATGACTGTGTTTGCAGATTAGAGGGTAAAGTTTACCCATTGCAATCTTGGCTTTGTACACTTGATAATTTATGTGGGCTGTGGCATTTGTATTACCTTGGATTGTATATCCAAGGTACGAGTATTTCAAAGTGTTGCTGGGGGGGGGGGGGGGTTAATGTGTCCGTTTATACAAAGTTGTGATTGCAATGAATTCTCTTTCCTAGTGATCCTCCTGAGAAATGAATACTCTGTTTTGGAGGCGTTTATGTTGAGTTTTTGATTTTTAAAATAGGGTAGTTTTTGTGTGTTCATATGTGTTAGTATGATATTAAGTGCAGTGTCTGGGTTCTTTGCAGTTGCTACAAAACAAGTGTCATCGGCGTACATAGCAGTTAATAGGTTCGGGGAAGTTGGGAGATCCTTTTATGTAAAATTGCCTATTTGTGACATAAGAATTGATTAATTTTAATGAAATCAAATTAAATAAGCATATATGCATTTGTTTGCATGATTTTCAGCCTGCCTCGTTCCTCCAGCTATTCTAGCTACTCATTTTCTTACACTACTACGTATATATCAATTGTCTACTCATTTTGTGTAAAGTTATTTCCAAATTTTTGTTGAAAAAGTCATGTTCAAACTGTTGAGACTAAATTGTTAAACTCGTCACTTTTTCTCGTGTAGTTTTTAGAGCGTGGGCTGTTGACTCGCTCTCAACTTGTGAACGGCACGGGCCATGCTTATTCTACGAGGCCGTAAACAAGAAAATAGAAGAATAAATAAGAGGAAGAAATCGTTGCTCACGTTACGGTTTGCGGCTTGTGGCTTTTCGGTCTCGGCTTGTGCCAGGAGTAACTTTTTTTTAACCAGTGAAAAATTCAAATTAATAACAGTTTATTTGTTTGAATATTAATCAGATGTGGTTATAATCCAATGAGGTTTAAATGAAACCACAAAAAGATTTTAATCTTTACCAATTAATCAATTCAAAAAGTGATTAATTACAAACGATTTTTTCTTAGAAAAATGAAATATTTAAAAGTTAAATAATTACTTTCTTCAGTGTGAATCAACCTAAGCTCACTTCAGATTAAAATGGTGTTTTATGAGGCAGGATTGTACATTACAGTGACAAAATTTTTCTAAAATCACTCAAACTATCTAAATCTATTGAATAGGCTCGTTACGAAATAATATACTTAATCTAACAAGTAATTATCAAATTATTTAAAGCATTTTTGCTGAGAAATTATGATCATTTATTTAGTTGTCGCTACTTCCATTTTTGATCTGACTTCTTCTCACATAATCTTTGCTTGGTTAACATTTAGGAGCTCATAAAAAAGTCTTTTTTCAAATGCAGGATTTCGTCTTCTCTTGCTAGCTTTATATTATTTTGACTGAGTAGATGACGGGTTTCTTTCTTTTTTAAACGAATGTATCGCATTGTTTTCATATTCCTATTTTGCTTAGTACAGTTCTTATATATTCCCCTTTATTTTTTCTTTACAATGATTTCATTACTTTTCCCTGCTTTCCATATTTACTATTTGATTCCTCTCCAGTAAGCACAGTATATCCTATGGATATCCATATTCTGTCCACGATTGGTCCATATGGACATGGACACAGAATGGACATCCAATGGATGTCCATTTACCACTAGTACAATGGATATTCGTTTGGGGACATTCACTGGACCTTCAAGGTTGTTCACCAGCACTCTCTGGGACGTGAATATTTATTTGAATTATGGACGTCCATTGGACATTCATTGTTCATTCTTTGGTCGAGTCGAAAATATCAGACTCATTAAAAATGTACTACGTCCGCGATATTTTAGATGTATATCTTCCATTTGCTACTCTAATTTTTTACACTGGTATTCAATATTATATTTTTAATTTCATGTGATGAAGAAAAAACTAAAAGTTTGGTGAAAATAAATAATAATTTGATGTTAGACTGTGTTGTATTTACCACGGTCAGTGATATTTTATTACATTCTAAAAACTCCAAAAATACTGTATTCGCAAGTTGGCAGCAATGTGCCCAACCTAATTTTCCATCTATTACCGACACTGGGTCACTCTGTGACAGGTCTGACGTGCGGCGCCATTATATTTGTTTTGCTAATTTCAGTTTTCCATAGTTTCTATCTCTATGCTTATTTCTTTGTTATTCCATCATATTTGCGAATTATCTAATTATAAAATAATAACAATCTTGTGTTGTATTTGTGCCTAGTGGTGATATTTTCAAAGCTTTTTACAAGTAAGTATGTGTTTAATTAGTAAGCTCACTGCTGATTTATATCCTGTTGGATAACTGAATGCGAATTTCTGGGCACAAGATGGAGGGTTTTATATAGTTTAAGCTCCCGAGAGATACGGATAGAAAAAAGCTGAAAAATAAAATTTTCAACAAATGCTACAGAAAAACGAGGAAAGAATTCAATGTTACTAGGTCCATTGAAAGTGGTGACCAAACTTTGCATCGTCAATCTATCGACACAAACCAAGTTTTTGCATCAACTTCCTCTGATTCGCCTTCGTTTTCTAATAACTCTCGACTCGTTCCTGATTTTAGTGATTAAGATGAAACCATTCATAATATGGAAATTGTAGAACACAATATTTATATTAGTGATTCTGCGGTTACATCGGTAGATGAGCAATATGATTTTGCAGAAGCAAACACTTCAAATCAACCACTTCATTTTATGGAAGATAACATAAAAGACGCATTGGATCGTCAACTGGCAGAATGGGCAGTGAAATATAATGTTACACAAACAGCACTTACTAATCTTCTCCATATATTGAAACGTTTACATCCACAACTTCCATTAGATGCTAGAACTTTACTAAATACTCCTAGAGATATGTCATTAAAAGTGGTGCAACCAGGAGTTTATTATCATTTTGGTTTCAAGAATTCTATTGAAAAGTTGATGAATGTAGCGCAATCTCATATTAAAAACTCTGATGTAATAGAAGTTTGTATGAACATTGATGGTTTGCCTTTGTCAAAGAGTTCAGGTAGTCAGTTGTACCCGATTCTTTCTAATTTATTTCTACAAAAGACTCCTGTGTTTATAGTGGGTTTATATCAGGGCAATGAGCAGCCACAAGAGGCTAATGAATTTCTACAGTCATTTGTCAACGAAGCAGTATCAGTTGTGAAAGAGGGATTCATATTTGATAGAAAAAAGTATTGCATCAAAATTAAAGCTTTCATTTGCGATGTACCAGCAAAATGTTTCATCAAATATGTTAAGGGTCACACTGGCTATTATTTTTGCGGTAAATGCTCAACAATGGGTACATATATCAATAGAAGAGTGTGTTTTCCAGATGTTAATAATTTATCGCTTCGCAATGACTCAGATTATAGATTGAAATCACATGAAGAACATCACACTGGTACTTCTATACTGGAAATGATTCCTGGTATTGACATGATTAGCGATTTTCCATTAGACTATATGCACTTAATTTGCTTGTGTGTTGTAAAAAATTGATAGTATTTTTGTGGGTTGAAGGAAAACCGACAACGAAATTATCATCCCACCAAATTTCAATCATATCCACCTCTTGTCAAAACATAGTTCACAGATTCCAGCTGAGTTTAGCCGAAAAAGTCGAGACATTAAATTTCACTTAATGTTCTGATCACTTTTGTTTCTCCATCTGTTTACTAGTTTGGAAGTCAGTGTGGTACTTACAATGATGCCCTTAAGTGTTTTCAAATAGATCTTCTCAACACCCGTGAATGGAGTTTTCGCAAGTCATAAGCTAAACACTCACCATCGAAAAAATAGATAGGTACTTAAACGTTTAGCAAAAGATTGCAAGTTTAGAGGAGTTACTGCTGAAATTAATAGTAAGAATATTCGAGATACATTCATTGACGCTCTTCAATTATTATACATTTGACAAAGATTTTTTGAAAATAATACCTTGCCTTGAGATGAAGCTTATGACCAAGCAAGATCCCTTGAAATACAATTCCAACAGTACTCATCGTCTTTAGTCAATGCAATGGTTAAGGATCCACAAACTTCCAACGCTACAACACCGAAAGAAACGAAAAATCGGAAACTCTTGTGAATGAGACCAGAATCGCAGTTATTACTGCGACGTGTTACTTCTGTAGTCTACGAAAGTATCAGAGAACAGTATGTCCAGCTAGAAATACATTCTGCAGAGAATGTGTTATTAAAGATCACTATCAAAAAGTGTGTAAGAAAAAGAATAGATTACACATTTCAGAGTCTCTAATTGTATTGCTCGTATTGATTATCTGGAAACACAGTTTGGTAAAACTGATAAACCGATTATTTTATACAGTGATGGGTGTGGTTATCAAAATAGAAAGAGCGTTCTGTCAAACGTGTTACTATATAACGTATTGTTTAAAAAAAAACGTCACCATGGGGCAAAATTTTTTAACTAAAGGCCACACCCACATGGAGTGTGATAGTGTCCATTGTTTTATAGCAAAATGTCTTGATAAACGAGAAAAATATATTCACCAGGTGAATATATTTCTGTTGCTAAACAAGCTCGCACAAAAACCATTCCCTTTAGAGGCCAGTTACATACATTTTAAAGAAGTACATCGACCCTAATTTTCAGTTGTATGCTTCAATTAGCATTAGTAGCTGACAAAAAAGCTCTGAAGTATACACCAGAAGGTACAATTTACTGCTAAATCGATTTTAACAATAATTATGAGCTATTGAGAAAAACAAAAACAGTTTCCATCAAAAATACTATCGTCCATCAAAATTTGTATTCTTCTAAACCAACAATCTCGTCAGGAAAAAATAATGGGTTATTAGAAATAACAAAAGTGATAAATTGGGATTATCATAATTTTTATGGAAAACTAAACAAACAAACAAAAACGAGAAATTGAATGCAGGGAATTAGAACCGAAAATAGAAAAAATCAAAAATGAAGTAAATATCGCTAATGAAAGCAAAGACGAGTTGCCCAAGGAAGTAAAACTGGTTCCAAAGATGAACAATCAAAAATATGTACTTACCTGTGACAAAAAAAAGAAAGGAAAGAAATGAAAACTAGGAAACGTTTTGTCTATCCTTATTTTTTACGACATATTTTTTATGTACAATACTGTGTATATTGTATAAGAATTGTTTTTATAATAACTTTGAATGAATAATGATTTTATGCTTCCAAATTATTGTTTGTGTATTTTTTTTTAAATATTATAACACTCATAATTTTATTGCAATTTAAATCACAATACCACGTATATCCCTAATTATTATAAAAATTTTGGAAGTAATATTATTGATAATTTGTTTATTGCAGAAGTAAAAAACAGTAATTTTCTCTATCCGCCTCATTTTTGTACAAATAAATAGTTTTATACTGACAACACACAATTTTTAATGGCTTTCCAGCACTTTTGACATCTGTACATATGAAATATTACACTTTATAAATTAGGCCGTCGATATTCTCTTTTTACTACGTATTTGAAAAATGAATATTTACATTCAACCATAACCTGACCGCGGAGAGAAAGCGGACGAAAACCGCCATGTGTGTACTTGGCATTAGATGTCCCTTCGTGTTTTTCAACGGTTAAAACTGTCTCACGCGAGCCCCCGGACGAAATATTTATTAAAGTCGGTCAAATTAAGAAATAAGATATTCGGAACCAGTCAGCGATATATAAAATCGCAACCAGGCATTGCCTCAATAATTATCACCTCATTTGGAGATAACGTTGTCTAGTTATAAGAACCCTGGCTTGTAAATACTTTAAAAAAGACATATTTAAATGTAAATTTTCGGGTCCCGGTCACCAAAAAAAAATGATGATGATCATAAAGCGATTCCATAAATGGGCCGGTTTCATATAAGAGAGAAAGATAAGTGGTTGTACGAAGAGAGTCCACTGACCATGTCTCTTCTTCTTTTCTTTTATTATTCATCTTGTGTCTAGTGCCTTGTCCAGGTATAACTAATGATTCAAACGTTCTAAAAAAGAGAGGTTGAAGTTTATTGTTGTGAGGCTAGAGACAGAATCAGTTTTATGTAATTTTAAGTATTTATTTGCTTTCGCATTTGCAAGCTTTCATATCATTTCGTACAGTGACGTACGTCATACTGAGAAAAAGGTTTAATGAACAATGAAAAGAAATTCGATGGCGAAGATAGAAATTACAATTTTTTTAAATCCTCCATATCCAATACATGGAGGTTAGAGAGAAGGAAACCGATTGCTACATGTTAAAGCATTAGCCCCTGAAAATTTGTAGAATTTACCAATTTATTTTCTAGTCACCCGCCGCACTGCTGTTAGTAAGTAAGTAGTATCTGCGAAGTTATCTGAATAATGTACAAATTTTGTAATTTTTTTCCCGGCATTGGTGAAAAAATAATCATATTATATATGGCCGTATAAGAGGTTTAGCATCTGATCGGAGGAATAGACAAAAAAACAATTTGCGTCAACCATCGTTATTCAAAGTGCTAATGGTAATTTCTTTATACGTTATCGTTTAACTGCACATTGTAATTTGTTTAATTAATCATGGATTTTTTTATTTAATAAATGTATCTTTATTACTGTTTTAAATGAAACTAACTGTTTCTAGATAATTTCACAATATATTGATAAAATGTTAAAAATTCTGATAAATTTGACAAATTGTTTCTATACTAAATATCATCGTCAGAATGACAGAAGTTGCTTCTCATTTAATGTCTACCTCATGTTTAATAATTATTTTTGGCTAGACCAGGAAGTGACCTACCTTGTGATTGACTTAATATATATTAATAGAAAAAAGAAGACGATATGATATTACAAATATCAAAGCTCCTGGATATACTTTTTCCCGTTTAAGATCAGTATATAAAACTAGGAAAACTACATCTGCTGATCTTTACAATTATCGCTTAAGAAGACAGTTTAAAAGTGTTCATTGATGACTTCATATTATGGGTTTTTAAGTGTCTTCTAATACCCAATTCTTCAAGGAAATCCAGTTTTTGTTTCTTATCACAAATATGTAGTACTCATAGTTCTGTGTTAGGTGTGAATGAATGTTTGGTATCAAGTAGATGTTTTGCGTAGTTGGATTTATCTGGTTGTTTTAATCTGTATGCTCGTAAGTGTTCACAGTATCGGATTCCAAAATTTCTAAGGGTTTGACCCAAATAGACAGAATTACATTCTGGACATTTAAGTTCATTCCAGACCAGACTTCTTTAATGAGAATATTATTGTTTTTACATTTAACAATTTTGAACTCACATTACAATTTCTTTTAAAACAGAAAGTAATGTGAATGCAAAATTGTTAAAAGTAATGTAGTAATTACTATTAGGTAGAGACCAGGGTGGGGAAGGTGACAAGCTGCCAATTTCACTCACGTTTTTAGAGGTTAAGATAAGGTTAATATCATAAAATACTTCAACCCAGAATTGTAACTGTTGAAGTTATTAACCGTGAACCTGACTGTTTATTTTAATTTATTAACTTTACTAAGGAAAAACTGTGGTAACTTATAGAAAAACGCTTTGATCAAAAAAATCGTTTTTGACATCAGTCAATTATATATCAATCTGACATTTTTTATATTATTTTTTAATCCACATATCTAAGTAGAGTAACTATAAAGTAAAAGCTTCAACAGTAACTGTGATTGGAGACCTGTTTTAAGTTACAATGCTGCCAAACTTCGGGGGCCGATGATCATCAACAACCGTAACGTCAAAATTGGCTCTGTTTTGATGGTTTTGTTTCAATAAATTTCGGTCATTCTGATATTATAATAGTATAAAGATAACGTTTCCGTTTATTTTGTGATTATTGAAATCTTTGTGTTTCTCTTGATTTACTGAAAATCTTTTTGGTGCTAGTATTATTTACTTCAATAGATATAGTTATATAATATGGAAGGAAAAATAAACAACCCATTTAAGAAACTTTGTTGTGTTCCGCTTTGCTCAGACAAAATGAGTGCCCAACATTGGATTTAGATTAGTTTAAAAATGGCCTTTATTGAATGTTTTTCATGCCCTGTTACAATATACTAAAAATACAATACAAAGTGCCGATGGTCTGGCGATTTTCAGTATGATTGTGTCTGTCGTCCTGTCTGTTATGGCTCCTTGATCCAAGAGCATTATCCATATATTTTGGTATTTTAATAACTTTGTACCTAACATATATTTATGACTCCTAGCATCTTTCGGCTGAGGTACCCCTGAAAAGATGCTTGAAGCTTAAATTGATAACTTTTACAGGCTTGATGATGGCTCAGTGAGCCGAAACTAGTTGCCCCCTTCATCTTTTACTAATATATGCTGTAGTACTGATTTTGAGTTTCACTTACTGCTATTTACCTATAGACTACATTCGAGATGGATAGTCTTTTTCATTTAAATATTAATTTACTAATATTGGTGTTGGTACACTATTTCTTGATAGCGCCCTAAGTTTTTTGAAACATGCCTGATTTCACCAACCATTTCCTAAAGTAACGCCTAAATTACATTTAGGAATTCTTAAATGCAATTTACGTTTCACCACACACCAAGTAATACCTAAAAGTGATAATGTTAGGTATTTCCTCACCTAAGGTATCAAACCAAGAGCGATCACATTTGCTAAATGCATGTACAAGACATAGACATTTGCGGAAAAAATGTATCTTATTGATCAAAATGTAGATGCAATATTCGGTAGGGACTGGCTACGAGAGGTCAGGTTAGACTGGGGTGAAATCAAAAGTCTGAAAACAACTCAACCTTCAAATCTGACAAACATTTTAAGTGAATTTAGTGATATCTTTGATACAAAAATCGGTGAAATACCTAAATATTTGGGACAGTTTAGGCTTATCGATGATGCTACACCAATTTTTATTAAGCCAAGACATGTAGCATTTTCCCTCAAAACTAAAGTAGGAAACGAACTTAGAAGAATTGAAGAATGTGGCATAATAATAAAAGTTGTACACTCTGACTGGGGTACCCCTATTGTGCCCGTTGTCAAGCCAAATGGCCAAGTGCGGATTTGTGCTGACTATAAAGTTACAGTCAACACAGTCATTCAGGACGAAAACTATTCGATACCTAGAATAGAAGAGATTTACTCACAAATGAATGGAGGAAAACTATTTTGCACCTTGGATATTAGCAACGCGTACCTTCACATGAAAATGAATGAAGAAAGTGCACTCATGCAAACATCAAGTGTACATAAAGGACTGTACAAAGTGAGCCGCCTTATGTTTGGGGTAAAAGTAGCACCTTCTCTTTAGCAACAGTTTATGGACAAGATCTTACAAGGAATGGAGGGAATAGAATGCTTCTTTGACGACATTATATTACAGGGTAAAACGTCAGACGAATTAATGACAAAATTACGTATCGTCCTACAACGCTTAAGAAACGCCAACCTAAGACTGAACCAGGATAAGTACAAATTCTTTCAAACCAGTATACAGTATCTTGGACACGTTATTGACGCTCAGGGCCTCCACAAAACAAAAAATAAAGTAGCATCCATCATGAACATCATGAACAACTTAATTGGTGATTTCGTAATTGTCAGTTGTATTACCCAGCACAAATTACAGATAAAAACAAGGAAAAAATTTTAGCTAATGCAATTGCTAAAGCTGGTGGATGGTGGAAATGGCCAAGTACTAAAGATGAAATTTGGTACGATCCTTATGAAGTCGTCAAGAAGATCAAGCCTCCAATGGAAATAAATAAAAGAGGTTTTTTTTCTGTTGAGGAGTTAGAAACACATAATGTGTAATGTTGTAGAACGTTCTTTTCTATTTTTATATTAAACGTTTGAATTCTGAAGGTTAATTGACTATTTATATTTTCTGTCAGAATAAGGTTCACTGACGTGTCTGATATTGGAACAAACTTTAATCTTGTTGTCGGAATTAGGTGTTATTGGCGTGGTTACAAAAAAATTATTATTACATAATTATATACAAAGTTTCGGGAAAAATAACTGCTCAGATCTCCTTACAAATTATTATTAATTCAAGAATATTAAAACTGACCAATGTCATTAAATGACTTAATTACTTCACAAAATATGTAACGTGAATTCCCAAAGGTGTCTGAATTTGGGTCTTTTACCTTATGTGTATTCTTGTATTCTTTTTTTAATAAAAAAACTACAGCAATGACTGATTTTTTTACCTTTCCTCCATATCTCGCGACCCCCTGGACACATCCCACGTCCCTCATGGGGGTTGCGACCCTCTGTTTGAGAACCCCTGACTTCAAGCAAATACCATTTCGCTTCTTGAAATACTCAAAACTGTGATAAACAAAATTAAACCAAGTATTAAACGTACAAAAATCTACCATAAACACAAACAATATTGGTATCATTGAATAGCTTTTTCAATAACATTTAAAAGAGCTATCGCTTGCTGTTTAAAATTATTGATCACAATGACCATATGACGTCATCTTTGACGATTACGTCACCTATCATCAGAAGGGGCTTTTTAGTAACACTGTATATTTATATGTTGAAAACAAATGTTATTATCAAAGATAAATGTTTCAGGAACGTAATTAAACACGCATTCATAGGTTAATGGATTGGGGCCGTACTTAATTTTCTGTTGATAGAAGTAATAAGGAAGCGACGAAAGAGGTTATTTCAAGATCGATCCATTGATTACACCTATTTCAAAATATGAAATAAGTTTGACCTTTTCGTAGAATTGAGATATCATCTCATGGTCTTGAATTAACGTTTTATGTACTGTGAAGATTAGTTAATTTATGAAAGACATTTCAAGTCGCCACATAATATAACCAACATATAATGGAAATGTATAAATTCTTTTGTAGATTTAATAATTAAATAAATTCTTCAAGTGATTTATTAGATAAATAAAAATTTATATAATGTTTAAAAATTGTATTCGTAGAACGTCCTGTATAAGAAACGGCAGCATCAAGCCCAGTGTCAAAATAATAGTAAATAACCGTTCAAAACTCATAATATGGTACCATTAAACTCTCTGTTGCTGTCCTACAGTACACCATCAATCTTCCGCACTGTTCCGAAGAATCCAGAAAAGATTAAGTGTACCATCATCGCCAACTTCCTGCTGATGTACTAAACGCGAAACCGGCAGGTTACTATTGTCCGCTAACTGCGCCCTCTATTAAACCCGTGCAATCGTATTAAGGCTATGGTACCATACATCGTATTTGCTACCCATGATTGGTAATTGCAGAAACAAATCAGGAATTCCTGAAAGGTTTTCATAGTTTATTGAGACCGACAAAATTTTATTTCTCATTTAATTTATTTTAACGGTTAGTTAGGCATATATAGTCAGTGATTTATAGGAAATCGTACATTAAAAAAGATTTTTTTGAAAAAAAGATTGAAATACAAATTATTGAAAGTGCTCTATTTTATCAGTTCATCTCTTCTTCTTCGTATCTCATTCTTCCTTCTCAGGCGTCGTATTGGGTTTCCGTTTTTTTTGTATCCATTATTACTTTTTATGGCACACTTTCACAAATTAATCTAGATTGTCAAAGCTCAATTACATTAATTGATAACCTTGAAAATGCAATTACTTTATCGAAATTAAATTCTATTCACAGTTCATTAATTTCGAATCATGAAATTATAGAAGTGATAAAATATTTACGGACAAATTATAAAGAACAAATTCCGAAATTTAATAACATTTTAAAATATTATTCTTTTCTGGGTTCACAAGTAACTTCTTCCAATTGCAAAATAATTATTGCTAATCATGTTCCTACACTCAAATCCAAGCCAACTGAATTTTACCATTTATATCCGATTATCCAAAGTCATAAAATATTTATTCATTTACAACCCTACTTGTTCAAAGCTGCAGTCGAAGCTACATTAATAAAAGACAAGTGTCCAAGACTAGAAAACGAGTATTATTGTCTAGAAAAACTCAAATCAAAAGATGATTTTACCGGGTGATCAGTTAAGGGTAGCGAGCGGCCATATCTCATAAGATATTGGTGGTCGTATAGATTTAGAAAAAAAATTCATGATAAAAGTCGCCAAGAGAAATTTCTGGAAATTATTTTCGAGTTTGTCAAACGTCCGCTAGAGGGCGTAACAACTAACACTAAGTAGAAAAATGGGATTTTTATAGAATTTTGCCTAATGAAAGTATATCGATGATATTATTTTCATATTTACTGACTATTCACCTACACTTTTTGACTAAAATGTTTTGTTCTATCTATCAAAATAAAGCGGTGGGGGAGGTTCAATTGTTTTTTTTAAACAAACCAAGATTTCTCCCGTTTCGCTTGACCGATTTTAACAAATTTGGGCTCATATGAAAGAGCATAATTTGCACTATAAAACGCTTCCTTGGTTTTGACTTTTTGACTTTCGTCTTCGCCGCTAGATGGCGTTAACTGAAATGGTAGCAAATTTTTGAGTTTTTTTCAAAAAAAAACAAATGTAGGGGAGGTTGGGGCAATGTTAACTATCTAAGATAAAACATTGTATAGCCTCATTATTTAGATGAAATTTGAAATTGTAATGAACTCACATTGTTCAGTGAAACTTGTACTATCATTATGAACTTACCAGACTTCATTTTTAAAACTTGTTTGTTAAAAAAAAGTCTGAACACATGTCTGAAGTTCATATTGCCCCATGGGGTGGGGCAATATGGACCACAAAAAGGAAATTCAAAATTAAATCTTTATTTAGGTATAGAACATAAAAATAATGGTACTACCAACTTAAAAATACTAGTACTTGAAATATTAACATTCTGCACAAAATTCACATTTAAATGCCTCGTCATCTTCAGGGTCCAATCCTGCGCAGGCTTCATGAGCCCATCTTAAACATCCGCAGCAGCGCACCCAACCTTCTTCGGCCATTGATGTTGAGTACAACTCATTACAGTAAAAACATTCTGCATCGTGGTCTCCCTCGTCTGCATCTTCATCTACAATTTTTTTTCTGCTTTCCTTTATCTGATTTAGAAAGACTGACTCTACTTTTTGCTTCTTTGGTTCATTTTCTTGATTATCAATTTTCCTTTTAACTGTTTCCTTTTTCTTTGCTTCTTTTTCCTCTTTTATTTTTAGTTCAGCTTCTAACTCAAATTTATAAGGACTAGATGTTAGTATTGCTGCTTTGACCTTTTTATTTTTCCGTAATGGTTTATTGTTTGATTTAGTAGTCTTTGGAAGTGGACGAATGTCGATAGGACTTTCTGACCCAAAACTACTTTTCCTTTGGTTTTCTGTAGAGCGAAGACATGCTGATGCTGAAGGAACTTCTTTTTCCAGCTTAGATTGTATGGGCTGTGATAGAGTCGTGCCGGCAGTAAATGTTGAAGCCGTTGCTTCTTTATCGTTACAATGTGAAGGATCGTTTGAAGTAGATTCTGTAGGAGGCGCTTCATCCAACTTACATTGTGTGAGCTTCGATAAGGTGCTCCCTGCAGTAAATGTTGGAGAAATTATTTCTTCCTTTCCAGATTGTGGCAGTTCGTTTGTCGCTAGATTTTTGTCAGTAACAGCAGACGGGGCAAAGTCTGAATCTGTGAAAATATTTGGATCATAGGGGACTAATCCACACTTTTTAAAAGCGTTAATAGCCGTTAAGGGGGTTGCTGCTTGTAAGTACGCATCACCAAAAATTTTGGCGATCTGAAAGACCGTGACAGCTGCCTGGATGATTATTCAAAAACTTTTCCAGAGCCATATCGTAGTAGCGTGCTAATGGGGCCATGAAACCGACATTTGTTGGCTGCATACGATGAGTGCTGTGGGGCGGCAAGATAATAATATGTACATGTTTAGTTCTGGCTATATCAATCACATCAATATTTTTTGTGTGGCTACTATGCCCATCTAAAATTAGTAAGACGGGATCATCGTCGGTGGGTTTCACCTGTTGAACGAAATGCTTAAACCAGACTAAAAAGATGTCGGTATTAATCCAGCCACTTTCACTGCATGCAAATATTGTTCCAGGTGGTGCGCCATCTTGGAGTTCGACCTTCATCCTTTTCCTTGCAAAAATTAATAATGGTGGTACAAAGTTTCCTGATAACGACATACAAATAACTGCTGTGGTGGTTCCACTTCTATCTGCAGAGGTGAGACGGCCAACTTGCTTCCTTCCTTTTTTAGCTAATATTTTACTGTTACATTTTGGAACAGTGCCTAACCCGGTTTCATCACAATTGAATATTCTGGTTAATGCGATATTTTTAGAATCCAAAACGTTTTTGTATAGGTCAAAAAATTGCTTGACATTATGGCGGTTAAAGGCTTGAGCCCTTGCAGCAGAAGTCGACTCGGGTTTGCGCAACGAAATGTTTGGATGACGGTTACGAAATCCATAAGTCCAATCAAGTCCAGCTAGCCTTTTGGTGTTATTAAATGTATGCTCTATCTGATTTTTTTCTGCTAACTGAAAAGCAAGAGAACGAAGGTCAAGCAATGTAATACCAAAGAATACAATTTTCCAATTCTTCCTTCTGTTGTTTGGTAAACATAGGTTTATAAAACCCCAAACCTTTTTCGTTGGGTAAAATTCTTTTATTTTGCTCCTTACATCGTCGAATTAATGTTGCTTTTGGAATATTAAAACTTTTACTTGCCTTCAAATAGCCCATTTGTCCGCTTTAAACTGCTTTAATAGCATTTTCCATTGCAACAAGTGACCATGTTTGTTTCTCCGTTTTTCTTCTATAATTACGGACCATCTTGACTAGGCACCTGAAAACAAGGAAAATAAAATTATATTTATAAAAATGTACTTGGGGTAATGTGGACCACTAACGGTTCAATTTGCCTCACTTAGACGATAAATTGAACACGCGTAGTTTATATTCAATGTTTATAAAAAATCGTAACATTGCCATTTGGCATATATTAACCACACTCTAAACAACGTATGGAGACTAAAAAATAGATAAAAATACATTTACTTCCCAAGTAATTCTGATATAAAGTCAACACTTTTGTTAGATCGACGCTTCCGCAAATCACGTTTTAGCTCTAAACTCTGATAAACAATCCTCTACGGCTGCCAAGTTCTTACTGAGTATCGGTAGGACCCGTATGCACATAAGTAGAATCGAATCTGTTGCATTGCTGCCGCTGTCATGAAAAAAACCTAGGTGGTTTACATTGCCCCCGTAGTCCACATTGCCCCAACCTCCTCTAATGGTATATTCATTTTTACATATTTTAAAAGAGGATACATTTTTCTAAAATTTAATGAAAAACATTAATCATCTACCTTTTTTTGAACCGTTGATATTAAACAAAATATAATTTTATTAGATTAAAAAATGGCACGCCACTGCTTTTTATCAAAATAAAAATAATTTTCGTAATCACTTATTAGTTACTAACAAAAACAACCCCATTACTTTTTTTCGTTAGACGAACGGTTTTGGATTGAAAAAATAAGATAGGTTTACATACTGTATAAACTAACATCGCATTTAAGCGAAGCAGGCCATGCTCTATATTAAGAAAGAAAACATCAAATTGTCAATCACGCTGATATTCATTTGGACAGTTCCTGCGATTAACATCTAATTTAATGTTATGTAAAAAGTATTTTTACAACAAATCAAGCCTTTTACGAATGAAGAAGCCTTTGATATGTTGAGAATTTATTTTCAATGTTTTGAAAATGCGGCGATTGCTTCTAGGCAGTATGCACTGCGTTATACCCTCCGAAGACGGCATTCGAGAATGGTTTTTCGTTGCTTAGCCTTACATTTAAGGCAACATGGCCAAGTGCAACCAACTCCAACTCTGAGAAGAAATTGTAGAGTAAGAAGAGAAGATAACATTATAAATGTGTTGGCTTATATTCATGCAGACCCCCATTTAAGCATAAGAAAGATCTCCAGATATTTAGTAATATCCTATGGCTCAGTGCAAAAAATATTAATTGATTTTAAAATGCATCCGTATCCCGTCGTGATTCATCGATCCTTAAATGAGACTGACTTTGAACGTAGGCTCGATTACTGCTACTGGCTTAGAGATTTCATTCGTGAAAACCGTGATATTTTGTCACAAATATTGTGGACAGATGAAACATCTTTTTGCAGTATTGGCAGGCTAAATCTTCAAAACATGCATTACTGGTCGGACACTAATCCACACTGGTTACGTGAAGATTATCAGCAGGGTCGATGGAGCGACAGCGTCTGGTGCGGTGTTATTAATGGTGCTATTATCGGTCCGCACATCTTTAATGGCAATCTAATCGGTGACATGTATTTGACCTTTTTATTGAACGATTTACCAGGACTCTTAGAAAATGTGTCTTTAGAAGTAAGAAGAAACATGTGGTTTCAACAAGACGGATGCCCGGCACATTATTCTCGAAATATGCAAGATTTTTTTAACAGGCATTTTCTTAACCGTTGTATTGGTAGAGGCAGTCTATGGCCACCACGGTCCCCCGATTTAACCTGCCTTGTATTTTATCTGTGGGGCCGAATAAGGGATTTGGTGTATAAAACTCGACCAACTACTCAAGAAAATATGATAGTCACGTCAGGATTATGAGAATTTAAGTAGGTTTTTCAAAAAACGCATTAAATTTTACATAATTTCAAAGTTACTTTTATATAAGAGAGATACTGCAACAAATGTTGTTCAGATAAACATTGAGTGGACGTGTCTGAACCTTTTTTCTACGTCTTACGCCCATTTTTGCTCTGGAACCAATCAAGTTAAGAATTGGTAGATTTCTGGCTATGTGAGTATATAAAGAGCCACACGCGGTTTTTTTGATTTAGCAGTGTAGTGAAAATATCGATCGAGAAAGGTTACCAGCAAGAAGAAGCTCCAGTTGAAAACTTGGTTACTGATTCAAATCAGGTCTTTCCAGCAGCGCTTACCACCGAACTTGACAAATCAAATTGAGATTCCCATCTCAACCTCTCCTTTATAGGACAAATTCTGTTTGTGAAAATCTGCTGTCAACACAGTATTTTTATTTATGAAATTCTGCTCTTCTTAGAGCGGCTTTTATTTATGAAAATTGCCCCTACCCAATAAAATAGTGTACGAAGACTAACAAGAAGTTGCCAACTACCGTTCAGCCAACGAAAGACGGAAGTAAATCAGGTGAATATAAACACTAACCTGCAGACAAAAAGGTCAGGAAACCTTTAACCGGGGTGGAAACTCCCTCCGGCAGTGAGTCCGCTGTCCGGCTTTTGTCCGCATTCCCCTAATACTAACAACCCCTCAACAAACCAAGCAACCTTCTGCTTCATCCACTTCCGCCCTGTAGTGGTTACTCAGTAAGTGCCCCTCGTATAAACTACGTTCGCCATAGAACCATTATATCTTTGAGAAAACTACTTACCTAGTAACCGCTCTTCGGGGGTTGAATAAATAACATTATCTATAAAATCACTGTGATAAATATATTAGAATTACTAACACAGATTATAATACACTATACATACATTTAAACGTATTCAGAATAATAATAATTAATCAATCATGGGTTGCCGACACTTTGTATTTATAGGAAGCATTCGATCAGTGGCCTGCATGCATGACCTTCCGCATATCAGGTGAGTGTGATATTTACATTTAATTGGAACGTGCTCTTCGTAAATCTAGCCTGGCCTCCATAGATCAATGCTTGCTATTTACATCGAAATTATTATTAACATAATTTAATCTTTTTCTATGCTAATGTCCTTTTTTCTATACTGTCTTTTCGGGATTATCACATCATCTCCTCTTGGAAGAGAAAAATTATCGTTTTAATTTTTCGATACTACCTATAACGTTAACAGTTCTCATTGATTGACTTTGTTTACTAAACACTACTTGTTTGTTTATGATCACATTTCACTTTGTTTACAATTGCTTCCGCTTTTTTATTTATACAATCGATTCTTATGAACTGTTTGTGGTTTACTGTTTTGAGATGTAATCTCACAATGTACGCCTTTTATTTCTGTTATTTTAAATGGACCTAAATAATGTGGAACGAACTTATTTCTCCCCCCATTCTTTAGAATGACTAATTCCCCTAATCTAAAGTTTACAGGTGAAGATTCCTTTTCACTATTATTTACTCTAATTATTTTATTATTTATTAAAAACTGTTTGGCTCTTTGATTTGTGTATTGTAACTTATATTTTAACTCTTTATCATATCTTTCAAGATTGTAACACGGTTCTATTTCTACATTTAAGAATTCTGGTAAATTGGGTTTTGTCCCGTATAATAACTCAAAAGGAGTGTATTCGTGATACGTGTTTGGTGTTGTATTATAACAATATGCAAATATTTTTACAAAATCGCACCAGTTATCCCTAGAATATTTGATAAAGTTTCTTATATACTCATTAAACGTTCTATGTAATCTTTCACAACTGCCTATTGCCTCATGGTGGTATGCTGTTGAGAAATTATGTTTTATTTTCAAAAGTTCCGCTATGTTCTTCATTATTTCATTCTTATATTCCGTTCCTTGATCTGTCCTTATCTCCTTCATCAGTCCATAGTTTGGTATAAAATTGTCAAATATTGCTTTTGCTATTGTGTATGCCTATTTGTTCTTGACTGGTATCATAACTGCGTATTTGGTTAGTTCGCATAGTATTGTAATACAATAACGATTCCCGTTGTTACTTTTTACAAACGGACCTATAGTGTCTATGTAAATAATATCAAACGGTTTTAAAGATGTGTCCGTGATGACAAATTTTTCCTTATGACTAAGTTTTGCTTTATTCATTTGGCATTCATGACAATTCTTTACATACTTCCTTACATCTTTCTCGATGTTTTTCCACCTAAAATTTGCGCTTAGTTTCTTTAATAATCTATTATTTCCTACATGTCCTCCAAACATTGGATCATTGTGGTATCTTTCTAGAATCGTTTGGATCTCTTCTTTCTGCTGTAATGTTTTTGGTATTTCGCATATACATACTTGTATATTTTTTAACCTTTTATTTCCTTCTTCTATAAATTCTGCTATTATGCACTTTTTGAATATATCATCATTTGTATATATCTTCATTTTTTTTACTTCATTTTTTACCGATAGCTCCTCAAGCTTTTCCAACGTTCGTCCTAGTTCGAAGTTGTATATTTCGGTAATCAAGGCTTCACTAAATTTCAATTTATTTTTCATCCGAATTCTCATCCTTAGCGAGATACGGTTATTTTCAGAGTGTAAAACTGGTAAAGTATGTGCCTCAAGATTATTCAAAACTTTTATTATTGAAGGTTTTTCTATTCTTTCTTCCTTTGTTTCTTTGTTAATCTTTAGATCCTTTTTTGATTGAGCGTTTTCTTTTCGCGTTTGTGCTCTTGTGATTGCCAAGACAGGTGAATTATTTATGTATAAATCCTTGAGTTCTTCTACGGATATTCTTGATATACTATCTGCGTAGTTCGCTACACCTTTGACATACTGTATTTCAAAATCATATTCTTCCAAATCGATCAAATTTCACATCTTTCCTAGACAATGTATTTAGCTCTTAGTTGATTAAAACTTTTATCGCTGAAAATGTTATTCAAAGTTTTCGGATTAGTTTCGTTATGTTTCTTATATGTTGATTTATTCCATCCTGCATGTATTTCAAACTGATTCTTCCTTTCTTCTAGTTCTTTTTAACTGTACACGTTGTCATTAATCATTAATGTATTATCAATTATCTTAGCTTTAGCTCCACTTTCTCTCACCTGTTTCATGTATCTTATTAACTGTTTTCTCTGTTCCAATATATCTTTTGGGTAATCTTCATCATTATATATCTTTGTCCCTTTTAATTTATTCGTTTCTTCTAAAGTTTCTACTTTCTTATTCACATCTTTCATCATTATTAGTACTGGTCTATTTTTGTTACTGTTTTTATTTCCTATTCTTTTACATTTCAAAATATCTGATTTAACCTCTACTGTAATATTAACCTTTTTCATTACATCTTCTAGTTTATTCTCTAGTTGTTCCTCATCTTCTTCGTTCCCTTCTTCTATATCATGCATTATTAAATTCTTGTCTCTAAAATTTTTCTGAGTCTGTGTCATGTTTCCTAGCAAAAATTCTGTTTTTTCTTTGAGTTCCATATTTTCCATCCTCAAATCGTAGTTTTCCTGCTTTAATTGTGCTATTTGACTGTTCATTTCTTCAATTCTACCTTCTATCTTGCATATTCTTCCGTTATTGTTAGCGTGGTTATTGTAATTATTACTCCTATTGAATTTCCTATCCTTATTGAAATCTCCGTATCTGCCGTAGTTATTTCCTTGATTAAACTGTCTGAATTTGCTTCCTGAGGAGTTACCGTTATAAAATCCTCTGTTGTTTCCTCTCCTATGATTATCCCTAAAGTCAAAGTTTGGCTTCCTGGAAAAATTCCTGTTAGCCTTCATGTGCACAACTTGTTGTTGTCCTACTATACCTTCCACTGATACTAATTTGGATAGTACTTCTTGCGTAGTTTCAAAACTTCTCGCTGCTATTATTGTTTTTGTTGCATCCGTTGTGGCATTCGTGGTAACTGCCTTAATTGTTGCTTCCTTAGTATATTTTTCGGCTAGTCGTTCGGGCATTCCTTCCGACACATAGGCTGCCTGTAGTCTCTCTGCTAATCTTTCTACCTCCGTCACGTATTGTGTTACGTCTTTTACATTTTGTATTACTTTACTAAGTTTCGCTAAGAGAAGGCTTCAGTTGTCTCTTCTTATTCCTGATTTTAGTTTATTCTTGATTTCTATAATGGAGTTTTCAGTCGTGATCAAACTTCTGGCTTTTCCCGTTAATATCGTCTTAATTAGTAAAATAGCAAGTCAACTCCCGAAGCTCCTCCAGATCTGTCCATTCCACACAATCCCACGCCTCCCACATCTCCGTCCATCCATCACCATACACCAACCGACAAACCACCAGCCGCCGAGAACAAGAAGAGGACTTCACTCTCTTGGGAGCTAAACCCAAGAGAGATCGAAGAATCCCTACCCCTCCACCACGAACCACCAAAACCCAACAACCCCGCCCTACTCAACAACCCCATTCTACTCAACAATTTCGCCCAACACAACAACCTCGCCCTACACAACAACCTCGTCCTACACAACAACCTCGCCCTACACAACAACCCCGCCCTACTCAACAATAACAACCACAAATCTCTCAACAAACCCAATACATACCTCTCCAGACATTAAACATCCGCAACCTACCTCAAAGATACGTCTCTCAGCGGGAGCTTTTTAACTTCCTCAGCACAAACGAGTTGTTGAGGGGAGAAATCTCCTACTTGAAGGCGAATCTAAATCGCACCACCCTTCTCAAGATCCGCGCCAATATTTCCCACGAAGCTTTTGCAAAAACATTTTGAACTTTTACAGCAAAATTATTAATTTATTTTTGAAGTTCTGTGTTCTTGTTTTTAGTGTTATTGCTCCTGCTGTTGTTGGACTGTTTTATTAAGATTTTTTTCCAAATATGTAAATTAGTATGTTTTGAGATATGGGCACCCCATGTAAATTTATTTGACTTTTTTAATCCAAAAATGTTTGTCTAACGAAAAAAAGTCAAAAGGTTCTTTTTGTTAGCAACTAATAAGTGATTACAAACATTCCCCACGAAGCTTTTGTAAAAAAGCTTCCAAACACCATCGGCGACGATGAGTCATCGTCGTTCCACCTCTCCGAACCAGATCCCAATCACGCACACGAAAACCTACCTTCTCGCTTGTCTACAGAAATGTAAACACTTCCATTTCCGACGAAGAATTCGAAGAAATCCTCATCCAAGACCTTAAATTTCCTCACAGCAGATCCTGGCGCATTCACTCCCGCCGTCAGGGCCGTCCCACCACAATGTTCCGTATCCTTACCGATTCCGAACTGGACTACCACCGCACCCCCTCTCATGGCATCATTTTTCACGGTCTCTCACATCCCATCCAACCCTCTACCCGCAGTACCCAAATACTGCAATAGATGCACCAGCACAGGCCACTTTGCCGAGTCATGCAAGGCCAAACCGGTCTGTCCTTCCTGTGGTGCATCTGACTACAAACCAAACGATTGCCCCAAGGCAAAGGAACCCACCTGCAAAAATTGTGGCGGCTCACACGCCACCTACTACCCCAAATGTCCAAAGCGGCTGGAAAGACCCAAAACCCCCCATGAGACCGCTCACATTACCTTAGAGAAATCACCAACCCCATACGACCTTTCCACCGACACTAAAATCTTAATCGAGATTTTAGCAACGACGATCATGAACGCCGTCCCGTCAGCCCGTGGCCTAGTGGCTGACACGCTCACTAACCTTGTCCTGTCTTTCTACGGCTACAACTGTACCCTAACTAGTGGCGCGGGTAACCGCGTCCACTTTGCCTCCACCCCCAAACGTCAAAATTAAGTCATGGACTTCGTTATCGGGACCGTGAATTGCCAATGTCTAGCCAGGACATCTTCTGAAACACATTTGCATTCTCAAAACATTCAAATACTTTCTATCACCGGCACGTTTAATATTATTCGTAAATTTTTGTGGTATGCTGTACTTGAAACTGGTATGCTGAACTTTAAACCTTTATTTAAAAATTCCATTTGACTATTTTTAAAATCACTGTCTGAAAGGTTTTCAAATCGTGGTGCAAAGTGTGTTGGTGAGTAAATACTCACAGTTTCATGATGTTTAGAGTATTGAATTCTATGTTGTGTGTATTCAAGTTCAGAATGTACAAGTTTTATGTAATTGTCTAAGGAGTCTCTTAATTTAAACCATTTTTTCATTCATTTTCAAGGCATATTCGTTGAGGACATTTTATAGCTTTATGTGCTTAAGGTGATTTAGTATGGCATTTTTCATTTTTATGGACAGCTTAGAAAGAAAAATCTTTGAAAGTAATATTTCAAAAAATATCTTATTTTGGTCTAGATATGTAGATGACATATTAGCTTGTTTTATAGATAGTGAACGACAATTAGATATATTTTTCAACCATATTAATAATTTACACCCAAAAATTAAATTTAAATTAGAAGTTGAAGAAAATAGCTCAATCAATTTTCTTCATTTACAAATTTTTTGGGAGTAAATTAATAATATGGTTGAAAAATATATCTAATTGTCTTCACTGCCCATAAAACAAACTATTTGTTGAAATATTACTTTCAATGATTTTTCTTTTTAAACTGTCCATAAAAATGGTTGCCAAAATTGGTGATATATGGCTTCCCATTGGTAAACCTTCATTCTGAATATATATCTTATTGTCAAAAGTGAAATAATTATGATTAATACATACATTAATTAAATTAAGTATATCTGATATTATTTCTGGATTAATATTTTTCTATTTATATTTTTCTATTTTATATTTTCTTACAAGTGTTAGACATTCTTTGGGAGAAAATTTAGGGAACATATTGGTAACAGCAAATGAAATGACTCTAGAGTTATTTTGTAAGTTGAAGGATTTTAATTTTTAGATTAGTTCTATTGAATTTTTAATTTAGTACTTGATGTTACCAATATGTTCACAAAAATGCCTCTTAAAGAATGTGTAACATTTATAAGAAAATTATTAGAAGATAAAAATATTAATCCAGAAATATGTACTAATCAGAATTATTTCACTTTTGACAATAAGATATTCAAAATGAAGGTTCACTAATGGGAAGCCCTATATCACCAAATTTGGCAAATATTATAGACAGTTTAGAAAGAAAAATCTTTGAAAGTAATATTTTGGTATAGATATGTAGATGACATATTAGCTTGTTTTATAGGTAGTGAACGACAATTAGATATATTTTTCAACCATATTAATAATTTACACTCAAAAATTAAATTTACATTAGAAGTTGAAGAAAATAACTCAATAAATTTTCTTGATATGAAAATTCAGAGTTAATAATGTACTTGATTATTCAATTTACAGAAAATCAACAAACACTGATGTGACTATTCCATATAGTTCCAATTATCCCATATCACATAAATTCATCATCATCATCATCACCCAGTCCCTTCAGTCCACTGCTGGACATAGGCCTCCCTTGATTGCTTCCATATCTTCCTTTCCTGTGCTGCTTGTATCCAGTTTTTATGGATATGTCTCAAGTCGTCATGCCAACGTGTTAGCGGTCTTCCCCTATTTCGAAAAGCTTTATGTCTCGGTCTCCACTCCATAATCTTTTTAGTCCATCTATTGTCTGTTAATCTAGCTATATGACCCGCCCAGTTCCATTTCATGGATGCGATTCTCTCTATGGCATCAACTAGTCTCGTTCTTCTTCGAATTTCTGCGTTCGGTATTCTGTCTCTTAGGGATAAACCCAGCATTTGTCTTTCAATAGAACGTTGAGCTACTCTTATTTTAGTTGCTTGTTTTTTGGTTAGAGTTAGGGTCTCTGCACCGTATGTTAACACAGGTAAAACACACTGGTCGAAAACTTTTCTTTTTAGACATATGGGCAGTGAGGATTTTAGGATATGTCTTAGCTTTCCGAAAGCAGACCATGCTAATCCTATTCTTCTTCCCAGTTCTCTTACCTGATTATCTCTGGTTATGCTTACCTCGTGACCTAAGTACTTATAGGACGTTGTTTCTTGGACTTGATTTCCTTCCAAATATATACCTCCTGCCAATACGAGATTTGTCATCACTTGCGTTTTTGAGATGTTTATTTTGAGACCCATTTTCTTTGAAATATTCTGGAACAGTCTCAACATGGTTTCCGCCTTGTGAATATCATCCGCTATCAAGACTATATCATCTGCGAATCTTAAGTGACATAGGTTTTCGCCGTCCATGTTTATTCCTAACCCATTCCAAAATATTTGTTTACACATGTATTGCGGTAGTGTGGTGAATAATTTTGGCGAGATTGTCGCCTTGTCGAACATCTCTCTTTATTTTAAACTTTTTGGTATGTTCATGAAGACTTACGCAGGCAGTAGCTTTTTTATCATGTCTGTGTATCGGTGATCTATTCGACAATCAGCTAATGCTCGGAGCATTTCTTTGTGATTTATGGTATCAAACGCCTTTTCGTAATCAACAAATATTAGAACCAGTGGCTTATTGTATTCTATTGATTTTTATATTAGGATTTTCAGAACTTGAAGATGGTCGTTGGTTCCGAACCCTGACCGGAATCCAGCTTGCTCCCGTGGTTGGTATAAATCCCATTTATTTTTTAATCTGTTCGTAATGACTTTTGTAAATGTGTGATAACAGACTAATAGGTCTATAATATCCAAGGTCGGTAGTGTTTCCTTTTTTGAGAAGAAGAGTGATAATTGCATTATTCCATTGTGTTGGAGTAGATGTCTTCTTAAGACACTCGTTGTAGAGCGACTTCAATGTTGTTAATAACTTTATTCCTCCTAGTTTAATTGCATCTACGACTATTCCATCTTCTCCCGGGGACTTTCCATTTTTCATCTCACTGAACATCCAACGGTTATTCATTACATATTATAAATAAATTACTTAGTGAAAAAGTGGAAAAAGTGGCATTACAACAAATAGTTCCTAAACAAACTGAAGAAATAAAAAATTATAAAACCATCACATATGCAGGTAATATTTCTAATAATATTTTAAAGATAATATCTTTAGCAACAAATGCAACAATTTCTTTTAAAACAGAAAGTAACGTGAGTACAAAATTGTTAAATGTAAAAACAAAAGTATCCCCATTAAACAAGTCTGGTATATATAAACTTAAATGGCCAGAATGTAATGCTGTATATTTGGGTCAAACCCTTAGAAATTTTGAAATCATATACAGTGAACACCTACGAGCATACAGATTAAAACAACCAGATGAATCTCATTACGCAAAACATCTATCTGACACTAAACATTAATTGACAGCTAGCACCGAACTAGAAGTACTACATATTTGCGATAAGAAACAAAACCGGATTTTCTTGCAGAATTAGAAATTAGAAGACACTTATGAAGTCGTCTATGAACAGATAAATCGAGGGAGTTGTCCATTCTTTTAAACTGTCTTCTTAAGTAATAATTGTAAAGATAAGCAGATATAATTTTCCTGGTTTTCTATATCATTATACAGTTATACTGATCTTAATTGATATCCAGAATATTCCCAAAGGGTTAATAATAACTAAGCTTTAATATTTGCAATATCATACCTTCTTATTTTTTCTATTAATATATATTAAGTCAATCACAAGTAGGTCACTTCTTGGTCTAGCCAAAAATAATTATTGAACATCAGGTAGGCATCAAATGAAATGTCACTTCTGTCATTCTGACGATGATATTAAGTATCGAAACAATTGTCAATTTCGTAGAATTTCTAATATTTTATGAATATATTGTAGAATTATCTAGAAACACTTAGTTTCCTTTAAAACAGTAATATGAGTAGATTCCACAAACTAAGTATCGATATAGTGAATTTCATTGTTTTTTTTAGGTGTATTTTTAAGAACGTTGATTTTTGGCATAAAATGCTAATTTGGGTCTAACATTAAATTATCAGATTTATATTTTTTTATTAAGCAAAAGGGAACTATAGTTTATTTACGATAAAAGAGGATGATGTCATTTTTAGTTACTTTCCTGCTTATCAGAATAAATATTAATTTACCAAAAGTGAATACAATTTATCCTCAACAGCCAGGGCAATTTACAGCTAACGGGTTGGCAAAACTTCAAGACGTTGTTAAATCAACTGGTAAAATTCCCCAGTTTGTTTTGACGTTCATTGACATTCGATCATTGTCTAATATTTACAAGTTTTTTTGGTGCTTTTAAATTCATTGCTTCTTTAAGATTAAAGAACAGCTATTTTCATAACTAATTATTTAGGCAAATCTGCAGTATGTGGTTAATAAAATGCAGAAGCAGCTGAACAGAAAATGTCAAGAGATGGTATTATCTTTGTTGAGCTATTTTGAACGAGAATGCCGAAATGGGAGCCCGCTTCTCCCGATTACTGCTGTAAGAGACGTAAGCAATAGTATTCGCTATTTGTATTCATCATTATTAATATTATTGTTACATATTTAAATGTGAATGATTAAATGTTTTTAATGTTAGTTTAGGTTAATTAAACTTGATAATACATTATTATTTCATAAATTGAAGTAATTATATTGTAGAGAGTTGCAGAAGCTTTACAACCTATCGTTACCACTGTTAACCGTATTGCCGCCAAGTATAATAGAGGTGAACAGCCTAAAAGCTCACCTAAAAAGAGACAACGCATAAAACCTACTGTTGAAATTGGTAAGTTTGATCAAAATGCTTTCCGAAATGTATGGAAACAGTGAGTATATTGAATTTACTGTTTTATTTTATTCACAATTAACCAAGACAATATTTTTTCAGAGGAACACATAACCTTGGAAACTTTAAGAGACATACTCCAGGAGCGTGAACTCTTTAATGGTTGTTTAACATCACTCTGGAAGATAGTGAAAAATATTGGATTCAAATACCAAAAAGATGATCCTCGTCGTGGTTTAAGGGAGTTGCCAAATATTGCATTAAAACGTGTACATTTTCTACAGATAAAAAGGGAAGGTTTTAATCAATTTATGTTTTTGGATAAGACCTGGATATTTCAAGACGGTACTGTTGGACGTTCTTGGCAAGATTCTAATCATAGAAGCGTGAAAAAAACCAAAATTGGTGGTCCAAGGTAATTGAATAATAAAATTTAGCAATTAATTTATGATGTACTAACATTCCTGCCATTTTATGACCTTTTCAAATATTTACTAGTCACACTATTTTATTTAAATCTATATAGTAATTAATAGTTGTTTTGAGCTATGCAGTCTATATAGGAAACGTAGTAGTAATTTGTTATTTCCTTATTGTAGGTATATAGTATTGCATGCTGGTTCCTCTTCCTGGAGCAGGGCTGGTTTTTTCTTCCAAAAAACAAGATGGTGATTACTACGGTGGAATGAACCGATAAATTTTTTTGCATTGGTTTGAATACCAGCTTTTAGTGAACTTGGAAGAACCTGCCAGAATTGTAATGGATGATGCAAGTTATCACAGTACAGTGATCAATAAAGTACCAACAACAGCTACCAACAAGGCTGATATACAGAACTGGTTGATACAAAATGATATTCCTTTTGAAAATACTTTCCTCAAAACCCAATTATTGAATTTAGTACAACGGTAAGTTGATATAAACTTTTTCCAATATATTATGGTAATACTTAGATAACTTATTTTGTTTAAATATATGCATTTTTGTAGGAATAAACCACCAACAGTATATGAAGCTGACATATTATCTGAAAAATATGGTCACAAAGTGCTTCGACTTCCCCCTTACCACTGTATGTTTAACCCAATTGAACATATTTGGGGCATAATTAGAATTTTTTATGGAAATCATGTGGGAACTGATGGTTCTTCAACAGAACAAGCAATAGGTGTATGGAAAAAGTCTTTAGAAAAAGTGACTCCTGATATTTGGTCAAAGACAGTAGAGCACACTGAAAAAATTATACAAGATGGGTGGGATAGAGAGGTAGTATTTGATAGACAGTATATACCTCCACTTATTACCAATTTGGACAGTGACGATGAAGATAGTGATGATTTTGTAGTGGAGTAGTGGAAATATTGTGTTTTATTTTTTGAATGTTTTTATCCAATTTGCTTTATTTCCTCCTTTTCAAAATTACTAATAACTATTATTAAATTAATTATGTACAGTTATTTTATAATACACAAATTAAAACAAGGACCACAGTATCTCTACATAAATAATACTGATAAAATGGGAGATTTTTTATTTTTATATCTTGTAACAAAATTTTATTTTGTGTATCTATATTTTTTTCCCATTCTATTTTTATTATAATAAATATAATAGTTATTGTATAAAGAAACAATATTTAAATTTGCATGAAGATTATTACAGCTTGTATTGATTCCTTTTAGAGAGAACCCTTGCAGTGCTCTTGAAGATAGAGCATAGAATAATGTATAAGGTCCTACAGTTCGTCATTTAATCCTCTTCTATGTAAAATAATTAAATGTTAATTCGAATATAGAATGATTGGTTACTGTTTCTTGTATCTTATCCATAGTTTTTTATGAATAAATATTTATATTAGATTAATCAAGCCTATCATACAAGCCTTTTATTTTTAAATAAATATTCTTGACTTACGCCCTACGACGCGCGGAACAATGAAAAAGAAGAACTGTCAATCTGACATCAGATTGACTTTTCTAGTTTTCGTTAAGTAAAGGGAAAAACTACAGCTTGGCAACATCACAATAAATTGTTTTGCAATGTCATCGTCTTTTTATCGTAAATACACTATACGTGTTTTTTGTCATACTTAGAATATATTTAAGAATATATTTTTGTTTTATAATCCTTGGTTTCTGCCATTATTTGAAACGTGTCGCATTAGTTCAATTGAAATGTGATTTAATATATTAATTAAATACAAGAAACAGTTTGAAACGTTTTTCTCGAAGTATTCGAAACTGTACAGATATCGGTTGGTTCCTTATTGCAGAACTGATTCCAAGTAGCGTCCTTCAATTAGTGAGTTATTCTCTAAAATTTCCTTAATCTGTACCCTATAAATCTGTGAAACGATTTAAAACTTTATATCGGAGCCTTTTTTTATTTATTTTCCAATTTGGAAATTGCTCTACACTCTTCTTGCATAAAAAATCATGCCTATAACATATCTGCATAGTTAATAATTATTCAATTTATAAGCAGTTACTTTGTAAGTGTCTATAAAAAGTTAAAAATATGGCTTTTGTGTCAACAGAACTTTTATTAGTATAGTAACACTAATCGCATCCAAGATGTAGTTAATTAACAATATAAGGTTACAGTTTGCTTTTAATAAGCCTTGATTTACGCATGAGATAATCATTATTGAACAGAAACGTACGGGGATGTTTTTTAAAGGATATCGTTTAAACCTAGAAATGCAAAAATAAAAATAGATATCCATTGATAAAATTGGTCAATAAAAAATATTTTTCGATTGAATTTATAGCAGAAAAACGCGTTTCATTTTCACTGTTTTATCTACTTTACGAAGTAAATTAGTCGTGTTACGCCATTGCTATAAATGTCCATTATAAAAACATGAAACGATCGACTTTCTCTGGCGATAATTTTCAATCAGCATCTCAATTGGATGGTAGTAATTAGGAGCCTTTATTGATATAATAATTATACATTCAACGTTCGATATTTTTAGGTTTTTAAGATAAAAAAAAAAGGTCGTAATGTTCGTTTACGTCGATTCTTCTTCTCTTTTACTATACTAAAATAGTAAATCCAGTTTATAATTACTTGGAAAAGCCTATTTATATAATCACGTCGATACATTTGTTTTATCTTTTTAAATGACATCTATTGAACACGTAGAAGCCTCCGTTTATGTATAAAACTATTGTAAAAATCCAAATTAGGACATATAATACAGTGTGACTCATTTAGATTGGAAGCACTCATGTATAATCTGAAGTTATTTAGTGTTTTAAATGAAACTCACGGTTTCTAGTTAATTCCACATTATAATAAAAGTTATTGAAAACTCTAAAAAATTGAGAATTGTTTCGATAAATCAATATCATCGTCAGAATGACAGAAGTTACATTTCTTGAGATGCCTACCTGATATTTAATAATTTTTTTTGGCTAGACCAAGATGTGACCTAACTTGTGATTGACTTAATATATGTTAATAGAAAAAAAAAGAATATGTGATATTACAAATATTGAAGCTTAGATATTATTAGCCCTATGGTGATATCCTGGATATCATTTTTCCAATTAAGATCAGTATTACTGTGGAATGATATAGAAAACCAGGAAAGCTATATCTGCTGATCTATACAATTATCACTTAAGAGACACTTTATTAGTGGAGAACTCCATAGATTTAACTGTTCATTGACAACTGCATATTGTGGGTTTCTTAAATGTCTTCTAATTTCCAATTCTTCAAGGAAATCCAGTTCTTGTTTCTTCTCACAAATATGCAGCACTTCTAGTTTTGTGTTAGGTGTCAATGAATGATTGGTGTCAAATAGATGTTTTGCGCTCGTAAGTCTTCACTGTATCGGATTTCAAAATTCCTAAGGGTCTGAGCAAAATAGACAGCATTACATTCTGGACATTTGAGTTTATATATACCTGACTTCTTTAATAGTGGTATTTTTGTTTTTACATTTAACAATTTCGTACTAACGTTACTTTCTGTTTTAAAAGAAATTGTTGTATCCGTTGCTGAAGATATTATCTTTGAAATATTTCCTGCATATGTGATGGTTTCATAAGTTTTTATTTCATCAGCTTGTTTAGGAAATATTAGTTGTAAAGCCACTTTTTCCTCTGTTTTACTAATTAGCTTATTTATCATATCTAATGGATAACCGTTGGATGTTGCTATTTGTCTAACTGTATTAATCTCTCTATCAAAATTACATTGGTTCATAGGAACTGAGAAAGCTCTATGTATCATTGAATTATATGCCGCTAGTCTGTGTGACATAGGGTGATTGGAATTGAATGGAATTGTCACATCAGTCTGTGTTGGTTTTCGGTAAATTGAATAATCAAGTACATTATTAACTCTTTGAATTTTTAAATCAAGAAAATTGATTGAGCTATTTTCTCCAATTTCTAATGGAAATTTAATTTTTGGGTGTAAATCATTGATGTGGTTGAAAAAAACATCTAATTGTCGTTCACTACCCATAAAACAAGCTAATATATCATCTATATATCTATACCAAAATAAAACATTTTTCGAAATATTACTTTAAAAGATCTTTCTTTCTAAATTGCCCATAAAAATAGGTGATATAGGGCTTCCCATTGGTAAACCTTCATTTTGAATATATATCTTATTGTCAAAAGTGAAATAATTCTGATTAATACATACATCAAATAAATTAAGTATATCTGATATTATTCCTGGATTAATATTTTTATCTTCTAGTAATTTTCTCACAAGTATTAGACATTCTTTAGGAGGAATTTTAGTGAACATATTAGTTACATCGAACGAAATGAGTTTATAGTTATCTTGCAAGTGGATTGCTTTCAACTTTTTGATTAGTTCTATTGAATTTCTAATTGAGTACTGAGATTCATATCCGTAACTATTGAGTATATTGTTGAGCCTCTTTGCCAATATATTATTAGGAGTATTAACATAAGAAACTACAGGTCTAATTGGTTTCGTTATTTTATGTAATTTAACGGTTCCATATAATTGTGGACAATGAGGATTCTTGTCTGATAGACCTCTTTTCGTAATCACTTAAAAGATAATTTGAATTATTAACAATATCCCTTACATTATTAGAAAACTTTTTTTTGTTGGGTCTGCTTTAAGAACTTTTACATCGCTAGATTCTATAAAGTTATATATTTTGGAATTGTAATTTTCAGTCGTCAAAATGACAGTTGTGTTCCCCTTATCAGATTTTGTAACTGTTAGGTTATTATCAGCTACCTTCTTTTTGATTGCATTTAAAACTGTAATGTCATTTTTTGTTTGACGTTTAACTTTTGAAGGTTCAATATTTTTGATTAAATTGGCAATGTTTAATTTCTCATAAAGTAAATTATTTCAATTAGATTTTAAAGCTATTTCTGACTCTGTAGCTATAATTTGTTTAATATTATTCGTAAATTTTGGTGGTATGCTGTACTTCAAATCTTTATTATTTAAAAATTCTATTTCACTATCTGTAAAATTAGTATCTGAAAGGTTTTCAAATCGTGGTGTTATTTGTCGATTTTAACCAATTTTTTTTAAATGTTAAATAATAAAACATCTTACTACGGGACATAATTTTCAGGGCATACTCCAAAAATGGAGAATTGTTACTAGCGATTTGTTTATAAAAAATATATATACATCACTGTAATTCTTTCTTTTGGTAGCACGGTCCACAATTTTCACATCAAAATTCAGATAGCTGGCCTTGTGATACATTTACTATTGACATTGAGTTATCAGAATTAAAGAAAGAATCCAAGATCTTTCTATCTTCAAATATTCCCAAAAATAATCCTACATTCGCTTTATTTAATAAGTACTCATCTTTAATAAAATTGCTAGGAGTCACAGCATAAATTTCTCCATTTATCAAAAATATTAAATTAAAAATCCTATCTAAACCTATTCATACTGATCAACTTGAAGCACATGAAATAAATTATGATCAACTACAATTAATAAAAATCGCTCAGCTAGAATCATTTTCACCAGAACTAAGTTTTTTAAAAAATAAATAGCAAATACCGGAAAATAATAAACTGTCAACTTTATTGCCATTTTTTGATAAAGACGGTATCCTCAGAATACGAGGTAGATTACACTTTACTCCATTAAATTACCATACCAAATACTCAATTTTATTATGTTCCAGACATATATTAGCTAACCTTATATATATATATATATATATATATATATATACATATATATATATAATATATATATATATATATATATATATATATATATATATATATATATATATACATATATATAAAAGACTATAGACTCCAGTTGGAGTTGTAGCCGCTCAAAATGAGCTCTTTTGACCCTGTATCTTGTGGGGGGTCAGCCCACGTTTTTCTTGCTGTTTATCTACAATTTATTAGAGGTTTTTGCAGTTTCGACAATTGTTCTCCACTCCTTTCTGTCCTGCATCTGTCTCTCCCCGCCTTGTACTCCCAAAATTTTTATATCTTTCACAACCTGATCTTCCCATCTAATTTTTGGTCTTCCTGGTGATCTTTCCTCATTCGGTCTCCATTGTGTAATTATCCTCACCTCCTGTCCTTTCTCCATTCTTTTAACATGTCCGTACCAACGAATCCTTTTTGATTTAATTGTGTTTACTATGTCCTCATTTTCTAATATATTTCTATTTTCATAATTCATAAGTCTTCGGTACTCGTTATATCCTAATTTGACCGGTCCATAAATATTTCTAATTATTCTTCTTTCATATATCCTTAGTTGCTCTTCGTCCTCATTTGTCAGTCTCATAGTTTCTGCCGCATATGTAACTACCGGTTTTATCGCCGTCCTGTAGACTCTTAATTTTGTTGCTCGGCTTATTCTCTTACTCTGCATGATGTTTTTAAATTTATTATATGCTCTATACCCTGCTAGAATCCTTTGCCTTATCTCGACTTTTGTGTCATTTTTGTTACTAATAATTGTTCCCAGATACTTAAAGGTGTTAACAACTTCAAAACTGAATTCATTTATCTTTACTGCTTCTGGTTGGTAGACTTCCTTCTTTCTTTTCATTTCCATATATTTTGTTTTCTCCTGATTTATTCCTAATCCTCTTTTTCCCGCCTCCTTCACAATTTTCTCTAATGATTCTTCAAGACTCTTTCGGTCTCTCGCTATTATGGTTAAATCATCAGCATATGCCATTATTTGCTTTGATTAACATTGTGTTCAAAACATTTTTCAATTACTTGATTTATAGTATGTATGGCATCTACTGTTGATTTTTCTTTCCGAAAACCTTTTTGATACTCCCCTATTTTTGATTCCTTTACCTCCTTTAGCATTTCATTTATTATCGTTGTAAGTATTTTATATACGGTGTTGAGTAAACTAATTCCTCTATAAGTGCTACAAATATTACGATTTCCTTTCTTCATTATTTGTTTAATCATACCAGTAGACCATTCTTTTGGCATTGTTTCTGATTCCCATATTCTTTCCATGATTTTAAATATTTTATGTCTTAAGTCATCTCCTCCATACTTTATCAGCTCATTTATTATTTCGTCTGACCCTCCTGCTTTGTTGTGTTTCAATTTATTAATTATGTCGTTACATTCCTCTTCGGTCGGTTTTTCTTCGTATTCTATCCCTGTATCAATATCAGTCATATCATCTTCTTCATACTCCCCATCTTCTTCCGTTAATAAATTCTTGAAATATTGACTCCACTCTTTTTCCTTGATATTTATTGTAGTTGATTTTCTGCTTTGTCTCTTTATATATTGTTATAGTTTTACATTATTTTTATTATCATTCTCTAATATGTCCATGCTTTCATTTAACCATTTTATTGTTTCTGCTTTTATCAACTCGGTGCTCTCTTTTCTTATTTTTCTGTATTCATCATCAAAATAATGTTGCTTAGTTCGCTGCCATTTTAGTCTGGCTTCTCTTTTCTCTTTTATCTTTATTTTACATTCTTGATCAAACCATTCATTATTCTGTCTTGTATCTTTTGTGCCAACCACTTCCTCTGCTGCCGTTATTATACTTCTTTTTATTTCCTTCCATTGTTCATCGATTTTATCTTGTTCTTTGCTCTTTTGTAGTTGCTTCTTTACTTCTTCCCCATGTTCATTTTTACTACTTTTCAATTTCTGCACGTTCCATTTCCTACATTTTGTTGTCCTGTTTACTATATTTACAATTCTCATTTGCATTTTGACAATTACTAATTGATGATCAGTATCAACACTTGTTCCTCTGTATGATCTTACATCCTGTATCATCTTTGATCTTCTTTTTGCTATTAGAACATGACCTATCTGGTTCCCCGTAGTAGTCCCAGGTATAATCCATGTTATTTTATGTTCTTTCTTATGCTTGAAATTAGTGCTGCTAATATACATGTTGAGCTCCTCAGCTAAATTGCATAGTCGCCGTCCATGATCGTTAGATGTTTCATGTATAGTGTACTTCCCTGCAACATTATTTAAGTAGTCATATTTTCCTATTTTCGCATTCATATCTCCAATAATTGTTAATGTGTCATGTCTTGCGGTTTCCTCACATACCTTTACCAATTTCTCGTAAAAATCATCTTTGTCTTCATCTTTTGCTTCTTCCGTCGGTGCATAACTATTAATTATTGCATTATTTGCCATGTGGTTTTTTATTCTTAATTTTGATATTCTACCGCTTATAACTGTGTAATTTAGTATATTATTTCTTATTACTTTGCTTATCATAAATCCTGTGCCGTTCTTTCCTCGACTGTCTTCCATAAAACAATATATATTCTCCTTTGTTTATTTGTCCTTCACCTTTCCAGCGTATTTCTTGAAGTGCCAATATCTCTATTTTACATTCCAACACCTCTTTTGCAATTTCCTCCATTTTTCCCATTGTCAGCATTGTCCTGATATTCCATGTTGCCATTCTCACTAAACTCTTGCGTTTACTTCTCTTATTTTTACCTTTATTATCACTTTAAACATAAAGTACTATTACACGCAAGCACGCAATATTTATTAGCTGAGGTTCGTCAAAAGTATTGGATAATAGGTTCCAAAATGTTAGTAAAAAAAGGTAATCAAACAATGTATAACACGTTTTAAGACAAAACCCAATTTTTGTAATGCACCTATCTTAAATCTTCCCATTAATCGTGTGACACAGTCATTCCCGTTTCAGTACACAGGCATAGACTATGCTGGTCCATTTTATGTATCAGACAGGAAAGGTCGAGGGCGCAAAATTACTAAAGCTTATGCATGCGTTTTTGTTTGTTTCTCGACAAAATCAATCGACTTAGAGTTAGTTAGGGCACTAACAAGTGAAAATTCAATTTCCTGCCTGCGTCGATTCACTTCTAGAAGATGTTTACCTTTCCATGTATATTTTGACAATGGCTCAACGTCCAAAGTGCAACGTGCTCGTAATGAACTCAAAGAAATGGGTCAATTTCTATATGATACAAAAAATACTATAATTGAGTTGATACAAACTCAAGGTTTCGTTTTGCACTTTATTCCTCCGTACCGTCCAAATTTCGGGGGTCTATGGGAAGCTTCTGTAGAAAGCATGAAATTTCACTTTAAAAGAATTCTTGAAGACACTGTTGCAACATTTGAGGAATTAAATGCATTACTAATACATGCTGAGGGAATACTCAACTCAAGACCATTACACGCATTATCCAATAACCCCAACGATCTCCTTCCGATTTCACCGTCACATTTTCTTATTGACCTATCTATTATTGCCCTCCAGAATATGAACTACCAGATATACCACCTAATAGATTATCTAGACTACAGTTTATACAGCAGCCACAACAACAGTTTTGGAACACATTTTCGAAAGAATATATCACAGAATTGCACAAGTGATACAAATGGCGAAAAAAGCCAACTCCTATTGAAGTGGGCACATTAGTTTTAGTAAAACGTCCACACCAGCCATCTTTTAATTGGAATATTGGCAGAATTCTGAAGCTTTATCCTGGAAAAGATAATGTTTCCCGAGTCGCAGACACCCAAACTTCTCAAGGAACCAATCAAGGACCTATACGAGATTTATTTCCACTTCCTACCCAAGATAACTAATGCTTCACAAACTTTCCAGGGAAAAGAAGCAAGTGGTTGAAGTTAAAGGTGTTTGCTTTATGTTTTAACCAGTTTGCAAATTTTATGAACTGATTTTGTTATTTTGAAGGTGCCCTTCAAGGGGGGGGGCTATGTTTAATTTTCTATATTCATTTCAAAATAGTAATGTCACGTTTTAACATTTAATTTTTTAACAAAAATATCAAGTTGAAAAAAAATATAATTATGTAATGTGTCAAAAATAATATTTAATTTATATATAATTAATGGTTCTTCGCCAACTTCTTTTATAAGAAACAAAACTTCAAAACCCCTAAATCAAACTAAACAATTTTTCACACCTGCTATTCCAAAAACAGAAACACCTAATACAGTTCATAAAATTGAATGTAACAACTGCAACCAATCATATATAGGACAAACCTCACAATACTTGAAAAATAGATTACGTAACCACCAAAATGATGTCAAGAATTTAAAAAATAATACAGCTCAGTCCAGTCATTCTTTTAATACTGGCCATGAATTTAATTTCAACAGTTTTCAGATTTGGGATACTGAAACCAATTTTCATAAAAGATGTATCAAAGAAATGATTCACATTGAGAAAACTAATAATTCACTTAATTTTCGTGAAGATGTAGATAAATTGGATAATGTATATAACAATCTACTAAACAAAATTTAATTTCAAACGTGTGATGTCTCCACCTTCCCGTTTCAATATATCATCTAAAACCGTACTCAAAATGTTTTATTATTTAATGTTTTTGCGTTTAAAAAGAAATTAATTCGTATCGCCAACAATACATACAGTAAAGATTTCTCTACCTATATGAAATATAAAATGAATTGAGCAATGGAAATATGTAGACCATAAAAATTACCACAATTTCATTCTGAAAATGACTTAGATGATTTTAAAAAGTTCACTGTCCTTGTCTTATATGTATGTTTCATTATAATAGTTTTTAAAAAAACCAAAATGGATATGTTAAAGTAGCTGGTGAGTTTTTCAATTTTAAGCTTTGTAATATAAGAAAAAATAGGGATATTTAACTAATGTTTGTTGTAAACTCTCAATTTTATATTTTCAACCTTAATTAAATAATGTTAATATCATCTTTAAATAAAAATAAGAAAAGTTGTTATTATTATAAGGTATTGTTGTAGATTGTCTTATAACGAATTTATAATAGAACATTAATTATGTGTATTATACGAATAGTCCTGATGATGAACCTAAATAAAGGATTCGAAACGTTGGAAAAGTAAAAAAACAAACAAAAACAATAAATATAATTTTTAATGTCATGTCAATTTTCAATTCAATAAACAATTTGTTCAAGATATTCCAATTCATCTAATAACAATTATGATTAATTAAGCAAGAATGTTTAATGTATCTTCAAAAATAAATTGAAAACTTCTTGTGGACATTAATAATTAGTTACATGCCAATATGAGTTGTCTTTCCGTTAAATAACCTATTATCTATTATTTTTTAGACAAATAATATTTTAAACGTTTTTGCCGTCATTCTTGAAAGGAAAATGCATGTCGTTGTATCAAATTTCTGAATATCCCGGAAACATTGAAACCACTAAAATTTTATAATGAATTATCAAAGCAGACCCAATAAATAACATAAATAAAAACACACCAATCAAAATTTAGGAAATTAAAAATATCCATCTGCAATTTTCCATCTTAAACTTAGTTTTAAATGTTCATAAACATTTTCAAAAATCGAAAGCGTATTCAATAATGGTTTTTGTGTTTAAATCTTTGAATAGAGAGAGAGAAATTACTAATAACATGCTGCGAAATCAAAATAGAAATAAATATTTTTCAATAATTTATACCAAAATTTTTAATTTTTGTTATATATTCAACAATCACCTACCTTTGGCCATACCGCATTATCAAATCACTCGTTGAACGCTAAAACAAAAATATATACTCAAGTATTCATTTTTATAATATTGTTGCGAGTTATTTTCAAAAAGAAAAGAGAAACAAAATTTTGGGAAACATTCAAGAGTAATATATTCTTGCATCTTCAGAGACGGAACTCTTCTGCCTGAAAAACATGATGTGGAATACAAAAGTTTTCTTCCCTTTACCTTTCTCATCTTATACATGATTTCTACTTTAAGTTTTTATGGCTGAAAACCTAATTTGAAATAAACTTAGCAGTTGAGGAAAATATAAAAATGGCAGTGTTTATTCTCCCCTCTCTTGAAAAATGTGTCGTATTTCATTTTATCATTATGTTTCCAAAAAAGAAACTTCTAGAAATTAGAATATGAGATGTTTCATAAGGACTGCTATTTCTATATACTGAGTATGATAAAATATCAAAAATCCAACAGGTTCAATCCATAGCAGCCATTCTATACATAACCAAGAAACATAACAAGAAGCCCAAAAAGGACAAGAAAAAACCTGGTAACATCAAGAAAATTATTATTCCTATAATAAACACAAAAGAAGATAGACCACTCAGAAACTATGGATAATGCAGTAGACGCAAGGAGCCACCTACACTCCGAGATTAGGCACATGAAGACCAAGGATCGCCAGTCCATGAGCATTGTATTTATTTTTTGTATCAATAATCCTTAAACCTAGTGTAAACAGGAAATTCTAAACTATTGTAAATGAAGACACCCACTAAACAAGAAACATAACAAGTCTTTTTTGTGATGTTCTTTTTAAAGACTTCTCGTGATGTTTATTTAAAACGTTAATAAGATATCTCCTAGATGTCTTAATTTTATTACCAACTCTATTAACATCCATGTCATGTAAATAAAACATATTTTTGATGTACACAGTAATACTTGAATTCGCAGTTACATACACATCCTATGAACTTCTTTTTAGTAACTTCCTATAGGAAACATTCTTTAGATGTTAATTTGTATATTTCTCACTAATGTCACGTACAGAACGTTACTGTAATATTACAAATTAACATGTTTCTAAGATGATCACATGTTGCAGTTACTTTTACATCTTTCGAAATAATTTTTAGGAACATCCTACTATTACGTCTGTACGATGTTAGTTCATACAAATCTCAGTAATATCTTATATTAAACATCACAGTAACATGAAAAGAGACGAAAACAGAAGAGGAACTGACGTACGAAACAAACAGTAGTTATCTAGTTATCTGTGGAATCAAATGACAAGCATGACATGGCGGATGGTTTTCAGTTATGTGTTATATTTTATTTGCAGGAAGCACATATTTTGCAAGTAGTACTTGAATAAAGTGGTCTTCGTTTTCGTTAGTTCCTACTTAGCCACAGTTTCTATACTTAGTTACAATTCTTGTTATAATGGACGAACGACAATTGTTATCGGTAAGTACCTATTCCAAAATCATAATTATTAAAACTTAATACTCATTCAATACTTTAATCGGCTATTATACATTGAAATTCCAGGTGGCGGAATTGTACAATAACATTATATAAAATAGTTTACAAAATAGGGTTTTTTCAATTTTTAAAATATTTTAGTTAGTAAGTATATTTTAAAAACGATTCACAATATTTCAAATCCTAGATATGCATTATACCCTACAAAAAACTTAATATTGCAATTGGGTAGATATTATTATTAATAATAAAACATGCTCATATGTTGGCAAATATTTGAATCTAGGAGAAAATATTTTCAATCTTCAAGATGTTTCAGAAGCTACTTACACAAATAAAATAAAAAACAAATAGTTGGTAATTATGTAATAATTACATTGTATTAAATAGTACAAAAAATATTTAATCGAGTATCTGTAGTTCTAGTTTTTGTAGTAGTAGTCTCAGCCATCAATATAGTTTTGAAGGTTTAGAAAATTTTAACATTATTACTAACAAATCTTGTGAACAATAAGAGACTGTTTAAGACTTTAAAAACAGAAACTTGTGTTAGAAACCTCATTTCCATTTGAAAATTCACTATTGGATACTCGATTGGATATAATTAATTATAAACTCATTTAACTTGATAATGTGTTCATATTTTTTCTTCATAAGTAGTTTTTTTTGTATACAGTGTATTAATAATGCTTAGTTTTCATTAAGTTACAATTCCACGATGTTAATATACAATTTGTTCCAGGATGAAAAACAAGATGAGAATAGTATATTATTTTATACAGAAAAGAAGTATGAATTTTCATCATATCACACCTAAATTTACCTGCCAAATGGAGTGAGGCATGTGATAGAAGATAAATCATGAAAGTCACTTATCGAAATGAAATATGTTATTATTATTCCTCTGAAGAACCCCGCATGTATCTTATGGAAAATGGGTCCCAGTCAATTGACTGAAAATCAAGTATGATGTAGTTTATGATGATCGATCAAAGGTTTCTATGGGCACAATTTGATCTAAAGTAATTGTTTTATTAGCTGCTGTTCAGAACACCTTTAAATGTTTCATAGATAAGGATTTTGAAGTGTACGTTCTTGAATGGTTGAGACACTCGAAACAGCCACTCTTGCGTGAGAAAAAGTAACCGTAAGTAAACGATAGAATTTCTTTTAATCAGATTGGATTTCTGTTGAGGTAACGTAATGTTTCATTAAATCTCTATGGTGTAAAATTGTTATTAGGTTTAATATAATTAAAAAACTATTCCAATACATTTTCTGTAAACTAGTTGTAATGTATGTGTATCCGTTAAACTTTATTAATTCAGTTTCAAAGTATGTTACGTTATGGTAACTACAGATTAATATACCCTTTTTTATTCCTTGCTTTCACTGAATGCGTTCAATAGTTTTCCCTTTCCAGACTTGTTATGTAATATGCTTACACAACTTATTTTTGTTAGGTTGGATTCCTGGACGAGATATTTTTCTTTCTAATTTTGTACCTGTTTTTTTCAAATTTACTGTACTGTTCATTAATAGTGAATAAACGTTTTAAATCCTTCATTGCTTTTTTTGCTATTTTATTTTAAATGTACAGGATGAACAACTAAGAACGACTGTAGGTCACATCTCAGAAAAGAATCATGGTACAACTTTCAAAAAAATTACCTTTAGGTAAGTGATCCTGAAAAATTGCTGGAAAATATTTTGCAGTCCCTAAAATATCCGCTAGGGGTGGAATGAACACTCGAAAACATAATACTTCAAAAAAAACGTACTAAAGGTATCCTAAAAATAAAATTTTTGAAATTTTGATGAGATTATGAATAAATTTAACTAAGGAGATTTTTTGCCATTATTCTTCAAATAATGGGTTGGGAAGGTACAAACTTATGAACAAAGGTATAACTTTTTCGTATTTTAACCGATATTAATGATTTTAGCTGCATTTAAAAGAGTTTTTCTGTTTAATAAGATTGAAAAATTTTTGCTCTAGTAAAAATCCAATGAAATCAGTTAATTTGAGGTCATTTGATTGAACACAACCAATGAGAGCAACATTATACTGAAAACAGATCCCATGGGCTGTTTTCACTCTATCACGTTGCTATGGATACAATTTTATTATTTATTTCGATTTTGACGTTTCAAATATTTAATATTTCATAATGTCACGATTTGGTCATAATACTGACGAGAATATTAATGAAATTATAAAGGCTCAGTACTTATTTTCTATAATTAGCAAAAAAAATTCTATCCGAATAACCCTCGAACATTGATAAATGCTCAAAACTTTTATAACACCTTTCTCAAGCTTGTTGCTTATAGGCAACAGACCTCCGCCTACGGCGTCGGTCTGTTTCCAATCAACAAGCTTTCGAAATCTGTTATAAAAATTTTTCGAACAATTATCAATGTCCTTGGGTTATTACTACTGATAACAAAATTAGATAATTTTGTATCCACTCTGAAATTTCAAATGTAAATTGAAGCATTTTTTTAATTTTTATAACTGATATTGTAAATCTTATATCTTGGAATAGATTCCTATTTTGTTATTCCCTTTTCATCAGAATTTGAAAAATGCCTCATTACATTTGAAATTTCCGAGAAAAATGGGGAAATTGTCGACTTTTTCAAATAGTTTTAACAAAATTGCCCAATTTTGTAATTTTTGTTAACTATATCTTATTAAAGAGGAAAAACTCTTTTAAATGACGCCAAAAACATGGATATAGACTGAAAAAAAGTTTAACGACATTTGTTTTTTGGGTTGAACCTTCCCCCACCCCTTACTTGAAGAATAAGGACAAAAAGTCCCTAACTACATTTTTTCATAAATTTCTAGGACACTTTTAGTACCTATGTCTTTTTTAGAGATAATCACAGTATTATGTTTTTAAGTGTTAATTCCACCCCATAGCAGATATTTTAGGAACTCAAAAATATTTTCCAGCGATTTTTCTAGGTTCATTTTCCTGAAGGTATTTTTTTCAAAGTTGTAGCATGACTATTTTTGAAATATGGCCGACAGCCGGCGTTCTTAGTCGTTCACCCTGTATTTGCTGATTAGGCACAGAAACATCTATAGGATATCATCTAGAATGTTTGAGGTATATTATTTAGAGGTTTATGTAATGTCCATACAACATCTACGAGAATATACTGTATTGTTTTTGAAATGTCGCATTTAGATCATTGATAAGATGTTATTTTTTAGACATTGCTATAACATCGACAAGATGTTAAAAGGCATTTCAGAATGTAACAGAAATGTAGTTTTTAGTTCGTTATAAAGACTTCTTTTTGAGGAAGTTCTAGTAACATCACAGTAATGTAAAAAAGCAGCGCTTTAACATCGCTGAGAAGTTAAGTTGAAACATCACAAAAGTTAACAGCCACAAGCTGGGCATAAGCGGTTGTATAGATGTGCATGTGATGAAAACAAGGGGAAAAAAAGAAGAACATTATCACAATGTGATGTTGAATTAAGATAACTGTAATATTTATTTGCGTAGTGGGCATTTTTAACCACTCTGAAACAGACATCCAATAAAGTCAACTTCATATTGTGTAAAATAAATACTTATGTACTATTTTATTAATTAAACAGGCATTAACGGTTTTAATTCATCTTTTATATTTTTTAATTATTCCTTTGAAGGAGAACTAATAAATATAACCACAGGAGTTAACAAAAAAGTGAAAATGCTCTAAAATAGAAAATCACCATGTCTGGTAGGAATAAACAATGAACTCATTGAATATGGTACAACAAAATTATTCCAATTGATAGCACAATAATTCAGAGTGTGTATAAAAAGGTCATTCTGTTCCGGAAGAATGAAAGAATGGAGAACCGCTTGCATAACACCGTTATATGAGAAAGGAGACAGAAAAAACTGTAACCAATATACGGCACTGACAGTTACCACCACGTTTAGTACCTATTAGTATCTTACACCAATGAATGAAATAAATTGTACTCACATATGGCATCCGCAGTTCAGAATTTCCATATCCATATTCCATTATCTCCATCACTTTTAAATCCGATCCACGAATCACACCGAAATCGATACCGAAATTTACGAATCACTTTGCGCATCGCGGCGGTTGCCTACCACATTCATGATCAATTTCCAAATGCATACATCATATAATTATCCCCATGTACAGACGCTAGAGCAACTTCTAGCTATATAGTACAAATTTTGTATACCAAATCGTTTATTATAAGGAAAAATTAGCTTAACCAATTAAAGAAAATTCTAACATATTATTCATAAAGTGATTTAAGTAATAATCACGTCTAAAAATTTCAACAAAATTAGATATATAACCACTTGATATAAATCTAGATATTCTATTGGATCAATTAACAATATTTTTTGTTAATTAATATGCCTCATGTGCCAACTCTCCGAGTCAAAGTCAATTTGAGGTGTCGGGTCTCAATCTGCCTTCTCACTGATCTCAAAAGACGGTCTCATGGAATTACGGGTTGACGAGATATTAGAGTGCCTTCTACTTTATCTCAACAAAACTTTTTGAAAGAGAGAGCAGCTAAAATGAAGCACTTTTAGTGAATTAATGGGGAAGGAGATTTCGTGAAAATTGATAGATTTGTATGAAATATCGATATTCTTGAAAATAATTTCAAAAAGCAAAACTGTCAAGATATTATTTGATTATTTTGTCAAGTATATACGAATGTAATTTCTAATTCGTTATTGTACTTAGGGATAATTATGTTATCTCATTTTATCGCATCAACCAAACGTACGAGGTTTGATAAAAAAAATAACCGTTATTTTCAAATTTCGTGTGTTACGTTTGTTCAATTTTCGCATTTTTTTTCTGTTATGTTGGTACACATGTCTGTTATATATGTTGGCAATATCAGCCATTTTGGATTGCCAGTTTGCTTTTGACAGATAAAAAGGTTAGTCGTGTTTTGATGTGCTCTTCGATTTTTTACTATTCGAAAAAATGGATCAAAGAAAAAGTATTAAGTTTTATGTAAAAAATGAAATTAAATGCGCAAGGACATTTGAAATGTTGACTGTGGGGTTTGGCGAATCTACTATGAGCAGAACACAAGTTCAATTATGGAAGCGTCCAGAAGAGCCAAGACCAAAAAAAGCAAGTCAAGTTCGGTCAAATGTGAAGATGTTGCTCACTGTTTTCTTCGACTGCAATGGCGTGGTGCATCATGAATTCTTGTCAGAAGGTCGTACGGTCAATAAGGAATACTACATTGAAGTTATGCGTCGTTTGCGCGAAGCAGTTCGTCAGTAACGCACAGAATTGTGGAAAAAGCAATCATCGATTTTGCACCATGATAACGCACCAGCTCTCACATCGATGCTTGTGCGTGAGTTTTTGACCAAAAACAAAACCGTTATCATGCCTCAACCACCTTATTCACCGGACTTGGCCCCCGCTGACTTTTTCCTCTTCCCAAAAGTGAAGACACCGATGAAAGGAAAGCGTTTTGTTACGATTGAGGAGATAAAAAAAAATCGAAACAGGAGCTGTTGCCGATATCAAAAAGCGCGTTTCAGAAGTGTTTCGAGGATTGGAAAAAACGCTGGCATAAGTATATTATATCTGAGGGGGATTACTTTGAAGGGGACAAGATAGTTATTGATGAATAAATAAATACTTTTTGAAAACATTGAAAATGGCGGCTATTTTAAAATCAAAACTCGTATATTAAAAAGCTTTGAAAACAGAAGAACATAGTAAATTAATAAATAAATATATAAAAAATCATCCATAAAATGATGAAGCTCCCATTAACTGCCACTTCTCCATTGTACCTAGAAAAAAATACACAATCCGTTCTATCATTTCATATTTTGATATGTTCGTTTGAAAGCTTGCGTGACCACAAGAAATGTATGGAGATGCATAATTTCCACTATTTTTGTATTTTATTGATTTTTTCCAAATTTGCAAGTCTTTTTTGTATCTAGAGTAAACAGTAACTGTGAGCAATATTTAATTGGAATCTAATTAGGGTCATTCGAATTTTTTATCCCTGGAATAAAAATTAATAGATAACTTAAATTATATCGAAAAAAAATTTGAATACCGTCTTCACAATATTTCTGAATATTTTTGAATAATTTAAATGAAAAATTGATTTTTAAACGGCCTTCAAAATATACCTTCTCTAACTTGTTCCCCCTGTGCGTTTTGGTTATATAATGTTGCCCGAAAATCCGGAATAAAATTATTATCTATTCAACCAGTAGCTTAGATTATTGTACCTTCCGTTGACAATGTTATGTGACCACAAGTGATTATATGAACAATAATAATTTTGAAAAAAGTAACTTAACTGTAAAAAATATTTTTTCCTCAATTTAACTCTTTATCAATTGTCCTGAAATCCTAATTTGTTATCAATAATAACTTAGTATCAATTGTTTTTCCGATAATTAATATATTAAATGTTTTTGCAGTCATTCCTGAAAGAAAAATTCATATCGTTGTAACAAATTCCTGAATCATCTGGAAACAATGAAACCATCAAAATTTCATCATAAAAAAGCAAAGCATCAATCAAAATGTTAGTCCAAGAGCTGAAGAAGAATTTTGGGAAGGTTCTTTAGGCAAGCTGAAATTGCGAAAAATTACAATTTCGTCAATTGGCGAAAACAGTCCTGGCGGTCATTTAGAGAATTAGCGGTTATTTTGCTACTGCTCAGCATTTGCAAAAAAAATCAAAAAAATATATTTTTGGCAACTTGAGTTTTTTTAAATCTTCTAATTTATTATTTCTAGAATTCAAAAAGAAAAATCCCAGACGTTTTAGTCGGTTATTAAGGATTGCCAGACGATTTCAAAATTTTTTTTTTAAATTACCAAAAAATATTCTTTAGGAAATCTGAAATTTATAACACGTATCTATTAAGTAATCTTAATAATACCTGCAAATTGCCAGACTATTTTGCGGGTTATAAACAATTACCAGACGTTAATAAAGTTTGTAAATAAGCGCAATAAAAAGTCTTACACACATTCGTAAGTGCGACAAGGATAGCTATCGAAGCATGCTGGCAGTTCCGTGGCCCGAGCTCTTCGCGCTGTGATTGGCTATTGAGAAACTTCGTGCTTACAGCAGTGCGTTTACAACAGAAATATGTAATTTTTTATATTTTATTTGCTGAAATTTGACAATTGATTAAAAATTTGTAAATTATTAATTTCGTGCGCTGCATAAATTATTTAATTGAAAATTAAAGTATTTTAGTCTCAAAAAAAAGAAATTTTATCTAAAATTAATTATTTATATTTAATACAATTTTGTATTTGTGGAAAAAAATATGCCTTATTTGATTCTATGGAGCATAATTTCCGACTTTTCATAATCTCCTTAGATTGTAATTTAAAATAACGATGATAAAACTTTACAAACAAAATTCTAAGCAAAATCTTAGAAATTAATAATTTCTTTTAATAACCACAAAAAATTAAAAATCAGAAACTAGGCAACGATGAATAATTTTTTTTTTGATAGGAACAACGATTTGTAGGTTGACGGATTAAATGATTGAATTATTCTTTCATTTTTCATTTTTATCAAGTGAATAAATTATTGAAAATTAAAATATAAAAGAAAGTTTATGGGAACTAAATAATTTTGTTATTCTTCTACATATTCTTCATTGTTGTCGGAATCACTTTCAGATAACTCTTCTCTGCTGTTGAAGACACCATCTTCATCGTCAAGCAGATCTCCAATATTGCTGAGATATAATATTTTGTTAGTATGTATTAAATAATAAAATCAATTAAATATAATAAAATGACATTTACTTGTATTTTGTTTTTCGATTGCTTTTAAAGCATCCATAACGGATATAGGCATGCAATCTCCTTCAAACCAGTAAAATTCTAATTTCCCATTTTGAAGGTCCCAACTATCCCTGGTTGGTGCCAAAGTATTTGCAAAACGTAAGTGCGCATTCCGCCAAATGCTGGTAATATATTGAGTACGCAGCAGTTGTTGTTTTAATTCTGCCTTGCACGGTGGCAAATTCGATGTGTCATAATTTTTGAATCGTTTTTCAAATGGTTCATCGGGATTATCTGCTTTGTAAGTCGAACAAAATTTTTCAAATCTAGCAGTATCAATTATATCTGCTAAATTTTTAAAACTATAAATTTCGCAAACAAATTTTTCCAAAACCAAAAACTATTGATGTCTACAGCCAGTTACATGAGCCGTTCCGAGATTTTAAACGCATTCTGATAATCCTCGTTTCCAGCATGCCTCGATAGTTATCCTTGTCGCACTTAGGGATGCGCGTAATACTTTTTATTGCGCTTATTTACAAACTTTATTAACGTCTGGTAATTGTTTATAACCTGCAATATCGTCTGGCAATTTGCAGGTATTATTGAAATTACTTAATAAATTTCAGATTGCCTTAAGAATATTTTTTGGTAATTTAAAAAAAAAAATTTTGAAGTCGTCTGGCAAACCTTAATAACCGACAAAAACGTCTGGGATTTTTCTTTTTGAATTCTAGAAATAATAAATTAAAAGATTAAAAAAAATTCAAGTTGCCAAAAATATGTTTTTTTGAATTTTTTTTACAAATCTGCGCAGTAGCGAAATAACCGGTAATTCACTAAATGACCGCCAGGACTGGATTCGCCAATTGACGAAATTGTAATTTTTCGCAATTTCAGCTTGCCTAAAGAACCTTCCCAAAATTCGTCATCAGCTCTCCGACTATTTGGAAAACAAGAAAACTACATTTCCATTTACAATTTGTCATCTGTAAATTGAAATACTTATACTTAGCTTGAAATTTTCATAAAAAATGAGAAAGGAATTACTAATAACAAGCTGCGAAATCAAAGAAGGAATAGACATTTTTAATAATCCATACAAAACATTTTCATTTTTGTTATATATTCAACAATCACCTACCTTTTTGGCATACCGCATTATCGAATCGCGCCCGTTATATCATTTTCGCTTCGTTACGGTTTAAATTCGCGAGTCGAATCACTCGTTATACGCTGAAACAAAAATATGAATCCAAGTTACTATGTTTAATATTGTTTCGAATTATTTAAAGAAAAGGAAGAAGCAGAAAATTTTGGAAACATTCAAGATTAATATAATTTTACATATTCAGAAACGAAACTCTGACGTCTCAAAAACATGATGTGGAATACAAAATTTTCCTTTCCTTCGTCGCTCTCATCTTATACATGATTTCTACTTAGAGTTTTTCACTTTGAAAACTTAACTTGCAATTCGGAAAACATAAACAGTTACGGTGTTTTTTCATCACTTTCTTGTAAAATATCTCATATTTTAATTTCTTATTAGGTTTCCAAAAAATAAACTTCTAGAAATTATAAAATCAGATGTTTTTTAGGGACTGCTATTTTTCTATTGTACTTATTGTGATAAAATATACAAAATCCAAAAGTACTACAGCAAGTTCAACTCATAGCAGCCATTCCATTCATAACGAAGAAACACAAAATCAAAACCAAAAACGACAACGAGAAACATGGTAACTTCAAGAAAATTAATACTCCTATAATACGTATTAAAAAAGCTGGACCACAGAAACAGAAAACAAATAAAGTCAATTCTGTTAGTTAAAAAGGCATAAAAGTGTTGCAAACTGTTTATTTGCCACAGCTGATCTAGCATTCCACTGCATAATGTTAAGTGAAACTTTCTGAGCCATTAATAATTATTAACTGTTAGAGTATCCTCCAGTACTTGTTTAATGCTACTGATTATTGAACTTTTATTAATTGATTGCAAGTCTTCTACTGAGCTAATATTATCCAATAGATTGAATACAAAATTGGTGACAATGTCAGCAATATTCTGTTTTTTTTACTTTCAATACTATTAAAATTGGATTTATAGGGGTTGTTAGCAGGTAATGGTTGACTAGGACCAAAAGTAAAAGGAAACATAGGCGAGCAAGAAGGAGACTGATTGGACGGAGAGTCTGATTTTCTTTTCTTTTCCATTGGAACTGTAGTAGTTTTATGTGCCACTTGTACTTGGTAGCGACGAAATTAACCTATTGCTTTCCCTAGTATTTTTTATCATAGTTTATGTGGTATTATTATTAACTTGATTAGTAAGACTGGGGAAATCTTTATTATATTAGTTAAGCCTGAAAAATAATCATGACTTACAAAAGAAGAAACAGAGTTATCACAGTATTTTCTGGAAGCCAGAAATGACGTTTTTTGTTCAAGCATAAAAGTTTTAATTTTTTTCTAGGGAATTTCACAATATCAAATTTTCTTAGAGTTTTTAAAAAAATTTCAGTATATTGTGGAATTACCTAGAAACATTAAGTTTCATTTAAAACAGTAAAATGAGTAGATTCCACGTAGTAAGGGTCGAGACAGTTAATTTTATTGAAGAAATTGATTATTCTTTTCAACAAAACAATGAAATTGACCTATCAGGCAATATTCTTCTTAATGAAGCCTTATCTCCAGAAGATATTTCTATTATGATCAAAGAAGCCGAACTTGTCTTTGATATGAACGATGAACATAATAAAAGTAATGTGTTGTCAGAAATAACAAACGTCAGGTTAAATAAAATTGAAACACGGCAATATAAGGACAGCATTATTGTTACGAATATTATTAACATTGAATCTGAAGAGGAAAATGCAGTGAAAAAAGTTGTTTTAGAAGAAATAATATTTGAAGCTCATAGTCGAGAGCAAACAGTGTCAACCATAACGAAAACTACATTCCCGAATGTAAAACAGAAAGCGAAGAAAGCATAGAAGTGGATAAAATGCAGCAACAGGAAACTGTCAGTGTTACGGGAAATGCAACAGAGAATGAAGAGAATACAGTGAAGAGAGTTGATGAGAAGAACAATAAAAGAATGATCAATAAACAATTGAGACTGATGGGAAAGCAGTACTTAGGGTTTAGAAAACCACGGGATCAAAGCAATACGTTCCACGATACTGCAAGAACCGAAAAGAGAAAGTTAGGTGCAAGGTGCAGCTACAAACAAAAAGCCAAAGATCCGACAAGAAGATATTTTAAGGCGACGGAAGTAATGCGTGAAGATATTAAAAATTAAAAATTTTTGGTCCAACATGACGTGGGATAAACGAAAAATGTACGTTAGTAATACTGCTTAAGTAACTGAAAAAGCCAGACCAAAAGCAGCAGAAAATTCCCGACGAAATATAACCCTAACATATTTTTCAATTTGTGGGAAAAATGAAGAAGAACACGAGTATAAAATCATGTACTCACACACACTCTCTTTAAGAGAATGGGCCGTAAGTTCATGGGCATGGGAATAAAAGTACTCAAATAGAACTGATTCAACGTAATCGAAGAAATGATTTATATAGAGAAGATCGAATGTGCCAGGAAAACAACAAAATACGTTTATCTGCTATGACATTAACAACAATGGCCGATGAAATGAATGTAGCGCAATTTCGTCCAAGGAAAGACCAATGCGATATATGTGTCAAATACAAGAATAATAATTTAACTGAAATTGACTACAACGAACATATTAACAGGAAAGAAAGGAAAAAGATAAAAAAATGGCTTAGAGGGGCAGTGTAATGTTATTGTAATGGAGGCCCAGTCTGTTAAGTTAGTAACACAGCTAAAAGCTAGCGCTTTGTATTACAGAACAAAATTGTGCTGCCATAATTACACAATATAACTTAGAGTAACAATATACAATAGAGAGGGCGTTTCATTCATAAACACGTGTATTTTTGAGGCCGACAATACTAAACGCCAGTAGTAAAATAATAAATGGATTTCAAAAAGTGGGGATTGTATTGTAGGCACATAACCTTAGTAATTTCTGCTGTTCTTCTAACAAACTTGACACCGACGAACCATGATAATCCAAAGACATTTAATTAATTAACTTAAACGTTTATTTTGTCACTAAAAGTCTTGAAAAACTCATCGAAACGAAAGAACTAAATGTTAACTCTCTAGTCGTAATGGCGCTCGCATAAACAACCCACGTTATACATTATTTACTACAATACTACGGCGAATTGGAAACTATCGTCGAGCACACTCTGACGATATTTGCCTCTCTTTATATTGTAATTAAACAAGGACGAAACTATTAAATTGGTTAACCTTGACACATAAGTCGGGTACTGAAATTTTGAGCAATGTTACCACTTTTAGTTATAACTATGAAGGTATCTAAGGTTATAACAAATACTTGTTTAAAATTTTTATAAGAATATGCCTTTATTAAATAAAATTCAAGTAATACTGATTAATTTTAAAAGCAGCGACTCAAATACTTAATGACTTTTTTTATTTGCATAACTTTTCAACAAATTTTTAATTAAACTTCAAATTTCTTTTTTCCCGCAACTAAAGAGGATTTGTAAATATGGCAAAGCAGTGGAAGTGTCCGCAAGTGAGCTTAGAATGTGACTCAATATTTGGGACAGGAAAAAGTCAAAACAAACATATCTATTTTATTTGTTAATCTGCGCAATATACAATATCAGAAATGGACAAGCTACATGTTACTGGTACGATGAGACAAACGCAGACGGTCAAGCATCTACCTACGCATCATTTCTTGTAGACTAGTTGGAAGACAAATTTTTGAATTCAAGTAATCCAACAATTTTAATAATTAGTTATTCAGATGGATGCACTGCTCAAATCGGCACTTCATGTGTCAGAAAAATATGAAGTGTGTATAACCCAAAAATAACTGGAAAAGAGTCACACTCAAATGGAGTGTGACTCTGTTCACAGTACTATAGAGACCTCACTCAAAAATAAAGAGATTTACTTGCCGAGTGCCTATCATCGTGTCACTAAAGAATCTCGACAGAAGAATCCTTACGTAGTCAAAAACATGGACTTTTCATTTTACAAAAAGTATGCGCATAAGGATTACTTGAAGTATAATTCAATAAGGCCTATCAGAATAGGTGGAGGCAGCAATGTAGTTGATATACGTGCACTTCAGTATTATCAAGACAAAATTACATTCAAACTGAACTTTGAATCTGAATTTGAAGATTTGCCAATCAGACCAAAGTACGTAGAGTTAGGGAAGGTCATATTTCCTCAGCATTTCATGGAAAGACTGCCTATTTCAAGTATCAAATACTCGCATCTACAAGCATCCATGCTAATATTCCAGCGTTTGTGTTGAATTTTTGTTATTTGAAATTAGAAAGTCATTAAAATTTTTTAAAAATCTATAAAATCGAATGAGTGTGTTCGTAAGGAGTCAGCAGAGTAATACTCACTGATTTCCCTTTGCCACCCTCTCCACCGATCACGGGTACTCCGTACCAAACGGAATATACCCGCAGATTACGCGAGAAAATTCAGAAACTTCATAATCTGAAACCAGAACTTTTCGACAGTGACAAATTAATCTGTGATAAAACTGTGTGTGTAAAAAAACCGTGACTGTGAAAACCTCCCCTAGATCCAAACTAAAAGGTACGTTGAATAAACCAGTCACAAAAAACAAAATAAAAAGATTAAAAAAACAAATAAAAAATCAATCAGTGAAAAAAGCGATACGGTCAATAATCTAAACACAGCTCATGATAACCTGAGCCCTGTTTCTTTAAATACTAATTCTAAGATACTATAAAAATTCTCAAACGAAAGAGCGAGAATCAAAAATAAAACCCAAGAATTAAAATCGAAGAATAAAGACTATTTTGAAATAGCAGTCGCATCTGAAGATGAAGTATCAAGAACCCTCAGAAAAAACGAAAAAAAATCATTTCAAAAAACTAAAAGTCACTGATCTCAGTTCAAACGAGGAAACCATAGACAAACTCAACCCAAAAAAAAGCCAGCACCTGCTAAAAAAGAAAATACTACGGGTTTTAAAACTAAAAGCTGAGATTCGAAAATCCTTCGAAATTAATTATACGAATAAATCCTCTATCGTATTTACCAAAGAAGTTGAGGATTTTGAGACGCTTAAAACTGTATTAAGACGAGAAAAGGTACCCTATCACACATATTCTAGGAGAGAATAAAAGTTACATGCATTCGTTCTAAGAGGCCTGGCAGAGGGAATGCAAATAACTGACATCAAGGAAGAGCTGCAAAACACAAATAAAATTGACACAAAAGATGTATATAGAATGACTACGAACGGTAGGTCACTCTACCTGGTAGTAACGAATTCAAAAATCACATTAGGTACATTTTTTGAATAAAAATGTAAAAAGTATTGAATACACAAGAGTGCAATGGGAGCACGTAAGGCAAAGCAAGCCAATCATTCAGTGCCACATTTGCCAACTGTGGAGCCACGCTAATTCAAACTGTGGTCGTGCTCCCAGATGCCTTAAATGTGCAGGAACACACATTGCTCCCGAATGCACAAAGTAGAGAACAACACCAGCGAGATGTGCTAACTATAAGGGTGACCATCCCGCCAACGCGGAAGTCTGTCCAGAGTTTAATAACAGGAAAATATAGAGGGAAGAGAGAAGAACTCTAACTCAAGAAACCAAACCTACCCCTATAAAATACATCCCCGCTCCCTTACCAACAACAAATCCTTGAACTAAGCAGACAAACAATAATACAGAGTTTCCCAGCCTCCCCACCAAAAATACATCCCAGACAACCCCACAACAGTTCCACCCTCACCCTCAAGTGAAGAAAACATCAAACCAATCATCAACTTCAAACAGTGACATCAACCAATTCTCAGAAGTAAATAACATGTTCAGAGAATTAAGGTCTCTTGTCAACCTCGACGAAATCGCCAGAGAGTTACAAGAGATGCGGAAAGCTTCTAACAAAATAGAAAAATTTACGATATACAATAACTTTGTAACTAACATTGACAGCTATGACATCTAGGCAGGTAGATGGAAAAACAGTAATTCAAAAAAGATTTAATCTCAAAATAATTTTCTGTAATGTACGAGGAGTACTTAACCCTTTCACTGCGGCTAGGCTATTTGAAAGCTGTGATTGCTGTGCGGCTGTTTCGAGGTACTGCTGATCAATACGGTTCCCGCAGTCAAGCGCTAAAGAGTATCGCGTACTAACACGGTTCTCGCAGTGTATCGGTATATTTGAAACAGGACCGTCTCTGTTGTTTGCTGTACAAAAAAAATAACAACCAAATTTAGAAATATTTATATTTAAATAATTTGATAAAATAAAAAACAAAAGGCTAAAATGAAATTTTCGGAATTTGCTTTAATTTTATAGAAAGATATGAGAAACTTGCAAATCGAAAAAAGTGTTATAAGAATGTTATAAAAATTAGAAATATTTCATAGTGTGGTATTTCTCGAAGCATGGTATAATGCATAACGGCACGTCACATTTTATACACGTATAACGAGTTTCTTTACGGATTTTTTGTTTCGCACATACAACACATCGCTTAGATGGTGGTCTTTTATTTTCTTCTGGGACCTGATACATTGCCGGAAAATGTCTTTCAATGAGGCGTAATGGTGAATGACCATCATCGGACTTTCTACTAGTTGATGCTCGGGGTTTAATTTTTTGATGTTTAGCGATAATGTCTTTTACGAGTTGTAATCGAAAATCCGCAATTGGAACGTTTCTACCACTGGTAATATCATATAAAACATTGGAGTTCAGCACAGTCAAATCCAATAAATGAAAAAATAACTTCTTGTACCATTTCAATGTCTTTCTAACCGATTCAACAGAACCAAGAAGCATGTCCGTTTTATCTACAGAACCCATATTACTATTGTATTCAACAATACATTGTGGTTTCTCAATAGAAACATTTTCTCTGTTTTTTTTATCGCTATCTACCATGGTGCTAAAATGTTCTGTGCTCAGCATCCTAACATCTCGTTTATCTACCCACTTCATTGCCTGCATATAGGTGGCATATGTTTTCTATTAGCTTTTACTGTGCCACATACATTAGTTTGATCTGCATGTAGTCTTTCAAATAAAAGTGGACTGGTATACCAATTATCGACGAACAAAGTGTGTCCTTGGTTTAAATAGGGCTCCATTAACGTGTATACAATATTTCCCGATTTTCCCAGTTCTTCGTGGTAGGTTTTAATTTCGGTTTTAGATCCTGTGTGAATAATAAAATCCAGGATATATCCTGTCTCACAGTCGCACAAAATAAATAATTTAATGCCAAATATGTGCCTCTTGGATGGTATAAATTGTTTAAATGCTAGTCTTCCTTTGAAAAGCATCAAACTCTCATCTATACAAAGATTCCTGAAGGGAGACAGTAACTGCTTATAGGTAGACTTTAAATGGTCTATAACTAGTCGCAGTTTAAAAAGACTATCTTCATTGTCAACTTCATTGTTGTCAGAAAAATGTAACATACGTAATAAATTTAAATATCTATCCCGCGCCATAATTTGAGGAAAAATGGGTGTGGACAAAAAAGTGTCAGTTGACCAATAAGCATTAATTTTTTGTTTCTTCACTTGAGCCATAAGAATAGATACAGCTAGAAAACAATACATCTCATCCACATCTGTGTCTTTCCACTTCGTGATGCGAGATTTTACTTCTATATCACCATGTTCCACAACGTATTTGTAGACATTGTTAATTTGTACAACAATTTTTCCCAATAACTCCTCAGAAAAATATAAATGGAAAATATTTAAAATATTTGGATTATTACGTACATTGTCATCCAAACATCCAGATTTGTCACCAAGAAAGGGATGTTTGGCTCCAAGTTTCCCTCCTTCCATTCAAACATCGATGTTTTTTGACGTTTGAGACGTTTGGCTTGTTCACCGGAACCTCCTGGCTCTGCATTTGATAAAGAAGTAACAATAACCCTTTCATCCTCATGTTCACTGTCGCAGCTATCATTTTCCAAGTCAGATTCATTGCGCAGAAATTCATCTTCACTATCATTATTCATTAATATTTCATAATGTTCCTGCTCGGTTAAATTTTTTTTTCGGGACATTTTAAACTACACACGCTAACGAATTGAATAAAAGTATTAATTTTCAATGTGTTTGCGAAGAAAGCAGGATATTTTAAAACACTTAATAATATTGCTGATGGCTCCGAAAGTAGCATAAATAAAAACAAAAAAGCAATAAGTTCGACTCTGAAAAAAAATCGCTGATTTATACGGTTCCCGCAATGAAGTCCCTAGAATTTTAAACATCATTTAAAACTTTTGAAATAAAACAGGAACAGTCTATAGGCAACACATAATACGTAATGAATCTTAGTTTCATCCGTTTTCCGCAGTAAATGCATTAAAATGCTTCGCGTATTTATACGGTACCCGCACTCAGGCTACGAAAATATTTTACGTGTATATACGGTTCCCGCAGTGAAAAGGTTAACAGACTCCACTTAATCAGACATTTTCTCGACATTCACAAACCAGATATATTATTTCTAATCGAGACGTTCCTTAAACCAAATAAATCAATCAACTTCAGAAATCCTGAATATCGTCTTTTTAGACAAGACCGCCCCGGTGATGCCAAAGGGGGCGGTATCGCATTGCTAATCAGAAAAGGCATCATTATTAGAACACGCACTAGATACTATACACACACACACATAAACACCAAAATCATTCCCTACTTCAAAAAACACAAACTAGGTATTAATGCCTCCAAACAGAGTATTTATTACTCGGGAGAATAGCTAGAGTATCCCCCCCATTGCAATCACATCTTTGTATAGACGGTCATTTCATCGCCCCGAGTATTAATATTAAATACTTGGGATACACAAAGCAAAGTAATACAAATGCAAGTGCACACCACATTACACAACAGATACAAAAAGCCAAGATTGCAATGTGTAGACTCTACCCCCTTACCTGCACACACAGTAAACTCACAACTCAAAACAAAATACTTATTTATAAACAAATCATTCGCCCCATACTCACCTACGCAACCCCAATATATTACACCGGTACGGAACATAACTTTCACTCCCTGCAGGTAATACAAAACAAGTGTCTCAGAATGGCGATCAAACACAACACAATCTATTCGAAGCTTCCAAAAACCTCTTGGTTACATGAAAAATCCAACATACCTACTATCAAACACTTTATAAACAAAATCTCGGCTAACTTTTACAACTACTGTCTGCCACAAGATCTTCGCAGAAATCTCAAAGACGCAAATCGCGCAGAAGGCATCCGCGAATAGTGGGTGTAGGCTTCTGCGTGGATCACTAATTACATAACTTGGTTGTTTAAAACTCCGAACCCATTTTCAACATGGGGGTAACTTCAGCACAGGTAACTGTACTGCAACACTTTGTATGCAATAACAAACTACAATCCAAATAAATTACAACAATTTAAACATAACGTCTGCCATGTTGCCCTCTCGAAACCTAATTCCTCATAATCAATTTTAAAACCCTGTTTTTAAGCAGCTTTTCAGGAATACCTCAGCCGAAAGATGCTAGTAGTAAAAACTAGATGTTAGGGACAAAGTTATCAAAACAGCCAAAATATATGGATAATGCTCCTGGAGCAAGGAGCCATTAATGACAGCAGGACTAACACAATAATACTAAAAATCGCCAGACCACCGGCACACTGTATTTTTTTACTTATATTTTTAGTATATTGTATATAGGGAAACAAGAATCACCAATAAAGACCTTTTTTAATCTAATCTACAAGCGATTAAACTAGTTATACCCAAAGACTGCTGAGGGTTTTATTATTCCCTTCCCCAGAAGTAGCTTATCATAATGAATTTTCTTTCATTTGTGCAAAAAAAACCAAATATTGTTTATAGTTATAAGTGTTTTTGATGAATTTATAGTTTTGTTCATTCGTTTTGCTACTTTTTTGAACTATAGTCTATTTGAAAATCAAGAGAGAGTAAATTCCCAGAATAAAAACTAATTCGGTATGCAAAACTATAGTACAGTACGTGCGGTAAAACTTCAATATTTGTAATGCATTCTAAATGGTTTTTGTTAATTTCAATACAAAATTTATTACATTTCTTGGACTATCACATTATTTTATGATCTTTCATTGTTACTACAGTAGGCCTAAGAGGATTAACGTGCGTCATAGGCGTAACCAGAATAGAAAGGGATAATTGTTATTTAACGACCTCCGAATGGCAAGAATGGCAACCGCTTCGGGCGGATGTAATTTCGGCCGGAAAAAGGGCAGGTACTAAAAGCCGGTAGGTAAATTCGGCCGGAGGTTTTAAGTTGCTTCCTTATCTCATAGGTATTTTCGGCCGCAAATCAAATAAAATAACAGAATGCTTTATATTAAAATATTTCTTTATTTCAATAAAATTATTACATCAACTTATTTCTATAACTTAGGTAAACTATAAATTTTTAAAAAACGTTTTGATGTGATACAGATTTAACGAAATTAATTCTAGAAATATTGTCAGATCGAAGCATATTTACCATGTTTTCGATAAATTTTAGTTTGTTTTTTACTTGTTTGTCTTTAATTTTTGCTGGAATATTTAAATCTTTTATTTTTAAATATGCATCGATCTGACAATCTTTTAATTTTTCTATAAAAATAAATATAGAAGGGTGACTTGAATAAAAACTAGAATTAAAGTGCGAATGGAATGATTCGCAGGCATTTGTGGTTCTTTTAATTGATGGGTTTTCATATGCCCATATATTTGGTGGAAAATGAGATTCTGGCGCTATGTAGTTTTCTAATAAATAGTCTGCGTATTTATCTATAAGTTTATGGTCCGGTTTGTATGACATGAGATCAAATATGAAACAATCTTCAACTTCAGAGGGGTCTAAATAAGTTAGCCCAAAAGTATGAGTAAGCCATTTGCTTTCCTCGCAGTTTTTATCTTTATACATTTGGGTTAACCCTAATGATTGTATTTTCCTATACCACGCCTGGTGCAAGTGGAATCTACAACCATTTAGTTTGGTTTTGGGAAAGACAACTTTTAATGCGTTATGAATTGCGATTTCAAAATCCACAAATACCTCCTTCGGTTCAAAAACAATATTATAAAGTTCAAAAATTTTAGATTTTACCAACAGAAAAAGTCTCATATATGTGTCACTGGTCTTATTGGGCAACAGACAATACAAAAGAGGAACATAATGCCCATTTTCCAGTCCATGGATGGTAAATAACTGATAAAAATATTTTGTACAATAAGAAAATGTGCCATCCATGTAAAAATCTTTCATTTTACATAAACTTATAATATTTGTATGGCAAGAAAAAACAATGATATTATCAGCTGTGCTGTTAATAAACAAAAAATTTTCACCTGTTGTGGTTTTCGGTCCATAACTATCGAGTACAGAATGTACATCGTGAATATCCTTAGGCAGGGCTGGTAAGAGCTTACGGCGGCTGTTGTACAAATTTCTTCTTATTAGACTGACATCTATCGATGACAAATTCTCAGGCAAATGATTTGAAAGAACGCTTTTAATAATTTTTGAAGGTTTCTCCGATATGTCTTCCTCAGCTTTGCGCTTGCATGAAGTCGTCACTATTTTTCTCTCCAACGTAGTTTCATCGGACTCGTGGTTGTGGATTAATTCACTTCTAGTAACTGTGTTTTCCGCACCAACAGTGTACAGTTTGGCTAAACATCTTAAATTTTTCTTTATACACCTCCAACGTACTTCACCACTTTTTAATACGTCCTGTTTACAAAACTGAAACTTTTCTACAACTAGTAAGTCACAACCGCGTGAACTCTTAATTACTGAAACTGATGCCATCGTATACAAATAATATATTTTATGCTTTCTATCGACTAGTAGCTTAAAGATAAGTTATAATACTGACTAGCTATAATAATTTTATACCTGTTATTTGTGAATTTTATACATTTAAAGGAATAATCTTAAGTAGGTACAACATAGTTATTAGAATAAAGAGATAAGTAAATTAAAGGTATTTCCGACAGGTACACAGGATTAGGTATTTCCAAATAAATACACAACTAATATTTTACAGAAACTATTAAGCGTAATTACCAATATTTTAATCTCATCGTAAACATCAACCCCTCGGCCGAAATTACCCCTGTCATAAATGGTACCCTTTGATTTATGCAGGTAGGCCAAGGGATTACCGGCCGAAATTACGCCCGCCGACCGCTTCTAATGACAGATATTTTGACTTAAATAGTGCTTAAGTTTCTAGAAATGCAGTTATTTGATTTTCGATAAACGTGACAAATAGTAGTGACTAAAAATGGAAGCAGTTTGTGAGAATACGCCAGTGAAAAAATTAAAACTAGACCATTTATCGCTCAATGAAAAGAGTGCTGTAGTGAATGTGTACCACTATTTTAAACATCAAAATCCCTCAAACACTATTGACAGTGTAGTTGAAACAACATCTAAGGCAATGGGATATGGAAAATCTACAATATATAGAGTTCTAAAGGAGGAAAAATCAGGTGGAGTAACCTCACCAAAGCCGAAACCAGGTAGACCAAAACTATTAAAAGTCAACGTGGACGAGTTTTTTAAAAATGCTATTCGTAAGCTTGTTCACTCATTTTTTATAAACAAGCAAATACCAACTTTAGATAAAGTTTTGCAAGCCATTACGAATGATGTTGATTTACCCACAATAAGCCGGGATAAACTATGGAAAGTGTTACATGAGTTAAACTTTAAATTTGAAAAAATGGGCAGACACTCAATGATAATTGATTCTGAAGAAATTGTATGTTGGAGAAGACAGTACCTCAGAAGAATACAACAAGTTAAAGCTCAAAATAAAAACATTTATTATTTAGATGAAACATGGGTTAATGAAGGACATTGTGTAGGAAGAGTTTGGAAAGACAAAAATATAAAATCATCCCATCAAGCTTTTCTAGAAGGATATACTACTGGTTTTAAGAAACCTATAGGAAAAGGTAAAAGATTAATTATTTGTCATATAGGCAGTACAAACGGTTTTCTTGAGAATGGTATACTCTTATTTGAATAAAAAAAAACCGTTGATTATCACGAAGAAATGAATGGAGACGTGTTTGAGGAATATTTTGAACAGATGATTCAATTCATACCAAAAGGATCGGTTATTATAATGGACAATGCAAGTTACCACTCCAGATTACTTGAACCTTTACCAACCACTAAATGGAAAAAGGATGAAATTGCAAAATGGTTATCTTCTAAAAATTTAGCCTTTGACAATACAATGCTGAGGGCAGAATTGTTAACTATTGCTAAAAAACATAAGCAAAATTATAATAAATATAATATTGAGGAGATAGCCAAAAAACGAGAAATTGAAATCCTTCGTTTACCACCCTACCATTGTGAGATGAATCCGATAGAATTAATATGGGCTCAAGTTAAAGGTTATGTTGCCAGAAATAACACGACTTTTAAATTATCAGATGTTAAAAATCTCTTCAATAAGGCAATATCTGAAGTAACAAGTGAAAATTGGCAAAGATGTATTAGACACGTTACAGAAATAGAAAAAAAAATGTGGGAGCTAGATAACATAATTGATATTACTATAGAGCCCATTGTAATTTCTCTAGAATCAGATGGTGAATCTTCTGACACAGAGTGCGAGGAACCATAACTTTAAAATTATTAATTTATGTACTTTAATTTTATTTTTAGATTTTAATTTTTTAAGATTTATTATTGTCGTATTTTTTGCATGTTGCTCGTCAAATTTTATCCTTGCGGTTGGTTTTGTTTTTCTCATATACCTACTTAATTGTTTTTTTAGCTCCTCATATTAATTTATAAATAATTGTAATTATCTGTACATATTATATACATATTTTATAAATAAACATATGCCTAAAACAAAATGCCTAAAATAATATTGACTTTTTCTTCATTTTACCCAAATTAAATTACTACTTACGAATTATGTTTATCTATCTAAAATTGGTAATCTAGGTATAAATAACTAAAACAAATTAAATATTTCTATTTCCATATTAATTTAATTTTGAAAACGCACGTCTATGGTTTACTGCCTTTAACACTGATAACTGCAAAACATTTCTGGGAATTTACTCTCTCTTGATTTTCAAATAGTATAGTATGTAATAAAAATCTTTGTTTTAATACTTTTTTCGAATATTCCCTATTTTCTCAATAATATTGCATAACCTCGTAACTGACATACTTTATAAAAATATTAACTCATAAGTAATGGTAATTTTTGAAAATCCCTACTAAAGTATTTTTTATCTTCACAGTATTTATTTATTTGGAATTTCTGCTACCTGATCATTTTATGATTTGTGGGATACGAGGTCCAGCGTTTTAGCCGTTGAATATGTGTTACTTGCCGGAAACCTATATGCATAGAACATACCAGCAAAGTATGCAAAAACTGTATTTCCGACGATAAGTGATATACCTATCTGTACCTTATTGTAATCAATAAAATTCGTTCATTTTGGAGTTTTTGTTTATTTAATAACAGTGGTATGTCGTACCGATAGTCTTGTATAGCGCTAATTTTGTAGCTTAATGGTTAACTGAAATATTTGAAAATAAAACAAAAAAAATAATAAATTATATTTGAACTCGGTGCCATATCGAACTATAACATAACCCTATCCTCCATTACTTTCGTCGCGTCACATTATGTATATAGATTTGTTTAAGCCGTTATTAGATAAATTTTCTCAAACCTCATTTATTTTCTCGATATGGTAAGACAAACAATAATTTCCTTTTCAATATCATCTCTCAAAATATATTCTATGAATAATTATTTTAAAATGACACCACACGTCTATTTTATTATTATTACTAAATAAAGAATTGTCTTCTATCTAGTAACTAATTATACAGTGTTGTATGACGTAGCGCTGTCTAGAATTGGTTTTATACATATTTGTAATGGAAAATACAGTTATCTTTGCAAACTGTTCTGCCCACAACGCTAATTTGTTGTCAGCTGAGCGATCCCACATCGTCTTACAAAAAAGGACTCGCCGAATTCGTTTAAGGATAAAAAATAATAGAAAGAATGTCCGTTTTAGTAATGATTCACACCTTCTGAATATGTTACTAAACAGGGATAAGGGGCGGGTATAATTTGCATGTAATAAAATTTTTATTGGGTTAAGTAACTATCCAAATAAGTCGATAGGATAATAGTTTAATAAATTTTAAGTATTGCTATAAAATGGCGTTTGTTTGAAATTATGAAACTTTTTTTTTAGTTTTGAAATCACTTTTAAGTGATTTATTTACATTCTGTCAGTGACAATTATTTTCAAATGTAAAAAAATCTTTTTTTCATTTAAACCTAAAAAAATTAGTATTTTGTTTTAAAATTCAAATATTACTGAGAAAAAAATTAAATTCTGGTTCAACTGTTTTGATTTGTTTGAAAAGTTGAAAAGTTTGGACATTTACGTTGAATTTTTTGAGGAATAAAGCTAGAAAGAAGAGGCTGACAGGGAGATAGATTATCAAAAGTACTATTTAACGCATTGGAGGGTGATATGAAACACAGGAGTCAAAAAAACAATCGCCTAATGTACAATATAGATAATAGCAGTGCCGTAACTAGTGCGTGGCAAAGGCGGCGCTTGCCGCGGGCGCGAGATTTTTGAGGGCGCCAAATCATTCGATAGAAAAATAGACAATAATTATTTTAATAAAGGAAAAAATTAGGCGTATTATGTAGTTACTGTTTCAAAAAAAAAACAGCACTCTTTTTATTAAACTTGATAATGTGAAAAAGTGAACAGTAAATAAAAATACATTCAGCATTCTAAAGCACGAAATAATCACCAGAACAAAATACAGACAATTTATGTTTATATTAGTCTCATAACTCATAAATAAATATATAAATCTCCGAGAAGCGAGCCCTTCTAGGATAGGAACCATTGAATAAGTCACTTGTTCTCTACACTTGACAAAGGTTGATGGATTGTGGATTGTGTACAAAATGATCCATAATTTGGGGGCGCTGTGCCATAAATATATATACAGTTTTAGTTACTCCTCACATGGGAAAGATCTAAGATCTGTTTTTCAAATAGAGTGGATATTCCGGTTTAAAGATAAACTCGGCGTTCGTGGTTGTGTTCTGGTCGATTTTAGTATTTTTAGTGTTTCGAATCATCTTGGAAATAAGGTGAGTTTTCTGACAGAAAAGCTATGCTGTAAATGACTATACAGGGTAGGGATAAAGTCTGGCACCAAGTCTTTTTCTTTGAAAATAATGAACATATATTTTTTGTAAAATCCTCTATTTTTTCAGAGCAGAAACAAAGAAAATGCCACCCAAAAATCCATCTGGGGCTGAATATAAAAGCTACTCCTCCGTCCTCTTCTTGTGAGAGCAATGTCAATGTGTTAGACCGGAAATCCGAGGAAAAATATGATCTTATTATTAGCAATAATAATAAGCCATTAAATTCAGTAGAAAGCTTAAGTTGTGTAGAAGTAACTCTTGATTTGAATGATCCCCAGACTTGGACAATAGAAAACTTGAGAGTTTGTATAGAACGCGGACCAGACCCGAGAAATGACATCAATGTATATCCAGTAGTAAATAATAGGCAGTGACAAAAAAATGGTTTAATAAAGTTCTGGTGAATGGAGAGACAATACGAAGATTCTGGCTGATTTATGCAGAATAAATAATTCTTTATGTTGCTTTCCTTGTAAACTTTTTGAATTTATCCAAAATGTTTTTGGTGTTTTTTGCGAAACCGGTTTCTCCGACTGGAAACATTTAAATCCTGTTATTCCTCGGCATGAAAACTCGCTATCTCACAAAGAGAACTGCCTGAAATGGAAGGAATTCGAAAGAGGTATTAAGATGGGCACATTAATAGACGATAAAACTGAAAAATTAGTTTTGACAGAAAAACAAAAATGGCGCCATATTCTTAAGGTCATATTGGACGCGATTTTATATTGCATTAAAAACAATGATGCATTGAGGGGATCGTCAGAAATTATTGGACATCCAAATTGTGGTAAATGTTTAAATACAATTGAGCTTATAGTCATTACGATCCAACAATTGCAAGTCACATAAAATCTCATAACAAAAACCAAATATATTTTTCGCCTACGGTTCAAAACGAACTCATACATTTAATTGGGAATAAAGTAAGAAACACAATTATTTCAAATATAGTTGAATCAAAGTATTATTGTTTAATGTTGGATTGCACACCAGACACATCCCACCAGGGGCAATTGTCGAACATTATTACATATGTCCGATGCAACCAAACCGAATGTTCCATAGAAGAGAGCTTCATTGATCTTATAAAGATTACAGGCAAAACTGGAGATGCAATGGCAAATCAAATTACGTCAAAACTGGTTGATAACGGACTTAATATTGACAACATTAGGGGTCAAGCTTACGACAACGGTGCCAGTATGGCGGGAAAATATATCGGCGTTCAAGCAAAAATATTAAATTTGAATAAGTTTGCCCGGTTTGTCCCATGCTCTGCGCATAGCTTAAATTTAGTAGCTTATCATGTAGCTAAATGGTTCCCAGAAATAATAACTTTTTTTGGGACTGTTCAAAATTTGTTTAATTTTTGTGTCAACAACTCGCTAGGAAATTTTAGTTTCCACCTTAAAGACTAGGCTTAAAGGTCACAGTGATACCCGGTGGTGTACCCGAGGTGAAGCTATAAAAGCTCTTGCATTTAGCTTTAAAGAAGTAATTGATTTACTTGATAAAATACAAGTTGAAGGCAATAATTTGAGCTCAGATTCTGATGCTGCCGATTCTAAATCATTTTAAAAGTTGCTTTTGGACTATAAGTTTGTATGTCTTCTTGTTTTCTGGAACTTCATTAGTAAAATTGATAAAGTTAGTAAACTTCTGCAGGAAACATCTGTATCGGTATTGGATGGGTCTAATTCAATAAAAATGCTTGTTGAGGAAATTCAATCCTTTAGGGAAAATTTGCTTGTAAATGTCCTGCAAAAAGCTAATCACATTTCTGAATCCGTAGATATGGAACCAGAATTTACAATGAAAGAGAAAAGTTAAAAAAATGGTAGGAGAGTCTTGCTGTGACGAGGCAAGCAATTTAAGTGAAGATAACAAATTTAAAATCTTATGCTTGCAAATTGTTGATGTAATTCTAACTCAACTGAATTCACGGTTTTGTGCTCTTCGGAGCGTTGCAGATGATTTTCATTTTCTAACTGGTAAATCACAAGATGTTTTCTGCAGATGACATATAACGACATACTACTGATTTGGCTCTAAAATATGACCAAGATTTAGATGCATTTAAATTTGTTAATGAAATTGAAAGTTTCAATCATCTTCTCATATTGAAGACTTGGAATCTTTAAGCTATCTAGAAATTTTAAATTTCATTAGCAAAAATGAGTGGGAATCTGTATATCCAAATATTGATATCGTTCTTAGATTGTTTCTTACCTTGCCAGTCACAACAGCTTCATGCGAAAGATCATTTAGTAAATTAAAGTTGATAGAAAACTATTTAAGATCATCGATTGGGCAGGACAGGCTCACTAATATGACCGTTTTAAGCATAGAAAGAAAATGATCTTTATCTATTGATTTTAATGAAGTCATTAATAACTGTGCTACTTTAAAAGCGAGAAAAGTGCAATTTTAGTTTTGTTTTAAATACTTACCCAAAGTTTAGCTTTAATTTTTGTTATTTTACCTAGTCATTCGCGTATTTAGTATTTTAGTTGGTTTAATTTATAATATCAATATAAGAGTTGTTTTTTTGTATTTTATGTTATTATATTTTAATGTCGACTTCAATCCTTTTGTACATGTATAAACCAAAAAAAAAATTATTTAAGAAAGCTGTTTGCTGTTTTCATCTGATAATAAAATGTATACAATAGGGGCGCCGCCCTAACACTGTCCGCGGGCGCTCTATTCCTAGTTACGGCACTGGATAATAGGATATGCGGACGACCTAGAACTGTTAGCAACAGACAAGAAATGTTTAGACAAAGCCCTAACAAAATAAGCATGAGCCAGAGAATTGATAATTAACAAGCAATATACAAAGTATAAGGTATATAAGCTCAAGACGGGATATAGAGTACCGGACAGAAATAGAAATGCGTCAATACATTTTTCAAACAACAAATAAGGGTAGCGAGCGACCATATCTCATAAGATATTGGACGTATAGATTTAGAAAAAAAATTCAAGAGAAATTGCTGGAAATTATTTTCGAGTTTGTCAAACGTCGGCGTAACAACTAACACTAAGTAGAAAAATGGGATTTTTATAGAATTTTGCCTAATGGAAGTATATCGATGATATTATTTCCATATTTACTGACTATTCACCTACACTTTTTGACTGAAATGTCTTGTTCTATCTATCAAAATAAAGCGGTGGGGGAAGTTCAACTGTTTTTTTTAAACAAACCAAGATTTCTCCCGTTTCGCTTGACCGATTTTAACAAATTTGGGCTCATATGAAAGAGCATAATTTACACTACAAAACGCTTGCTAGGTTTTGACTTTTTAACTTTCTTCTTCGCCGCTAGATGGCGTTATTTGAAATGGTAGCAAGTTTTTGAGTTTTTTTCAAAAAAAAACAAATGTAATGGTATATTCATTTTTACATATTTTAAAAGGGGATACATTTTTCTAAAATTAAATGAACAAAACTAATCATCTACCTTTTTTTGAACCGTTGATATAGAACAAAATATAATTTTATTACATTAAAAAATGGCACGCAGTTGCTTTTTATCAAAATAAAAATCATTTTCGTAATCACTTATTACTTGCTAACAAAAAAAAACCTTTTGACTTTTTTTCGTTAGACAAACGGTTTTGGATTAAAAAAATTAAATAAATTTACATGGGGCGCTCATATCTCGAAACATACTAATTTACATATTTGGAAAAAAATCTTAATAAAACTGTCCAACAACAGCAGGAGCAATAATACTAAAAACAAAGACACGAAACTTTAAAAATAAACGTTAAAAATAAATTAATAGCTTTGTCGTAAATGTTCAAAATGTCCATTATTTTGAATGCACTGGTCTAATCTTTTCTGGGTAGAGTTGACAGCTGCCTCAATTTCCGCTCTTGGTATATTATTCATGGCGTTTTGAATTCGGCCTATCATGTCGTCTCGAGTAGTTGGTCGAGTTTTATACACCAAATCCTTCATTCGGCCCCACAGATAAAAATCAAGGCAGGTTCAATCGGGGGACCGTGGTGGCCAGAAAAGTAGACTGCCTCTACCAATCCAACGGTTAGGAAAATGCCTGTTCAAAAAATCTTGCACATTTCGAGAATAATGTGCCGGGCATCCGTCTTGTTAAAACCACATGTTTCTTCTTACTTCTAAAGGCACATTTTCTAAGAGTCCTCGTAAATCGTTCAATAAAAAGTTCAAATACATGTCACCGGTTAAATTGCCATTAATGATATGTGGACCGATAATAGCACCATTAATAACACCGCACCAGACGTTGACGCTCCATCGATCTGCTGATAATCTTCACGTAACCAGTGTGGATTAGTGTCCGACCAGTAATACATGTTATGAAGATTTACCCTGTCATCACTGCAAAAAGATGCTTCATCTGTCCACAATATTTGTGACAAAATATGACGGTTTTCCCTAATGAAATCTCTAAGCCAGTAGCAGTAATCGAGCCTACGTTCAAAGTCAGTTTCATTTAAGGATTCATGAATCACGACGTGATACGTAGGCATTCTAAAATCCATCAATATTTTTTGCACTGAGCCATAGGATATTCCTAAATATCTGGAGATCTCTCTTATGCTTGAATGGGGGTCTGCATGAATATAAGCCAATAGATTTATAATGTTATCTTCTCTTCTTACTCTACGATTTCTTCTCAATGTTGGAGTTGGTTGCACTTGGCCATGTTGCCTTAAACGTAAGGCTAAACGACGAAAAACAATTCTTGAATGCCGTCTTCGGAGGGGATAACGCAGTGCATACTGCCTAGAAGCAATCGCCGCATTTTCATAACATTGAAAATAAATTCTCAACATATCAAAGGCTTCTTCATTCGTGAAAGGAATGATTTGTTGTAAAAATACTTTTTACATAACATTAAATTAGATGTTAATAGCAGAAACTGTCAACATGAATATCAGCGTAATTGACAATTTGGTGTTTTCTTTCTTAATGTAGATCATAGCCTGCTTCGTTTTGTCCAAAAATAACAAAAATTGTACTATATCTGGATTTATAGGACCGGCTGTACTCGCTCTCGTCAGCTGAAAGTCAATAGGGAATATCTGTGAGGAACCTTGAGCAATATTCAATCATAAAGTTGGTCACTTGTATATACTCCGGTGATTTGCAGTTGTTGACGACGACGATGACATACAAACCGGATTTTTTTTCTAAAAGCCCTTTTTTCGCGTTGTTGGTGTAAATCGTAAAAATAACTCAAATTTTTTTTCAAAATTCCATTTTTTTTCGCGTTGTTGATGTAAATCGTAAAAATAACTCAAATTTTTTTTCAAAATTCCATTTTTTTTGTGGTAAACCAATACATATTAGATACGTTGGGCAGAAAATTAAAAAGTGGATGGAAATGTACTCTAATTCCTCAAAAGAAGAAGACCAACCACGTACCATCTCCGATCCTTCAGACATAAAACACACAAAATAAAAAGAATCAAATCCAAAACACTTGAAATCAAAACTAGAAATTTAAATTATCACCAACATATCATAAACATACCAAAAACTTGTCTCGACACAATTGACATATCTACCCTAAACAAGTGTATCGAACTAACAAAACCAATAAAAAAGTGTGTAGGAAGCCCAAAAAAGAAAAGTGTCTAGGAAACACAGAAAAAAAAAATGTATAAGAAACTTAGATCCTGAGAATACACCAGAAAAGTTAGATCAGAAAACAATACACCTGATCCTACACTTGCATTTTCAATTCCTACCTGCAGAGGGAGAATAACACATAGAACATCAACCCCCGATGGAACTTCGAATTTCAATAAATTACAAAACCAGATTATAATGGAAGAAGATACAATTGGATATAAATCCAGCTCATCAGACGAGGCTACAAATAATATATTAAAAAATCAACCTAAAAGAACGACTACCCAAGCACTTGTGCATAAACAAGCTAGCCAATCATGGGTTCAAGAAATTGAAAATGAGGAAACCGCCAAAACAGCTCCAGATAACTTTGTGTCCCAATATGAGAATATTACGAAGAAAACGATTATGCCCAGAACAATGGACATGACAAACAAAATGAAGCAGACGGAAGACATTAATGCCATAACTACAATCCCCACAGAACAAATGGACGTCTCAACATACCAAACAGAATTTATTATTCCAAAAAAAAACCACTTCGCTTAATAATCTAATAAAACAAACTAAGGAACAAATAGTAAGTACAAAAAGCAACCGATATGATACTTTGTCCAAGGATTCTGAGGGCGAGGCCCCAGCGAGGCAACAAAAAAACAGAAAAAAACTAAATTTCGCAAATTCAATGCTTCAGACGATAGTTCCGACGAAATGAATAAGAGTCATAACACCAAACGTCCTAAACAAAAAGAACCAATCCCAAAAACGGTTAAAAAATCCGTAACATCGTAATGTCTCAGTACACAAAGATATGGTGGTGAGACTCAAAGATTTTGTAACTAAATCATTTGAAATCAAATATACGGCTAACTCAACCATAATATTTACGAAGGAGACTGAAGACTTTGATAATCTAAAACAAATATTAAGATCAGAAAAAGTACCGTTCCATACTTAGACGAGAAAACACATGCTATCCTTTCGAGACGACTTGCTGAAGGATTTCAAATCGATGAAATTGAAGAACAACTTTCTAAAACCTATCAACTTAACATCAAAGATATATAAAGGATGACCACAAAAGCAAGGCCTCTCTATTAAGTCATCACATATCCAAAAATCACATTAAATTATCTAAACAAAAACGTAAGGGTCCTCGAACATACAAGAATACAAAGGGAATATCGGCGACAAGCAAAGTCGATAATCCAATGTCATATTTAGCAGTACTGGGGTCACGCCACTTCAAACTGTGGCCGTGCTCCAAGATGCTTGAAATGTGACGCCCCCCACCTGACCCCAGAGTGTCCGAAGGATAGGTCCAGCAAAGTGTGCCAATTGCAAAGGCGATCAACCGGCCAACGCGGAGATATATTCGGAATACATCAAAAGAAGAGAATGGCTAGAGGCAAAAACAACAAATAATACAGCGTCCAAATATATCCCAGCTCCCATCCCAACGACAAACTTATGGATCAACAAACCTACTCCTTCCCCAGTTCACCCTCAAAACTACTTACCCCCCCCCTCAACAAAACATCCCTAGAACCCGAATTATCCCTCTAACAAACACTGCTCCTGCTGTTGACATAAATAAATGCACCCAACTAAACAATATGTTGGAAGAACTACCAGCTACAGTCAACCTAGACGAACTCATTAGGGCTGTTGCAGACCCACTACATGAAATGAAGGCAGCCACGACCAAGATAGAAAAATTCATAATATATAACAACTTTGTCGCCGGAATTGATAAATACGACATCTAGGCAGGTAGGTGGTGAAATAGGAGTTCCAAAACGAAATTTTCTTTTAATAATTTTTTAAATGTTCAGGAGACACTCAGACACTTTCTCGACATTCATAAACCTGATTTTTTCTTCTTTATCGAGTCGCTCCTCAAACCTAATAAATCCGTGAATTTTCGAATCCCCGATTATAGTCTATACAGACAAGACCGCCCCGCAAATGTCGGCGGTGGCGGCCTCGCAGTATTAATGAAAAAAGACATAAAATTTCAACTCCTGTAACCAAAAAATTCTTCAATTGAGCATATCTCATTACTTATAGATAATAAAATCAAAGTAGTGGGTGCATACAACTTGTCCAACAAAAAGCTCTGTGAATCTGATTTTTTTAATTTTACAAGAACACATAATAGGGTTCTCATAGTGGGCGACTTAAATTGTAAGCACCCTCTAAGGGACTCCTATGCCACACACGCCAACTCCAACGGAAGTACTCTCCTGAGGTTCTGTGATAATTCGGACTGCAACATTTTCAGCACCAACGACCCAACCCATTTTCCCTATTCCGGGTTCTCCCCCAGCACAATCGACCTAGCCATAGGCACAAACATAAATACCATCACGAAATTGAAAACCATCCCTGTCCTTAACTCCGATCACGATCCCATCCTTTTAGAATTAAGATAACACGCGTTACACACTCACCCCCAATTAGAACACACGATTACACAACCACAAACAGGACATTATACAGAAAACACATCATTCTGACGATGATATTTAGGTAATGTCGAAACAATTGTCAATTTTTTAGAATTTTTAACATTTTTTCAATATATTGTGGAGTTAACTAGGAACAGTAAGTTTCATTTAAAACACTAATATGAGTAGATTCCACAAAGTAAAGGTTGAGACAGTTGATTTCATATACCATGCTCTTAAGATATCCCCAAAAAAATGAATCCATTGTACCATTGTATTTAATTCAGGGGAACGTGATGGCCATGCAAATGGACCTTTCCTACCAATCCATCTATTAGGAAAAATGTTATTATGATGATTCCTTACATCATTTAGGAAGTGGAGAGGGGCTTAAAAGCTTGGTATATGCAACACCGGTAAACCCAAAGAACAAAATGATCGATAGAATAAGGCAGAATCTTAGAATGCTCTTCCAAGTTCGAAGGAATATCCTCCGTGGACTCAGGAAGTGTGAAGAAGTGCAAGGTGCCCACTTCGAACATATCTTATAGTTTTTTGTTTTCATTTGATAAGTTGTAGGCTAACCAACTAAATTTGTCTACATTTCAATTTTTTCCATATCTAAGTAACATGATGTTCGACAGTATGCAGTATGTTTGATTGTATTTTAATACCTCATGTAAAGTATTTTCAAATAATTACAGTTTATGATAATTTGCAACTTCTGTGATCGTACCCTTATGCATTATTCATTTCATGAATATTCATCGGTTCTCTAGGATAATAAGAAAACAGATTTTCCACTATGCCGACGTTTCGGATTTATTTGAATCCTTTATCAAGGCTACATGCAAATGTTGACTATGACTACTCAATAAAAACATTAAAACTTCAAAAACTTTCATAAAACTTTAAATCCTTAAAACTTCAAATAACTTATACACATGTAAAAATTTAGAAACTCAAAAATTCCAAAAAATTAAAAACTTTAAAATCTCTCACATTTTTGTCTCTAAGAAACATCATCAAATAAAATAAAATCTATATTGCTGACAATTTAAAATTACTCAAGAGGTCACTCTTATCTAGTGAGGCTTTTTCCGTTGAGCAGAAATGATTTATTTCCTTGTCAAATTAAAAAATAGTCGAGAAAACATGAAAATATTTCAGAATGTTCTGGCACGTCATATAAAAACAAAGTAATGCACAATCTTCAAACATTGGTAATAACTTATTTTCCTTTTTATTGAGATTCTATAAACCAACTGTACCTTAATATTTGGTGTTGAAAGTAAATTATACGTATTTATGGATAAACGAAAAAGAAAAATTGCAAAAAACTACTAATTATGTTGGAGTGGGACAGCTTTTTGAATACAGTGTGTCCTCGAAAAATTCTTAGTAATTGTTAAAGAACCAAAAATTATCTTTAACAGATATTATTTATTGAGCTAGTATCGATTGTTTTTTAATTTTATATAATTGGTAATTATGTGTTTGTTAATTTTATTTAAGTTGTCAGTATCTGATTTTTTGTTTACTGTATTTTCCCTCAATTCAATAAATATCATTTCGCTTAAAAGATGTTTGTGATAGTTAGTCTCTTTATCTAGGATGTTGACGGCTTCAAAGTCAAATCTGTGATTTTCTTCAAGTTATTATATTATTATAAATTGGCTGCTAATGCTGTTTTTTCTTATTTGTTCGTATGTTTTTCATCACACGAGTTCTTGTGGGCATATATTCTGTTTTTTAACCTTTGCTTGGTTTGACCAATATAACATCTATCGCATTACAAACAATTTATTTCGTAAATAAGGTTTGATTCATAGTCTCTCGGTAATTTGTCCTTCATAGAGGAATAAAAGCAATTTACCGTTTTTGTATGGTAAAATACGATTTTTGTTCTTTCTGTTTGTAGTATGTGTTTCAATTTTTCCGAAAGACCCTTAACATAAGAAATCTTGAAATATCTAAACTACTCTCAATATTTTTATTAATTATAATATTACAAACATTAAGGTGATAATCATTCAACAGCAACTTTTCTTTGAACTTAACCATATTTTCATGTAAATATTCAGGGCTAATGATTTTAATAATTTTATTTTTGATGCCAGTCAGGATATTTAATTTTTGAGCAAAAGAATGTTGTGAATAATAATTTAAAACTCTCCTAGAACTAATAATATTTGCATAATGGGTAAATTTAATTCTTTGATCTTCATTTCTCATCAATAACACATCCAAAAATGGAATATTTGTAATATTATCAAGGTTATATTTGATACCAGTTATTTTTGTTTTGATAATATTTTTTATAAACAGAAGGACGAGTCAGCAATGCGAAACCCAGTTAGCACCATATTAGCAGCCCTATTAATGGAAGATTTGATTTCTACAGTAGTTTCAAGCTTAGATTATGAAATACCATTGGTTAAAGTATATGTTGACGACACCATTTCATCTGTTCCGAAATCAAAACTAAATTCTATACTAATAGCTTTCAATTCCTATCATTCGGGCTTACAGTTCACAATAGAAACAGAAAATAATAACTCCATTCCATTGTTGGATGCGTTATTATTGATTAGAACTGAAGATCAAAGAGTTAAATTCAACCTTTATGAAAAACCTGTTAGTTCTAGGAGGGTTTTAAATTATTATTCACAACATCCATTTGCTCAAAAATTAAATACCATGACTGCCATCAAAAATACAATTATGAAACTCAGTAGCCCTGAATATTTACATGAAAATATGGGTAAGTTCAAAGAAAAATTGATGTTGAATGATTATCCTCTTAATGTTTGTAATATTATAATTAATAAAAATATTGAGATAAGTTTAATACCAGTATTGACTGGATATCCATATAGATATTTTAAGATTCCTTATGTTAAGGGTCTTTCAGAAAAAAATGAAACACATACTACAAACAGAAAGAACAAAAATCGTATTTCAGCATACAGAAACGGTAAATTGTTTTTATTCCTCTATGAAGGACAAATTACCGAGATACTATGAATCAAACTTTATTTACAAAATAAATTATTTGGAATGTGATAGATGTTATATTGATCAAACCAAGCAAAGTTTAAAAAACAGAATAAATGCCCACAAGAACTCATGTGATGAAAAACATAGGGACAAATCAGAAAAAACAGTAAGTTTGACTTTGAAACCGTCAACATCCTGGATAAAGAAACTAACTATCACAAACGTCTTTAAGCGAAATGATATTTATTGAATTGAGTGAGTATACAGTAACCAAAAAAGCAGATACTGACAACTCAAATAAAATTTACAAACACATAATTACCAATTATATAAAATTAAAATCAATCAATACTAGCTCAATAAATAATATCTATAATAGATAATTTTTGGTTATTTAACAATTACTAAGAATTTTTCGAGGACACTTTGTATTCAAAAAGCTGTCCCAGTCCAACATAATTAGTAGTTTTTAGCAAAAAGCTAGTTCATTGGCATCTACTAAGAGGAAAAAGTGGCAATACAACTAATATTTCCTAAGCAAACTGAAGAAATTAAAAATTACAAAACCATCACATATGCAGGCAAGGTAGAAACATAGCTCGTGGATTAATGGCCAAAACTCTTTTTTGTACACCTAGATGTTTAGCCTTGATATTAGAACCATTACCATAACCTTGGCCGCGCATACTATAAATGTATAAGCCATAATTCTTAAAAGTTTTTAGTGAAAAGTTGGTTAAACATTCATCTCTTTTATCACTTATAGGACGAAATGTTAGAATAATTTCTTCGATATTAAATTTACGACCTGTGTATTCATCACATTCAATATCAAATAAGGCAATTTAAAGGAACCATGCTTATCGAAGCTAAAAAGACGTCATTTTGAAATCGTTTCTTCCTAAACTAATAATATTGATTTTAAAATGATCCCATTTATATATTTGGTATACCTAATGACGATAAAACAAATTAAAACTGATATTTTCTTTATAAAAGTCATTAAAAATATAATTCTTCCATATTTGTTCCATAAAAATGTCAAATTTTACATTATTATATCAAAAATAGAAATTCTGTTGTAAAAAACGATAAAATTAATAATAAAATTCTATTTATCAATGAAAATTCGAAAGAAAAAACAATTTTATTACCTGTATAATGTTAATTATCCAATGTTCACTTATTATCACACGGCACAATGCACAATATATCCACATTATCACAGACACATTACATTATAAAATTGTAATACTTTTATTAAGCCGATTGTCATTTTTTTGCAGTAGTATCAAATCACGTGACGAAGTAAACAGTTTAGTCAACATCGGAATGTAAACAAAAAAAACACTATTGTAGGAACGTCGAATTAAAACATTTTAAGATTTATTTCCCCTTGTTTGAAGTTTTAAATAGTATATTTAAAAAAATTTTAGACAATAACAATTCGTTGAACCAATTAAAATTTAGTGTTTTTAAAAAAAAATTAAAATTTATCTGTCTTTCGAATTCAAAGCTTACTTTATAAATTTATAATTAATAATCAGAGAATTATATTTTTTACTTCACCTTATGTATAATATATGTATGTTCAACACATTTCTAAAATATTTTCAGATATACAGTGTATTCAGCCAAAACGAGCCAACATTAAGTTTACTTTTTTTAATACGTCACCCTGTACTTTTGCTTACCATCGAATTCAGCGTAAAATTCTGCATCTAGCCCTATCTATTATTTTCTCATAAATTGCGACGTTGCCAAGTTGGAGCGGAAATATGAAGATTTGACGAAAATTGGTATAAATGCTGCCTAGTAAACGTCGTCAGTCATAAGCACCTAAACTTCTTTGGTAGTATGTATGTTGGAAAAATTGTCTTGAAAATAAATCATTCAGCCACAGATTTTTATAGGTAAGCAGAACATGTGTGTCACTTGCATCTACATTTCGACACCATTACAGATCAAGTTTCGTCTGTCTAAAGAACTCAAGCCATAAATCAAGGTAGCGGAAGAAGTGCTTCGGGTACGAGTTGTACACAATTTTTTTTGTACGACCACGTTCATTATTAAAAAACGGAACTTTTATGGGTAGGCGAGTGCCGCAAATCAAGGGAGCGTACGAGTGGTACATAATATTTTTTCTACGACCACGTTTATTCTTAAAAAAAGAAACTTTTATGGGTCGGCGAGTGCCGCAAATCAAGGGAGCGGAAGAGTGATACATAATATTTTTTCTACGACCACGTTCATTCATGAAAGAAAAAAGTAACTTATATAAGTAGGCGAGTGCCACACATCAAGTAACATATAGATTTATTGTTCTATGGAGAATTGTATTTGCTATGCTTTGTGTTGTAACTTCCCACCAGGTAGCGCTACAGCATATAAACTTCTATATCGTTTACTTTTTAGACGAGCGTGAAGGTTCTAAATCAAGGTACCGGAAGAAGTGATTTGCGTACGAGCTGTACACATTATTTTTTCCACGGCCACGTTTATTACTGATAGAAAAGAGTAACTGATATAGGTACGTGAGTGCAACAAATCAAGTAACACATATATTTATTTTTGTATGGAGAATTTGTATTTGCTATTCTTTTTGTTGTAACTTTCCACTAGGTGGCACTGCAGCATATAAACTTCTATATCGTTTACTTTTTACACGAGCGGAGAAGTTTGTAAATCAAGGTACCGAAAGAAGAGATTTGCGTACATAATATTTTTTGTATGACCACGTTTATTAATAAAAGAAAACAGTAACTTATATAGGTAGGCGAGTGTCACAAATAAAGGAAGCTGGATAAATGCTTTGCGTACGAGTTGTAGACATTATTTTTTTACGACCACGTTTATTATTGAAAGAAAAAAGTAACTTATATCTGTATATAAAAATGAATGTTTGTATATACGTATGTATATATGGTCTCTCCACACTTCGGCACCGTTCAACCGATCATCATGAAAATTGGCATATATATATATATATATATATATATATATATATATATATATATATATATAATGGATTGTTATTGTTGTATAATTTGCCGACAATACCACTATAATTGTTATATTATCAATTTAATATATTCAACTCTAGTATAGCTAGCTCAGTAATGAAGTAAAGAAAAATTTTTATGTATTTATATATTTATGTGGAGAGCATGAGAAACTCTTACTACTCTTTGGGATCTGGAAGTGATTTTAACTCTATATCTACAATATTTTACATATATATGAATCATTCAAATAACTGATATTATATTTTTTTTATTATTGGTGCGCCTATGTATAGAAACTTTCAATATAGCAATCGATTTTGTCTCACAATTAAAATAGATGGAAATTATCAGTAGAATAATCGATTCCAACTGTCACTCATATCAGCAGTTGAAGTAATATTTATCTGAACATAAACAATAGTTTCAAGAATACCTTTAATACAACAACTATATTATATTGATCAAGAATTATGTATTATAAATTTAAAGTAAGTGATGAACTATCTTAAATACTAATATAATATTGAAATGTCAAACAATAAAATATTTGTTAAATATAAATGGTAAGTACTCAAGTCTATGTTATTACCTTTCTTTTTTAATGCTTTTAATATGTTTAATAGTTTCAGATACTAATTCTTATTACTTTTATTATAAATGTACATCTCTAACCCGAATGTTGGTACCAACAAAAACAAAAAGAAACACTAACCTCTCAACCACTAATATTCCTTTCTTGAAATTCTGTCTGTTAAAAAACCATGTCATGCATACATATGTCGTCCAGATGGAGATGTTTTTTTTTCTAGATTTCTTGTTACAGGTACCACGTGTTTGTAATTTCTATTATTCTCCAGCTTCGAATTCCCAATCAATGCTTAATATCTTATTCAGGTACTTTACATCACGATTCCGTACCACATCAACTAATTATTCAATTTGAAATGACTCTTTCATTTGTACCATAGCCTCCAATAACATGTATTTTTTTATATATTGTATATATCTTCGTAGAAATTATGATTTTAATATCCTTATACTAGCTATTTCGAATTAATATATGGAATAACTCACTTCTTTATACAATAACTTAATTCTCTCTTTTTAAATTCTTCAACCATTTAAGTTTTCTAATCTCCGACTTCCATCCTTATTCAAAAATCAACAACCAACCCGCCTTTTTTTATTTTTCGTTGCTATCCGAAATCATAAATATCTTGATTTCAGATTCATTTTATAATTCCTAATATATAATTACAAACCATAAAATTCACATCTTTCTTGACTCAATAAATATAGATTTCTATGGTTCTGCTTCTTTTTCAATTTATAACCTTATTCCAGTCAATTGATAAAATTATTTTGACATTTCTGACATTATTTGATATATATAACCAAAACTCTCTAAATGTTAAATAATTAAGTTATTACATGTTTATTTATTGTAACTATTAATAATGTTCAATGAATATTTTTAGAATATGGATTACATGTTTCTTTTAATTAAGGAATTTTGATTTATAACTTGTTATTTATTACTTACAATGGATTGTCGATATGCTTCTTAAATGAACTACTGTGTTTAAAGGTAAGTTTTATCCTTTTTACTCAAATTTCTTATTACTATTGCTCATATATTGTATTCCATTATGAATAGATTACTTCATCAATAAATTCTTTTGGTATCATATTAAAGATATTGAATCAAATGTTCCAAACTTCAATATATTTGTGAGAGTGAGAATTTCAATTATACTTCCATCTAAGTAGTGAAGAACTATCTCTTCTATATATATTTTTTTACTTTTATAAGGTAATAGATATTATGTATCCTGATCAAAATAGGTGCTAATAATTCTCTAACACTTAACAGATGATGTATATATGCTCCAGAATATTTTGTACATGTAAGACATATACAGTTTTTTAAATACTGCATTAAATCTTCTGTATATTGGAAATATTTTCATTAACCGATACTGGTTTATATAATTCTGTGTAGTATGCTGATATGAGTTATATTATTTTAGTTTCTGTGTTCTTGAATTATGTTCAAATCCCCTCAAATTTAAATTTTAAGAGTTCTCAATACCTTGAGATCTTCTTCACATTTAAATTTCCAATTTAAAATTAATTCTTTTTTTTCTGGAGGCAAATCTAAATTTGTGTATTATCCTTCTTTCATTATGTTCTTTGAATACGACGATTAATTTCCCAATCTATTATTATATCTCTAATACCTATCATATATCTACACTAAATCTAACTATTTATAAATTAGCAACATAATATTATGTATTCCTCCTTTTTATTTACTAATAATGAAATTTATATATTGTTTCAATATTAAAAATACCCCTTAGCATTTCCGTTCCAGGATAGACTAATCTATAACTATTTTGTGCATTTTCCGTATCCACTTGGTATGGACCTTCAAATGGGAGACACAATTTTGCACACTGTTCTTCTCCTTTTTTAGGTGTTCTTAAAGCTTTTATAATAACTAATTCTCCCTTTTCAAATTTAGTTTTCTTCTTTTTCTTCTTCTCTTGGGTTTTAATATATTTTTCTGCATTTCTTATTATTTTTTTATTAACCTTATCTAGAATTTCTGTTAAAGTTGAGTCTCTATTTATTATCCAATGTCTCTCCGGTTGTATTCCTTTCATTAAGTATACGGGACTCTCTCCCGTTACTCCATGTGGTAACTCATTTATAAATATTTCGATTTTATTCATTTGTTCATCCCATGCAGTCTGTTTTTCATGACACATGATTCTCAAATATTTAATGATTTCCTTAATATACCTTTCTGCAGGATTAGAACTAGGTCTTCGGATGCTAATAAATTGTAGTTTTATATTCTTGCTATGACAAAACTGTTTTACTTTTTCACTCTCGAAATATGTCGCATGATCAAGTATTATCTTTTCTGGCCTTCCAATTTCTTCCATATAAGTTTTTAAACATTCCATGACCACTTTAGCATTTGTACGTTTGCATGGAAACGTTTTAACATATTTACTGTATATATCTACTATCACTAATAAATGTTTATTTCCCCTAGTACTCTTTATTAAGTTCCCTATAAAATCTATTGCTACTGTCTGTAATGGTTTATTTGTAATAATTGATTTTGCCGTTGTATAATTATGGTAATTTTTTTCTTTTGCTAATTGACATGTCTCACAGCGTTTACATATTTCTTTGACTATACTCAAATCCTTTTTTGATACATAATTCTCCCTAAATAATGTCCATAATTTTCTCGTACCAATATGCCATTCTCTTCATGTAAATATTTAATAATTTCTTGTGTATATTCTTTACTAATAACATATACCTCTCTATCCTCCAATTTCTTATACCATATTCCTTCAATTTTATACATTCCTTTTATATTTTCATTTATTATATTCTTTTGATCTTCCTTCACTCTCTCTAAAGTAAATATTCCTTCCGTTTGATGTAATTGATTTATTCCTATTTGAAATTTTCTTTGATCGTTTCCTATTTCTGTGGCTCTACTCAATGCATCTGCGACTATGTTCAGTTTTCCAGGTACATATTTAATTTCAAATTCATACTCCTGCAAAAGTAGTATCCATCGATGTATACGATTGTTAGCATACCGATTCTTTAGCATAGCAGTTAATGCTGAATGGTCTGTTTCTAATATAAATTTTGCCCCTAATAAAAAAAATCTAAACTTACTAATACAAAAAACAACACTAGCCATTTCCAATTCAGTAATAGAGTATTTCTTTTCTGCCGCCTTTGTTACTCTTGATACGAAACTAATCGGTACCTCCCCTTCTTCTTGTATCTGCACTAATACTCCAGCCAACCTTTCTATAGATGCGTCTGTCTTTAATATAAACGTTTTATCATATTGAGGATGATACACTTTTAATTTGTTTAAAAATATTTCTTTCAATTCTTGAAATGTCGTTTCTCTTTTTTTATCCCAATTCCATCTTACATCTTTCTTTAGTAATTCTATCAAAGGAATTTCTTTTTTACTAAGGTCTGGTATTAGTCTTTTAAAATAATTCAGTAAGCCTAGAAAGCCCCTCAAAGCCTTAAGGTTATGAGGTGTTTTATACTCTCGTATTGCCTTAACTCGTTCGGGATTCATGGTTATACCAGTGTCATTTAATACATATCCTAAATAGTCTACCTCTTTTTTATAAAATTGACATTTTTCTAAATTGAGTTTTAATCCTGCTTCTTCTAATTCCTTCAATATTATTTTAAGATGTTCATGATGTTTTTCTTCTGTTTCAGAGTATATCAGAATGTCATCAATATAATGAAGTGTAAAATCTTCATGTGGATTAAGGATAGTATGTAATGTCCTAACAAGTGCTGCACATGAACTTTGTAAACCGAAAGGCACAACGCAAAATTGGTACACTACTCCATCCACCATGAAAGCTGTATATGGTCTACTTCTTTGGTCTAATGGAATCAACCAGAAGCTATGTTTTAAATCTATTTTAGTAAAAATATTCGCTTTTGTAATTCTTCCAAATATACCATCCACATTTAATGGACTTTCGTATTGTTTTTTGGTATATTGATTAATATTTCTTGCGTCTAAACATAGTCTGATCTCTCCGGATTTCTTTTTTACACAAGTTATGGCATTAATATATTGAGAATTAGATCTTTCAATTATCCCATCGTGTAGCATTTTAGTAATCTCTTGATAAACTTGTTCCTTTAATCGATATGGTATAGGATAGGTTTTAATTTTAAAATTCTTAATCTCTGGTGATATTTCTAATTTATGAACATACTTAGATGCTACACAAACTTCTTCATTAAATAATTTTTTATGCTTTTGTAATAATTTACATAATCTACTCCTATATTTAATTAAACATAATTCTTCATTCATATGGTAATTGATTTCATCAATTTCATTTACTTGCCCTGTATTGATTTCTTTTTTATTAATATCCACTCCCTGTTGATTAATAAAAGGTATACGTTGTTCTCTCCATTTTATACACTCTTGTTCATAATCTATTATTACTTTATGTTTATTTAATTCATCTGTTCCTAGAATCATATCGTATTTTAAATTCTTTACCAACAATAATTGTACTGGTATATCTTCCTCTCCTATATTCAAATTTATCATGATAGTTTGACTAGTTTCATATAATTTCTTACCGTTCGCCCCCACTAATGATAATTTATTAGTATTTACCACCGTAATATCATCCTGATTTAAGTTATCAACAATATTTTTATTTACTATAGAAACCTCTGAACCCGTATCTAATAAGATTTTACATGTAATATTATGTAATCTCCCCTCAATAAAAATTAATTTAACTGTGTCATAATATTGTAAATCTTCTTCTATAATAAATTCTCTCGGATGCTGATAATTGGAGGAATAGACAATACTACGCACGCAAGGACGATCTAAGCAAAATTTGGATCTGAGCCTTGGCTCTGATCATTACCCGAATTTTCTTGGTTGTCAACTATATTATTTATTTGTCTTCTTTCTTCTTCTGAATGATTTCTGTCATAATTTCTTCCTTGGTCTTCTTGTTCATAGTTTCTTCTATCTTCATTTCCTTTGCCATTATTTCTTCTCCCATTATAGTTATTCCTTCTTTCATCTCCATTCTGATGCCAATTCCCATTTCTATCTCTGTTATAATTTCTCCTATCAAAATTTCCATAATTTCCTCTATTATCGTGCTGCCTGTACCCATTACTTCTGTCTCCATTTCTATAATTTCTCTCTTCATTTCCATTATTCCGATCTACATTTCCATAATTTCTTTTGTTTTCATAATTTCTATTTATATAATTTCTATTTTCATACCTATCATAATTATCTCTTCTAAAATGTCCATTTTCATTTTCTCTCTGTCTTTCATTTCTGATGTCTCTTTGGTATCTGTTCACTCCATTTCCATTTTGCATGCCTCTCTCCACTCTCTGCAAGTAATTTGACAAATTGTCCATCGTTTTGATGTCATGTAAAGCTATAGTTTCAGACACTTCTGTATTAAAATGTCTTCCAACATATAACACTAATTCTTCTTCTTTCATAATTGGTTCAAGATATTGGGCTATGTTATAAAGTTGCATTGCATAATTATTTAAGTTTTTACTTTTATTGTAATCAAATTTCCCAAAATAGAGACGTTCCCTAAAATTAGCTTGCTGTATCTCCCCCCAAAAATACATTAAAAATAGTTTCTCAAAGTCCTCGAATTTATTCATTTGTTCCTCCCTATTACAATACCATAATAACGCATGATCCAATAACATTCCCCTAATTATTAATTTCATCTCTACAATGTCCCTGATTCCCTTTACTTTGCTTCTAATTATTTTAATAAAAACTTTGGGATGTATTGTATTTATGTTGCCATCAAATTTAACTCCTATTTCTATGTTTCCCGTATACACCATTCCTCCTCCATTTCGTTTTAGATTATCTTCAATTTCTTCAACAGTTTCTTGTAATTTTCTATTCATTTCCTCCAATTCCTTGTTAACTAATTTCTCCATACTTTCTCTTTTTTTTTACACGTTCCCGTTTGTTCTTCTATCCTTCCATTTAAGTCATTAAATTTCTTATTCAAATTCTGTTCATACATTTGCATTATTTCCTCATTTGTTTGTCCTTGTACTTTTATAGATTGTATTTCTTCAATTATATTCTCATTTTGTTTCTTCACTTCTACTTGAATTGCTCCTGATAAATTTTCTTCTAGACTTCTTCCTAGTTCCTGAACTTCTTCTTCTACCTGTTTTTCAATTGTTTCTCACATTTTAATTCTATGTTCCTGAAGTTCTACTCTCAAATTCGTATTTTCTTCTTTTATACCAATTTTAATTTTATCTATCTGTTTTCTAAATTCTTCATTTTCCTCCCTAAGTTTCTTAATTTCCTTCAAACCTTCCATCTTCACCTCTTCTATTTTCTTTTCCATCCTGTTCATGTTTCCATTTAAATCATTCATGTTCCCATTCATCTTGTCCATCTTTCCATTCAAATCTCCCCTCATATTATCTATCTTCCCATTCAAATCTCCGCTCATATTATCTATCTTCCCATTCAAATCTCCCCTCATATTATCTATCTTCCCATTCAAATCTCCGCTCATATTATCTATCTTCCCATTCAAATCTCCCCTCATATTATCTATCTTCCCATTCAAATTAATTAAAAATTCCATTATTTGATCTCCTCTGCTTACACTATCCTGCCTGTCTTGTCTACTATCCTGCTGTTCCCTTGATTCTTCACTTTCTTTATCTATTAAGGTTTGTTCCTCTACATCTGAATCTCCCATTCCACGTCTCCTTTCTTGTTGTTCCTCATCTGATCTGCCTTCCACACCTATTTGTTTTCCGTCCCTAAGCATCATTATCTTTGCCATTTTAATTGTATCTAATTCTAATGTTTTTAAAACCTTCTTATCACGAAAAAAATCTTAATTTGCCCCACGTTCGGCCGCCAAATTTATAATGGATTGTTATTGTTGTATAATTTGCCGACAATACCACAATAATTGTTATATTATCAATTTAATATATTCAACTCTAGTATAGCTAGCTCAGTAATGAAGTAAAGAAAATTTTTTATGTATTTATATATTTATGTGGAGAGCATGAGAAACTCTTACTACTCTTTGGGATCTGGAAGTGATTTTAACTCTATATCTACAATATTTTACATATATATGAATCATTCAAATAACTGATATTATATTTTTTTTATTATTGGTGCGCCTATGTATAGAAACTTTCAATATAGCAATCGATTTTGTCTCACAATTAAAATAGATGGAAATTATCAGTAGAATAATCGATTCCAACTGTCACTCATATCAGCAGTTGAAGTAATATTTATCTGAACATAAACAATAGTTTCAAGAATACCTTTAATACAACAACTATATTATATTGATCAAGAATTATGTATTATAAATTTAAAGTAAGTGATGAACTATCTTAAATACTAATATAATATTGAAATGTCAAACAATAAAATATTTGTTAAATATAAATGGTAAGTACTCAAGTCTATGTTATTACCTTTCTTTTTTAATGCTTTTAATATGTTTAATAGTTTCAGATACTAATTCTTATTACTTTTATTATAAATGTACATCTCTAACCCGAATGTTGGTACCAACAAAAACAAAAAGAAACACTAACCTCTCAACCACTAATATTCCTTTCTTGAAATTCTGTCTGTTAAAAAACCATGTCATGCATACATATGTCGTCCAGATGGAGATGTTTTTTTTTCTAGATTTCTTGTTACAGGTACCACGTGTTTGTAATTTCTATTATTCTCCAGCTTCAAATTCCCAATCAATGCTTAATATCTTATTCAGGTACTTTACATCACGATTCCGTACCACATCAACTAATTATTCAATTTGAAATGACTCTTTCATTTGTACCATAGCCTCCAATAACATGTATTTTTTTATATATTGTATATATCTTCGTAGAAATTATGATTTTAATATCCTTATACTAGCTATTTCGAATTAATATATGGAATAACTCACTTCTTTATACAATAACTTAATTCTCTCTTTTTAAATTCTCCAACCATTTAAGTTTTCTAATCTCCGACTTCCATCCTTATTCAACAACCAACCCGCCTTTTTTTATTTTTCGTTGCTATCCGAAATCATAAATATCTTGATTTCAGATTCATTTTATAATTCCTAATATATAATTACAAACCATAAAATTCACATCTTTCTTGACTCAATAAATATAGATTTCTATGGTTCTGCTTCTTTTTCAATTTATAACCTTATTCCAGTCAATTGATAAAATTATTTTGACATTTCTGACATTATTTGATATATATAACCAAAACTCTCTAAATGTTAAATAATTAAGTTATTACATGTTTATTTATTGTAACTATTAATAATGTTCAATGAATATTTTTAGAATATGGATTACATGTTTCTTTTAATTAAGGAATTTTGATTTATAACTTGTTATTTATTACTTACAATGGATTGTCGATATGCTTCTTAAATGAACTACTGTGTTTAAAGGTAAGTTTTATCCTTTTTACTCAAATTTCTTATTACTATTGCTCATATATTGTATTCCATTATGAATAGATTACTTCATCAATAAATTCTTTTGGTATCATATTAAAGATATTGAATCAAATGTTCCAAACTTCAATATATTTGTGAGAGTGAGAATTTCAATTATACTTCCATCTAAGTAGTGAAGAACTATCTCTTCTATATATATTTTTTTACTTTTATAAGGTAATAGATATTATGTATCCTGATCAAAATAGGTGCTAATAATTCTCTAACACTTAACAGATACGTATATATGCTCCAGAATATTTTGTACATGTAAGACATATACAGTTTTTTAAATACTGCATTAAATCTTCTGTATATTGGAAATATTTTCATTAACCGATACTGGTTTATATAATTCTGTGTAGTATGCTGATATGAGTTATATTATTTTAGTTTCTGTGTTCTTGAATTATGTTCAATATATATATATATATATATATATATATATATATATATATATATATATATTGAGATGATATATTCAATAAGGAATAATATATGAAGATCATAGATATTAAAGATTAAAAATATCATAAGATAAAACAATCATAACAATAACATATGACAACAAATTCAGTTTCTTTAGAACATTCAGTCAACAAAAATAATAATTTCAAGTAGTAGGTCAAAATATAATACCAAATATGATATAAATTCAATTTGATTAGCATTATATCAAGGTAAAAGTCTAGTAGCAAAATTTCTTCGAAATGATAAGTTGATTTTGAGTTCAAAATTCTAAGTTATTAAATAGATCATAAATTTAAGAAAATGAAAGTTTGATAATAAAAATTTGTCAAATACATCAAACCTACAGGACTCATGAGTCATGTCCATAGATTTGTCTGGAAATTAGATAATTAACTTAATAATTAAGAAAGATGTGAAATTATCGGTTAAGAACGTCTATTAAAAATGTCAGATAAAGATATTCAGTTTAATAAAATCTTATGCAATTTGAAACGTGACATCTAAATATTTTCATAATATAGTTTCTAGTTTGAAAGAAAAATTAAAACAAAAATTTAATAAGATCACTCAATTTAAATTTAGAAATAATGGAAAATATTATACATATATGGAAAAAAATTATAAAACTTATATTATAGCGTATGTAGAATAAACAAGTATGTAAAAATTTCTATTGATTACTTAATACAAAATAAATAATCATTTGTCAATAATATTTCTCTAAACTTTATCAATTATAAATATTTATCAAGATATCAAATTAAATTTCATTATAGTAATAATCAAAGATAAATAAATAAGCTAGATCCAAAATCATTACAAATTATCAACAAGATAATTTCACGTTATAAGTAACATAAGACAGAATCTTAAAAGAAACCAAGCTCAACTAATTAATTTGACGGAAGCGAGACATTAGACACTAAAAGATTCATTTGTTAGCGACATAAATTTTAATAAAATCTGTAATTTGTATGCTATGTCGATAAAAAAGGGAATTAAAGCATGAGACAGAATTACCAACTGATAATTACTATGATTATTGACAAATGATGAGGATGGAATTTGATAAAAAAAGGAAACCTATTGAAATATTATGTTGAAATATGTGGTGAATGAAAAACCAAAAAGAAATAAATTGTATACATATGTTTTTGAATAATTCTGTTGTAAAATTGCGATATATCGAAATTAGAGCTGACCAATCAGACAATAGGACTATGAATGGAACATTCTAGAGTGTGTAAAACTTCCGGTTATCAACAAAGGGTTAATGAAGAACAGGAGGACGCGAAAGAAGTTGTTGTAAGGGAAGCCAAGTGATGAGATGTTTTCTTAATGAGTTAATGAATTTTTATAAAAAGAAGTGAAATATCATAGTAATATATTTATCATAAAAATCATATTGTGCACAATTAAAATAAAGTGTGAATCAAATTCCCAGAATATGAATAGTTGTATCCAGTTTCCAAAGAAATAAATTAGCATCAGGGATAAATGCAGCATCAAAAGTTCGGACATTTTGTGGAGCGAAAATACAAACAGGTTGGTGATATTTGAATTTATTTTGATAAAAATAATAAACAGTACTGAATTAAACGAGTGATCATTGCAAATTTAATTAAAAATTTTAAAAGGCCGAAATTAAATGAGAATTTGAATGTAACCTTAAGAATAACTAAATATGTGTAATATTATATGAGAATGTTATAAGATTATAAAACTTACCTGATATTTGGTTGACAAATGTAGATTGCATGTAATAGTTCATAAGAAATTATGGGTTTTAAGTCACAAAATTTATTATTCACACACACATATATTATACGAATATCAAATGTCACTCGCTAAAGATTAAAACAATTTAAACCGATGCACCACGAGAAACGATTTTAAACATACTGTTTGAACGCTTAAATATAATTTCTTTTCCACATAAATTTGTTGTTATGATACAAAAAAAGGTTTTTTTGTACCATGCACGTGCTCTCTAGAAGCTTTTAAGAAACAATACTAAAGTTATGCACATAATTTTCATAGGCGTCACATTTATATTTTGTAACCATTTGGAATATGAATTTACATAAATGATCTTAGTTAAAAAAAAATTGTTTAATTACTAACATATCTAATTTCCGTTTTGAGACTAATCCCCTGAGATAAGTTTAGGTTTCATAAATATTAGAAGAAGAGGAATTTGAAAAAAATTAAGGTAAGAAAGAATTAATTTATTTCATTGAGAAAAACATTTAAAGAGCAAAATTAGAAACATTAATAATAAATGAATTAAATTGGCATCCTAACAATTAAGTGATACTATTTTAATAAAGGTTTGATAACTAATTAAAATTTAATTAATTGTATCTTAGATAGAAGGTTAATCTGAGAATAAAAATAATCATAAATAATAACAATTAGAAAAAAAATATAACACAACATAATTAGAATATTAAAATATTAATATATATATATATATATATATATATATATATATATATATATATATATATATTATATATTATAGATTTTTCCGAAGTCGCGTCATGCTACTCTCTACAATAGCCCTATTTCATTCTGAAATAAGCCTAAAAGAAGAGGTAGGAATATCGCGTGATATGTTAACAACAACAACAAAGAGATTCTTGAGTAATTCACGCAAAAAGAAAAAGGGCTACTGGAACAGAATGGTAACCGCAGACATGCATGTTTCTGGCTCATTTGCCGTCATCAGCACGGTATAACCAAATAAGGATGTGAAATTTGGTAGCAAAGATGTTAATCGAAACATGGGAAAACACAAAACAACGGATTTCAGCAGGGAAACCCTTTTTCTTTTTGCGTGAATTACCCAAGAATCTCTTTGTTGTTATATATATATATATATATATATATATATAGAGAGAGAGAGAGAGAGAGAGAGAGAGAGAGAGAGAGCGACTAAAGGGTAGTCGGCTTGAACTGGGAATAAGCCTTCTCAGGAATAAGTGAACTCTTTTTACTTTATGCTGAAAGCTTTCGAAATATCTTTTATCTCTTCATCAGTCAACTACAAAAATATAAACATGGGTAAAATAGACAGAAATATTAAGTTAAAATTATTACTCACAAGTAATCGAGGTTAATCCTTAAAAAATTTCCAAAGGATACCATTGCATGGGAACCACTTACTTTTTGATCTTTTAAAAACATTAAGATGTGTAATGTGTTGTCGTTTACAGCACCAAAAAGAATGAAATGAATTTTGTAAATAAGTGTTATTCTTTTTTGAAAAAACAAAAAGAAGACGGCCTTGTGAAACGAAAAAGTTAGTAAATGACTCTCAACTCAAAATTAGTTCACAACGAAAGAGAAAGTGATTAAAAACAACTGTGTTGGGTGGTAAAAAACATCAGTACAGAACATACTCGTTTAATCCTCTCACTATTAATTGTTATGACCGTTTGATGAGGGAATCATACGACCCAGGACATGAATAGGTAGATTAATTCAAGCCAAGTCAATACGCGCACACAAACTACCCACAAACACACCCCCAACCAGCCCTGCAGAAGAAAGATATCCTATATCAGGCCTCATTCTCAACACAAAAAAACAAAAACTAAAAAGAAATTCACCAACCCCAACTCTAAAAATCTTCGAACTTCTCTCTCTCTTTTTTTTATATCTAATAATCCCTCGTATTCGAAAATTGTTACAAACAACAGATTCTAAATATTAGCAAATCACGAAAAAATTTCAAGTCTGCCAGTTCCCAACGTAAATAATGAAAATACAAATACTTCTATCAGAAAGCCTATACCAAAAAAATAAACCGTAAACATAACGAATAAAACAACCAAACATAGCATAAAAAGACGCAAACATTCAACTTCTCCTCTCCAAAGTCCTTCAATAGAAAACGAACATAATAAGACATTACATCTCCCCCAATCTATCATCCCCAACCCATATCGGGAAGAATTACAAAAGACATGAATGCTGATAATATCATTGAATGTTTACATACATTTTTAAATAAATAACCCAGTTTTAATAGGCTCCCCGCACATTTTGATAATAATATTCGCGACAGTATCTATCTATTTTAAGCCCAGATACAAGTTCAGATACCAATATGGAATTTAACGATAATGAATCTGAATACTGAGTCCTTCTCAATTCTACAATGGAATTCCCATTTTATAATTAAGCAGTACCCGTCATTAATGCAATACCTAGCCAATAACGAAACTGATTATTTTGTCAGAAAACTGGATTAAAAAAGAAGTAATTTTTATGTAAAAGCCGATAGTTTAATTTGCAAAAATAGAGAAGACGAACACGGTGGAGTAGCAATACTCATCTGTTAAAATATAGCCTTCAAAGAACAACACATTAAACTATAATAAAAAAAATCGAAGCATGTGCGGTAATACTGGAAAAACCCAAATTAACGATTGTTAGCATATATAATCCATCAAAAAACAATAGAATTACGTCCAGTGACTGGGAAAACCTAATGTCACAATTCCAAACACCGCTACTTATATGTGGAGATTTTAATATTCATCACACCCTTTTTGGAAGTATAGCAAACGAAAGTAGTGGGAATGTCCTCGTTGACGCATTAAATAACCTAAATTTTATTTTACTGAACGATGGATCTCCTACAGGAATTTCACGCTCCGGCTCGCCTCCTTCGGCAGTAGATTTGACCATTATTTTCCCTGATTTAGTAGGTATAACAGAGTGGAAGACCCTTCCAGACACCATTGGTTCTGATCATTTCCCCGCTTCAATAAGTATCTCAGGCACAAGCAAAATTCCCAAAATATAAACCATGCCCTAGACGAAACACCAGAGCCTTATGATTTCCAAAAATTTACCAGAATCTTGACCGAAGCAGCAAACTCCTCAATGCCTCAAAAAAAACCTTTTATTAGTCCCAAATCTCTACTTGCTTGGTGGGACGAGGAATGTTCACAAATAATTTACATAAGGAAAAAACCCTTAAAAAATACAAACAAAATTCTATTTTAGTAAATTTCATTGAATACAAAAAAATAGAAGCCCAGGTTAAACAAATTATTAAAAACAAAAAACGTAATAGCTGGAAAAAAATTCATTAGTAGCCTAAGCAAAAGTACACCTTTAGGGGAAATATGGAAACAAGTCAAAAAACTCTAATAAAAACTTCTCAGATAATAAGACAATACTCTTTCAGGAATTAATCGAAAAATTATTTGAAGTAACAGCTCTGCCACATGTAATCAACCAACCCAAAATAATTTCAGAGAATGTTAACTACAATACGTTATCGGTACCTTTTACCTTAGAAGAATTGGAATCTGCAATCAAAATATCCCGCTGTACCTCCCCCGGAAAAGATAGCTATACCTATAATATGATTAAAAACCTTCCAAGCAAAGCAAAAATAGCACTTTTAAACATTTATAACTGGTGGATGAATAATAATTTTATAAGAGCATTCAAAGAGATCATTTTAATTTTTATTTTAATACCCAAAATGGACCCCAATGATTCCATGTCTTACAGACCAATATCCCTTATGTCATACCTGGCAATAACTTTTGAACGTATAATTAAAGTAAGAATGGAGTGGTATCTGGAATCCAAATCTATTTTCCCGACTACACAATATGGTTTCAGGAGAGGCAAAGGAACCATAGAAGCAGTATCACAACTAGTATCGGACATACAATGTACGTTTTCAGATAATGAGTATCTTGCGTGTTTTTTTGTCGATTTTAAGGGTGCTTACGATTCAGTTGATTTGGACATATTAGAATCAAAATTAAACCTTATTGGAATAAGTAAAAAAGTATCTTCTAACATTGTACAAATATTTAGAAATCGTAGAATATACATTAGAGATCATATCAATACTCTTCACGGACCAAGAATTGTTAATCGGGATATACCCCAAGGTGCGGTTTTTGGCTCTCTAATATTTAATGTCTACACTTTAGATCTTCACATTTTATTTGACGAAAACATCAGAATCATTCAGTATGCTAATTAGTGATTCGCAAGAGACTCTCGTTTTCGAGAGTTTCGCATTGTTTCGTCTCGTAATAGAGACGAGACTCGAGACGATACTCGGACCAGACGAGACGAGACTTTTGTTTGGTCTCGTCTCGAGTCTCGTGCATGAGGTATCGCGTCTCGCGCGAGAGTCTCGCAAGTGAACATTTCTGAATGAACATCAATTTATTTTGATAAAAATTTATAAGCATAACACCAAGAATTGCTTTTAAACGCCTCTGCCGGCATTATCGGTTGACGGTAATCACTTTGTTTTTCTGAAACGCGCCGCCGCCGCCGTCTTTGAACGCTAATTCCGACAGCCATAAATTTTGAGATATGTACGTGTCCTATCCTATTGTGATCGAATAAATAAAGATCATTATTGAAAATAAAAGTTTAAATTTCTTCCCAGTTTAGTTATTCCTTGTTCGTTGTGGATAGTGGTAGTTGTTCAAATTTTTGAGCGTGCAGAATTGTGCCAAGTTAATTCAAAATGAGCCGATTCAAGTGGAAAAGCAGCGAACTTTTGACTTTGGAAGATGAATCAAGTTCCAGTGATTTTTTTAGTGGAACTGAGGATATTTACATACCAGATAATGTTAGTTTGAGTGATAATGTGACTGAATGTGAATTGTCGTCTTCGTTAAATAGCAGTCGCTCTTCGTCTCGCATGCAAATATACAAAACGACTCTTACAAAAGCAAATTCGATACTTATTTCAACATTGAATTGAAAAGGACAAATCGAGATAAAATAGCCAGGTGCAGAATATGTTTAAATTCGAAGGAAATTAGAATGTCACGGGGAAATACTACTGGATTAAGAAAACACCTACGCAGTAAACATCCAAAAGCATGTTTCGAAATATATCCAATTGAACAAAATTAACTGGCAGGAGCAAGTACTTCCAGACTCACTGTTCCCGAAATGTTTGCTGCAAATTCTCAATTGAAGGTAAGCTATTAGATAACTTAATAATTTAATTATTTTAACGCTGTATACCATCGTTGACCCACATTCTTATTGATGGCATATTTTTGTTTTTAATAGTGAAATTTATAACTTTTTCAAAAGTCTGACGGCATCTATCGTTATCAAAAATCTGCAACTTTTAGAAGTTTAACAAGCCACGGCAAGCGCCGCGTGAATAGTCTTTCTAATACCTATCAATTTCGTTTGATACGCCGACACCTCATTTAAATGATGATTTATAACTTTACAGCCAAAGATTTTGCATTTTGCCGCACGTCAATATGTCCACGTGGATCGCGGAGCTTCCCTTGAATTTATACGAGTTGTTGCAATAGTTGATAATGAATTAACTATATTCAAGAAATATTAAAATACAGCGTGGATCAAATTGGGCTTACATGTATTGTTATTTTAAAACTATAAGAGATAGATAATGTGAGAATCAGTGGCGGCGCCAGGCATGTGCGAGCTGAGCGATCGCACAGGGCCCCGGGAGGCAATATCAATCTGTCAGTATTTTTCAGAAAGCTGAGAATCGGCTATACGGTACAATCTTTTCTAAATTTTAGCCATTGAGATTTTGATATACAGAGTGCCCAAAATGGATTGATATATTGTGATCTCGGAAAGTGTAATGTAAGAGATTGGAGAACGAGTAAATGGGAGAAGCTTTAGACAATTTAGTTAGTAATGAAATATTAAATGGCGCTTGCTGCGTGATTTTAGAGATTTTCGTTTTTTAGATATTTTGAAAAAACTAAAAAGGTGCATTTTCGAAAATCCCCACAACTTACAACGTTTCGGTATTTTCAGAACCATCATTAACTTTAGTTTTTTAAATATGGGCCTGGATTGTTATTCCACACTTTAGGTGCCGTTGGTGATTGCAATCTACGCCAGCCATACTAACTACTACCACTATACTAAAAAGCAGAAAATAGGGTGTAAAGAAAGAACTATTCATGCATCAATTATCTATTGCATTACACAAATTGTGTCATTCGCAGGTGGTTACATAAATAGATATTTTGACACTGACAACCAAAAAATGCTATTTTTCAGTTGTCATTTCGATGTGAAAAACATCACTAAACATAAAACAACAATGCGAAAAGTGAATCAAACGTTGAAATATCGTCTGAATATTTTTTATTATACTTTCGTGGCAAAGAATATTGTATGATACATTTGTTAATAGTGATTTTATTTTGCTCCTGGAGATGCTCCACTCGTGGACGCTTATTTCGCAAAATAAAATGCCACTTCTAGCAATTGTATCATAAATATATTTTGATTTCCGTCAGTTTTAAAAGGTCTTATCACATTACATATTATTATTTTCAGACTACATCAGTGAAACCAATAAAGGATCATTTTGACTTGGCGATTGTTGATTGATGGCAAAAAAATATTTACCTTTTAATTTCTTTCATGACGAAGATACTAAAAAATTTTTTAAACAAATATCTGGAAACAATTTTCCAAAAAAGGATAAATTGAGAAGACTAGCAATATTACGATTCGACTGCCTAAAGCAAAAAATGACCGACATGTTGACAAACAATTCTTCAAAATTATCATTTACTACAGACGGCTGGACCTCCATTAGCGGCAGATCTTATTATGGAATTACAACACATTTTATAGATGACAATTGGGAATTGCAAACGATCGCTCTAGATTTTGTTCCTCCCATGAAAAACATACAGCAAAAGACATCGCTCTCACATTTTTCAAATGTGTAGACGCTAAAGGCTTGATCCACAAACTTCAAGGAATAACAATGGATAATGCCTCAGCAAATACAACTTTTACTAAAGAACTTCAGGAACTTATTCCCGATTTAAATGTAGAGGACTGCAATTTTCGATGTTTTGGACATGTGACTAATTTGGCCGTGCACGATTTGTTTCAGTTATTGAAACTGAATTCTGAGGCAGCTGAAGAATTGAGTGATGATAGTGTCGATGAGGAAGCCGAAGTTGATGAAATTGAAGATAATTCTAATGCACTATGTAAGTTCCGAAGTGCGTGCGAGGCAACTTGTAATTCTCCCCAATTAACACCTGTGTTGGATATGCCTACACGCTGGAATTCCAGTAATGATATGTTGAAAGTAGCTCTTGGAGCTAGATATGGACTTGGTGTACTGTGTCAAAATGTTGTTGATTTAAAACAATATGCTCTTATGGACAATGAATGGATTCTGCTAGAAGAAGTGCATACATTACTAGTCAACTTTCAAATTCTTTCCAAAAAGCTCGGAGGAGAGAAGTACGTCACATTACCTATGGTGGTTGTATGTATCAATATACTAATAGATAATATTGAGAACAAAATATTTAAATGGAACCAAAAGGTAGATCGAACCGCTGTCGAAGAGCAGCTTATTGTTAATTTTCAGGCTGCGAGAGAGAAAATATTAAAGCATTATCGTAAAGCTAATTGGTATAATGCTGCAGTTTTAATTCTAGATCCGCGGCATAAGTTAGAAGCGTTTGATATGACAACATGTGGCCAAGAGTTAAAAGATATTTCGATTCAGAAATTTCAAGATATATACAAAGCCTATTTTAATCAATCAGAAGATTCAGAAGGACAACGTACGAAAAAAACGGCGGCCAGGGAACGAGAAGATCCTGGACCGGAAAAAAACAGATTTTAAAATGATTTTGATGTTTTGTATGCAGTAAACCCTACGCATGCAGAAGGAGAATGGATGCAGGAGCTTAAAAAATCTTATTCTATGCCTCCATGTAATAAAGAAACAGATATACTACAATGGTGGAAAATGCGTGTTTCTGAATTTCCTACTCTAGGCACGAGATCTCTTAATCATACCGGCTACTTCAGTCCCGGCGGAAAGATTATTCTCATGTGCTGCATTAACTATATGAAAACATCGAAATCGCCTCAACAATGAATCTGCACGATGTTTGTTATGTCTAAACGAGTGGGTGAAGAACAAAAACATTTGCAACCAAGAGGGCTAAGGGCGAGCTGTTTTTTACCTTTGATTTTTTCAGTTATTTCATTTATAAAATAATGTTATGTTTTTATTTTCTTTAGTTGTATTACTTTCAAATACATGTTATTTTTCAACAATTGTAATTCTCTCTTACGACTTTTATATTATAGCAAGTATTTAAGTATTCCTTATTGCACTGAAACAATAAGATTATGAATGATGAGATTTCGATACTTTAACAAAACTCTCGTACGAGAAACGAGACGAGACGAGACTGGAGGCTGCGAGACGAGACTTGAGACGAGACTTATCATTGCATCGGCGAGACGAGACAAGACTTTGTAAAAATCTCGTCTCGTTGGTCTCGTGCGAACCACTAATGCTGATGATATATGTATCTAGATAATTCATAAAACATACAACCAATGTGTGAGAGACCTTCGATACGTAATGTACTGCCTCCAAGCTTGGCTAAACGAGCACTCCTTTCAGTTATCCTCCAATAAATCAGCGGTGATGGTATTCATCCGACATCGTCTGGTATTGGGAGATATTATAAAATTAGATAAAACCAATATTCCTATTCTTGATAGTTACAAATATTTAGGGATTGTAATAGATGAAAAGCTAACTTGGAAAAAATATTTAGAGCATATCAGAATTAAAACAGAAAAAGGAATAAATATGCTAAAATGTGTGACGGCGAGGAATTAGGGCGTCAACCCCACAACATCTTTATTATTTTACAGAGCGTATATAAAATCAATAATAGACTACGATTGCATATTTTATGGATCCGCAACAAATTCGAATTTACTAACAGTAGACGGAATACAATTAGAGGCATTTAAAATTTGTTTTGGCGCTTACAAAACTTTCCCATCACCAGCAGTATTAGCAGAGGCCCAAGAACCTCCACTGACAATTTTTAGCTCAAAAAAAAGTAATATCCTTAAGAACAACATCTTGCAATTGTATCGTTAAATCTATTCACAAATTGGCTATAGAAGACCTAACAAACAAATATTGGCAATTCAAAAATAATCCACCCTTGGCAGATGTTTACATTTATACCAATAAGTTGATGGAAAAAATACAAAATTTAAACTCTCCTTTTGATAGCAAACTTCCATACAACCTCATTATGTTTAAATCAACTATCCTAAGGCCTGATTTCAATAATATACCAATTCATAACAATGCACTTGTGAAAAGTATCATATGCAACTTGGGAAATTATATTATTTTCTGTGATGGTTCAAAAGTCTCAAACGGAAGTGATTGTACATTTTTCATCTTAAACAGAAATTTATGCTATGAACTTCGGATAACAGATATGTGTTCCATTTTTACTGCAAAGGCATACGCCATTTTACAGGCACTGGAGTGGGTATAAAAAGAAAATGCAAATAATTCAATAATTTTTTCAGATTCCCAGTCGCTCTTAACAGCTTTAGAAAAACAAAATTTAAGTATATTTTTCAATTATATGATTAATTTGATTAGACTGAAACTATATAACTTTACAAAACAAAACATAAATATAGTCTTATCGTGGGTAAAAGGACACGAGGAGATAATTGGCAATGACATTGTCGATATCGCCGCAAAAAAAGCCAAAAGTTTGGAAAATATAGATATAATATATACAATCCCTGACATTACAAGCATCTTCAAAAAAGAAATAAGGAAAAATTGGGAAAACATTGGCAAGAATATAAACATAAATCCAATAACCATTACTTTCTTATTCACCCTAGCCTTCCAAATAAAATTCCCCATATCAGGACTAGAGTGTCTCCAGACAATATTGCATATACGTTACCAGAATGAAATTAAATCATGGTGGCTTTCCGTCTCACTTTCATAAAATTGGTACTCTACATTGTCCATTATGCTCATGTAACAACATCTCGGTAAGAGATCTCAAGCATTTAAATTTTCAATGCGACAAGTATCACCGTTACGGAAACATATTCCTACAAAATTTAAAAAGCATGGGCATTTATATTTTTGTAGTCGAGAACTTGAGTTCTGTGCGTTCTGACCATAACTGAAGGTTGTTAAGTGCATTCTGAAGATGGGTACGAATTGAGAGTATGTTTTTTCCTGATGCGTACAGAACTAAATCATCTGCATATAGTGTACCCCTCTGCATATAGTGTACCCCTGACAGGCCTTCCAATGTAGTCCAGAATGTCATTAATAGCTACGAGAAATAACGTTACACTAAGAGCGGATCCTTGAGGAGTGCCATTTTCTTGAGACTTACTTAACGAAAATGTACCATTGACTTTCTCCGAGAAAGATCTATTTTTCAAGAAATTGGAAGTGAGAGCTAGCATATTTCCTTTAATTCGCCATTGATTCAACTGATCAAGAACTTTGCGTCTCCAAACAGTATCGAAAGCTCGGTGTATATCGATGAAAATTGCGATCAGCTTTTCTTGATTTGCGAAGGCTTCGTGTATATCTGACTGGAGATTCACTAAATGGTCGAACGATTCTTACGATTATTTCACTCAATACAAAATACGTGCCTTCGATTGGTTTAAATATGAGGATTGATATCTGAAAACACCATGTTTTCGATTTTGAATTTCGGCACCTGATTGGATACATGCAATTTTCCTATATGTGTGTTTCGCGTTGTCATTAGTTGTTTTATTCGATATTAAAAATCTAGTGACTGACAAAAAATGTCAAATGAATAAAGAAACGTCAGAATTATTGTATCAAGAATGAATTCTAAAAACCGTTTTGGTCTGTTAGATCTAAAAGAGATTCAAAAGAAAGTAAAAGAACAAATGCCGCAAAATACCGTGCGATCTAAAAAATACGTGTGGAAACAATTCATGGAATTTTGCAACGAACGTCATCATAGCCCAATTTAAATTGTTTTCGTGAAATAATCTTGAGAAATACAACTCGTATAATTAATGATTATCGAAAATTTCTTCTCTTTTTCGAAACAAATTGTTGATTTAGGAAACCACACTCGCGCTTACGCGCTCGTACGGTTTCCAAACAACAATTTGTTGCTCAAAATCGATGAAATTTGTATTTCGATAATCATTAACACAATTGTTATATTATTATCGAAAACCACTTTGTTGGGAAATAATCAGGTTATTTTGTTCCAGGTAATATTGTCACCTAGAATTCAGTATTTTTTCTAAAAGTTTACACATGGTACATGTTAGAGATATGGGTCGATAGGACTATGGATCCGTATGTGGTCTGTCAGGTTTTTTAATAGGTAATACAACAGCTTCTAACCAATGGGAAGGAAATTTTTGAGATTGGTATATTTCATTATATACACCAAGGTATCGTTTTCCTACTGGAGGAAGTTTTACAAGAAAAATGTAGGGAATATAATCTGGTCCGGGGGAGGACTTATTAACTTTGGACAAAGAATCTTCTAATTCGTCGATCGTTATATCATAGTTCAAGGGGTTCTCCGCATCAGCTTCGAGATCTAGAGGATATGTCTCCATTGTTTCCTTTATCTGTAAAAAATTGGCATCGTAATTCGCATTACTCGATTGTTGTTGAAAGATGTCAGCTAACATGTTGTTTTCCTGACTGTATGTTATAGAAGTTCCATTTTCAATCAAAGATGATATATCAATATGACTTCTCGACCCTTTTATGTGGTTGATTTTCTGCCATACCTATGACATCGGCGTGGAGTGGTTCAATGTTGATACGTATTGTGCCCAGGAAGTACGCTTACTCTGTTTTATTATATGCCTTTGACGAGCTCTGAGTCTATTGTATTCGATATTGTTCTCGGTACAGTGATGCCTTTTCAATTTATTGAAAGCTCTTTTGCTTTCTTTGGTTGCTTTATGGCATTCTTTGTTCCACCACGGTACAAGTTAATGATGCGTAACCTGAGTTGTTTTTCCTATGGCTACATTTGCGGATTCGACAATAATCTCAGAAAATTACTCAACAAGAATATTGATGTCTTGTACCCGGTTGAGACGTACATTGGGTATTCTTGCCTCTATGAGGGTTCCATAACGTGTCCAGTCGTCGTTGCTAACATTTTTCAGCCGCCAGCTGGGACGAAAGTAGGCGGTGTGTCTTGCACATCAGCTCCAAGAATAATAGGAAGATGGTCACTGCCGTACGGATCTGATAAAACAGGCCAAGGCAAAGTACTGGAAAGGTTTGGATGACAAAGTGCCAGATTGAGAGCAGAATGATTGCCAGTTGCTATATTTATTCTTGTTATTTCGCCAGAACTGAGAAGTACGAGATTTGATGTGTTGATGGATGTCTCAAGTTTACTGCTTCTCCGGTTAGTTGACGTACAACCCCATATTGAGTTGTGGGTATTAAAATCGCCCAAGATAACGTAGGGCTTTGGTAATTGTCGTACCGGATTATCCAAATCATTTATATTAATTTCTGTATCTTGTGGGGTTCTCTCTAAAACTGCCGTAGCTTCAAGGTTAGTTATAAGTAGGAATTCCTTAGCCTCAAGGGATCTTTTTGTGTATATTGTTACCCCTCCTGATGCCCAGATTTGAATAAGTCATCTTCCTTGGTAAGAACCTCGATCGAAGTCAACATTAATCATTAATGTGATATCAATACGCATCAAGGCGCCAATTTTGATTCCTATTTGGCACGCTAAGAGTTATAAAACGTAATATTTACATTAAAATTCCTTTTTAAAGAAAAATATTCTAATAACAACAAAATTGTAATTATTGTTAGTACACTGAATTATTTAAATAAAGATATATATATAAATAATGCCTACTTAGTTATCTTTTGAGTTCTAGTTAGGTAGGTAGCAACTTCTTTGAAACGCCATTGTCTTTTCATTGTTCTAGATCCAAGTTGCAGATACAAATATTTTATTATGAGGTTGCCACATTATTATCCTCAAATTGAGGGTAATAAATAATCTAGCTGGACGTAAACTATGATAAATATTGTGTTACCGCCGGCTCGTACTCCAGATTTTTTTTTTAAATTCCACGGATATTTCAGAAAATTAATTATATACAATATTATGAAATTGTCCGTATATTGTTGCCGATAAAACATATCTATTAGTCGATAATATAAATTTATGTGGATTTTTATATGTCCACTGCAATAAAAATAGCAATAATTTCTGCGTTTATAGGCCGGTTCGTTTGTCAGAATAATCAGACATTTAAAATAATTCGAAGGGTGATACCTACATTAAATATAGAAATGTTTATTAATATCAAATTGATTAATCGATCTCGACCTCTAGAATTCTCAAGTCCTACAAAGTCGCAGTTTTCCTCGAAAAGTCAGAGCGAGATGTAGAAGGAGATGATACAGAAGATCTTCAATAGTACTAATTGGATGCTTAGGCCTTTTCATGTTAATATAAAAATCTAAATTGACAGTAAATGAAACAAACTAAAAAATGGAATAAAAGCTCTCAATAAAAAGTGCTTTACTCTCTATCCGCATTACAGGCCTGTTCTACTAACTGTTTCCAGTATATCCTGTTTCTGTCACCGTTCTTCCTATGCTTTAGATTTTTTTTTCTTTAAATAATTTTGTATCTCTTGTAGGGGACGGTGGGGTAGAATGGGGTACTTAACGTTTTTGGGCAAAAAACCAAGTCTTTCTAAAAGTTGATAAAATATATATTGCTTAGGAGTTATATACTAGGTACGAGATTTTTAAAACTTCATGTAAATTTTCTATTAGTGTTTTTAAATGAAACTCAAGGTCTCTAGTTAATTCCACAATATAATACAAGTTATTGAATTCTAAAAAATTGACAATTGTTTCGATAAATCAATATCATCGTCAGAATGACAGAAGTTACATTTCATTTTATGCCTACCTGATGTTTAGTAGTTATTTTTGGCTAGACCAAAAAGTAACCTAACTTGTGGTTGGCTTAATATATGTTTATAGAAAAAAGAAGAAGATGTGATATTACAAATATTGAAGCTTAGATATTATTAGCCCTATGGTGATATCCTGGATATCATTTTTCCAATTAAGTAGTATAACTGTGCAATGATATAGAAAACCAGGAAAACTATATCTGCTGATCTCTACAATTATCACTTAAGAAGACAGTTTATTAGTGGAGAATTCCCTAGATTTAACTGTTCATTGACAACTTCATATTGTGGGTCTCTTAAATGTCTTCTAATTTCCAGTTCTTCAAGGAAATCCAGTTCTTGTTTCTTTTCACAAATATGCAGCACTAGTTCTGTGTTAGGTGTCAATGAATGATTGGTGTCAAGTAGATGTTTTGCGTAGTGGGATTTATCTGGTTGTTTCAATCTGTATGCTGGTAAGTGCTCACTGTATCGTATTTCAAAATTCCTAAGGGTCTGACCCAAATAGACAGCATCACATTCTGGACATTTGAGTTCATATATACCTGACTTCTTTAATAGTGGTATTTTTGTTTTTACATTTAACAATTTTGTACTAACGTTACTTTCTGTTTTAAAAGAAATTGTTGTATTCGTTGCTGAAGATATTACCTTTGAAATATTATTAGAAATATTTCCTCCATATGTGATGGTTTTATAAGTTTTAATTTCATCAGCTTGTTTAGGATATATTAGTTGTAATGCCACTTTTTACTCTTTTTTACTAGAGATCTTGAGTTTCATTTAAAAACACTAATATGAGCATATTCCACGAAGTAAGGGTCGAGACAGTCAATTTCATTAAATTTTCTATATTTTCACATTTTTATAAAAAAAACGTTTTACCCCGTTCCACCCAACACATGGGGTGGAACGGGGTACATGAAAATATATGTCAATGATGCTGGTATTTATGACAATTATTAGATAAATATACTCGCTTTTAAACTTTTAAAACGAAATATTAGAAAATAAGAATAAAACAACGTTATGGTGATACAAACTAAGAAAAACTTAATATTTGAAATAGTTTACATTCATTTGCAAAAATCACATTCAAACATAATTTCATCATCATCGCTGTCGATATCAGCACATGCATTGTGAGCCCATTAATGACAAAGAATGCATGAAATCCAGCCCTCTCTTGAATTTGAATTGCTGTATTTATCGGTACAATACAGCATCTTCCTCGACTTCTAATGATTCGGATTCTACCGACTCAACAACTCTTTTTTTGTTATCTAATATTTTACTTTGCTTTGGATGCTGTTTTAGTTTTTATTTATGAAATTTTTTTTGGGACTCTCGATTTTTCGTTTAACTACATTTCTCTTTTGTTCTTTCAGATTTCTTTGTTCGATGGCATCCTCAAGTTCATTTTTATATGGGGTCGACGTCAAAATGGTAGCCTTTCCACGTTTCTTACTGGCTCTTTTCCAAGATATTCCAACTTTTGGTATGGGTAGAATATCAGAAGGAGAGTAGTGAGCGAAGTACTTGGAAATATTTTTTGTCGAGTTATTTGAGGTTCCACAAATTTGAGAAACATGCTGCAAATCAACGAAAGTTTTAGTTTGTCTCGGAGTAGTTAGATGTCTAGAACAATGCGGTTGCTCTTCAAAGTTATTTATCGTTTCCACTTGCACTGTGGGTGTTACAGTTTGCTCCGAAGTTGCTGGTACAGCTATTTCAGAGTTTGTTACACTTTCAGTTTCTCTTGGAATATCTGTCATACCAGACGGCAGATGATCTGCTTCACCAAAAACTTGGACATTTAAAGGCCAAATACCGGTTTTTTGAAACGCGTTTACAGCTGTTTTCATTGTTGCTGCATTTATAAGCGCTGTTCCAAAAAGAGTAGATATTTGAAATAACGTAACAACTTTTCCAGGATTACCTCTTAACCACCCACTAAACAAGAAACATAACAAATATTTTTTGTGATGTTATTTTATAGACTTCTCGTGATGTTTATTTAAAACATTAATAAGATATCTCTTAGATGTCTTAATTTTATTACCAACTCTATTAACATCCATGCCATGTAAATAAAACATATTTATGATGTACACAATAATACTTGAATTCGCAGTTACATACACATCATATGAACTTCTTTTTAGCAACTTCCTAGAGGAAACATTCATACGATGTTAATTTGTATACTTCTCACTAATGTCACATAAAGAACGTTACTGTAATATCACAAATTAACATGTTTCTAAGATGATTACATGTTGCAGTTACTTTTACATCTTTCGAAATAATTTTTAGTAACATCCTACTATTACGTCTGTACGATGTTAGTTCATAAAACCTCAGTAATATCTCATAATAAACATCACAGTTACATAAAAATAAGAAGAATAGAGAAGAGGAACTGACGAACGAACATTATCTGTGGAAACAAATCGCAAGAATGAAATGGAGGATGGTTTTCAGTTTTGTGTTATATTTTATTTGCAGGAAGCACATTTTTTGCAAGTACTTGAATAAAGTGGTCTTCGTTTTCGTTAGTTCCTACTTAGCTTCAGTTTCTATCCTTAGTTATAATTCTTGTTATAATGGACGAACAACAGCTGTTATCGGTAAGTACCTATTCCAAAATCATAGTTATTAAAACTTAATACTCATTCAATACTTTAATCAGCTATTGTACATTGAAATTCCAGGTGGCGGAATTGTACACTAACATTATATAATAGAGTTTACAAAATAAGGGTTTTTTCAACTTTCAAAATATTTTAGTTAGTAAGTATATTTTAAAAACGATTCACAATATTTTAAATCCTAGATATGCATTATACCCTACAAAAAACTTAATATTGGAATAGGGTAGATATTATTATTAATAATAAAACATGCTCATATGTTGGCAGATATTTGAATCTAGAAGAAAATATTTTCAATGTTCAAGATGTTTCAGAAGCTACTTTTACATAAATAAAATAAAAAACAAATAGTTGGTAATTATGTAAAGAAGGGAGAATAACTATTTCAGATAGTCTGATACAGACATTGTATTAAATAGTACAAAAAATATTGAATCTTTTATCTCTAGTTCTAGTTTTTGTAGTAGCAGTCATAGCTATCAATATAGTATTGCAGGTTTAGAAAATTTTAACATTATTACTAACAATTCTTGTGAACAATTAGAGACTGTTTAAGACTTTAAAAACAGAAATTTCTGTTAAAAAGCTCATTTCCATTTAAACATATACTAAATAAAATAAAAAAAGCTGTGTGACCCTTACAATGGTACCTACATTAATCTAGTTGAAGAATATGTAACTTATAGCACTGCTCCAGTCAACAAACAGAATTCAATTATTCATTATTATAGAAACACAGCTATTGGATACTCAATTGAATACAATTAATTATAAACTCATTTAACTTGATAATGTGTTCATATCTCTTCTTCATAAGCAGTTTTTTTTGTATACAGTGTATTAGTAATGCTTAGTTTTCATTAAGTTACAATTCCATGGAGTTAATATACAATATGTTCCAGGATGAAAATAACAAGATGAGAATAGTATATTATTTTATACAGAAAAGAAGTTTGAATTTTCATGGCAAACCTGAATTTACCTGCGAAACGGAGTGAGGCATGTAATATAAGGTAAATCATGAGAAGTCACTTCTCGAAATAAAATATGTTGTTATTCCTTTGAAGAGCCCCGCATGTATCTTGTGGAAAATGGGTCCCAGTCAATTGGCTGAAAATCAAGTTTGATGTAGTTTATGATGATCGATCAAAGGTCTCCATGGGCACAATTTGATCTAAATGAATTGTTTTATTAGCTGCTGTTCAGAAAACCTTTAAATGTTTCACAGATAGGGATTTGGAAGTGTACATTATGGAATGGTTGAGGCACTCGAAACAGTGACTCTTGCGTAAGAAAAAGTGATCGTAAGTAAACGATAGAAATATGTTACATTATGGCCACTACAGATTAATATACCCTTTTTTATTCCTTGCTTTCACTGAATGCACTCAATAGTCTCCACTTTCCACACTTGTTATGTAATATGCTTACACAATTTTATTTTTTTTAGGTTGGATTCATGGACAAGATATTTTTTTTCTAATTTTGTACCTGTTTTTTGAAATTTACTGTACTGTTCATTAAAAGTGAATAAACGTTTTAAATCCTTTATTGCTTTTTTTGCTATTTTATTTTGAATGTACAGTGTGAACAACTAAGAACGACTGTAGGCCACATCTCAGAAAAAAATCATGGTACAACTTTCAAAAAAATTACCTTTAGATCAGTGATACTGAAAAATTGCTGGAAAATATTTTGCAGTATCTAAAATATCCGCTAGGGGTGGAATGAACACTCGAAAACATAATACTCCAAAAAAACATACTAAAGGTGTTCTAAAAATACAATTTTTTAAATCTTGAAGAGATTATGAAAAAATTTAATTAAGGAGATTTTTTGCCATTATTCTTCAAATAATGGGTGAGGAAGGTTCAAACTTATGAACAAATGTATCACTTTTTCGTTTTTTAACCGATATTAATGATTTTAGCAGTATTTAAAAGAGTTTTTGTGTTTAATAAGATGGATAACAAAATTAGATAATTTTGTATTCACTCGGAAATTTCAAATGTAAATTGAAGCATTTTTTTTTATTTTTATATCTGATAACGTAAATCCCTTTTCATCAGAATTCAAAAAATGTCTCAATACATTTCAAACTTCCGACAAAATGGGAAAATTGTCGACTTTTTTACATAGCGTTGACAAAATTGTTGAATTCTATTATTTTTGTTGAGCATATATCTTATTAAAGAGGAAAAAGTCTTAGATGACGCCAAAAACATTGATATCGAATTAAAAACAAAAAAGTGTTACGATATTTATTTTTTAGGTAGAACCTTCCCCCACTCCTTATTTGAAGAATAAGGACAAAAAGTCACTATCTACATTTTTTCATAATCCCATCAATATATCAAAAATTGTATTTCTAGGATACCTTTAGTATGTCTTTTTTGGAGATAATCACAGTATTATGTTTTTAAGTGTTCATTCCACCCCATAGCAGATATTTTAGGAACTCAAAAATATTTTCCAGCCATTTTTCAGGGTCACTGTCCTGGAGGTATTTTTTAAAAGTTGTACCATGATTATTTTTTGAAATATGGCAGACAGCCGGCGTTCTTAGTTGTTCACCCTGTATTTGCTGATTAGGCGCAGAAACATCTATAGGATGTCATCTAGAATGTTTGAGGTATGTTATTTGGAGGTTTTAGTAATGTCCATACAACATCTAAGAGAATAACACTGTATGATTTAGATAATTGATAATATGTTATTTTGTAGACATTGCATTAACATTGTCGAGAAGTCAAAAGGCATTTCAGAATATAACAAAAATGTTGTTTTCAGTTCGTTATAAAGACTTCCTTTTAAGGAAGTTCTAGTAACATCATAGTAATGTAAAAATGCAGCACTTTAACATTGCTGAGAAGTTAAGTTGAAACATCACAAAAGTTAACAGCCACAAGCTGGGCATAAGCGGTTGTATAGATGTGCATGTGATGAAAACAAGAGAAAATAAACGGTTTTAAAGATTAAAACTAACTTTTCCGCATCTGTGGCCCTGAATAATATTCTTTCAATAAAATTGTTACTTGTATACACTTCAGGGAATGTATCGTGCTAACAAACCGAAATTTCTCCAAAAATAATCAAAAATGTAATATATCTGTAGTCAACTGAAAATCAATAGGGTACATCTGTGAGACACCGTGAGCAATATTCAATCATAAAATTGATCAATCGTATACTCTCGGGAGGCTGTATCGTGCTAACAAACTGAAAATTCTCCAAAATGACAAAAATTTGGTACTTCAAGTACCATAGCACCCGTTGTACTGGCTTCAGTGAGCTGAATATCAATAGGGTTCATCTTTGAGACGCTCTGAATAATATCCAATCATAAAATTGGTCACTTGTATATACTCCGGAGGCTGTATCGTGCTAACAAACTGAAACTTCTCCAAAAATGACAAAAATATCGTACTTAAAGTACTGTAGCACCTGTTGTATTGGATCGGGTGAGCTGAAATTCAATAGGGTTCATCTGTGAGATGTCCTGAATAATATTCAATCATGAAATTGGTAATTTGTTGAACTCCGGAGGCTGTATCGTGCTAACAAACTGAAATTTCTCAAAAAATGACAAAATATCGTACTTCAAGTACCATCGCACCCGTTGTACTGGCTCTGGTGAGCTGAAAATCAATAGGGTTCATCTGTGACATGTCCTTAACAATATTCAATCATAAAATTGGTGACTTATTACACTCCGGAGGCTGTATCGTGCTAACAAGACATGTAAGAAAAAGTGGCCGACGACAACGACGACGACGACGACGACGACATACACACAGGATTTTTTTCTAAAAACCATTTTTTCGTGTTGTTGTTGATGGAAAACGTAAACATAACTCAAAAAAAAATTTCAAAATTCCAACTTTTTTTGGGGTAAACCAATACTTTTCTCGCATATTAGGTAGGTTGGGCGGAAAAGTGAAAAAAGGAAGAACATTATCACAATGTGATGTTGAATTAACATAACTGTAATATTTATTCGCATAGTGGGCAGGTTCTCGTTTCGTGCTCATAATAGGTATTCATAGGTTTCATGAATCCTACGTGAAGCGGTTGTAACCGATGAGAGCAATGGTGCGGAAAACAAAGTAAGACTGTCCCGTTGTCTCTTGCGTAAAGTATCAAATCAAGGCTCTTAGTATCACCATCCAAAAGTAATAGAGCTGGATTCTCGCGAGTTGCTCCAGAAAATTTTACAAACTGTCTAAACCAGTCCATAAATATCTCTCCTGAAGCGGAAAACCATACTTCTACCGTTACTGTTTGTCCCCGTTCTTCAGAAGTAAGTATTCCTACCTGACGTTTTCATTTGGATGATATTATTTTAGAATGACCTTTTGGGTTAACAGTAATACCCGTCTCATAGCAATTATAAATTCTATCACCTTTAAATTTATATTTGTCGACAGTTTCTTCGAGCAATTTGAAAAACTGGGATACGATGGCAACTTTATTGAAACCCATTACTCAAGCTCCAGATGTTGCTTCTGGTTTTAAAATGATAATTTAGGGTGTCTTTTTAAAAACCCTTGAACCCAATCTTTCCCAGCGAGATGGTTCTCGGACTTGAATCTTTCACCACAGTTATTTTGGTAGGCCCATTTTCTTAAATCCGTTACTATTAAACCAAACAATCAGGTTTCCATGTTTATTAAGTAGTCTTCTAACTCCTTTTCCTGTAACTCTGTAAAAACGTATTTAAATTTTCCGGAACTCTTATCAACTTTGACTCCACATCTTTTCTTTTTAGCCACATATCGCTCCAATGTCGTCTGTGGCAGATTAAATTGTTGGGCGGCTTTTTTGTAACCCATTTCCCCATTAACAACCGCCTGGACGCATTTTCGGAATTCGCCGACACATTAGCCGCTCGGAACGACTCGGGTAATGCGAATCTCAGACTCGTAAAGTCCCGACGTATTGGACTAATGCGTCGGGGATTTACAAAACGTTAAATGTCAGTTTGTCAGTATTTTTTAAGCATAGGTATGTACGTATATGTACAGTGAGGTTTATTAGATTGGAAAATGTAAATAATATTTGCCTATCTAATTTTATTAAACAACCTGGGACACGTCAAATTTTAAATTTGAATGGCCATCTATTAAAAAAATATGTAGTGATGACGTCACAGCAACGTCCTATTATAACAAGATGCCCTTTTAAATTTAAAATTTGACGCGTCTGAGCTTTTTTTTGTAAATTACACAAGGCGAATATTATTCACATTTACCATTCTAAAAAACTCACTATATGTAGGTACATAGGTACATATTCACAAAAATAAATAAAAAAAATTGTTGCAACGTTTATTAATAAAAAAAATTTGAAAAATAAAAGATAATATTTTCATTTTTTTGATTTATTCCCCCCTAAACCCACATTATTTTCAACACATGTCGCCAAGGAATGGGGTGCTTTTTTAACTGTTTTTTCAAATTGTTGAGACTTTCTTCCACTACACATTGCTTTCTTTCCTGTCATTTTCGTCTTCCTTCGTCCAATTGATGTAGGCTGTACAGTTATGTTTTTACCTCTTTCTCGTGTAGCATGCTGTCGTTTTTTTTTACAAAATACGCCTTTGTATTTAAAAGCTGTATGCAAACCAGATAATAAAGTCTGCTCTGAGCTAGCATGTTTATCACAATTCTTTAAATATTCTTTAATAGCAGGATAGAATATTGATGGACTTCTATCCAAATATTCCATGATTTTTTTTGAGTGTTGTTCCCATTTTTTTTAATTTCTGAATGCATATTAAATTTTTTTACAACTGCTGCCTGGTATTTACAATGTTTACCGGTAAATCCCTGTGGACACGTTCACTTGAAAATTAGTAAATCGACGATGTAGGTGACATTTCTATCGGTTTCACTTTTAACTTCATATTCAAAGTCATTAAGTTGAACTATATTTTCAGCAGGCAAATAACGACTAATAACTGTCTTAGACGTTTTAGCAAAATATCCAAAATTCGTTGCTTATAATAAAATTCAAAGTTGGTAGTAATAAAGTCGCAAAGTTGGGATAAATTAAACGCTTTCGTCCTTTCCAAGGGTATATCTTTTAGCAGTCCAAATACGACTTCTATGTAATTGTTGGTGTCAGTTCCCCTTAGTGGTAAATGTTGCCGATATAAAAGGCACCAAGTGTCAGCTCTCTCCATCATGTTACTTACGTATTTTGTGAAATTATCATATTTGATATTTTTAGTAAATTCCAAACAAACGTCCTTTGAAGAAATTTTGTTCTTACCTGATTTAAGTCATTTCCAACAGGCTTTTAAAACGTGGAAAGTAGACAATAAATAACAATAATCAGGCCAAACTCTTTTTAAGGCATTCCTTTCAGCTAGATCGTCATCCGTAAGAATAACCTTTGGTTTTATTTTAATGGGAAAAATTTCATGAAGAGAGCACGCATAGCTTCTAAGAATACATTTGATTCTTGACTGCTACTAAGGATGCAGCCCAAAGGTAATCCACCAATAGCTGATTGTGTTATAAAATAGTAAACCTTATGATTTTGCGTATCACAGTTGCCTGTGGAATCAACAAACATAATCTCTGACGACTGGGGAAGTGTTGCAACTCTTTGCATGATTGGTGTACAAAGTGCCACAGCATAATGGTCTTCTTTTCGAATTATTTTAAAAAGAGTACCATTTTTTTCACCTAACATCCTAAGCATATTATCTAAATGAGATAACATATTTTATCCAGTCTTTTCGCCATAGTTTTTTTTGAAATGGCTTTTCCATATAGATTCTACATCTGTTTTAGTAGGGGTGAAATGTCTATCTATAACAATATTTTCATAGTTGTCGCCGTGTTTCTCCATCATTGATAAAATATAAGAGTGATATGCAGAGGCTACTGAGTGACCTTTCTCAAATAGCTCAATAATACGATTTTTCAAATCCAGGGCAAGTGGTCGTTCTCTAAGTGCTGCAGCAGAATTTAAATTATGATTATGTCCATCCCGAAATTCCACAACACATGGCCATTTTGGCATATAAACATCATTGTTTTTTGATTTTGTGTCTGGATTATATCGCTTTATAGTTACCGATAATTTTGCTGGACAGTTTATGTTTCTAGAAATCCTTTTTCTGGAATTTTCATTTTCCTTTTTTTGCTTTACGTTAAAATGACCGTGATATAATCTTTTAAATATTATGCGTGGCTTTTCAGTACCAAGCTTAAAGGTTTTTGAAACTCTCCAAGTTACTTTTTGAGTATTTTCCAATTCAGTCAACCATTTCTACAACAAAAAACCAATTATTTTAAGATTCTGTTTATTCGTCAACGTAATAAGATTCTATATTCCAAATTCATAAATAAAAAATTATAATTATTATTTTTCCTATTAATATATTTATATTTCCTATGTTTTTGATTTTACAGTTCGGCAAATATATCATATTACACAAACTTAACCTTAAAATACCAAAATGTACATACCTCAAAATCTTTTTGCTCACTTATTTGCAACCTAATCGTATTGGATGACGTATCTTTGTAAGGAACATTTGGTAATGTCCCTGGAACCATTTTATTATATTAGTTTTAATACTTATTTTTATATTTACTTGAATAGTACCTATAGCTTGTTACTGTTCTAGAAACTTAACAAAAATATACACGTACTTACTTGGCAATGCGCACATGTATTTTACATGGGTAAATCCCCGACGCATTGGTCCAATATGTCGGGACTTTACAAGTCTGAGATTCGCATTACCCGAGTCGTTCCGAGCGGCTAATGTGTCGGCGAATTCCGAAAATGCCGCCAGGACAGCTTGCTCCATGCTCTCTGTTGACCAAATTTTCCTAGTGTTTTTCCTTTCGTAAACTCGAGGCATCTGAAAAAAGGTCGGTAGCTGTATATTCCAATGATTTTTTAGAACTAAAATGGGGCGGAACGGGGTACCCCACTCTGCCCCATATATTGGTACCCCGTTCTGATCGTAACAGACAATTTTACTAGGCGATAATATAGCTGCAAGTCATCCTTTTCACTCAGTAAAAACAAGCACAGCGTAAAATTTCTTTTAAAGTACTTACCTTCTTTTGAAAATATTTGCAGCAAACACGTAAACGCGCACAACATCAACTATGAACGTATACTAACGTACCCGCTAAATCCGTATCTTGACTAGTGCTGATGCATAGCATGGGGGTAGACTGTAACTTTCGACTGTTGGGTATGGTACAGCCCTGACATAAGTAATATCGTTTTTAGAAGCAGTACCCCGCTACCCCGTTCTACCCCACCGTCCCCTAGATATTTTTTACTGGGTCCTCTTCGTTTCTTTTAAATCATATATATATATATATATATATATATATATATATATATATATATATATATATATATATAAATGTCATTATGTCAAATATTGTGAAAATTACAGGAAGACTAAATTGGAAAAAGGCAAATAAAAGTTGTTAAGGTTTGATGAAATTGACTGTCTCGACCCTTACTTCGTGGAATATGCTCATATTAGTGTTTTTAAATGAAACTCAAGGTCTCTAGTTAATTCCACAATATAATACAAGTTATTGAAAATTCTAAAAAATTGACAATTGTTTCGATAAATCAATATCATCGTCAGAATGACAGAAGTTACATTTCATTTTATGCCTACCTGATGTTTAGTAGTTATATTTTTGGCTAGACCAAGAAGTAACCTAACTTGTGATTGGCTTAATATATGTTTATAGAAAAAGAAGAAGATGTGATATTACAAATATTGAAGCTTAGATATTATTAGCCCTATGGTGATATCCTGGATATCATTTTTCCAATTAAGATCAGTATAACTGTGCAATGATATAGAAAACCAGGAAAACTATATCTGCTGATCTTTACAATTATCACTTAAGTAGACAGTTTATTAGTGGAGAATTCCCTAGATTTAACTGTTCATTGACAACTTCATATTGTGGGTTTCTTAAATGTCTTCTAATTTCCAGTTCTTCAAGGAAATCCAGTTCTTGTTTCTTTTCACAAATATGAAGCACTTCTAGTTCTGTGTTAGGTGTCAATGAATGATTGGTGTCAAGTAGATGTTTTGCGTAGTGGGATTTATCTGGGTAGTGAGCGACAATTAGATGTGTTTTTCAACCACATCAATAATTTACACCCGAAAATTAAATTTACATTAGAAATTGAAGAAAATAGCTCCATCAATTTTCTTGATTTAAAAATTCAAAGAGTTAATAATGTACTTGATTATTCAGTTTACCGAAAACCAACACAGACTGATGTGACAATTCAATTCAATTCTAACCACCCTGTCTCACACAGACTAGCAGCATATAATTCAATGATACATAGAGCTTTTTCAGTTCCTATGAACAAATGTAATTTTGATAGAGAGATTAATACAATTAGACAAATAGCAACATCTAACGGTTATCCATTAGATATGATAAATAAACTAATTAGTAAAAAAGTGGCATTACAACTAATATATCCTAAGCAAGCTGATGAAATTAAAACCTATATAACCATCACATATGCAGGAAATATTTCTAATAATATTTCAAAGATAATATCTTCAGCAACGAATGCAACAATTTCTTTTAAAACAGAAAGTAACGTTAGTACAAAATTGTTAAATGTAAAAACAAAAATACCACTATTAAAGAAGTCAGGTATATATAAACTCAAATGTCCAGAATGTAATGCTGTCTATTTGGGTCAGACCCTTAGGAATTTTGAAATACGATACAGTGAGCACTTACGAGCTTACAGATTAAAACAACCAGATAAATCCCACTACGCAAAACATCTACTTGACACCAATCATTCATTGACACCTAACACAGAACTAGAAGTGCTGCATATTTGTGAAAAGAAACAAGAACTGGATTTCCTTTAAGAACTGGAAATTAGAAGACATTTAAGAAACCCACAATATGAGGTTGTCAATGAACAGTTAAATCTAGGGAATTCTCCACTAATAAACTGTCTACTTAAGTGATAATTGTAAAGATCAGCAGATATAGTTTTCCTGGTTTTCTATATCATTGCACAGTTATACTGATCTTAATTGGAAAAATGATATGCAGGATATCACCATAGGGCTAATAATATCTAAGCTTCAATATTTGTAATATCACATCTTCTTCTTTTTCTATAAACATATATTAAGCCAATCACAAGTTAGGTTACTTCTTGTCTAGCCAAAAATATAACTACTAAACATCAGGTAGGCATAAAATGAAATGTAACTTCTGTCATTCTGACGATGATATTGATTTATCGAAACAATTGTCAATTTTTTAGAATTTTCAATAACTTGTATTATATTGTGGAATTAACTAGAGACCTTGAGTTTCATTTAAAAACATTAATTGTTAAGGTTTGGTTCTTTTTTATATTGAATATAAAAAAATCACAAAGTCTAAAACGCAGCTGTGTAATAAATAAGTATGTAGGCACATTTGTTTTTCAAGTCGTTGATTAAGAAATGTCTAAACAGTTGTCAGTATGTATGTCATTTTTTGAAATAAAAAAAAGTTACCTTGCAAGAATAAAGTCGTTTTACTATTTATTAATAAAATACAGTCCATACGGGGATAGGCAAATTCCCTCCCAAGAAAAAAGGGGTCAAAAATAACGGGTAAATTCGGTCCGTAATTTTGTTTTTACCTGAAACTGTATAGGTAAATTCGGTCCCGGGTAAAATATTTTAAGATTGGACCAGTGCAATAAAACTGTAATATTGAATAATTTTAGTTTTATTAAATTAAATAAAAATATTTACATTGTTGACAAAGTTTACATAAACGGAATTGATATGTCTATAATGTAAAATGGGTGATTACCGGCTCATGCAAAATCGTAAGCTAATGCCGGCTTAAATACGTACTTCAACTTTACTCATGATTTATCTATATTTGCCGTAAAAGAATCTGAATATGGCACCCACTGTATGATAGGATCTTTATCCGCCAATCAAATTATGCATAAAAAGTGGGTATGCTGGCACGCGCCTAAAACAGTTGCCAGTCTTAAGTGAGATGTGCAACGAAAAAGTGCAGTGCTGTTGTTATTTGCTCTATATTTGGTAATTGATTTGACTTCACCTCTTAAGGAATTCTGACCAATAAGTCCTAGAATTAAGACTGTTTAGATATGTTTTTGTTTGATTCATTAAGGTCTATTAAATATACTTTTCACATTTTGTAAAATACATTTTGTATAAAAAATTGAGAAAACTGCAAAAATAAAATAGGCCGGTATTAGACTAAGATTTTTTATCTCCCATGTAATTGCGGCTTATTGAGCCGGAACTGAAAAAATGCAATTCATTTTAAACATCTTTTTTACACATTTGTAACTAAAAACAAGAAACTTTCTTTCCGAGTTTATGTACCATATAATTCGAAAAATATTTAAAACTAATTCCGGCTCACCAGTTTCTCTACAGAAATAGGAAAAATATGACTTTTATTACCCAGTTTTAGGTGTTTTCAAGACAAGATTCAGTGAGAAAAAAATGTTTTTTTAGGCAACCAGTTTTTCAATAAAAATTAAAGACTTAAGAATGTTTAGATATGTTTTTGATTTTGCTTGATTTATAAAAGTCTATTAAACGTATTTTTCATTTTTTATAGAAGACTATTAGTGGAAAAATGGTGAAAAATTTAAAACTAAAACAGGCCGGTATTAGATTAATATTTTTACCTCGATCCAATTGCGGCTTATTAAGCTGGAATTGAAAAAAAAATCGCAATTATTTTCAATTGTTTTTTAACATTTCAAAAAAGCAAAAAACATTGTTTTCGGATTTTTGTGACATATTATGTTTTAAAAAATATATTAAACTATTTCCGACCCACAAGTTTTTTTAAAAGAAGTAAGAAAAATACGACTTTTATGTTACCCAATTTTAAAGAGTGTTTACAAAAAGAATCAATTTATTTTTCGGCCAACCAGTTTTTTAATAAAAATGGTAGAATTGGGGATTCTTGGATATGTTTTTAATTTCGGTTGATTTAATTAAGTCCAATAAATATATTTCTTAGATTTTATAAAGTATTTTTGTAGAAAAAAAATGGTGCAAATCGCAAAAAATAAAATAGGCCGGTATTAGATAAATATTTGAGACCTCGATCAAATTACGGCTTCTTAAGCCGGAATTGCAAAAAATTACGATTGTTTTAAATATATATTTTTTTATATGTTTAACAAAAAACAAAAGACTTGTTTTTAAATTTCTATGACATACACTTCAAAAAATATAAAAAAATAGATCCGGCCCACAAATTTCTTGATAGAAATAGGACTAAAGGCCTCATATTAAACTTTTATAAACAGTGTTACAAAAAAAAATCAAAATCTATTACCAGCCATAAAAAAATATAGATCTAAAATTTGTGTTTCTTAGTATCATAAGAGTCTGTTGTATAAAATGTACTATACAAAATATTTTTACAAGCTTTAGCTTTCTCATTGAATTCATTTCTTAAACATAAGTCTCATACTTTCTTACTTACTCAATTTGCAAGAATGTAATGTATTTACTTGTACATATTTCCTGCAGAAAGATGTCACCTAAGAAGATAACCCGGCTAAAAATTAAACAGAAATACACCAAAGAAAACTTGGAACATGCCTTGGAGGAAATGTCAAAAGGTATGTCAGCTCACAAAGCCTCAAAGATATACAGTATACCCAAAAGTACCCTAAAAGAATAAAAAATATCTAAGTGATAACTGTGGCGCAAAGCCAGTGCTCACCTCAGATGAAGAAAATCTGATCGTATCTTGGATACACCATTTGGGAGACGTGGGATTTACAGTAACCAAAGAACAGTTACTGGAAACAGTTGCTGCACTTGTCAAGAATTTGAAGCGGCCAAATCCGTTCAAAAGCGGTATTCCTGGTTGTCAGTGGTATCAAACTTTTCTCAATAGACATCAAGATATTTGTCTTCGGATGTCCCAAATTTAACAAAATCTCGTTCTGCCGTGAAGGAAAAACAGATAAGGGACTGGTTTGAGAACGTTCACAGATATTTTCAAGAAAACCAAATAATGGATGTGTTACAAGATGGCAGTCGTATATTCAACTGCGATGAAACGGCATTTTTTCTATGTCCTCAAGGGGAACAGGTCCTTGTCAGGAAGGGGTCCAAATCGGTGTACAGCAGAATAACCAACGATGAAAAAGAGTGCTTGACTGTGCTTACTAATGTGTCGGCAGATGGAAATATTGCGCCACCTATGGTACTGTTTCCGTATGTAAGACTACCAAAACACCTTCCTGCAACAATGCCATCAGGTGATATATTATTAATTATGAGAGATATTTGAGATGTTTTAGGTACCTACTTACTATATTTATATCTATTATTTTTCAGGGTGGGGCATACGATACACATAATCAGGCTGGATGAACACAGAAGCATTTTTTTAGTATGTAACAAACGTTTTTGACAAGTGGCTTTTAAAAAATAACATAAAAAGACCTGTCGTGTTGTTCTTGGATGGTCACACCAGCCACATTTCGCTGCCACTAAGCGAATTTTGCAAGACACATGGGATTATATTAGTGGCTTTAGTTCCAAATTCGACTCACATCCTCCAGCCGATCGATGTTGCTGTCTATAGACCTGTAAAAGGCACATGCGCTGGATTATTTCCTTTCAGTCCAGATAGTGTTAATTATGGCAAACTCAAAAAAGCTAAAATCGAACATTCAATTAGCAAAGATTCAGTTGAAAACGATACGTAGGGCGATTTCTCAATGTCCAGTTTTAGGGAAAAATTTGAAGAAAAGCTTTCTCCAAACACTTTGGAGAAATTCCGATCCAACTCAGGTACATTGTGGATGGGAGAAGCTCGGTACGACAAACTCTTCAATTTTTGGCAGTCAAATTGTAACAATAAAAGCGAGAAATCGCAACCAGAAGAAGAGAAATGGGAGACACAGCAAGAACAAATACCAGGCACATCAACACAGTCACGGGTAAAAATAGAAGAATTTTCACAAAACATTGATGATATCCATCTAAACGAATTTGATAAACATGATGAATCTGTATTCTAGTGTCTTGAGTGACATCGATAATTTAGGAGATACTACCCTAATAAACAACATGGATTCTGACATTAGCATTTTCCAAATAAAAGAAGATGGAGGACTAGATCTTGATACATTTACAGAACATTCAGATAGATTTAATAACATTCAGGTTCTGAGAATTGACATATTGAATCCTGCTAACAGTCTTAATTCCATTGAAAATATAATTCCCGTTACTAATCTAAATCCTATTGAAAATCTGAATAACTTTAATTCTGTTGACAATCTAAATTTTGTTGAAAATCTCAATTCTGCAGATAATCATAATCCTTGAATAGATGAGGCTTTTACTTGATGAAGATCCATACTGAACGATGAAATAAAACAATATAGTTTGTTTAAATCTTCATATATTTGAACTAATGTTCAATTTAAACTTGTTGACGCGTTTCACTAACACAGTAGCTTTGTCAAAACGAATGAAGGTAAAATATAAATATGTCTTAATATATACAGTGCTAAATCTATTTACTAAGGTTAACAATGGTATTGAAAGAAATTACCTGGAAATTCATCCACTACAAACATTCTTAAGCTATCTTCTAGGTAAAGAGGTTCAATAAAGGAGACTGATTGATATCTATTTGGTCGTTAAGGAGATTACCTGAATATTTATTTTTGTTAATCTCTAGGGCCTCTAATAAATTTAAACTAAAGGATTTACCGACTACATGTGGACGACATTTTAGCTAGCTTCATCGGTACAAATAGACAATTAGAGAGCTTCATTACTTATATAAACTCGATTCACAATAATATCAAATTTACCGTAGAACTTGAACAAAATAAGTCTATAAACTTTCTAGACCTTACAATTTCAAATATAAATAACAAACATGATTTTTCTATATTTCATAAACCATCACATACAGATATTACAATTTACAATAGTTCGGTCCACCCATTCAGTCATAAACTAGCAGCTTTCAATAGTATGATACACAGACTCTTAACAGTCCCATTAAATATTAATAATTATACCAAAGAATTAAATATCATAAAACAAATAGCAGTTAATAATAATTACGATCCAAATTTAATTGACAATACCATAAATAAAAAGATAGAAAAACAGACTTTAGAACAAGTATTCCCTTCAGATAAAAATAATAAACAATTTAAAAGCTTAACATACTTTGGAACACCATCCTTAAAAATTATATCATTTTTAGAAACTTTAGACATGAATATTTCCTTTAAAACTGATCACAATTTATCCAAATTCATTAAAAATAATAAATCTAAATCTTCAAAATTAAACAAATCAGGAGTTTATAAATTAAAATGTAGTAATGACAATTGTGATAAAATTTATATCGGTAGAACTTTTAGAAATTTTAAAACTAGAACTTCGGAACACAAACGTAGCTATGACAACAATAAATTAGATTCTAACTATTCAAATCATTTATTAGAAAACCAACATATTTTCGACCCAAATTTTGAAATTCTCCATGTAGTCGGTAAATCCTTTAGTTTAAATTTATTAGAGGCCCTCGAGATTAACAAAGATAAATATTCAGGTAATCTCCTTAACGACCAAATAGATATCAATCAGTCTCCTTTATTGAACCTCTTTACCTAGAAGATAGCTTAGGAATGTTTGTAGTGAATGAATTTCCAGGTAATTTCTTTCAATACCATTGTTAACCTTAGTAAATAGATTTAGCACTGTATATATAAAGACATTTTTATATTTTACCTTCATTCGTTTTGACAAAGCTACTGTGTTAGTGAAACGCGTCAACAAGTTTAAATTGAACATTAGTTCAAATATATGAAGATTTAAACAAACTATATTGTTTTATTTCATCGTTCAATCATAATCCTGTTGAAGAAGTTGAAACTGTTAATCCCGGTGAAAATAACCTTAATTCTGTTGCCAATCTAAATTTTGTTGAAAATCTCAATTCTGCAGAAAATCCTGTTGAAGATGTTGAAACTGTTGATCCCGGTGAAAATGGCAACGCGGAATCAATAAATGAAAACGATCAAGAGAACATTAACTTTGAAGCCGATGATAAACCACAGGTTGCTGAACCGTGTTCAAAAAGATCACCTCTACACTGTTTACAAAATCAGAAAGTAGAAAATGATTGCTTAAAAATCCCAGAACGAAAAAAACTAGAAAAAGAGAATATCGTAACGCCTCCAAAATTACCAACACCATTTTAAAACGCTTTCTTTTTCCCAAAGAAACCAAATGCAAGCAAAAAGAAAGTAACCAAAAAATTAACTCCTATCATCGCAATCTCAGACGAGTTCATTGAATCCCAAAGAATATTAGAGCTGGAAAAAGAAACTAAAGAACAAAAAAAAGAAAAGATGAGAACAAAAAGGAGAAAAAAAAACAAGAAACCCAAAAGTGTGCCCGTAGTTCAATCAAACAGTTTAAAGGAACTTACGGAAAAGCAGATTGAAAATGTTTCGATGGTGAATGAAGTGAGTGAAGATAAAACAATCACAGAAAAAAAAATGGAAATAATAGATCACGAAGTATTTAAAAAAACAGAAAATACAACTACTAGTTTTACAAGAGGGGACTACGTTATCTTCAAATATGAGGAAAAATATTTCCCGGGTTTAAAAGAAGACAGCAAATCAAAATCGTATTACATAAATGCAATGGATAAAATTGGAAGTCATCGGAAATGGCCCCATCATGAAGAATGTGATATGGTATGATTTAGATGAAGTGATCTCCAAAATAGAGCCGCCTCAACCCATTAACAAGAGGGAACTATTTGCAGTTCCTGAAATCAGGGAAATAAGTTATAACTGATAATCTACCTTATTTTTCGATTAAAATTCATATGTATGTTCAAAATGTGAAAAATATTATTTTTTTAAATACGTTTTTGAAAATATACAAGGTTCTTGTTTATTTTTTCGTCATAAAACACAAAATGTTGTAATAAGCCGGTATTAGATTAAGCTGAGGCCGGCGTTACTAGATTTTTTGATAGGCCGGTAATAGAAAAAAAGGAAATTTAAAAAAAAAATTTTTTTTGGTATTAAAAATATAAATTGTTATTTTTATTTAATTGAAATTCACAGAAAACTCCTGCCTTTGCCTTATAAAATGATAAATTTACATAAAGTACGAACTATTTACACTAATCCAAGAAGCTAAATTTAAAATTTCCTTAAGTGGGCCGGTAATAGCACAATTTACCTTATATTGTTTATACCTATAAAAATATAACATATTACATACAATTATATATATAATAATATTAAAAAACCAAATTCTCGAAAATTACGAAATAGGCTACAAGACACAGGTACATAATATTGTATACCTAATAATTAAACGTTACAGTGAAATGAGACACATTTAATAAAATGCAAACGACATTTCGTTTTTCGTATATGATTCAATCATTTTTGTAACAAATTTTTGACGGTTTTTAACTTTACTATCGGTAATTTTAGTATTCAAATGTACACTTTGTTGTTTTACATAAGTTTCGATTTGAAACTCTTCAAGTCTATTAATAAAAACAAATATGTTTGGATGAGACTTGTAAAACGAATCGTTAAATTGTCTATGGAAAGATTCCGATGTATTCGTAGTCCGTGTAAGTTCTGCTGAGTTTGTAGCCCAAAGTGAAGGAGGGAATAGTGACTCCTCAGATATGTAATTATCTATCAAATAATCGCAATACATTTCAATCTTTTCATCGTCTGGTGCTATTGAGAGCAGATCGAATACAAAAAAATCGCTGATTTCTACAGGATTTAAGAAAGTTAGGGCAAAAGTCATTTTTAGCCATCGCCCCGCATCGGAACATTCATCTTTGTAGGCAGATATTAAACCAATTTGCTGAATTTTTCTATACCATGCCTGCAAAAGATGAAATCGACATCCGATTATTTGAGCTAATGGCCAAACTTGTTCTACAGCCTTATGGATACCTTTTTCAAAATCGATTACAATTTCAGAAATATCTAATCTAACACTATTTTTGATGCAGATCTCTGTTACAATATTAAATAATTTTTGGTACGTTTCACTCCGTTTGTTGGGTAATAGAGAAAAAATCAGAGGAATATAGTGGCCGTTATAATACCCGTGTATCGTAAAAAACTGACAAAAAAAGTGTGGGCAGTAATTAAATGTTCCATCTAAATATATTCGTCTGACTTTTCCGATAAATTGAATATTTCATTTACAAGAAAAGACGGCGATTTGATCAGCTGCATCATTAAAAAGTAAAAAGTGTTCAATGTTGATCTTCGCCAGAGTGTCGAAAGTGTGTTGAATACTTGTTGGCAATTGTGGAAGCAGTTTTCGACGAGCATTGTACAAATTCTTCCTGACGTATTGATCGTTGAAGGCAGATTTTCTTGAAGCTCCCGGCGGATGATTTTTGCAGGCTTCTACGATAAATCATCAATAGCCTTTCTTTTACAAGAACTGCTTACAATTTGGCAGTTCAACTGTTCTACATTTGCATTATGGCAATGATCCTTTTTATAATTCGCGTATAAAAGAGACTTCATTATAACATTGTTTACAGTGTCACAATGAAGCTCTTTGAACACTGTTATAGTAATTTTTAGTGTACAGTTAGTTATTGAACTTAGTTATATTTTTATTTGACATTTGACTTTAACCTTGACACAAATTATAAATAAAATGGTCTAGCGTTGTTCTAGCTAGCAAATTATTATATTAAAGGTAAATTAGAATGATTTATATATTGAAAATATTAATGAATAAAGTACGCTAACGTTTATTTATCAATGATTTGTAAATTGTTTATTTTTATATTGTATAGGATCAATATACTGGTATACAAAACGTTCGATTTTAGGGATAAATTACCAGATATCTATGTGAAGATGCATTACAGAAATAATTCTGTTCATGATATAATATAAATAGATCGCAAGAGCATATACGAGGAAGCTCTTTTTTAAACATAATCATCCTCTTTTTGCTTAAATGAAAGTTTGTTTACAATTTACACAGTTATTCGGTTATAATATGTCAAAAGTCAGAAGTTCTGAATAAAACCGTCTGTGATCTGACCAATTAGGAATCTACAGAATTGCCAACTTAAATTCAAACCACTCCTCCTAGCTTTAAAACAGGGATTATTTGAAATTCTATTTTATTTAGATAATTAAATAAATGCGAATTATAAAAAATATTGTGTAAAACTTGTGCCACAATGACTTTCTGTAGTACTCGTGATTTGCACAACTCACCGCTTCGCGGTTCGTTGTGCAAACTTCACTCGTACTACAAAACGAGTCATTGTGACACTTGTTTCACAAATAAATATTACATGCTTTGTAACAGTTACATTGTCCACTTCACCGATACTAAGCAAATAAGATCTACACTTTTTATTTATACACGTCCACCGCTTTTCGCCACTTTTTAAAAAATTTTGAAAACTATACTTATAGTTATTTATAACTACTATACGCTTTCCTTTTTCACTCAAAGTAATATTAAGATCCATCGTGCCAGACTACAAAGAATACTTGAATCGACTAATATGTAAACTGGGAAACATACGCAACTAAATGGTACATATGTCAATCCATTTCATGTATTTATATTACTCATTTACCTACTAATTGCTACTATTTTCGGAAAAGCTCATACTTACCATAATTACTTCATTCTACGAAAGAGGTTAAGCTCCTCAGTATCGTAAAACTCTGTTTGGGGGGGAATTAACCTACCGATAAAAGGGTATAAAAATTTTAATTTAATCTGCTACCTGCTGGGACCGAATTTACCATGCCCCTTCCATACAACGAACCAGTACATGCGGATTCAATTAAAAGGAATGTTTAGGTAAACAGTTATCTACAAAAGATTTTATTGGAGATGTAACAAAATACAGTAAATAAAATTGTACAAATAACGATGAATTGCCATCCAATCGTAGATAGCTGAAGAGAATCTACATAGGGAGAAATATAAAAAAAATAAGAAGCCATGAAAAAGATGGGTTGGTGAAACCTCAGGAGATAAATTCAATTCCCTGAAAGGAAAAATGGAAGGATTAATAGAAGAAAAGAAAAGGGAATTTCACGAAATATATTGACAGTATCAAGAGTTTGCGATATCTTTGTCTCTGTTAGAATTTAAAGGGTATTAGGTGTCTACTTGTTCAAAGTAGGCAACAACGTCGCCTGAAGTAAGCTCCTTGATACTGGTACGTGTTCGCCGAATACAGAAAACCTTAATTGAGAGAGTGTCGAACATTCGCAAAAAATATGTTCGATAGTCTCGTCTTCCTGTTCACATCCTCGACAAAATGGAGTTTCAGACCCATTCTGTAGAAGTGTTTTCATAGGTGGCAGTGACCAGTCATAATACCCGTGTCTGTTCGTAGGCTCTGCTTATTTACAGTTACGTATTTTGCGGCTACTTTGCTGCCCGAAAACTGTAACAGTTCCTTGGGAAGCCTGCACTCTTCTGCGTCGCCAATCTACCCATAAACTTATTAAGAGAGTGTTTCTTTAATAGGTCAACCGTCGCCGATAGACCAATGAAAGTGCCAGGTCCCAAGAGTTTTGGGAGTCTGCTTTCCTGGCTAGTGAGTCAGCAATACGGCTCCCTTTCGATTTCCTATATATCTCCTCAATCCAGCCTAAAGTTATTATTATTGTTATTGTCACAGGCTTAAATACTAGCCCTGGTGTAATACATGGTCTGTTCCTTAGAGTAATAATAGACATAGAAAGGGCTATTCATAAACACGTCTATATTTGCCTCCAACAATTCTAAACGCCAGTAGTGAAGTAATGAATGAATTACAATACGTGGGGATGGTATTGTAGCTACATGGCCTTGGTAATTTCGCCTGATTTTCTGACAAACTTGGCACCGACGAACCATGATAATCCATAAACATTAAATTAATTAACTTAAAAGTTTATTTTGTCACTAAAAGTCTTGAAAAACACATCAAAACGAAAGAACTAAATGTTTACTTTCTAGTCGTAATGGCGCTCGTATAAACAAACCACGTTTGACATTATTTACTACAATACTACGGCGTATTTAAAATGTTTGTCAATCACACTCTGACGATATTTGCATATCTCTTTATATGGTAATTAAACAAGGACAAAACCACTAAATAGATTACTATTGACAGATTAAACAGGTATTGAAATTTTTAGCGATGTTGCCACTTTTAGTTATAACCATAAATGTATCAAAGGATACAACAAATACTTGTTTTAAATTTATATTTATTAAATAAAATTCAACTATTATCAATTAATTTTAAAAGCAGCGACTCAAATGCATAAATTAGTATGAATATTTTTATTTGCATAACTTTTTAGCAACTTTTCAATTAAACTTCAAATTTCTTTTTTCCCGCAACTAAAGAGGATTTGTAAATATGGCAAAGCAGTGGAAGTGTCTGCAAGTGAGCTTAGAATGTGACTCACTGTTTAGGGCAGGAAAAAGTCAAAACAAACATATCTATTTTATTTGTTAATCTGAGGTCTGTTCAGTGCCAGTAGTGTCTGTCCAGTATACGTGAGGATAGTAGACTGTGGTGTTCCTTTTGGTAATCTGTTTTACAGCGATGTAGATAGCAGTGAACTCTAATTGAGCAACACTGGCAGTCTAGCCCATCGCCCATTTAATGTTCAGGAATTAATTCAACATTTCTGAGCCTACTGTGAAAATGCGGTTTACGCCTTCTTTTAGTGGGTCTTATGTGTTATTTTTAATGATTACCTTGTAGGGCCTATGACAGGCATATCGCGGTGAAATAGAATCCGTATTGGTTTGCAGCAGTGGAACCGCTGTAAGTCACAATTTACCGGATCCTACATCAGATAGTATACCAGTAGAGCGTAGAAATGTTGTGGTTATCGAAATAACCTCCTTGATGTGTTTGTCAAGGAGAGTGAGACCAAGGATCGCATCCATCGCTTTAGTTAGCTTGGTTTTCATGCCTCTGTTAGCTGGTTTGCTTTAACTCCCCAGACAGTCGCGCCGTACGTTGGCATAGGTCTAAATATGGCCGAGAAGATCCAGGCAGTAACCCTGGGCGACATTCTTCAAGTACGGCCGATTGTTCTGCGACACTGTTCACAAGAAATGTATACTTTTTTTACTGTTTCCTAGATGAGAGTTCAATGTTAACTCACTGTCAAAAGTGAGACCTAAATATATCACCTCTGAAGAAAAGTTAAGCTACCTTTTTTTCGTGAAAAGAATCATCTCCGTCTATCTATATTGCGTTCACAGTAAGCTTGGCCTGGGATAATATGTCGAATCGAATGTATTTGACTATCAATTTTCAGCATTTTTAGCAGACAAAACTGTCAGATTTTTCAAAAGCTCGACTTCATATTGAGTGAAAGTCAAACAAACCCAAAAAGTCTAAAATTTTGACTAAAGAAAAAATAGCAAAATTTTTACAAGATGTGAAGAATGAAAAATATTTGCTATAAAAAGTGTCAATGTTAATAGGTATAAGTGGAGCACAGAAAACCGAAAATTTACAAATAAACAACCAGAATTTCAACGCCTATGTCTAATATTATTTGCAATAATCAACACAGTAACAGTAAACTAATCAAAACGTTTATATTTGAAATATTTTAATGTAAATAAGCTGACAGTTAAAAGACCTCCAGCCTAACTAGCGCCACCTACTTCAAAATTTCCAGATTGCCTGCCATTGACCTTGAATAACGTTTAGACTTTGATGGACAATTTTAATAGTTATTCATTTGTAGATACATTTTTTTGCGTCAAAATGTCAATATTTCCGATGTATTTCTCAAAATATAAACAGAAAAATTGCACAGACATGTTTGGGGTTGTCTTAATTTATTCTATTGCGTCTTATTTCAAAAAACCTGGTCTATTGTGATTTCATTTACACCGGTTTTCACTACTAGGTTACTAGAAATATGGATTACAATGATTCAACGCTCTACTAAATTTATAAATAAGTATTTTAATGATACCTATTTATTTATTAAAATGGGTTATTCTACATATATACAATAGTTTATCTGATTTATAGTACATAATATACACATACTCAAATCATATACCCCACTAAAAAACATTAATTTATTGTTTCCTAATATGACTGTTACAAACATGAACCAAAATGAGTCTCGATAAAACTAAAATTATTAAAAATAGATCCTCTCCTCTATAATAAAGTCATCACATTAACACTATAATACCATACAATGATTTCCGAAAGAAAAACTATCCAATTTAACCAAAAAAATATACCATTATAACAAAATAAGTAGTCTTAACACGGCTGATACGTGTATTTAACACCTGAGCTAAATTGCAGGGACTGTTGACCACAAGACATGAGTTTAAAGAAAAAAATGACACGTTAGGAATATCTCAGACCCATAGATGGATAAATGGTCAGTCATGTTAATGATAATGGGTCCATGAGACTGTTGAGATATGTTCGCTTCGGGCATGGTATTATTTATGCCAAACGTGATATTAGAGAAAATCATCTTGATAATTTAAAACTAGATAATGTTTTGTGCGCGGGGGAAAATGGAGAATTTTTTTTCAATTGTAATCAGTATTTAATTACAGTATACAAGATGTCCAAATATTTTGCAATTAGTGAGAATTATCTGTAAATATTTAGAAATTGTTGAAGTTTAATGGTGCTACGTGAAATTTGTCTGAATAGGGCAGAGGAACAATTTTCACAAGCCACCCAAGCTGTAATTGTTTATATGGGGTGTCAATTTTAAAACGTACCACCCTCTATATTTCGCCCCCTGAAAAAAAAGCCACGTCACATTCATTTTTAAGGGGGACAGTATGTACTCTAGTTTTCAATAAATGACATCAACTCTCTAGCCGTTGTGAAAAGATACCGTATAGACCGAAAAAGCTATGACGTCATAAACATAGCCGCTGACAGTTACTGAGGGAAAACAAATATTTATTTATGTTCATTTTACGTTTGTAATATGCTTAAACACGGCTATTGTTAATTTGTCGAGCATTGTGGAGCAGTTTTGTAATGGAATTAAAGTGTTAAAGAAATGTGGAGACAGTTTAAGCAGTGGATATGTCGTAGATATAGAGTATATGATGGAAGTTTAGGAGCGAGGCAATAAGGCATAATTACTTGATAGTCACTGCAGTGTCACTTTACAAATTAAAAAACGAATAAACTTTAAAAATATTACAACGGTCAAGACAAGACATTATTGATTTGTTTTCCCTCAGTAACTGTCAGCGGTCATGTTTTGACGTCACACTGTTTCGGTCTACTTTAAAGGTCGTTTAACTACCTTTTCAAAAATAGCAAATACTTTATCTTTCTTTTTAGAACTGTCGGAAAAATAAAGTATAATTATGAAGATATTTATTTCATGTATCAAATATTTTGCAATAAAATAGAAAAAATTAATAAAAAATAACTTGTTTTAATAAATTTTCTAATTGAAGTCTATTATTTTCTACACAGTGATAAAGTCTGCTCTCAAATTCCTCTCTAACATTTTGAAAAACTTCTGCCCGAAGCTCTCCATACGCAGCTGTTATTGTTCTCTCCAAATATTGCAAACCTCAATGCTATGTTTTATAAACATTCGGTTTTAGATGCCCCAATAGGAAGAAATCTAGACGCGCTAAGTGGGCCATAGGGGTGGCCATTCTATTGCTCCTCTTCGACCAATCGATCTACCAGGAAATCTATAATTTAGCAGCTCTCTAACTTTTTTTTGACGGGGAGGACGCTCATGCTCGCGCAGGTACTCGTTCTTCCTTTCCCTGGCAGTGTAGGACACTAGAGAAGGTGACCCTAGCCTACCCACTAAACTTCCCTTTCGCCTCATCAAAACCTGGTATTGCTCTTCGCATAACGTCAGGTTGATGTGTGGTCTAATACATACTATCCTCTATCCTATTGTCATTCTTCTATTTCCTTTCCATTTCCTGCTGTATGCCATCATAGTTTGCGCCAAGTTACCTGCCGTGAGGTGTGTGCCTATGCTCAGATACAGTTGTGCCCTTTCTGTAAGCCATCTTTCGCATTCAAGAATAGTATTGTCCACTGTGTTCTCGATTTTATTTATTATTCCCTTCACCTCCTCAATTGTTGGTTCTTCGTCTAATATATCTTGTTTCTTATCTTCTGTCACTTCTTCATCTTTGTCCCAGTAATGTGGTTCATTTAATGGTTCCTTAAAATGATCCACCCATATTTGTTTATATTGGTATTCTTCTTCTGTCAGCCTTCCTTCCTTGTTTTTTATTCCTTTTGTTTTGCTCTTATACGTCTTGTTGTTTTTGTTAATTTTTTTATAGAAGTTTTTCGTATATCCTCTCGACTTTTCTCTTTCAATTTATCTGATCTTATTATCTATCCATTCTCTTTCTCTTTGTCTAATTGTTTTATTACTTTCCTTCCTTTTTTCCTCGTATTCATTCCTGTCCTCGGATTATTAGATTTTATCCATTTTAGTCTTGCTTTGGCTTTCTTCTCTACCGCAGTGTTGCATGTCATGTCAAACCACTCCTGTCTTCTCCCGTTTTTCTTCGCACCTAACTGTATTTCCGCTGCTGTTTCCAAACATTTCTCTATATTGCTCCATTCAGACATTATTGTTTCCTGTTGGTTTTCGCCCTGTGATAATAGTTTCTTTATTTGTATTGCGTGTTTTCCTCTTATATTTTCATTTTCAAGCCTGTCCACGTTCCATTGCTTGTTTTTATAATGTATATCAGATGTTTTCCTTATTTTTGTTTTATTTTAGCCCTTACCAGGAAGTGGTCGGAGTCTGCACACACTCCTCTATATGTTCCGATATCTCTTATCGATGTAAAAACAAAAATATCCTTGGTTTATATAAACTTAAATGTCCAGAATGTAATGCTGTCTATTTGGGTCAAATCCTTAGAAATTTTGAAATCAGATACAGCGAACACTTACGAGCATACAGATTAGAACAACTAGATACATCCCACTACGCAAAACATCTACTTGACACCAAACATTCATTGACACCTAGCACAGAACTAGAAGTACTACATATTTGTGATAAGAAACAAGAACTGGATTCCCTTGAAGAATTGGAAATTAGAAGATACTTAAAAAACCCACAATTCTATCTATGTCTCATTCTGGAAGATTGAAAATGAATATATAAGGAAGGGAAGGTTGACAACTGTGACGGGGTGAAGTTGAACGTTTTAGCGAGACATTGTAAACAAATTAATAACTGTATTCCTTGTTTGTTAATAAACTAATTCAAGATATCCACTATCGTGGTACAATTGCTGTCAGGTGTGACGTATAAAAGAAACAAGGATGCCTGGAAAGAAATTGTATGAACTGTTGGTTACTGAGCTCAGAAGAGAGCTAGAAGAGCGAGAATTGGAATCCGAAGGTAACACGACAGTTCTGCTAAAAATATTACGGGAGTATTTTTTTAAAGAAGGTATCAACCACGAGTCAGTGGAATTCGAAGATCCATTGGACAAGTTATGCCATCATATATCGACCTGGAGAAACGAGTTTACTAAACAGAACAACGAGTTATCCCAGCAAATATCGACCCAGAGAGACGAGTTAGCCAGTATTCAACAACAAATTTGCAAACAGAACAATAAGTTACGTCAGCAACTATCCAACCGTTCTGATGAGTTGTCTGATCAAATAGACAACCAAAGGACTGAGCTCATGGAACAATTGACTCAACAGATTCAAGAAGAGGTGACGAATCGAATGCAGGAACTTACTCATCAGATGACCGTCCAGCGAGAAGAGGTCACAAATCGAATGGAAGAACTCCCTCGTCAGATGCCCGACTAGCGAGACGAGGTTTCTGATCGGATGAGGGAAGAATTGACTCGGTATATCATTGACGTAGCTCAGCAAATGAATGGGTTAAATGCTGAATTAAAAAGGCAACAAGGACCAAGAACTCGTCAGAAATTCTGCAGACATTAGACCTACCATCAAGCCCCCAACTTTTGATGGGAAAACCTCTTGGCCAAATTATTTGAAGCAATTCAATGCTCCGGCTGGGGCCAACGGATGGACTTGTCGAGAAAAAGCCATCACTCACCGTGTCACTGCGAGGAGAGGCTTTGGATGTGTTGCAGTCTATTCGGGAGGGTGATGCGGAAGACTTTGAGGCCTTAGTGCGACTTGATATGCGTTATGGTCTGGCCCATCTGGAGCTGGTCTACAAATTCCAACTTAGGACCCAGACGCAGAAAGTCGGAGAGTCGATACAAGAATTAGAGATGGATATCGCTAGGATAGTAAAATGTGCCTATCCATCTGCAACAGAAGACTTATTAGAAAATCTGGCAGTCCAAGCTTTCGTCGACGGTCTTCGAAATGCAGAGATTGAACGAGCGGTGCTGCTGGCGCGTCTGAAGACCCTGGTGGATGCATTGTCCAGTGCATTGAAATTTAAAGCGGCCACGGAAGCTATATACTAGGCCCTGCTCGTGTACGGAGAATAACCAGCCCTGATTTAGTGCCACCAGCGACTGGTAAACATAGTGAATGTAAAGAAGTGGAGTCCTGGAGTGCGACATCGACACTAGATCATCAAAAATACCTTCCCATTATGAAGTTGGCTGCGATCAAACAACAAACGGGCAGTTTATACATTGAGGGACAAATCGATGAAAAGAATTATGCCATGTTAATAAATACCGAGGCCACAGAAACCATCGTATGACCAATCGTCGCCAACCACAGAAAGATGTCGCCCTCCAGTTGGAAATTACGAACCGCTACAAGAAAAGTGCCAAAATCTATGAGGAAATAAAAGCGATATTGCAATTTCGTATCACTACTCTAACACATTCGGTATTGGTGGCCGACATCTTGGGTATGGACGTGGTGAATCACTGCCAGTTTCGCTTGGACCTTCGACGACGAACCCTCCATATTGGGGCCGAAGAATTTTCCTTGCATCGAAAAGACATTGTAAACGAATTGTAAATTGTATTCCTTGTTTGTTAATAAACCAATTCAAGATATCCACTTTCCTGTTACAATACATTTCAAATTATAAAAAGGCATACAACAGATAACAGTCCACTGGAAAACCATATTATATTACTTATCAAAGCAATGATATAAAATTATTTTAATTTACAAATTCGATATGCGTGTAAAAATATTACAGCCAGTGAAATAATTAGGAGCTATTATACTAATTGAATACTGTTTCGAGGACGATAGTTTTATGTTGGCATATTCATCTGATGCATAAAAAATTTAAATATTTTTTCATCACTTAATATAGATTTTCAAATTTTTAATTGATTTTGTGGTCTAAACTAATGATAACATTCCGCTCTATTTTTGTAAATACTGTAATTTTTTCTAGACTTACTTTATTATTTTTCAAAGTCAATTATTTTGTCTTTACAGTCATATAATACCATCTCGATATATAATACTACTAGATATAATTGAATGGAGTTGTATTCACTAAATTCTATAAATGGAGGCAAAAAATGCAATAACTTTTTTATTAATTATTGTTTATGTGTAACATTCAGTTTATCATATCAATGCATTTATTAAAATAATTGTAATTACTTACTGATAAATAATAAATAAATAGTTAAAATAATATGTACATCTCATGTTTTATGTAAATTTTCATTCTTTTTAATAAAAATATATTTTAATACAAACTTAATCATTGTCATCAATATAAAGGAATAAATACATATTTTACATGAATTGGAAAATATCAAGTAAATTACAAGGCAGATTTTTTTATAACTAGTTTTGTTTTGTAGTCGTTGGACTAGGAAAAGAAAATCTTGGATATAATGAATTAGAGGCAATAGATGAAGGTTTAGAAGCTGCGAGACAAGCTGCTGGAACAGGTGCACAATTGCTGAAAAACGAAGGGGTGACAAGAATTTTAATAGAAGGACTGGGACATCCAGAACAAGCCGCAGAAGGTAGCGCCCTTGCTCTATGGAGGTACCAAGAAAATCGCTCCCGACAATACTGGCAGGTAATACCAACTTTAGAATCATTCGACGATTGTGATGCTGAAGCCTTCCAGCGAGGTTTGTTCAATGCCGAATCTCAAAATCTAGCTAGACGTCTGTCAGACACTCCAGCCAATCAGATGACACCACTGCATTTCGCGCAAGAAACAGTCAACGAACTATGTCCGTGTGGAATAAAAGTGCATGTTCACGACAAGGACTGCATTAAAAACTAGATAATTTATATGAGCCGAAAATACCTGATCTTTGATGTCGTCAAATGAAATGTAGACTTCAATAATTCAAACTTTAATTTGCCAATTAATATTTTTGAATCTCACAAAGCATAATAAAATTATATGAATTTTCTAATCATAACAGAAAAATACCACCATAGAAAAAAATGTGTAGATCAATTTAGTGTTTTCCCTAATTTACTAATTAATCTACGCCTTTAGTTGGTTACGCCTAAACGGATGTCGGTCATATTCAGAAGCCACTTTGTTCTCTGATGTTATATACTGTTACATTTCCATTCTTTCTTTTACCTCGATGGGCCATCCGGTGCATAACATAACCTCCAAATCAAAAATTCCTCTTTATACGAATGAATGCTCACTTGCCCCCAATAATCAAGTACCTATAGAATTTGTTTTTTTATTATTGAAAAGATTCTGTCAAATAAACGAATAGATGTGGTCGGTAAAATAGGTACCTACAAGTTTGATAGATGAGGACGGTGAAATAGGTGTTGATAGTTGATATAATTATGTTCTAACGTTATATTAGGCAATAAATAAAAAAATTTCACATGTGTTATTGTAGTTAATGGATTTTTTTCAACAACGGAGAATAGCTGAAGATAAACTGTGATTTAAAACAAATTGAAGAGATTTTGCATTAGTGATAAATTGAGGTACGAAATACTTCATTATTATTATTATTGTGATTATCTGAAATGTTTTCAAAAAACAGAATCTCACTTCCCGGAACTGAAACTTCCACTTTTATCCCGTCGTTTCTACTGATACAAAAAGATAAAGTTTAATCTCCTTAATGAATGGATGTTAATTTTGATAATTGAAACACAAATCCGAATTGTTTCTTTTAGTTTAGCAATCGTTCAGTCGAAATTATTATGTTCTTTCGGGCATTCATTTATCTTCGAAATTACTCAATTTGGCTTATACACACTGTATGGACTAAAATACATATACATGGTGTCTCGAGTATGATGATGGGAGGAATAAAATACATTAAATCGTAAGAACAGTAATTTCAGTAAGTGTTTAGGTACAAACAGATTCGAAGTTAGCATGGTCTCAAACCTCCCAGAAAAAATATTCAGTTTTTCACATAGGGTCCTGCATTAAAGTGAAATTTCTGCATAGAAGTCTACGTATACCTCATGTTTCTCTCGACAATATACCTTAGCTCATCAGTGTAGCTTGTTCAGTAATATACGATGAAACTTAAAGTACTGTGACAATAGAGCGACTGCGATGACTACAGCCGCGCGGTTGGAGTCGTACGACTTTTGTGGTATGGCTGCAGCGACCAATACAAATATCAATTGCGCGCTTTAAAATTATGTATTTTAAAGACGCGAAATCAGTTTGTAGTCGGCTGTCATGGAGAAAGCAGTGATTTCTTGGTTCTGTTTGGAAAACGAAGAAGAACTTTTATTACTACTGGTTACGGATTCTGTAGGATGTGGTCCTCACGATATTTTTTGTGCCCGACGAGAAGAGGGTTATGAGAATATGTTGGTTCGGAGACACCTTTTACAAGACGAGACCAAATTTCGAAATTGTTGTAGACTGATCATCAACCAGTTCAATTTTGTGTTTGGCCTGATTGAAAATGAACTAAAAAGTAATCATGTGAACTAGTTAGACATCAAATAAGCATAGAAGAGAAACTATGGGTAACACTAAGGCAAGTTTTCTTACATTCCTCATTGTTCAAAAAGGATAGGTCATCCTGGAGGTACAATTTGGAAACCTTTGCAGTTGTGGCAGAGCCTGTTGGTAACTTTCGCTTACGTCTGTTAAATGTATCGCGATTGTTTTTCCAACGTTTTTTGCAATCGTTGACTGGAATAAAACTAAATTGAATTTAGTGCCTCTAGGTACTGCCAGAGTTTTGTCATTGTTTTAAGTTAAGTCGTTGCAATCGATCGATTGACATTTTACCTTAAGGTTAAACGCTTCTTAAACAAATCCTCATTCATTCTAAAATAATTGGAGTAATCGTCCAATCCAAATATTTAAATCAGTATTTGGATTCCGTTTTAAAAGCAAATCTTTCACCCAACCCTTTCGCGTAAGGTAGCATTCTGATTCAGGCTGTCGCGACATGGCAGCCGTGACCGACTGCAACGACCCATTTTCACTGCTGTGCAGCACTGCCACAAGCTTTCGGACAGCAGCGACTGCCACATGTAGTAGCCAAGTAGGATATAGTGCAAACAGTTGTGCATTCCGGTCGTGTTTTGAATATCAAAGCTCAACTAATAGGTCTGACAACTTAAATAAACGAAAGCGAGAACTCGTGAAGCGACAAACTGATAGAGGCCGAATAAGAGGATGATGATGAAATAATGTTGCTCTTACTTTGATCAAAGAGGAATGGAATTGATTCATTATATATCAAGAGTTGATAAGGGCGGCTATCAGATCCTTATAAAACGGCACTTAAATCTAAAGAACCAGAAAGTCAGGAAGTACTGCAGACTAAATAAAACACAATTTAAATGCAGTTTAATTGAAAGCGATATTCAAACAATTAAATAAGGAATTATCACAGCTGAGGAAAAACTATTTCTCACTGTAAGGTACCTAAATATGGAAAGAATCATTCTCTTCACTTAACTGGTAATATGTATTACTATTAGATATGTTTTCAGAAGTATTTGTAGGCGAGTTTAATGAATTTTAACAACTTAAGTCAGTAGCTTAAACAAGTAAAGTTAGTGATGGGATGGAACTTATAGGATAGTATGAATTTGTTGATGAGAATTGAGAATTTTGATTAACCGGGGCACTAATAAAAGATATACTAGAACAGAAAGAGACTCAGCCTTCTCAATTTCGTAGTCTGCTAAAAGATCAAAAACTTTAGGTTTGGGCTCTAATATTAATGCAGGAGTAAGCTCATTAACATTGTACCATTGTACGAGCAAAACGATTTAATACCATCCACATCTAGTTCCTGCTCTTGGTTTTAAGTTGACTGAAGTATAAGGGCCTGAAATTCGGCTCGCCTTTCAGTGTCCCTCTCTTTACAGTATTGAAGTTAACTCGCCTGCATAGTACTGTTTTAACTAGCTTCTTTAATGCAATATTATAGTTACAACAAATAAAAACCGAAACTAACAGAACATGTTTCGATTGACTGATGATATTCTTATTCTTCCAGGTCCTCTCTTCCCAAACACTCTTCCTTGAATCGTGGTTTTTAAGAGGTTATATTTGCTGTTATTTCTCATTATATGTCCGATATACTCTACTTTTTTCTTTTAACAGAATTCGTCACATATTTCTCCTTCATATTTCTCTCTAAATCTCTCTCATTGGTCACCCTAGCAACCCATGATATTTTAAGGATCCTTCTATAGCGCCACATCTTGAAGGTCTCAAGTTTCTTTTGTGTTACTTCGGTCAATGTAAAGGGTTCCATTCCATAGTATAATATGGAAAGCACATAGGATCGCAGCAGTCTAACTTTGATGTCTATAGTTTGAGGTTACGGATTTTGAAGTTTAGTCATTTTGATAAAGCCGCCTCTTGCTTTCTATATTCAACATTTTATTTCTTTCAAGTGATCCCACTGTTCGTTTACTAAGGTTCTCAAGTAGATAAATTTGCATAATACATTATTAATAACTACTAGTCAGTTTGGTTCCTTCTCTTTAGTTATGACCATAAACTTTGTTTTATTGGTGTTGAGTTGTAGTCTACATTGTTTACTCATTTTGTTCACTTTGTGTATTAGTTGTTGTAGACCCTCTATACTATCTGCAAATATGACGGTATCATCTGCATAGCGGATATGATTAGGTACTTCACCATTTACAAGGATTCCATTCTCAGATTTCTCCAGGACTTTTTTGAATGTATCATCTGATAGAGATTGAATATTGAAGGAGAGATGATACACCCTTGTCGTACGCCCCGTAAAATGTCAATTGTCTCTATGACTTCATCTCTATCGTTAATCTTTATGGTAGCTGTTTGGTTATAGTATAGGTTTTGTATAACTCTAAGATCTTTATCCTCCATTTCAGTGTTTTCAGTACCAGTATCATCTTCTGATGTTGTACTGTATCAAACGCCTTCTGGTAGTCTACAAGGCAGGCGTAAATGTCTCGACATCGTTGAAATAATACTTGTAGACTGAACAATGCATCTCTTGTTCCCACCCAAACTGTGTGTCTGATATCCTTTCCTCGCATATCTTGTATAATCTACGAAGGATGATTGTGAGGAAAAGTTTAAGTGAATAGCTCACTATGCTGATTCTTTCATTTCTTTGATTCTTGTTACTTGGGCAGCAATTTAAATTCCGATGAGCCATTTTTTAGGGATATCGTCGTTGTCGTATATATTGTTAAATATTTTGCAGAGCATTTTTATAGATTTTCCTTCAGTAGTTTAAGGAACTTTGCTCGTATCCCCTCTGGTCCTGGAGCTTCTCCTCTCAATGATTTTAAGGCTGCTTCCATCCCGTTCAGTAGAACTGGTGGTCCAGTTTCTGTTGATAAGGGGAGAGGATCTCATCTTTCGCCAAATAACAGTTTCTCCATGTACTTTTTCCAGGTGTCTTCTATACTTCCTTTATTCACTTGTCACTAATAAATTTTCCTACTGTTCTCTTTATATGTTTGCCAGTTATTTCCCTCACTTTTTTGTAGACTTTAAATTCGTCAAAATTTTGTTGTAGTTGGTATCAGTATTTCATGGCATTTTTCTTCCGTTTCATTCTGTTTGGCTTCTCTGATATTTATATGTATTTTAAACTAAGTCTCTTTGTAAGCGGTGGTGTTATTCTTCCGTTGTCTCCTCTCTTCCATCATTTGTAGTATTTCATCTGTTATCCATGTTTCATGTTGTATACCTTCGCTTTTCCTGAATTTGTCTTTGATATATTCTACTGTTTTCAGCTCACCAGAGGCGGAACAACGGGTGCTATGGTATTTGAAGTACCACATTTTTGGTAATTTTGGAAAAATTTCGGTTTGTTAGCCCGATACAGCCTCCGGAGTGTATGGGTTAGTTTATTTTCAATATAAATTATATCAAAACAATAAAACTAGATCTGTTATAGTACTTTCGTGAATATATTCGTATACAGTGTGCTTTAAACTATAGAAATCCGTAGAGATATCCAAGACAACAATAAAAATGTGCCATAAAATATCCCAATGTCAATACTTGTGACAATGCGATACGAGGATTATAATTATATTAACAATGTAACATAATTCAATAGACTTATTTTCACTTTTCTGTGTCCTTTTTTCAATGTAACCCCCTTATATTTTCCTAAAAATACAATATTTTTGTTTATGCAAGCACTTTTTAAAGTGAAATTAAAAAATTATTATATGCATTGTGTTTGTACTGAAGAAAACCGTCAACAGATGCACAAAGCATTTCAGCTTCTCTTCATTAAACCGTCGATCTTCTCAAAGATAGACGTTGAAATTGATTATAGCTGTCAAAAATAACCATCGATGGTATAGGCTACCCGTTAGGTGTACCTGTTGGTACCCGATGCTCCCGACAATGATAAACTATTAACATAACTCGAACCGTAACAGTGTTCTATAGATATCTGGTAGCAATTAAATATCATTTTGATTAGGATAATCGATGAGGGAATACTTTTATTTAATTGGATAAGGGCCGATTACCGTGTATCGTAATCGATTTTAATTAACTCTTCTATTCAATTATGTCGCTTATCGAGATATATTTTAGTTGTGGCAACACTGTATTATTGAGTTATTGACCGTTGTATATTCTGCATAGTACGTGAAATAAAAATTATTGCGAAGAACTCAAGAAGATTCAGAAATCATCATTTACTGTCCTTCTATCACACCTCCATTTTGACATCTCATTTTCAGTTAACTTCATAACTTGAGACATTCTGGTGCCAATGTTTCACTCAAATTTATTAGCGACCGATTCGATTGGTATTCAATGAGAATATGTTGTCGAAATTGGGATGGTACTTTCACTGAATGTTAACTATCAAAAATTTCTCGCCACGGTCATGTTGCTATTGTAAACATTCAAATTACAGAAAGATTTTTCAACATCCACATCAGTCTGTTTGGTCCTCTTCGAACTGCACATTAATTCCAATATTTCATGATTGTCATCGATTGCTTTACACAACGGCTCGAAGTATATCCTTTCTAGAGCATTACTGTTGAGCCTGTCATTCACGGACTCTTAGATTGTAGGATCTCTAGTTTTGTTTATACTCAAACCAATACTTCAGATCATGTAGCTCAATTCACTTCAGATGGAATAACAGATTAATGGAACATTTACATCGTAACTTTCCCTTGAAAGCTACAACAATGGCTCATTCGGATATTTACTGATTTCGTGCTTTACCTCTCGTACTTCTCGCATTTCTCAGTTATTTGCTCTCTGTCAATTAGTTACATTCCGTTTATATCCTCAATAACCCATGTTTTTGGCTCAAAATATATCGCTATTTCTTTAATTTTTTTAAAGAGATCTCTTACTTGGTTCCTCTCTACATGTCCTTGTACTTCTTCACACTGGCCATTGAGATAGGTGTTTTTGTCTTGTCGACAGCTCTTTTGTACAAGTCTACTGAGATGTTAATATTCTTGTCTCTGTTGTTCTTCGTTAAGTCTAGTTTTCTTAATATTTTTCCTCTACTCTATCAATTGCCATGTTTCTAGCGACATCAAAGGCTTCTTAGCAGGCATTTTATTTATTTGTGACATTATTTGTATATGTGCGTTTTTAATCGATGTTTTTAAATTGTTCCAGATAGTTTCGCTGTCTTCTGTGTTTTGGATATTGTGTATGTTGCTGTCCATATGCATTATTTGGGCACAAATGAGAGGATATGTGGCTCGACACAATACAACATTTAAACTTGATGATGTTCTGCAACGCCCACTATGCAAATAAATATTACAGTTATGTTAATTCAACATCACATTGTGATAATGTTCTTCCTTTCTTTCCTCTTGTTTTCATCACATGCACATCTATACAACCGCTTATGCCCAGCTTGTGGCTGTTAACTTTTGTGTTCTTTCAACTTAACTTCTCAGCGATGTTAAAGCGCTGTCTTTTTACATTACTGTGTTGTTACTAGAACTTCCTCAAAAGGAAGTCTCTAACGAACTAAAAACAACATTCCTGTTACATTCTGAAATGCCTTTTAACATCTTGTCGATGTTAATGCAATGTCTAAAAAATAACATCTTATCAATGATCTAAATGCGACATTTCAAAAACATTACAGTGTATTCTCTTAGATATTGTATGGACATTACTTTAACCTCTAAATAATATAACTCAAACATTCTAGATGACATCCTATAGATGTTTCTGTGCCTAATCAGCAAATACAGGGTGAACAACTAAGAACGCCGGCTGTCGGCCGTATTTCAAAAAAAAGTCATGATACAACTTTAAAAAAAAATGCCTTCACGAAAATGACCCTGAAAAATCGCTGAAAAATATTTTTGAGTTCCTAAAATATCTGCTATGGTGGAATGAACACTTAAAAACATAATACTGTGATTATCTCCAAAAAAGACATAGGTACTAAAAGTGTCCTAGAAATTTATGAAAAAATGTAGTTAGGGACTTTTTGTCCTTATTCTTCAAGTAAGGGGTGGGGAAAGTTCAACCTAAACAATAAATGTCGTAACACTTTTTTGTTTTTTAATGGATATGGCGTCATTTAAAAGAGTTTTTCCTCTTTAGTAAGATATGCTTAACAGAAATAACAAAATTGAACAATTTTGTCAACGCTATGTGAAAAAGTCGACAATTTTCCCGTTTTTCTCGGAAATTTCAAATGTAATGTGGCATTTTTTAAATTCCTATGAAAAGGGGTTAAAAAAATAGGAATCTATTCCAAGATATAAAATTTACGATATCAGATGTAAAAATTAAAAAAATGCTTCAATTTACATTCGAAATTTCCGAGTGGATACAAAATTATCTAATTTTGTTATCCATCTTATTAAACAGAAAAACTCTTTTAAATGCAGCTGAAATCATTGATGTCGGTTCAAAAACGAAAAAGTTATACATTTGTTCATAAGTTTGAACCTTCCCCACCCATTATTTGAAGAATAATGGCACAAAATATATTTAATTAAATTTTTCATAATCTCATCAAGATTTTAAAAATTGTATTTTTAGGACACCTTTAATAGGTTTTTTTGAAGTATTATGTTTTCGAGTGTTTATCCCACCCCTAGCGGATATTTCAGAGACTTTTCAGGATCACTTACCTAAAGGCAATTATTTTGAAAGTTGTACCATGATTCTCTTCTGAGATGTGGCCTACAGTCGTTCTTAGTTGTTCACCCTGTACATTTAAAATAAAATAGCAAAAAAAGCAATAAAGCATTCAAAATGTTTATTCACTATTAGTGAACAGTACAGTAAATTTGATAAGAACAGGTACAAAATTAGAAAAAAAATATCTTGTCCAGGAATCCAACCTAAAAAAAAAATTGTGTAAGCATATTCCATAACAAGTGTGGAAACTATTGAACGCATTCAGTGAAAGCAAGAAATAAAAAAGGGTATATTAATCTGTAGTTGCCATAACGTAACATACTTTGAAACTGAATTAATAAAGTTTAACGGATACACATACATTACAGCTAGTTTACAGAAAATTTATTGGAATAGTTTTTTAATTATGTTAAAACTAATAAAAATTTTACACCATAAAGATTTTACGAAACATTAAATCAACAGAAATCCAATCTGATTAAAGAAAATTCTATCTTTTACTTACGATTACTTTTTCTCGCGCATGAGTTGCTGTTTTCGAGTGCCTCAACCATTGCATAACGTACACTTCAAAATCCTTTTCTGTGAAACATTTAAAGGTGTTCTAAACAGCAGCTAATAAAACAATTACTTTAGATCAAATTGTGCCCATGGAGATCTTTGATCGATCATCATAAACTACATCAAACTTTATTTTCAGCCAATTGACTGGGACCCATTTTCCATAAGATACATGCGGGGTTCTTCAAAGGAATAATAACATATTTTATTTCGAGAAGTGACTTTTCATGATTTACCTTCTATTACATGCCTCACTTCGTTTGGCAGGTAAATTCAGGTGTGCCATGGAAATTCATACTTCTTTTCTGTATAAAATAATATACTATTTTCATTTTGTTATTTCCATCCTGGAAGCTGTGTTTCTACAATAATAAATTATTGAATTCTGTTTGTTGACTGGAGGATTCAGTCTCATAAGTTACATATTCTTCAACTAGATTAATATAGGTACCATTGTAAGGGACAGCTACAGCTTATTTATTGTATTCAGTGTATTTTTAAATGGAAATGAGCTTTTTAACAGAAATTTCTGTTTTTATAGTCTTAAACAGTCTCTAATTGTTATTATTAATGTTAAAATTTTCTAAACCGGCAAAACTATATTGACGGCCATGACTACTACTACAAAAACTAGAATCAGAGATACTTGATTCAATATTTGTTGTATTCTTTAATACAATGTCTGTATCAGACTATCTGTAATAGTTACTCCTCTTTCTTTACATAATTACCAACTGTTTGTTTTTTATTTTATTTGTGTAAGTAGCTTCTGAAACATCTTGAACATTTAAAATATTTTCTTCTAGATTCAAATATCTGCCAACATATGAGCATGTTTTATTATGAATAATAATATCTACCCTATTCCAATATTAAGTTGTTTGTAGGGTATAATGCTTATCTAGGATTTGAAATTATGTGAATCGTTTTTAAAATATACTTACTAACTAAAATATTTTAAAAGTTGAAAAAAACCTTATTTTGTAAACTATTATATAATGTTAGTGTACAATTCCGCCACCTGGAATTTCAATGTACAATAGCCGATTAAAGTATTGAATGAGTTTTAAGTTTTAATAATTATGATTTTGGAATAGGTACTTACCGATAACAACTGTTGTTCGTCCATTATAACAAGAATTATAACTAAATATAGAAACTGTAGCTAAGTAGGAACTAACGAAAACGAAGACCACTTCATTCTTGCAAAAAATGTGCTTCCTGCAAAACTGAAAACCATTTCATGCTTGTCATTTGTTTCCACAGATAAAACTACTGTTTGTTTCGTTCGTCAGTTCCTCTTCTGTTTTCTTCTTTTTTTATGTTACTGTGATGCTTAATATGAGATATTACTGAGAGCTTTATGAACTAACATCGCACAGACGTAATCGATGGAAGTTACTAAAAATTATTTTGAAAGACGTAAAAGTAACTGCAACATGTGATCATCTTAGAAACATGTTAATTTGTAATATTACAGTAACGTTCTGTATGTGACATTAGTGAGAAGTATACAAATTAACATCGTATGAATGTTTCCCATAGGAAGTTGCTAAAAAAAAGTTCATAGGATATGTATGTAACTGCGAATTCAAGTATTATTGTGTACATCAAAAATATGTTTTATTTACATGACATGGATGTTAATAGAGTTGGTAATAGAATTAAGACATCTAGGAGATATCTTATTAACGTTTCAAATAAACATCACGAAATGTCTCTAAAAAGAACATCACAAAAAGGACTTGTTATGTTTCTTGTTTAGTGGGCGTTTATTGCAATCATTATCAAAAATTTTAAAATAAAATTGGCAAAAACCTATAGAACACGTAATTAATTAGGAACAAAAGATTTGGAAGCTTGACAATATGGGAGAGGAAACGATAGAACAACTTGATATATATCTTTTGAAAGCAATGATGATAATCTCGACTAATTGTAAATACCAATATGTTGGGTGAGTTGTTTGATTCATTTTTTATAAACATTTCTATTTTGTATATGAGTATAATATTTAAACATTCTACTATAATTATCCATTATTTATAATTTATCCTCAAGGAATTTAGTGACACAAATTCTACAAGGCAATTCAAGGTGTGGCATTTTTTTAAATTATTTGATTTTTTCGCATAGAATCAATAAAACCGATTCAATTCACAAGAATGTAAATAGTATACTTATATCTACGGCTCTGTGTACCCAACATGCAACCATAACCATTGAAATGGGTAAATGACGATATTACCGACGTTCTTCTACAATAATGGCAGCCATAAATTCCAGGGTTATTCCAGCTTGCATGCGAAATCACGTAAGATAGTGATCAGCTGAAACATGACTGTGAAAGGACCTCCGGGCTATCCTGCGACTGTAAATTGCTGCCAATGGCCCTTATGAATGTTATTCAAATGAGTGAATATTTTTCAAAACTAATACTTTATTATAACTACGTATTTAATTTTAAGCAAGCAAAGAAAAATATACCGTGATATCATTTATAGAAGAAAAGTTGCAGTGGAAAGAGAAGAACTAATGTATATACCACTAGAAAATTTATCAAATATGTTGTTTTCCAGTGTATATTAAAATACTCTGTTAAATGACCTGAGAATAAATGAAGTTCCACTGATAAGTAAAGATAAAACTACTATACAGAAACGCTGTTGTGGTATCTTATTTTATTTACTTTTTCTATTATTGCATTGATACCATTACAACCATTAAAACAAAGCCCGTCGATTTTTTTCGTCTTCAACACACATAGTCCGCGAAGAACACCACATAGAGAGTACGGGCTACTCCACTAGAAGATAGAACCTCTATAACAATACAATAGGCAAACATATTAAAAATGTTTGTAAGATATTCATCTTGGAAAGTATTTAGTTACTGTTCTGCTTTATTACCATATTCTATAGTGAACTAGAAGTTATGCAGGACAGGAATAACATTGGATGCGAAATAATTCTTATCAATAATTAAAAAAAAAATGTTTAATCAGCATTTTCCCCAATGTTAGCCTTAATATTTTCTCTATTAGTGTTACTAAGGATTTGAATGATTTTATCAACCTCATTTTTTATAATTTCATTTAAATTACTGGGGTGTGCACAAGAGATGAATATCCCAAGATTTCTGCAAAAGAATCTAAGTATTGTTGTGCAATTTTCTTTAATCCAGTATTTCGCAGACCGCTTTCGGCATTATGCCATCATCAGCGCGGTCACTAAATTTTAAAATTGTGAATTACAATTCGTAAAATTTGATAAAATTCCTACAATCTTGTCAGACTCCCAAGACAGGGGCTTCCGAATTTGTACGTCTGTATATTTATTTATTTCGAGGTACATATTATGGTTTTTAAAACAGTGTTAAAAATATATTTAAAGGATTAAAATTCACTAAAATTATTAGGATCTATACTATATATCTTTATGATCGACCATTTTGCCAAGTTGTCATCAGAAAAACTTATTCACAAAAAACTGCAAAAACCATAATTGACATTCCATTCCATCAAGTGGGTTTCGAATCGTCGGAGCATAGACAAACATCATGGTATGATATTGTTAAATGAAGAGATTTCGTGACCCTCAACAGACAGGCAACTAATATCTACCAAAAATAATAATTTTGGAGACAGACTTGATGTCCATCTGGTGAGGGTGGCGAAATCTATGGAAACGTTGCGATGTGCCAGACACGCGAGTGCACGTGAAGAAATATGTGAAAATTGCAAAGACAGAAAATAAATTAAAACTGTAAGGCGGTTGCCTCGCTTATATGGACTTCCCAAGTTACGCAAACCTGGAATACCCATCGCACTTGTGGTAAGCTTTGTCAACACTCCAGTTTCAAAATTAACTACGTTTATCTACAATTTAATCCATTCATTAACGAACTTCAAACGTACAAACTTGGTAAGTAACGCACTTGAATTAATTAACAAAATCAAAGATTTTCCTATACCTAATAGTTGTTTAATGGTTTCATTCGATGTGAGTAACCTGTACACTTCGGTGTCGGTCTCGGATTCGATTCCTTTAGTGTGTAAGATCCGGGAATCCACAGATGTGCTTCCACAACACATTAATTCAATTATTACTTTTTTAAAACTTTTCCTCTCACAAAACTTTTTCAAGTTTAATAATGTTATTTACGAACAACCCGATGGCTTAGCCATGGGAAGTAGCTTATCTCCACTAATTGTAGATATCTTCATGAACAACTTAGAAAAGAAATTTATAAGTTAGTACCAACATCGTAGTGGTTTTTCACATATTTGCTGATGAGTTAGATTCTAGAAATATTTTGCTCCATGTGTATTCTATGTTTTATTTCAAATTATAATATGGGCTGGCGTTTGATGAATTTTGTATGTTCATTTCTTTTTTATTGTAGAAAAGAAACATTTCATATTCTTTTGAAGCAAATTTTTAATAATTTCTTTTAATTCTTTTTTAGCTTCATAATTCCGCATTTTATGTTTATTTAGGGAACAAAGCAAATATGATAGAGCAAACTTCTGTTGTGGTGGTTACTTAGCAAGTGCCCCTCGTATAGATTTCTTTAACCATAGAACCATTTATCTTTGAGAAACACTTACCTCGTGAACCATTCTTTAGGGTTGAATGAATAACATTGTCTAAAACTCACTGGGATAAAATATAATTATAAACTACTAACACTAATTATTATATATATATATATATATATATATATATATATATATATATATATATATATATATATATATATATATACATAATGCATACGTTTGTACTATTCAATATAATAATAATAAATCATTCTTCAATGTGTCGAACTTTCCTATTTATAGGAAGTATTCAAAACTAACGCAGTCAGTGGCCCGTAATCTTGACCTTGCCGGTCATGTGAATACGATGTTTTACAAAGCGGACGTGTTTTGTTATGTTTACTTGTCCTTAATAGTTCGCTGGCCGCTATCCATATTGAAATTATTATTTACACAATTTTAACAATGTCTTTTCTGTTGATAATGTCTTTTTGGGATCACCACATCATCCCCTCTTGGCAGAGAAAAATTATCGTTGATTACTTTTCGATACTACCTATAACGTTAATAGTTCTCACTAATTGTTTTGATCATTAAACACTACTTGTTTGTTTATGATCACACTACACCTATTTACAAATGTTTTCGTTATGGTATATATACAATAGATTTTTATGAACTATCTGTTTTTTATTGTTTTGAGATGTAATCTCGCAATTTACGCCTTTTACTTCCGTTATTTTAAACGGGCATAAATAATGAGGATCGAACTTATTTCTTTCCTCATTTCTTAGAATAACTAACTCCCCTACCCTAAAGTTTACGGGTGAAGATTCCTTTTCACTATTATTCACTCTAATTACCTTATTTTTTATCAAAAACTGTTTGGCTGTTTCATTTGCATAATGTAACTTATATTTCAACTCTTTATCGTATCTTTCAAGATTGTAGCACGGTTCTATTTCTACATTTAAGAATTCTGGTAAGTTGGGTTTTCTCCCGTATAATAACTCAAAATGAGTGTGTCCTTGATACGTGTTTGGTGTTGTATTATAACAATATGCAAACATTTTTTACAAATTCGCACCAGTTATCCCTAGAATCTTTGATAAAGTTTCTTATATACTCATTAAACGTTTTGTGTAATCTTTCACAACTGCCTATTGCTTCATGGGGGTATGCCGTTGAAAAATTATGTTTTATTTTTAAAAGTTCCGCTAAGTTCTTCATTATCTCATTCTTATATTCTGTCCTTATCTCCTTCATCAATCCATAGTTTGGTATCATAACCGCGTATTCTGTTAGTTCGCATAATATTGTTATATAATATCGATTCCCGTTGTTACTTTCTACAAAAGGACCTATTTTGTCTATGTGAATGATATCAAACGGTTTTATAGATGTGTCCGTGATGACAAATCCTAGTTTATTTAAAAATTTCATTACTGAAGGTTTTACTATTCTTTCTTCCTTTGTTTCTTCGTAATTCTTTAAATCCTTTCCTGGCTGAGCGCTCTCCTTGCGCGTTTGTGCTCTTGTGATTGCCAAGACATGTGAATTATGTATGTATAAATCCTTGAGTTCTATGGATATTCTTGATATACTATCTGCGTAGTTCGCTACACCTTTGACATACTGTATATCGAAAACGTATTCTTCCAAATCGATCAAATTTCACATTTTTCCTAGACAATGTATTTACCTCTTAATTGCTTAAAACTTTTATCGCTGAAAATTTTATCCAAAGTTTTCCGATTAGTTTCGTTATTTTCCTTATATGTTGATTAATTCCATCCTGTATGTATTTCTAACTGATTCTTCCTTTCCCCTAGTTCCCAGACGGCACACAATATCCACTAGATATCCAGTGGATAGCCACTGAATATCCAGTCCATGTAAGATATCTAATGGATATCCACTGAGTGTATTTCATAGATATGGAAAAAAATTATTTTCTATTTTACTGATAATATATTCAATAATCACATAAAAAATTATTGAGAAGGAAGTTCTAATACATAAAACTTTCAATGCATAAATGTCTTAATCTCCTAATATTATATCCATTGTATATCCATGGATATCTATTATTATTTTCTGTCGCATTTTTTGTCTGTGTTCAATGTATTGAAAAAAGATAGGTACACCTAATTTGTATCAGACTATAATGAGTTTAATCAACAATACGAATGCGGCATAATACGTTATGTTCTTAACACAACAAAAACTTAACGTTTAATGCTATAATAGAAAATAATGCATCATCAGTGGATTTCCATATTAATACCCGCAAAACTATGCTACCAACTATACACTGTTCTCTCATTGGTCGATGCCGCGTTTGACCTTTTGATATAGCATCGTCCCCTCCCCTCGTCATTTTGGTTGTTAGGTTATCAATAAACGTACAAAAGTGGTTGGTTATTTTTATCGGTAGTTTGGATTTGGGAAAAAATTAGGTATGTATATGTTTCTTACCTTAATTCTGAATATTGTTACGTCTCCTATATTTTATTGATATTTATGATTGATTACCTACATTAAAAGTGTTTTGTATATCTATACAATGTGAAATAGCATGGTGTAGAAATGTAAAATAAGTTTTACCTCGGCTTTTACTTTGTTTCATGATAAACTGAGCTGGTGGCTCGGCTGATTTGAGTGAAAATTCTTTTGAGCTCAATAATAATGATAGTGTTTTGTGGTGAGAAATGTTCTTATTACAGGTATGTGCTCGAATACAAGAGGCAGGCCAATTTTCAAAATGTTATTTTACAGAAAAAGGTGTATCTTTTATTCGGGCGTATACGGTATATAGTTGACCTTGAAAATCGTCAATCTTTCTTTTCTCGTTCTTACAGAAATCACCGTGCAGAGTTGATGAGCTGGATGATGAATAAGAAGAATTATTGATGTATATGCAAATATGTATATTATATATAATAAAGTATTTTCTATCATTCTATTCCATAGTATATCATTTCATTATATGTCAAATAATACTACTATTATGAAGAATTTAATTCCATTTGTACCTTCTTACTCACAGATGAATATCTGACTAAAACCCGCTGGTGGAAATACAAGATGGCCAACAAAAACAATGCTTACCAAAAGTTGTATATATCCACAGATCTGGAATAGAATTAACTGGAAATAATGGTTCTGGCCAATCAGTACAAAATATAACAGACATACGCGATGAGTATTTGAATCTTTTTCATTGAATCACAATATTCTACAGTTGTCCACTTAAATACTAGACTATTCACCCTGTGTATATATTATATTTTGTACTGGTTGACTGGATTATCTATTTTCTCTTAATTTTATTCCATATCTGTAGACATAAAAAACTTTTGATTTGCGTTTTTTTGTTGGACCTCCTTGTATTTCCATCAGTAGATACTAGTCATAGATTCTCAGATTTTCATATTTGAGGAGGAAGGATATACCAAATGTGAATATAAAATATCCTATTAATATCCATGGGATATACCAAATATGAACATAGGATATCCATGGGATATTAATGAGATATCCAGTAGATATCTCCAAAGACATCCATAAGATATTACATATATCCTAGATATAGGCGGACATATGGATATCCATTGTATGTCTATAGGTTATCCATCTACATGATGGAATATTGTTAAGGACATTTCATAGATGAACCCTATTGATTTTCAGCTCACCAGAGCCAGTACAACGGGTGCTATGGTACTTGAAGTACGACATTTTGTCGTTTTTTGAGAAATTTCAGTTTGTTAGCACGATACAGCTTCCGGAGTTCAACAAGTCACCAATTTTATGATTGAATATTATTCAGGGCATCTTAGTGATGAACACTATTGATTTTCAGCTCACCAGAGCCAATACAACCGGTGCTACAGTACTTTAAATACGATATTTTTGTCATTTTTGGAGAAGTTTCAGTTTGTTAGCACGATACAGCCTCCGGAGTATATACAAGTGATGAATTTTATGATTGGATTTTATTCAGAGCGTCTTAAAGATGAACCCTATTGATATTGAGCTCACTAAAGCCAGTACAACGGGTGCTGTGGTACTTGAAGTACCAAATCTTTGTCATTTTTGGAGAATTTTCAGTTTGTTAGCACGATACAGCCTCCAGAGAGTATTCGATTGATCAACTTTAGGAATAAGTATTGTTCAAGGTGTCTCACAGATGTATCCTATTGATTTTCAGTTGACTAGAGCGAGTACAGCGGGTCCTATAAAACTAGATATACTAAATTTTTGGTTATTTTTGGAGAAATTTCGGTTTGTTAGCACGATACATCCCCCGAAGTGTATACAAGTAACAAGTTTATGATAGAATATTGTTCAGGGCCACAGATGCGGAAAAGTTAGTTTTAATCTTTAAAACCGTTTATTTAATTTTTTGTTTAATTAAAGTATCGCTTAAAAAACTGGTGGCGTCCAATTTAATATCGATTGCTCACCCCATCCCAGTGTTAGCAATGAAAATACCATAACTGGAGTCGAATACCACTACCTGAGGAAGAGTCTTCAGTCGAGGTTGGTAATGTAATTAATAACCCTATACTGTATCGTGCTAACAAACCAAAATTTCTCCAAAAATGTAGTATATTCGTATTTATAGGACCCGCTATACTGGTTTTGATGGGTAGAAAATCAATAGAGTTCCACTGTAAGATACCCTGAATTATAAAATTGATAACTGTAGAATAGCCGTTCATTTGGACGTCGGTTTTAGGCATGAATGTACGTTTTGTAGTGTTCCCTCTCGGACATAGACAAACAAGCTTGCCAACTACACAAAACTAAGACTAGAATACGTTTAAAATTACCAAAATATTAGACACAGAATGCAATCGTTACATTGGCCTACCGATACGAGTACATTTGGCTGATACCTATTTGATACTTACTCTCAAAGTATCGATATAAAAAGTACTTTATACCGGAAGGAATATATCGAGTGAGTACTTGTATTTACTCGTATCACGAACAAAATATTTTGAACTATATATGATAATAGAATGATGGGTTGACTACATGGCCTCTCTCACACAAAACAAATACAAAAACTATTCTTTTTTAACGCTCCTTTGCGATTGTTTTTCTAAATATTTTTTGTCAATTAATCTAATAAATATATAAAAATTGAAGCTGTCTTCCTTTTATAGATACAACTAAAATTTAAATAAAATGATAGATTTCCTCAAAATTTAAAACTTCGTTCTAATAGCAAACTTAATTAAATCAAAGTATGTTTTTTTTGTTAGCTAGACATAGGTAATCATAATCAGAATATAACATACAGACCTTAGTATCAATTTATTCTAATTATACTATAAAATAAAACAGTTTCAGTTGTTTAACAAATGATAGTAAAATTCGGAATCCATCCCTGTAATAACGAGAGTAGATCTTATAAAGTAAAAGCAAACTTGAGTAAAAATTTAACTAATTTATTACTGTTTCATAGGGAAGGTGAACAATGGTACTATAGTATGACCATCAGGTACAAGTATAGAGAATATTCGTTTGTCCTTAATAGGGTACTATTCTTGTACTATTGTATCCGCGATGGTGTGACCAAACAATGTGTCTTTCTAGTGTTCTTGATATTCTTCTTCTTTGCGTATGCCCGGTCTTTTACAACATACCAAACCGAACAACAATGAGTGTGGTTCTATGGAAGTGTGATATTAATGATGTAGAAATATTTAAATTATTTCTTAAATGGAAAACAACAAGAAAATATATTTATTTTAGGAACAAATCACAATTAGTTTTATGTAGTATCGGTTGCAATGTTTATTGTGTGATTATGTTACATTTTTTACGGGAATTCAGGGAATGGTAGATTATTAAAAAATATTCAAAATACATAATATATAGTCCGTTTTTGAAAGGCATGGAGTAATAAAAGCTCATTGGGTATGCAAAACCGATACAGGGTGTATAATAAAATATCTCCGAAGTTTATCTAATTTTGTACTAAAATTTCTCATTTGTTACGAATTTCAGGTAGACACCCCGTAACTCTGTATTCGGTTGGGTCGCCTATTGTATTGAAAGGGTCGCTGTATTGTATTTGAATGAACAAATAAACAATTTAATCCTCAGAGGCGTGCAATCAGGACAAAACAAACTTGGTATATGAATATGAAGGCACTATGAAATTATAATTACGAAAACTATTCAAAAGAGTTCACAATATCGATTCAATAAAAACACATTTTTTTGTGTTCCTATGAATAAACAATAAACATAAACTATTATATGAAAATTTTTTTTGCAGTAGGTATCAACTTTACTACTAATATACCGTTTACAATAGGAGAGGAAAACAGAAAAATGCAGGAATAAAGTACGAATTAATGTAATATTTATAAAAAAAAGTCTAACAAATAATAGTAATAACTAACACAAAAACTAGTCTATATATCAGAATCAGACGATTCTGTTGAGCTTCCATTATTAACATTGATTATAAATGGTTCAATCATGTGTTCACTTATATGATCCATTTCCCACATATTTAGTTCTTCTTGTATCACGTGTTCAACACATTTCTTCCAGTTTTCTTTGGTTACGTTACCTAACGCGTCTTCGAATAAAACTTTTACGTCACTCATTTTGAATGTCGTATTCTTTCTTGAAACTTCTCCTTTCACTTGGGCCCATATTAATTCTATGGGATTGAGTTGAGAGTGATAAGGAGGAAGCCTCAGCACCGTTATACCACGCGCTGATGCCATTTGATCTACAACGTATCTACTATATTTGTGTTTATGTGCAAGAGCTCATTTTTCAGCGGGTTATCTGGGCATTCAATATTTTTCGAGGTTAGCCAATCGTGGATATCTTGTTTACGCCATGCAGTTGAAGGTAATTTCTCCACTAACCTGGAGTGATAACTTGCGTTATCCATAACAATGACTGAGCCCGTTGGAATTAGAACATTTGTGAGAAATATTCTTCGAAAACGTCTGCATTCATATCTTCATGATAATCTCCGGTTTGCTTCGACTCAAGGCACAACAATCCACCTTTAACAAAACCTTCGGCACTTCCGATATGAGTAATGATGAGTCGACGTCCTTTTCCTGCTGGTGGATTGAGGCCTGTTGACCACCCTTCGAGAGCTGCCTGCCTCCGACTTTTGACATTCGTGTCTTGCCAAAACATTGAAACAGTATGACCTTCATTTAACCAAGTCTCATCCAAATAATAAATTCGTTTTTGATCTAGTCTTGCTTTCCGAATATTGCGCAAATAACTCCTCCTCCAAATGACAATGTCGTCTCTATCAATCAACATTGCGTTCCGATAATTTTTTTTATATTCAAATCCAAGTTCCTTCAAAATTTTCTATAATGTACTTCGAGACATTTTCGGAAAATCTGAATCTTCTTGAACCGAAGCCATAATTTTGGAGAGAGTTGGGATCTCTTTTCTAAAGAAAAAAGCATGCAGCTTACGCCTTATTCCATTCTTCAAGTCGTCATCCATTTCAAGTTTGGATCGGCCTGGGGACTTTGCTGGGGCTGTGATGTTTCCATTTTTTTTCTCCTTCATTAAATTATAAATTGTTGTTTTTGAAATACCCATCATTGTTGCATTTTTGAGCTACCTGTTTGTCAAGTTTCTCCAATTACCTGCTAATTGGGTGAAATAATCGGCAAATGGGGTTGGTTTGGATATATATATATATATATATATATATATATATATATATATATATATATGTATTTGTATAAAATTGTTATTAACATTTATTTTCTTATTTATTGTATGTAGGATTATAAATACCTGGAGCTTAGTGGAGGGACTCGTTTACGCCCTTTTATACATAGTAATAAATTTTCTGGAAAATTGATGTCAGTGATATAATCCACAGTTTATTATATTATTGATAATTTAAAATTTCATTTTCAATAATATTACAAAACGGTTATTTTCGGAAATGAGATAATTTTAGAAACCTTAACTTTCTTTAAATGACTAAATGTGGTACGCCTATGGTTCCGGCCAAAATGAGTGATTTATTACTCCATGCCTTTTAAAAACGGAGTATAGTCTTTCTAAAGCCAATGTGAAGAGAGATTTTTAGTTCCACTGATAGCAAACGCCGTCCAATGGTGTGCATATATCTATCTATTTATCTGTCTATCTATTTATATATGCTTATATGCTTTAAAAGTGGTGCATCTTATGTAATTTAGAATATATTGTTTTGGTTTTGAATCAATAAAAATCAATGCAGAACGTGATACAGATAAACCATAGTCAGAAATGAAATTTTATATCAATACAAACGCTATATGATTATTTGATGGAAGTAACGAGAACAAAAACAGTAATATATATAGAGAAATTACCTTAGTAGTCTTAGAAAGAGGGAAAACGCTATAACATGGATGGAAGAATTATTTTAAAAAAACTTTGGATTTATTCAAATGCTTAGGATCATTTCCAATTAATCGGCTTGTCATTCAGCTAGTTATCTAAAATAAATAAAGTTCCAGTCATTATTAGTCATAATGAATATAACATATATAAATTTATTGATCAATAATGTATTTAGAAAAAGTTGACACATTGTATAGAAATCCGAGATGACAATAAAGATTTCATGTGTCAAATTTTGAATCACACTATATACATGGACAGGAAACAGGAAAAGGTAGTTTAGTAAGGAATGATGATTCTAAAAATGTCATTAGGAAATCAATATAAAATGCATAGTGTAAATAAAACAGATTTTATATAAAAGGAATTATTCCTTAAGTCCGAGATATTATTTAGTCACTATTATACATAGAAAAATGTCAATCCTTGTTATAATTTAACTATAATAACCATAAATGTAATTCTGTGTTAAAGACTTATTTTCATTGAAATGCCTGTATGTATAAAAGGAAAAGACTATTAGACTATATCATTAACAATATGTATCCTAGGAAATTTAAAGTGCTATAAAAATGTGAAAACTCAGAATAACAGTAGAAACATTTTTATCCATGGAAGATATCTTAATAATAGCGGAAATAAAATAAAAATTGAAGTAAAAAAAGTCGGCTTAGAAATAGAGAGTTTGTTGATAAAAAAATGGAAAATCGAGGGGACTTGGAGTGTGGCGTCGAAAAGCATCAGGAGGTGATACGATATTCGTTAAAAAATTTAAGTAAATTCAAATAAAATCAAACAGTCACAGTGATGAAATAATATAAATTAGCATACATACACTACTCACCAATGTGTATATAAAGTGTTTTCGTATGAAATCCAGTACTTATCAAGTAATTGGGTCGTTCCATACCGCTGTTAGCAGTCCCAGCCCGAGAGATTCTAGAAAATAGTGTCAGGTCAGTGCATTTTTAATATTATTGGCCAATAATAAAAAACGATAATAACAAAGAATGACGATTCTATTCTTTTTCCAACTAAAAAAGAAATTATGTAAATATAATTGGATAGGTTTAACTAGTTATTAAGTATATGAAAACTGAATTGATTACGTGAATATAAAGAAATTATTTATATCTACTTACACGAATGCCGAATACATTTACTTTGAACACGTGCACATATATGTTTGGTCATCCAGAAATCAGCTAATAAATCTATTGCATATTGATTGATACCGAACTTCAGCTTATATATATATATATATATATATATATATATATATATATATATATATATATATATATATATATATATTTAAGGTATTGGGATTTTTTTGTACCAATTTGTATATATTTCTATTTGGTAATTTCTTGGGATTCGGTCCTTATTATAAACTTTCATCAGATTACATAATATAATTCATCTAATACACTTTATTTAACATTCCGGATGATTTTTTAGCCTTTTTCAAAAACACTACAATAGAAATTTATATTGACAATACACAGCTCAATAATTACTGCCAATCATACAGCTAAAATTAAAATAAATAAAATTCTACTTACAGTTATTGGGAACAAAAACTTTTTTTATCCACATAGTGGGAAGGTCACATTTAAAATTAATTTATAAAATAACTTCACGTACACAAACAGCGACTTCATGATTGATAATTGTTTTCTTTCGATACCCATTATCGTTTTTATTTTGCGTTGCATTTAACATGAACGGACAATGAATCAATTTGTAAAGGATATGGAAATTATACCCATATGTAACCAAATAAAACAATCCTTTCCTATGCTGTGATTTTATTTATATTTATTTCGTCAATTTATTAAATTGTAATAGATCTTACTAAAATTGTGTGTGTCAATTTTGGAATTAACGGTATTTTTGTTTTTTTGTTCACATATCATTTCGTACATTTCTCGTTTTTTTGTTTTTTTGTTCACTTATCATTTCGTACATTTCTCGTTTTTTTGTATTTATTTCAGTTTTTAGGATTTTTGTTTGTTCATAATTAAAAGTATGGTTCTTGTCAGTTATGTGACTGGTTAGTGCCGTTTTATTTTTTTTATCGTACTTGTGGCTGTTAATTCTATTTTTCAGATATTGACATATTAGCCTGACCGTTCTTCGAAGAGAAAAACAACTACTTTCCTGGCTAATACCACGCAGAATACTGACTTACATCCCCTTCGAAGAACGTGAGGTCGATCGACTCTTTTGTCGATACAGACATTAGTGTTGACTCGCAACTTTAAGAAGAAGGGCATTGTACGCTGACTGGTTTTGACCTTGTTGATTCTCTCCAAGAGTGCCGTAATACCTTCTATTTCGGAGTCTCTAATCCAAGAAATCTCAATTTAAAAGTACATATCTCCGTCCATGTACTTACATTGCATTTTATGCATACATTTTTGGAACCCTGGTAGAAATTAAGAGCTCTAAAGAAAGAAAAAAGAGGTCCACTTTCGTCCATCAAGGTGTTGTAGAAAAGCTTATGGAAAAACACAAATTCTCACCTAGAAACATATTCAGTATTGACGAAACTGAGATTTCCACAGTCAGCAGCTGGGATAGTTTTGGCGGCAAAAGGTCAGGACAAGCTAGTAAAAAGGGGTCGCAATATCACAGCTGTTGGTGCAATAAGCGCCGCAGGGGATTATATACCTCTAATGTTTATTTTCCCTCGTCAATGACTTTCAGTTCTGTTGGAGAAAGATGGTATTATTGAAGCAAAAAATAAATGTTCCAAGAATGGTTGGAGAACATAGGAACTATTCGTCAAATGGCCTCAGCACTTTGGCGACCATGCAAAACCATCAGAAAACGAAAAAGTTTTATTGATATTAGATAACCATAGCAGTCACGTCTCTCTGGCAGCCTATGATATTTTCAGAGCCAATAATATTATCATGTTATCTATTCCACCCCTCACGTCGCATAGGACGCAGCCCGTAGACAGTGCATTGTATGGGCAACCCAAATCATATTATAGGAATGAGTGTAGTATTTACATGAAATCCCATATAGGAGAAAAAATATCTCCTTATTGTTTCGAAGAAATGTTGCTCTTTCTGAATCAGTGGGTAAAGGAGAATCAGGCATCAGAGCTACAGGAATCTACTCTATTGATCCTTCTGTCTTCAAAGATGAAGATTTTCTGATGGCTGATGCTTCAAATGACCCAGCAGAAGTAGCAGTCGTTGATTATGAAGTTAAGACTAACGTTAACGAAAATATTTCGTCAGCAGGAAGTCCGAAATGTAATCAAGAAAAAACTGTAGGGAGTTCCCAGCAATGTCGCTCTTCGAAGAATAAAGCTGCAGCAATTCCCGAGACAATTCCTTCGACTTCAAAATCAGCACCTTCTTTCAATTGCAGAGTGGAAGACCTCCTTCCAAAACCAAAGAAAAATACCAAAGAGACAAAACCGAACAGGAGACCTAAACAGCACACGAGTATTCTAACTTCTACACCAATGAAAGACTCATTGGAAGTAAAGGAAGCAAAGAATAAAGCAAAACTGGAGAATACCAAGAATGGAACAAATAAAGTAAAAGGTGTTGACGAAGCCAAGAGAAAACTACTGAATTCGCCAAAACGAACCAGCTGCGCTAGCGCCAAAAAACCAAAGATGAAGTGTGTCACTACCGAAAAGAAAATCAGAAAAAAACCGATTCAACATCGTCTGACTCTGATATTGACATGTACGATATTAGCAGTGATAAAGAAAATAATGAGGCAGATTTCGTTTAATATGTGATTTGTGGTAAATGTGGGACATGCAATTAGATGTGTCATATGTGGACAATGGGCACACTCTCCGTAAACTGCACATACTTCCGTGTGTGACCGGTATTACCCATGCTATGACCGGTAATACCCGAATGTTACGACAATGTCGGTCATAATCACTTTTTCAAACTTAACGAGTTTTTACCAAAAAATGATAGATTTTCAGTTCGTTTCGTACTTCACAACTGGAGTAAGTTTCATGTTTCATTATTCTTCTATCAAAATAAATATATGTGTTATATTTTGAATTTTATGGCCAATTTTAGATAAGTGACCGCCATTGCCCCGTTCTTCCCTAAACGACTTTTTACATTACCCCCATCACGTCACTTTTATGTAGTAAAGTTTGTGATGAAAGAATTACTTTTGTTTTAAGATTAAAGAAAAAGTGTATTCAGGTGTTTTAAATTCATTCAATTCCATTTATTTGTTGAAATAATGTCTTAACTGATAATTCTTATAATAAACAGAATTACCGACAATCAATCCACCTGGTATAAAACTCCTGACGACTATGTTACGCTCTGAAGCCCAGTAGATGACAATTAGGTAGCTCCTTGCAGAATTGACACCAAAGACACGCCGTTTATCCTTCATCAGCCTCACACCCTGTCTCTGTCTCTGTTCAACTATTCGCGTAAGACAAAAACGTCCTTACAGCGAAGTGAATTGATAGAATGTGATAAGGTGACGTAAGGTATGCAGTGTGTCCAGTATACGTTATAGTTAATTAACTAGTGATCCGTAAGAAGTAAGAAGAATCAAGTAGTCGTGGATGGTATATTATTCTGCTTGTCCTTGTGTGTGTACCTACATCAAGAAGAAACAATCGAATAAATATCTTCGGGCGGAGGGTACTGAGATAACACGTAAATAATTGGAGTGGAATTTCGTATCAGGTGGCTGGAGAATCGTTTGTACCTAGTTTATTATTTTCTTCTTCTTTTTTTATGTATAATAATTAGATCGCTAAATTGGAAACCTGTTTTACACAAGTTTTTCGGGGAGAATTAGAGCATTAAAGTTGTCGAATGCAAAGATTGAGAGAGCAGTAGAGACAAATGATTGAAATACCGAATTATTAATAAAAAACAAATGTCTAGCATTCAATCTTTAATAGTTATTCAATAAACTAGTTTGTTAATGAAGGCGATTAAGAAATTGAAGCTGTTCAAAGGTGGATTTCCACAGATCCGTCATCCGACGATACGATCATCCGAAAGTTTTGTGATTGGTGGAAAAATTCAAAATTGACAAGCCGCCAAATATTTGTCCGAAAGTTTTAACTTACGTCCGTTATCGGAAAAAGTTGAAAAATGTCCGTCATCGGATCTGATTTAACCTAACTTTTTCATGATCTGTTATTTCTGGTATACTATTTCAGAATGAATAATAATAATAATAATGAAAGACGATTAAAAGCAACGAACAGTTTGCTGTTAATTGCAATTTTGTTGAGAAATAGGAGGAAAAAAAGAAATCCACCAAGATTTTGGATAAGAGATATTTACAGAAAAAGAAAATCTCAAGGGGCATTTCATAATTTGGTTGAAGAAATGCGATTATGTGATAATCAAAAATATGTGAATTATTTTAGAATGACCTGTAACACATTCAACAAATTACTAAGCAAAGTAGGACCATCACTTGCAAAGATGCATCATGTTAGAGAACCTATTGCTCCTGCAGAAAGATTAGCATTGACTTTAAGGTTTATATTTATTAAGCAGTAGTTAATCAAATTAACTAAAAAAAATAACTGTGTCGACCCTTACTTTGTGGAATCTACTCATTTTACTGTTTTAAACGAAACTTACTGTTTCTAGGTAATTCCTTAGAGTTTTTAAAATTTTTTCAATATATTGTGGAATTACCTAGAAACAGTAAAAGTTTCATTCAAAACAGTAAAATAAGTAGTACTTTTTCATGTACTAATGAATGGTTTATTTAAAGGTATCTTGCAAGTGGAGGTAGGCAAATTTCAATGTCTTATGCTTTTCGTATTGGCACCAGTACAGTTTCTAAAATTATAAGAGAAACTTGTGATGTACTGTGGGAGTGTTTAAATAAGAGAGTTTTATTGATACCCTCAGAGCAAGCATGGCTGGAAATGGCAAATGGGTTTTCAAAGCTTTGGCAACTTCCAAATTGTGTTGGGGCTGTGGATGGGAAACATGTAGTTATTGAGGTAACGTAAAAAGTGTATGACAAATGAACCATAAAACTATGTGTATACATAAAGGATTATTTTCTTATAACCTTGTGTGTTCTGTTTTAAGATATTGAGAATATAGCTGTTTTTTCAGGCACCTCCAAAATCCGGATCTACATATTTTAATTACAAGGGCCAGCACAGTATAGTTCTATTAGCATTATGTGATGCTTAGTATCACTTTACTTTAGCGGACATAGGAGCAGAAGGACGTCACAGTGATGGGGGTATATTCAAAAACAGTGAAATGGGTCGATTAATTTTGGACATTAATATTAATTTTCCACCACCTTCACCTATTGAATACACAGGTGACCCATTCAATTATTATATTGTTGCAGATGAAGCATTTCCGTTGACTCCTCAAATAATGAGACCATATCCAGGCGTTTCTTAGCCGAAAGTAAAAGAATTTTTAACTATAGGTGTGTATATTTTATCAAACTTCAAGTAGTTTACTTTACCTAACCTTTTATACAGAGTCTTCTCACTGGTCACAGTCCAATGAGAGGATACCTACACATAATGGGGCTGTACAAACAGAAGGAGAAACATGATAAGGGAGGAGAGAGGTAACGTAGATATCCAAATACCTCTCGCTTTGCCATTACCTGCACAAAACCCAAACAATAAATGGAGCTTGATAAAAATTGAAATAAACTTTCAGCTTGTACTATATTAGTGAAGTCAAGTATTCCCAGTTACTATTCTCCTCATATAATCATCAGTGTCCCTCCGTTATGCTTGCCAAATTTTTTGTTTCATTTTTAATTATTTTAATAACTTTATTTTTAGGTTGTACAGAGGACGTCGAATAATTGAAAATGTATTTGTAATAATGACAGCTAAATGGAGGATTTACAGAAAACGCATTGTAGCAAGTACAGAAACTGTAAATAATATAGTAAAAGCAACTGTTTGTTTACATAATTTCCTAATGAATGAAGAATCAGAAGTGACGGTAGATCTTAAACACTGCTGCCCACATTCACTAATTGATACAGAAGACTCTGATGGTAATGTTATCGACGGAGATTGGAGAGGTGATCCTGTACATAAATTGCCACAAGTTAACAGAGTTGGAAGCAATATGTACTCTAAAAATGCAGAATATATGAGAAAGGAATTAACTGCCTATTTCTTGTTTGATGGTGCCGTTTCATTTCAATGGAATAAATAATGAGCCATCCTTCCAACAAGCATAAATTGATAATTATGCTAATTTCTATTGCTTGGAAACAATAGTGTGACTATGATCTCCGAATTAATTAGAAATTAGCTGTGTAATTTAATTAAATAAGTAGAGTTAAATACATTATGAATTAAAAAATGGTTTTTGTTTTTTATTTTTTATTTGAAAACATGAAATACACCTAATAAAAAATACAATCTATATGATTACAGAAATTGTTCTGCCCCTTCATACGTCTTTAGGAGTAATTCGATTTCAAGACGTACTCTCTCCTTCATAGGCATTGTGGAGAGCATCTCCAAAATGGCAATGCAAGTTGGATTTATCGGTGGTTGGGTTGTAGGGGTTGATTCAACAATTGGAGGGGCATTCACTTGATTTAATGCCTCCACTAATGCCAAATCAATATTTTTTTTGTCAGTTTTGTGAACTTTGTCACTTGTTGGAGTATCGTTTGGCGTATGTGTATCGCTACTTAAACTGGAGGGTAACATATCATTTGATGTTTTCTTTTGCAGCACAACCATTTTCTGAGCTGTAGATAAATTGCTCACAGTTCTGAAAACAAAATTATGAACTTATTAAAATTGAAAACTAACTACATAGAATATATCAAATAAACTTCATACATACGGGCGATATTTTATGGTATCACTTAGAAATGACATGGTATCATAATATTCCCAGGTACGTTTTTTCTTTTACCCGCTCCACTACCGCTAGGTACCTACGTAACTCTCTATATCTCCCTTGACCCTTACATAAGTATCTCTTAAATTTCTCCACTTCTTAATGAGGAATTGGATTGAATACTCCTGTTGTTCTAAAATAATAAAATACATTATAATTATTATTACACATGAATACTGTATGGTGTACCTCCAAATGCTTTATAAATTTGAAGCCAATGTTTGTCTCGAATATCTTTGGACCGCTCTCTTAGAGGTAGTCTGCAATCCCACAAGGGAGGTCGTAGCATTGCCTCGCTAATTAAAAATTCCTCCACATTGACTATTTCCTCTTCAATAACATTCTAAAATCAAAACATTGTGATCACCAGGGCTACAAAACAAAATGTTTACTTACTTCTAGCAACTGTGACTCACTATTTTCATGGCCATCTTCTAAATAATAATCGTCATCATCGATGAATGATTGTGAATCCATTTTTCACAAACAAACAAATTTTATGGGGATGACCCAACAGTTAAAATTATTAAAATAAAATTACAAAAAACAGTCGACAATGACTTATATGCCTGTCACTTGTCATCCAAGTTACCAAACTTAAAAGTGATTTGTCACTATTTTTGTTACTAAATCATACGATTGTTTCCAAGCAATGGAAATTGGCATTTAAATTCATCCGATACGACGTGATACGACTAACAATCGGACATCTGATGACGGATCTGTGGAAATCCACGAACGAGCGATAGCGAGTGAATGCTTTTAATAGTAAAGTTTATTAAGCGCCCATTAACAAATGAGTTGATGACAATATTCTTTCGATGACCGTAAAGTCTTTTTTATGACAAAAGTAGAAATTAATTCGAAATGAAAACAAATTTTATCTTTTTTATCGCCTTTAACCTTCCCGACTTGTTCACGCCTTGTTATTGTTTTAGGGTAGAACCATTTATGTAGACTCGTTTTAATGTGTCTTAATTGCCCATCAAATATATTGCATCTGTTCTGCCATTCTTCGTATATTTTATTCATCATCTCCATTCTTATATCCAGGAAGGTAATAGATTATGCCATCGTCAACTGTTAGCTTCCGGCTTTTTTGCTGCTAAATGAGCTTGGTTATTTCCGGTAATATCGATCTTAAAATCATAATGTACTGATTTACTTCATGAAAGAAACATCCTAAATCGAATATGAAACATTTTTTGCAGAATTTGTTCACCACTCGTTTATAAAGCATAGAGACGTCTATGATCGATAAGGGAAGTAACCCAAACTCACAAAATTACATTTTGTAATAAGAAAATTTTTAAGGGCCCGGGGTAGTGGCCAGAGCCAAAAAATGGGCTCGAAATATTTTAACAAGTTTTCGAACAGTCGTCCATATTACAAGGCATAAGACGTCACTCACTCCGAGTTAGGGCTATCCAACGGCTGCAAATACATATACATATATGGTGGCACCCATTCTATTTTCCATCAGAGAACCACTATCTGTTTTGCATTTAGCTGCTTCATAAACCTTTGATGCAGTTATCCTTCCAAACCGTAGCTGATACCATTCCCTACACTTCGGTTGTTCTCGTGTACATTTTTCTACACAATCATTTCCCATGATCGTTTTTGTAAATTCCAAAAAACCCTCGGCACATGGTTGTCTATCTTCGCTCCTATATTTTAGAATCGGTTGGTATATGTCAACATTTGATAGTTTTGGTTCATTCATAAAATCAAAAATACCACCTGCTGACTTGCCGGCCATTTTTATAAAATCACTAACAATATGTGAATTATCAGATAAATGTGACTCTTCCACACCAGCCATTTCTTTAGTCGACATACATTTCTCTGATACTCCTACTTTTGAAAGTTTTGATGCTTTCCAATAGCACTCCACAGACGTGACACTGGGTTCAGCACTACGTCGATGAAGTCAAAATAATTAAGCCACTGCGTGCTTATAGCCTCCTGCAAAATAAAACAGCACTATAGTGACTAATTAACCTTCGGATGCCGTAGGGGGGTACTAATGTACCCCACATACTGTTTATTGGGCGTATTTTTTGCATTTTGCTTAGAATCAAAAAATGCTGCTGAGTAATCCTCAGTTGGACCCTCATTTATCAGTACATATATCAAAAAAACAGTTTTTTCTTATTTTTTTTAAATAAATGTGAAAATAATTAGGTGGGGTACATGTTGTACCGCATTCGGCATCCATGTATTTTTATTAGTCTTGGAAGCAAGGTTGGCAATGCTGTTTCAGACAACGTAACTTTGCGTCCGACTCGTATTAGTTGTAGGCAAAGCCGACCGTTGCCGAGGCGCTCATACGGCACGTGCACAAAGACATATTTATTCTAGTTAGTATTATTTGATACGCGTGTTGAGACTGTTACTCTTGTTTCGTGAGTCGGTGTTGCGATATGTCGCAGAAAAGGAAATTGGATTTATCTACAGAAACAGATCGTGCAACTGCCTTATAATGGGTTGATGAGAGTGATGAGGGTGAGAACGTTTTAGAAACAGATTCTGAGTGTTCTGAGTTAGAAGACAACATAGAAATTCAAGATGTTGAACCTGAGATTTGTGAGGTATGCTATTTTGATATGAACTTAATTGAAAAATGTACATAATATATCTACTTTTAGACTGATGAAGAAAATGATGAAATTGATGATAGTGCCTACATATGTATCAAAAAATGGATCAGAAGGCACCTAGACCCGCACGAACGGCAATGCAAAATATAATCACAAGAAAACCAGGACTCACTTAGACGTCAGAAAATATTTCTTCCCTATCCGATTGCTTCAAATTGTTTATTGACGCTGAAATTGTTGAGTGCACTAACCAAAAAGCTGATAAATATTATGAGGAATGGAACACTAAAAACCCTAACAAACAACGTCAATGGCAACCTGTAGACCCTGTTGAAATGTATGCCGCATTTGGTATTTTGATCATAGCTGGGGCGCTAAAGGCAAACACAGAACCTATTCACTTCCTTTGGACCAAAAATTCACTTTTTAGTAGGCCGATATTTCCTGCATCAATGGCGCGTGATAGATTTGTCAACATTTTACGTTTTATACGATTTGATGATCTTACAACTAGAGCAGAGCGCAGAAAACTTGATAAATTGGCTGCTTTTAGAAATGTCTTCGAAAAGTTTGTAGGACATTGCAAAGAACACTATTTGCCCAACTCGCATCTTACAGTTAACGAGCAACTAGTATATTTTAGAGGAAAGTGTCCCTTCCGTGTTTATATGAAATCGAAGCCCGCTAAATACGGAATCAAAATTTGGGCTGTTGTGGATAATGACTGAACATATGCTCTAAACCTTCAAATTTACACGGGAAAGGAAGGAAATAAACCGGAAAGAGACCAGGGAAAAAGAGTGGTTCTCGACCTAGTTGAAGGTCTCGAAGGTGGTTACGGAATAACAACTGATTACTTTTTCACCAGTATTCCTCTTGCTAACGAGCTTTTGAACAAAAATCTGACCCTATGTGGAACCATGAGGAAGAACAAACAGGATATTACTCCAGTTCTTCTACCACATCCTTCAAAAACCGAGAAGTCTTCCGTATTTGCATTTCAAGATAAATATACCTTAGTTTCATATGTTCCTGCTAAAAATAAAGCCGTCATTCTTCTCAGCAGTGAGCACCATGATGACAAAATTTCGGGAGAAGAGACCGATTATAAGCCAGAAATAATTCTACATTACAATGACACAAAAGGCTCGGTTGACACCATGGACAAAATGGTAAATGAATACTCGGTGAAAAGATCGACCAAAAGGTGGCCATTTGTTTTGTTTCAAAATACAATTGACATTGCTTGTCTAAATGCATTTGTGTTGTGGATAACAAAAAACCACCAGCTTAGTACAACTGCCACACATAAACGCAGAGACTTTTTACTAGACATGGGACAGCAACTTATAAAACCCTATGTTGAAAGACGACTACAATCAGGTGTGACGTTTCACAAACGTATACTAAATGCAATGTATGATTTTATAGGCACCTTAGATCCTGGACCTAGTACAGGAATCGAGGACAATCCCAAATCCATGGGAAGGTGTGTACTCTGCCCTAGAAAATATGACAAGAAGAGCAGAAGTGAATGTGACAGATGCAGAAACTTTGTTTGTCCTGATCATCATGTAACTACGAAATCAAAAATTTGTTCAAAATGTATTTTATTGGATCCAGAATTTTCTAATTAACTTCGTCATGTAAAATATTATTTTTTGTATTTCTTGATTATATTTGTATCGAATATGCTATTAAAATTATATTCAAAAACAAATATTGCTTTTTTATTATTTAGATATAAGTAATAATGAAAATATAGAATATTTTGAGAGTTGTAAAGCAAAAAAAATGTGGGTTACACAATGTACCCCCTCCGGCATCTTCGCAGATGCGCGACCCTCCGGCATCCGAAGGTTAATTTGTAGGTATAATGTGTTTAATATAGAACACATCAGTTTTACATGTACATTCTATACGTAAACTAAAATTTTAAATAAATAAGTATGTATCTTTGCCATTTCTCAACTATAAACTCATTTATAATTTTTTAGTACACATTTTTATATAATGGAAATATATTTACCTACTGAAGCAGCACAATCGACACTGAGCAGCTAATAACTTTCTCATGACGTTCGTTTAAACTGATTTCAACTTTATAGAGCTTCTTCCGAATTTTATGCTCGGGAGTTATTTTCGCTCTAACTGTACACATTCCTCCCTCACGTTTTACCTGAACGTAACACATCGCATTGTCACCATATGATTCTTTAGTTGACCTAAATCATAACATATGAATTAAAATAATGTAATTAAATCCTGACAAGCGGGTTATTCAGGTATTACAATCTTTGGTTTCCTGTACTCACTTTTGTGTCTTCACATTTTTCATTTCTGCACCAAAATATTGGGAATTGACTATGAAAAACTTAGACACCATGTCCACATCCACCTGAGGAATATCAATCGAATTAGCTTCAGTGAAACCTGTATCCATTTTAAATATGTCTTTTAAAAAGCAATCAAACAGAAGCATTTTTTCAATTATAAAATAACACAAACAACAAACAACTACTGAAAACTGAACGTGGTAATGTAAATTGACAACTGTCAAATACTTCTAGTCGACTTTCACTTTGTCTTAACCAACTTGGATAGTAAAGTAGGATTTAACAACAGAACGTACTTTGAATCTGGCAACAAGGGCTTCTGCCATTGGTTTAATTAAAGAGGTTTATTTAAATGTTGAAAAATTTTCAAAACTAATTTTCGTGAAAATTTTTAACTTTTTGAGATAAATATCGTTATCATGGAAAAATATATGTTATTCTTAATCCTCCTGATATGAATTCACTTGTTAATTAATACCCATGAAACGAGCCTATTCTTGACATAACTGAACGCGGTATGGATGCGTCTTGTTTTTATGCAGTATTCTTAGGACGGACGTTACACTGATATCCTGTTGGTGCGAAATTTTACGAGTACTAACATGAGGATTGTCCGCAAGTACCAGCGTACAATTAAATTCATTTATTTCAGTAATCGCAGTTTTTGTCCTTTCATATTTTTCATAAAGTACTGAACCTGTGCAATTGAAACGAACCATCAACCTTTTCAACGTTCATTTTGTGGGTTGTCTTCGTGCTGGATATCGCTATTGACAAATTCTTATTGATAATAAAAGCATTCCTACTACATTCTCCCAATACCCAAACCATGTCTGTTAATTTTTCAACAGGAAATTGTATTTCAAATAGTAGTGAATGAGTCTTCACACGATTTCAAAAGTTTGTTGAATGGCATGCTACCAATCAATACTACATTATTCCATAGCTAACTTGCAATTAAATGATTTTTAAAAACCTTTTTGTTATCAAATTGACAATATCTCAGAAATTAATGTTTTTAGGTATAGGGAATGCCTAATAAAAATGAGAGCTTATAAGGTGTCTTTTCACTTTTCGAAATGAAATACAGGGTGATTCATTTGAAAAAATAGAGAAAATCATGTGTTCGATTCTTGGCTCGCCCTGTATTCATATTGTGCCATATCCAGAAAATGGCACTATGTCATGAAACTAGACCAATATCAAAATGTTACGTCTGCAAAATATTGATATAAAATTGTTTTGTTTGAACTATACAAGGCATTGAACCCGCAATGATTTTCAGGTACAATTGGGCATATCTTCGGAAATACCATATATACTTATATGAAACCCTACATTCTAAGTATGGAGGAGGTGAACCCAATCTGAATCTGAAATAATATATAGGGTGCCTCATTCAAAAAAATGTATGTTTGTTTCACCCTGGTGATAGGGAACACCCAGTACAGATGAAAATAATTTTTAAATGTGAAGTTTACAGATGTATGTAAATTTATTCCATATCTTCTATAATAACGGATATATCAAACTTTGTCACACTAATGTTGCACCCTGTATATCTAGGGCATAGCATCAAAATCGGAAGGAGTAATCAAACCGGAGAGATTACCAGACGAATCGGCCTTAGCTGGGCAGTATTTGGGAAGCTTAGCTACATACTTCGACATCCAAAGTTCCCAATGGACCTTAAGAGGAACGTCTTCGATACCTACTCGTATATCCTGCAGGTGGCAACATACGGCCAAAGCCTATTACGTCACCTGTTACCATAAGTAGAGAAGCTTACAATAGTTCATTTTCACGCTCCAAATAGAAAGGAAAAGACTTATATATTTGGTAAGCTAATTAGACTGTGTTTAGCTTACTCATTCCTACATTCTAGATTTTGAGTTTGTTTTATTGACCTGTTTAATTTTAAAAATTTCAATCAATAACTGTCAATTATACTCAAAACAAAAGCGTCTATCACATACTCCACCATTTCTAAAACTAGAAGAGAAATTACTAACATTCGTTATATCACCCAGTATATTCAATCTTCGAGAAAAGAAAACGAAGAATCCCATATATTTGTCAGTGGTTGGCAGGTTGCACCTCTTTTGTCAATTGTCCTGAAATAAACCTTTAAATCAACATTTATACGTTAATTGAACATTCAAATTTATTCACATTTGCAAACGCGACCGTTCCGTTGTTGTTTTCATTTTTGTTTATTTTCCGCCATTATTCAAACCGAAGACTAACAATGAACATAATTGATTCAGGACGTACCCGAAACATCGCTCCAGTGACAGATCACCCGAAGATTATAACAAACATAATATATTGAACATAAACGTCAAGAAAGGGGGTGAAAAAGGATACATTCTATAAACAAAAGCGAAAGTGAACCAAAAATCTAATGCAAGATAAAGTAGAGTTAAGTCTAAAACATGGGTTACTGAGACAGTACCAGTGTGGTACTTCATTTTAAAAAATGTCCCCATTGTCTTTTTGCACATTCCTTCATATCTTCCCCTTTTTTTCTTCGCTTCTTCCACAAGTTTTTCGATCTAATTAAACGCCCATACTAACTCTATTGCCTTTCTTTTTCTATCTATTATACACTCGAGGAGATGCATTCTCTAATTATTTTATCCATTCTAGTAACTCCTTTCACTTTTCTTAAGTACTTCATACCCCTCCCAAATATAAAAAGAGTACGCTAATGCTAAACAATACCAAACTGTCCCGCGAATGGCAGATCTCACAATACAACAAACAAAAGAAAACAAATCAATTTCTCCAATAAATCGTTTAAAACAAATAAGTCTGTCATGGTACGCGTCTCAAACCGAAGAATAAGTGTTTGAGTTTCAGAAAAAAAGAAGAATGCCGTGGTCACCGCGTCCGCGGGCGAAGCCATTCATGGACTTTTTCTGAAATTTTTTGTATTGTTAAGTCTCTAATTGACTTATCTTGTCCGGCACGTCTCAAATCAGAACCACCGGCCGCTGAACAATTTAAAAAATGAATAAAAACATGCTTTCATTTAAAAAATCGCATAGGTTAAAATAATGCATCTATTGAATTCTTACTTCAGAAAACTGTTCTTCAAGGATCATTATATGAAGAAAAAAATCAGAAGAGTACCACAACAGTGCGTTTGTGAGGTACAATGTGTCAAAATAAAAGTATCGAAACAAAATAGGAGTAATATCGAATATCCGTCGTAACTCAAAAAATAAAAGAGTTACTGCAATAAGTATATTATCAATCGATCCGGGATAAAATTTAACGTAAAAAAACAAATTTTGTGGAGATATTCCAACGATAAATAAAAAAATTTAAGTACAGATGAAAATCGAGAATTTTTCTGTGATGAAAACTGGGAAAAATATTTTTTTCTCAAAAATACGGTTAAAAGTGTGATCAATGGGCTTTTTGGGTGCCAAAAATCGATTGGCACAATTCGTTCTTTGATAAAATTATTTCTTTACGCCCTAAACAGAAGTTGTTATTTTCCAAAATTATTTCATTAAAAACATCGCACAGATCAAAATAATGCAACTATTGAGTTCATATTAGGGACGAGTATTTTTAAGGGATCATTCTATTAGGACAAAAATCAGGAGCGCTCCAGAATGGTGCGTTTGTCAGGTATAGTACGTCAAAATTGATGTATCGAAAAGAGTGGGGAAATATCAAATACTACCAAAACTGCCATATATTGATGTCAGTAAAACTTTGCACAATGTACTCATCTCAAGTGACATATTCGAGAAAAACAAATTTTCATTTTTTTCATATGAAAGTACTCTCTACCTATGACAATTAAAGCTAAGTGCAATTGTTTCATAGTAGATGGAATTAATTCATCTACACTCTTTCTAATTACTCTAACTTCATTAAAATCGGTTGATCCAAACAAAAGGTATAGGTTTTTATCTACAAACACTTAATAGAATCTAGCGATGTACAAATTCTTTGAGCAGACCCAACAATTACGTTTTCTAATAATGTAAGAGATATTATTAATAATTCACATGGTATTTTAGGTGATAATGAAAAAAAGTCCATCGTAAATAAAAATCCTCAGTCTCCACAATTATATGGAACCGTTAAATTACATAAAATAACGAAACCAATTAGACATGTAGTTTCTTTATGTTAATACTCCTAATAATATATAAATATATATATATATATATATATATATATATATATATATAGGATTATTTTTTTAGGTTTGTGGCAATGATAGCAAGTGTACTCTTTCAAATATTTATTTTACGAGCTTTCGAATACAATCGTATTCATTTTCAAGTAATTATTTAACGAGATTGCAGGTAAAGTTGTAAAATATATGTATAATAAATCATTTCAAATAGTATCCAAAAATTATTACAAAACTTCAAAAAACAATATATATATATATATATATATATATATATATATACAAAAAATCTTAGCAATATACTGTATAATTAAAAATTCAATAGAGTTAATCAAAAAACTAAATGCATTCAACTTGCAAGATAACACTAAACTCATTTCATTTGATGTTACCAATATGTTCACAAAAATTCCTACTAAAGAATATCTAATTCTTGTAAGAAAATTACTAGAAGATAAAAATATTAATCCAGGAATAATATCAGATATACTTAATTAATTTGATGTATGCATTAATCAGAATAATTTCACTTTTGACAATAAGGTACATATTCAAAATGAAGGTTTACCAGTGGGAAGCCCAAAATCACCAATGTTGGCAATCATTTTTATGGACAGTTTAGAAAGAAAAATCTTTGGAAGTAATATTTCAAAAAATATCTTATTTTGGTATAGATATATAGATGGCATATTAGCTTCCCACTAAACAAGAAATATAACAAGTCTTTTTTGTGATGTTCTTTTAAGAGACTTTTTGTGATGTTTATTTAAAACGTTAATAAGATATCTCCTAGATATCTTAATTTTATCACCAACTATATTAACATCCATGTCATGTAAGTAAAACATATTTTTGATGTACACAATAATACTTAAATTCGCAGATACATACACATCCTATGAACTTCTTTTTAGCAACTTCCCATAGGAAACATTCATACGATGTTAATTTGTATACTTCTCACTAATATCACATACAGAACGTTACTGTAATATTACAAATTAACATGTTTCTAAGATGATCACATGTTGCAGTTACTATAACATCATTCGAAATAATTTTTAGTAAGTTGATTACGTCTTTATAATGTTAGTTCATGAAACTCTCAGTAATATCACATATTAAACATCACAGTAACATAAAAAAAGAAGAAAACAGAAGAGGAACTGACGAACGAACATTATCTGTGGAAACAAATGACAAGCATGAAACGGCGGATGGTTTTCAGTCTTGTGTTATATTTTATTTGCAGGAAGTACATTTTTTGCAAATACTTGAATAAAGTGGTCTTCGTTTTCGTTAGTTCCTACTTTGCTTCAGTTTCTATGCTTAGTTATAATTCTTGTTATAATGGACGAACAACAGCTGTTATCGGTAAGTACCTATTCCAAAAGCATAATTGTTAAAACTTAATACTCATTCAAGACTTTAATGGGCTATTGTACATTGAAATTCCAGGTGGCGGAATTGTACACTAACATTATATAATAGAGTTTACAAAATAAGGGTTTTTTTCAACTTTTAAAATATTTTAGTTAGTTAGGATATTCTGAAAACGATTCACAATATTTTAAATCCTAGATATGCATTATACCCTACAAAAAACTTAATATTGCAATAGGGTAGATATTATTATTAACAATAAAACATGCTCATATGTTGGCAGAGATTTGAATCTAGAAGAAAATATTTTCAATGTTCAAGTTGTTTCAGAAGCTACTTACATTAATAAAATAAAAAACAAATAGTTGGTAATGATGTAAAGATTAGGGAATAACTATTTCAGATAGTCTGATACAGACATTGTATTAAACAGTACAAAAAATATTGAATCGAGTATATCTAGTTCTAGTTTTTGTAGTAGCAGTCATAGCCATATAGTATTGCAGGTTTAGAAAAATTTAACATTAATACTAACAATTCTTGTGAACAATTAGAGACTGTTAAAGACAGAAATTTCTGTTGAAAAGCTCATTTCCATTTGAAAATACACTGAATACAATAAAAAAGCTGTCCCTTACAATGGTACCTTTATTAATCTAGTTGAAGAATATGTAACTTATGGCACTGAATGCTCCAGTCAACAAACAGAATTCAATTATTTATTATTGTAGAAACACAGCTATTGGATACTCAATTGGATACAATTAATTATAAACTCATTTAACTTGATAATGTGTTCATATCTCTTCTTCATAAGTAGTTTTTTTTCGTATACAGTTTTCATTAAGTTACAATTCCACGATGACATTATACAATATGTACCAGGATGAAAATAACAAGATGAGAATAGTATATTATTTTATACAGAAAAGAAGTATGAATTTTCATGGCACACCTGAATTCACCTGCCAAACGGAGTGAGGCATGTAATAGAAGGTAAATCATGAAAAGTCACTTCTCGAAATAAAATATGTTATTATTCCTTTGAAGAACCCCACATGTATCTTATGGAAAATGGGTCCCAGTCAATTGGCTGAAAATCAAGTTTGATGTAGTTTATGATGATCGATCAAAGGTCTCCATGGGCACAATTTGATCTAAAGTAATTGTTTTATTAGTTGCTGTTCAGAACACCTTTAAATGATTCACAGATAAGGATTTTGAAGTGTACGTTATGGAATGGTTGAGGCTCTCGAAACAGCGACTCTTGCGTAAGAAAAAGTAATCGTAAGTAAACGATAGAATTTTCTCTAATCAGATTGGATTTCTGTTGATTCACCGTAATGCTTCATGAAATCTTCATGGTGTAAAATTTTTATTAGTTTTAATATCATTAAAAAACTATTCAAATAAATTTTCTGTAAACTAGCTGTAAGGTATGTGTATCCGTTAAACTTTATCAATTATTTTTCAAAGTATGTTACATTATGGCAACTTCAGATTAATATACCCTTTTTTATTCCTTGCTTTCACTGAATGCGTTCAATAGTTTCCACTTTCCACACTTGTTATGTAATATGCTTACACAATTTTATTTTTTTTTATGTTGGATTCCTGGACTAGATATTTTTTTTCTAATTTTGTACCTGTTTTTTCAAATTTACTGTACTGTTCATTAAAAATGAATAAACGTTTTAAATCCTTTATTGATTGTTTTGCTATTTTTTTTAAATGTACAGGGTGAACAACTAAGAACGACTGTAGGCCACATCTCAGATAAGAATCATGGTCTAACTTTCAAAAAAATTACCTTTAGGTAAGTGATACTGAAAAATTGCTGGAAAATATTTTGAAGTCTCTAAAATATCCGCTAGGGGTGGAATGAACAATCGAAAACATAATAATCCAAAAAACATACTAAAGGTGTCCTAAAAATACAATTTTTGAAATCTTGAAGAGATTATGAAAAAAATTAGTTAAGGAGATTTTTTGCCATTATTCTTCAAATAATGGGTGGGGAAGGTTCAAACTTATGAACAAATGTATAACTTTTTCGTTTTTTAACCGATATTAATGATTTTAGCTGCATTTAAAAGAGTTTTCCTGTTCAATAAGATGGATAACAAAATTAGATAATTTAGTATTCACTCGGAAATTTCAAATGTAAATTGAAGCATTTTTTCAATTTTTAAATCTGATAATGTAAATCCCTTTTCATCAGAATTTAAAAAATGTCTCATTACATTTGAAATTTTCGAGAAAATGGGGAAATTGTCGACTTTTTCACATAGCGTGGACAAAATTGTTCAATTTTGTTATTTTTGTTAAGCATATATCTTATTAAAGAGGAAAAACTCTTAAATGATGTCAAAAACATTGATATCGATTAAAAAACAAAAATGTGTTACATTTGTTTTTTAGGTTGAACCTTCCCCCACCCCTTATTTGAAGAATAAGGACAAAAAGTCCCTAACGACATTTTTTCATAATCTCAACAATATATCAAAAATTGTATTTCTAGGATACCTTTAGTATGTCTTTTTTGGAGATAATCACAGTATTATGTTTTTAAGTGTTCATTCCACCCCATAGCAGATATTTTAGGAACTCAAAAATATTTTCCAGCGATTTTTCAGGGTCATTTTCCTGAAGGTATTTTTTTAAAATTTTACCATGATTATTTTTTTTAATATGGCAGACAGCCGGCGTTCTAAGTTGTTCACCCTGTATTTGCTGATTAGGCACAGAAACATCTATAGGATGTCATCTAGAATGTTTGAGGTATGTTATTTAGAGGTTTAAGTAATGTCCATACAACATCTAAGAGAATAATACACTGTATTGTTTTTGATATGTCGCATTTAGATCATTGATAAGATGTTATTTTTTAGACATTGCATTAACATTGACTAGAAGTTAAAAGGCATTTCATAATGTAACCGAAATGTTGTTTTTGGTTCGTTATAAAGACTTCCTTTTGAGGAAGTTCTAGTATTATCTTAGTAATGTGAAAAGGCAGCGCTTTAACATCGATAAGAAGTTAAGTTGAAACATCACAAAAGTTAACAGCCACAAGTTGGGCATAAGCGGTTGTATAGATGTGCATGTGATGAAAACAAGAAGAAAAAAGGAAGAACATTATCACAATGTGATGTTGAATTAACATAACTGTAATATTTATTTGCATAGTGGGATATCTGTTGATCTTTACAATTATCATTTAAGAAGACCGTTTAAAAGTGGAGTTAACTAGAAACAGTAAGTTTCATTTAAAACAGTAATATGAGTAGATTCCAGAAAGTAAGGGTCGAGACAGTTAATTTCATTTTAAAATGTCATCAATATATTTTGGAATTATCTAGAAACAGTTAGTTTCATTTAAAACAGTAATCATTTAGTTACATTACTATGAATGATCTTTACCTGAACTTATTGCGTGTTTAGATAAGCATCTAATATTCACATTTTAGTAATTAAATTATTGTTCGGAAAAATTGTAACTAATTGAAAAAACTATGAAATTTAAATTGTTATAGATAAAATTTTACATATTTTTTTAAATGTGTAATTGATGTCGTGTCGTGAGTGAAAGGTGGGTGATAAAAATGAAGCTACTAATGTTAGAAATAAAATAAAGCTAATCCAAAATATCACACACAAAAACCATGAAGTACCGTCATTTTAATAGCCCAATATTTTTTGAGAAATGATGACTACAACAAGAATTTTCCCAAATGAAGGTGTTAACGTGTTTGACATATCATTTAAACATAGTAAACTCGAAACAATTCCATATTTGTAGCCCCTCGAAACGCCAAGTTATAATCAATGATTTGTTTTTATCCCACTCACAGTACGTTTATTGTGTTTTCCGGAAAAATCGTAAAATCCAAAAAAAAAGCATCATTCGGATTCGTTATTATCGTAGGTATTTTCGCGTAGGGTATAATTGAGTAATATAAAATGTCCGTAAACTTCATACGTTCATCAAATCTATTTTCAACAATCACTGTAGGTATTTACTCGATGTAGGAATAGTCCAGTTTATAAACTGAACTATATAATTTCAATGTAATCATTTATGTTGGAAGACACCTTGTATTATTTTTAGGTTTTGTATCTGATATTGACTTTGACAGTTGATGACAATTCATTTTAATTTAATTCGTATATATTTGATGTCACATTAGTTTCTTCTAATAAAGTTACTAATTTGAAATAGTTTTGGTTCCCTATACATTAAAGGTCAATTCACACATACGGTACTGGGCACCCACTGTGCACCGACTGTGTCGATTTGAACTAAATCTATCAGCTGAAGTTTCCATTGAAAATGTATTGAATTGCACTGTTTAATTCACACATGTAGGTCTAGGCATAGACTGTGCTCTGACTGTGTTGCTTCCGACCGCTCTGAAAGCGATTTCTCAAGGTTGCGGTTCGACACGGTAGGAGCACGGTACGTGCATAACCGCTCTAGTGAGAACTATTGGAAGGCGACCAGAGGGCGACCGTCATGTTTCGGCCAGCGCTCGTTCATTTTCGGGTGTCGTCTCCGATTTTGCCGCTGGTATTCCTCATCGCGCCATCGCGGTTAGTGTAAATTCAACGCTGTTATGAGTAGGCCAAAAAATGCCTGTTAATGAAGAATTTTTAATAATTTATGTGCAAGAACATGAATGTTTATACGATTTGCAAAATAAAGATTATGATAATAATCTAGTTAAAGATAATATATGGAAAGACATCGCGAATAAATTGAATTCAACATCCGAAGAATGTAAAAATAAATGGGCTTTGCTGCGCTCTTACTACAGAAGAGCTCTGAACCGGCGTAAAACAGTGAGTGGTCAAGCTGCAAAAAACATGAAAAAATGGAGGTTTGAAGACCAGATGGAATTTCTTAGAAGGCACATGCAAGAGCGACAGTAAGTATCTAAATTTTACGTAACATTTAAAAGTTGCAAAGTTTTCTTGTCGTTGAAACAATCGGAAATTGGTACATGGCGTGTCACATTAAAAAGCATTAAATTAACGTTATTTACATTATAATTTATAAGTTTTTCTTTGTTAACGTATTGTGCTATGCAAACACACATTTTGCATCAGGGACTGATTTAAATAAAATTTAGTATTTAGAATTTAAACATAAGTAAAAATCTTTTTGTTACAGAACCTGTTCTAATTTGGATGCGTCAGAGGAAACTGAAGCAGATGATGAAGTTGATGACAATCAGGATACCCCACAACCTTCTCCATCTCCCGCTTTAGTGGTTCCAACAATATCTTCGACAAAGCGAAAGGCAAATGAGGATAATCTACAACCATCTTCTCCCGCTTCAGTGGCCTCAACAGTATCTTCGAGAAAGCGAAAGGCAAATGAGGATAATCTACAACCATCTTCTCCCGCTTCAGTGGCCTCAACAGTATCTTCGAGAAAGCGAAAGGCAAGTGCTTCCTCCACTCAGCCCGCTTTGGCTGATGCTTTGACAAATTTTATCCAAGCTAGAACACAATCCGCCGATTCTAATGATCACGTCACAATACCTTCACCAAAAAGAAAGCTAATGACTTTCTTTGAAGACATAGCCGAAAGTATTCTAAAGTTCCCGGAGATAGATCAGGCGGAAATAAAACGAGATATATTTAACCTCGTCAACAGCAAAGAAATCGATCTGCTTAGAAAAAAGCAATATGTCCTACCATTGTTTTCTCCGAACTCCACAGATGAGGGACAGCAATGGGTTCAAAATGTTCCTCCTTCAAATGCTGGCTATACAGATTCCCAACACCATTCTCAGCCAGTGCCGGGGTCTTCTAATCAAATTGAAGATGGGTATTCTTCAAACTTCACAGATGGAAGACGTCAATGGGTACAAAATCTTCCTTCTCTAGATACCGGCTACACAGAGTCCCAACACCATCCTCCGTCACTACCGAGGTCCTCCAGCCAAACTGAAGATAGATATTACAAAATGTAAAAAATGTTTCTTTTTTCTTCTATTTTTTAATCTGTTTAACATGAGTTCCATTTACGTTATGAAACCAAAATATTTTAAGTTTTTTATTATGTTTGTAGAGTTGACGTACTTAGCTTTCTAAGAATAAAACAGTTTTCTAATAAATATGTAATATTTATTAACCCAATATGCAATATTTCGATATGAACTACAAATAATATATAAAAAATATAAATAATACAAAATTACTCTGTATTTTGGTAGGGTATACCTCTTCTTACTACCTCCAACTGCCATGGTACCGCGCCTGTAGTGTTTAAATAATTACAGAATGTATTTCTTACGCCTATAGACACTTCACTTGAATTTCCACCCAACCGACGGAGTCCCCTTAGTGGAAGTTGCTGTGAAGTAGAGCTTTGCTCTTCATATACAGGCAGGGCCGATGTATTCTCATTTCGTAAGTAATTATGTAAGACACATGCGGCCAAAATAATTTTATCAGCGTTTTCAGGATTCACTTGAAGTCTACCATACAAGATTCTGAATTTTTGAATCAGGATGCCAAATGCATTTTCAACCACACGCCGAGCCCTTGACAGTCTATAGTTAAATATTTTCTGGTTTTCATTATCTCGTGCTGTGCTTCCTGGATAAGGTCTTAATAGATTTTCTTTTAAAGGAAATGCTTCATCTCCTAATATCACGAATGGCACAATATCATCTGAATTAGGTAATGGTCTTGGTCCCGGAACATGAAGATTATTTTTTTCCAATGCTTTTCCTAGATTTGATTTTGAAAATATACCTCCATCACTCGATTTGCCATAACCTCCAACATCAACAACAATGAATTTATAATTAGCGTCTACAAGTGCCATGAGAACAACAGAGAATGTCTTTTTGTAGTTGTAGAATAGAGATCCGCTATTTTTGGGAGCCTGGATTTGAACGTGCTTACCGTCAACTGCACCAATGCAGTTGGGAAACTGCCACATTGTCCAGAAATCATCAGCTATTTTTTTCCATCCATCTTCTGTTGGCTCGGGCATTTCCTTTCTTGACAGAACTCTCCATATTGCATCACAGGTGGAAACTACAATTGATTGTACTGTTGAAGGGGCAATTCTATAGCTCATTCTTAGACGGTACTGGGAAGTACCTGATGCTAAGTAACTGAAAATATATTAATTGTTTAAATAATTGTTATGTGTATTAATAATGAACAACATACCTCAAAGTTAATGCTAATCTTTCTTCTGCGGATATAGATCTTCTCCACTTTGTGTTCTGTTTTTGTATGTCTGGTTTTACAAGTTTCAGCAGATTGTCAAATTTCAAGAAAGTCATCCGAAAGTATCGGACAAATTGTTCTGGATCATCTTTGAGTCGCGCAAATGCTGTGTGAAATTCTCCTTCTTCCTCCCTAGCTCTCCATAAACGGTTAATCCAAATCTTCCTCTTTCTTTTTTTCACCTCTTCCGTTAATACTAGATACGCTCCGCATGCTATAACCACGTCCTCCTCTCTTGGATCCATGATACAAACTAACCAACGGTGGCGTAACATGATTGGTGTGAATATGCACAACACAACACAGTCGGTGCACGGTTACGACACAGTCGGCGCACAGTACCACATGTGTGAATTGACCTTAAAACGGTATATCCATAACAGTTTTAGTAGTGGACTCTTGAGAAACTAATAGAACTAATAGTAGTTTTAACAATTTAAGCCGTGTTTCCACGTTAACATCGACGAAAAAAATGGTTAGTCTGTAGCCGTTCCTACAACTGAAATTGTCCGATCCAGCCACTTTTTACTTCCGAACACCCAATATCAGACTTGTGTGCCACCCAATATGTGCTTTCTGCCTCAGACCTGACAGTTGGAATTTTCTTTGGTATGACCTTAGAGTAATAATATACATAGAGAGGGCTATTCATCTATTCATTCATAAACACGTTTATTTTTGCGACCAACAATTCTAAACGCCAGTAGTAGAATCATGAATGAATTACAAAAAGGGGGGATTGTATTGTGGATACATCGTCTTGGCGTCATCGTCAAAGCATAGGCGTACCAAATCAATTTAAAAACAACAAATATAAAATTATATTATTGGAATTTTGGTATTTATAAATATTTCATTTGATGAAATTAAAGTTTGTTGATTTTAATTAATTTAATGTAATTAATCTACATATCTAATCTATATATATATATATATATATATATATAATAAGTAACGAATAGATTAGTGGGTATTGCACGCAAATAGAAGAAGGGGCTACTGAAAAAAGTGGTAACCACAGACATGCATGTTTCTGGCTCATTAGCCGTCATCGGTACGGTACAACCAAGAAAAGATGTGAAACATGGGAGCAAAGTTGGTGAATGAAACATGGGAAAATATAACAGAATCCAGCAGGATAGTCAAACACAACATTTGCGTGTTTCATTCACCAACTTTGCTCCCATGTTTCACATCTTTTCTTGGTTGTACCGTACCGGTGACGGCTAATGAGCCAGAAACATGCACGTCTGCGGTTACCACTTTTTTCAGTAGCCCCTTCTTCTATTTGCGTGCAATACCCACTAATCTATTCGTTACTTATTGTTTATATGTCACGCACTATTCGTACATCTTGTTGTTATATATATATATATATATATATATATATATATATATATATATATATATATATATATATGTTCGCTCATCACTCCAACACCGCTCAACCGATCATCATCAAAATTGACATGTATATGTATTTTTTCACGGAGAAGGTTTTTACACTATTCTCAATGTTGTAATTTCTCACCAGGTAGCGCTGCAGCATATCAAATTCTACACCGTTCAACCGATCCCCCTCAAAATGAGCATATATATGTATTTTTCTATGCAGAATTTGCATTTCCTATCCTTTTTGTTGTAACTTCCCACCAGGAGGCGTTGCAGCATATCAACTTCTATATCGTTTACTTTTTCCAGGAGCACAAATGTTTGTGCCACGAGCCGTAAGGCGAGTGCTGCAGATCAAGGGAGTGCAAAAAATGCCTTGCATACGGATTGTACACAATATTTTTTCTACGACCAAGTTTCTTAATGAAAGCAAAAAGTAACTTATATTTTATTTAAACGTTGAACTGCAAGGATTTAAAAAGTGAAAAAACAGTTAAACCTAGGTATAGTTAATTGTAAAATTTTAACAATTTTGAATTGTTATGCCTGGTGTATCTTTTTAATTTAATAATAAGTTTTAATTACTTCTAATATTAATATCTGTCACCGAAATTATAAATATAATATTAGATTGTCAAAAGGGGTTTTGACATTGAGATTTCCTTTCCACCAGGTCAGCATATCAACTTCTATATCGTTTACTGTTTCCACGAGCGCATAAGTTTATGGCACGACCCGTAAGGCGAGAGCGGAAAATCAATGGAGCGAGTGAAGAGCTTTGCGTACGAGGTGTGCACAATACTTTTTCAACGATCACGTTTATTATTCAAAGAAAAAAGTAACTTATACAGGTGTTTTATTAAAATTTTGAAGAGAAATAATTTAAAAAATTAATGTTGAAAAATTAGTTAAACGTAGGTACAGTTAATAATGAAATTTGAATAATTTTGAATTGTTTAGTCTGATCTATCTTTTTTGATAATAAGTTATAATTAATTGTAATATTAGTGTTTGTCAACGAAATTCATTACAAAGATAAGTTTAGATTGTCAAAATAAAATTTGACATTGACATTTCCATTCCAAAAGGTAGCGCTGCAGCTTATCAACTTCTATATCGTTCACTTTTTCCACTAGTGCTGAAGTTTAAGGCAAGTGCCTCAAATCAAGCGAGCGGCAAATGTAATTTGCGTATGAATTGTACACGATATTTATTCTACGACCACGTTTATCAATGAAAGCAAAAAGTAACTTTTATAGGAATTTTATTTAAACTTTGAACAGAAAGAATTTAAAAAATGAATATTGAAAAATCAGTTAAAGGATAGTTATTAGTGAAATTTGAACAATTTTAAATTGTTATGCCAGGTGGATTTTAATTAATTGTAATTTTACTGATTGTCAACGAAATTCACTATAATGAGATTGTCAAAAAAATTGACATTTCCGCGGGAAAAAGTTCCATAGAATGTACTCAATTATCCGTCAGAATTCTTACCATGGGCTGTACAGTTGGTACATGTAGCTAATGTAGTTATGATACTTATGTTATTTACATATAGGGGAGCCATATGTTCCATATTGTTGTATCGTAAATCTGTTTTTCTGTATATCATTTTAGATTGATTACCTTGTAATTTTATGCACACCTGACCAACTTTCTTCCCATATACACACACGTAAAATTTGTAATAAATAAACGATTGCGTGATAGATTTACAGTAACAAATGCCTCTATTTCTCGTAACAGTTATCTGTACACCTTCCATTGTTGCAAGCGTTGATATGTGTTACTCCTGGAGGCATTCCTAGATGGCGACAGAATTCTAGATACTTAGTGAGTTATTATAAGAGAAAACCTAAAAACGTTAGACAAAATCTAACAACGTGACTGTTCCCGGGTTAATTTTACCTTTTTGTTATTTTCACCATTTTCAATGCACCTCTAAAATCAGATAAAGGGCCTACAGCATCTTCGGACAGCTTACTTGGGTTTTCTTTTAGGACTCCTCAAAGTTGTTTTTCAGTTGAAGAAGCAGTGCAGGTAGTAGGAGATAAAGACTCAGCTGGCGTATTATATTTAAAAAGTCCTGAAGGACCAGGTTCCGTAAACCTAAAACACATAAATCAGAATAGGTTGTTAATTCTAGTCACTGGAACAAACTGTGAATAAATTTTATTGCCTATTAAGAAAACCTTTAAACATTTAGGAGAAAATATACACTACAACAAACCTAACTAAAAAACTAACCTATATGCAAGTATACGAGAATCTGAAGTAAGCAATGATACACCACTAATAAATGAATGATTCTCAGTTACTGTTACTAGATCATCAACAACTTCTTCTACTGGTAAACTAAAAATTAAACACAATTAACAATTTTTTTGGTTTTGATAATAAACTTTTAAAAAGCATTACTTTTTTAAATGAAACTAATTGTCAATTTCTTAGAATTTTTAACATATTTTCAATATATTGTGGAGTTATCTAGAAACAGTTAGTTTTATTCAAAAAAGTAATATGAGCTGGATCCACAGAGTAAAGGTCGAAACAGTAAATTTTATTAAAAAACAGTTTAAAAAATATACTCCCTAATAAATTACTTAAATATTTACCTTTCGACATTACTTAGAGTAGCACTAGAAGCTTACTCAGACACATTTTGTGCTGATAAATCTTTTTGATGACAATCTGAGTTATTTGTTGAAGACCTAAAATAGACATATTCTTTTAACAAATTAATGTAAGTCAACTAACTCAGTCATTATTGCTAACTGAATAAAATGGATCATATGTGGCCAAATGACCTCTTAAAAAAATTAAAATAATAATTTAATTTTTAAATACAGTCCATTTCCAAAATAGTATGCACTAAATTCTCAGAAATATTGCATTTAACCAAAAACAATTGTAGTTTAGTTAAGTTTACTGTCTACTATATTGGAACTGAACTATAATTATCTAGACAGCCCAGAGTGTCATGAGTCGCCCAATAAAGTAATGACTTATAATTAATAAACCGTTTAAAATTTGTCTTCTATGGCCGCTTTATCAGCTGTAATAAAAAGAACTTATTATATTGAAAGGAAATTCTGTTTATCAGGACAGTGACTTTTTTATTTTGGGTATTACTTTAAGGGCCCATTGTACCAAGAAAACGTGTAGGTACTTACATTACATCGGGTGGATTAAATTCAAAGACTGACATGGGAAGAGCATCTTTGTTTAGAAACATACGGCCACTACACTTATATATAAAATCAGATTGTTTAAAATGCTCCGAACAAATTCCAGGTCGTTTTGGTAAATCATGACTCTCGCTTAGACCCAGTAAAGCAAACCAAATTCTTCTTGTTTCCAAATTTGTGGGAAAACTAGAATAAAACAACGCCAAATAGAAATTTGCTTTTTATGATTAAAAAAATTTTAAGCATGTTAAATATTATTGAAATGAATAATAAAAGATGCCGCCACTGGATAGCCGTTCAAATATTTACATACCTGTGGAATGAGTGTTCGGGGTAATTTCGACCGTTTTTCCGACAGACTTGGCACTGACGAACCATGATAATAGAAAACACTAAATTAATTAACTTAAAACCAAATTTTGTCACCTAAAAATCTTGAAAAACACACATAACATCGAAAGAACTCAACTTTTACATGCTAGTCCTAATGGCGCTAGTAATAAACAAACCAAGTTTGACAGTATTTACTATAATACTACAATCCAACAGAAATGTTAGTCGAGAACGCTCAGGCGATATTTGCATCTCTCTTTATATCGTAACTGAACAAAGACAAAACTACTAAACCGTTTATACTAGACAAACAAAGCAGGTACTGAAATTTTCAGCAATGTTGCCACTTTTAGTTACAACAAATACTTGTTTAAAATGTATATAAGAATATGCCTTTATTATGTAAAATTCAAGTATTATTAATTAAATTAATTTTAAAAGTAGCGACTAAAATGCATACATTATTATGACTTTTTTTATTTGCATAACTTTTTAACAAATTTTCAATAAAATATCTAATTTCATTTTTCCTGCATCTAAAGAGGATTTGTGAATATGGCAAAGCAGTGGAAGTGTCCCGCAAGTGAGCTTAGAATGTGACTCAATGTTTGGGGCAGGAAAAAGTCAAAACAAACATATCTATTTTATTTGTTAATCTGAGGGTATGACCACTTTGTACAGTATTTAATATGTTTCCTTCATTAAATATTGCTACAATATTCATGAATCTCTCTGTTGTATTATTGTTTTGGTTTTCTATCAGCAGGTGTGACTTTCTTGTAAAAAGGTCAAGTGCTCCTAAAATAAATAATACGAATAACAATGTATTATATAAAAACAAAAATAAACGGTTTTAATGATCAAAACTAACTTTTCCGCATTTGTGAGACACCCTGAACATTATCCTATCATAAAATTGTCACTTGTATACACTTGGGAGGCTGTATAGTGTTAACAAATCGAAATTTCTCAAAAAATAACTAAAAACGTAGTATGTCTGAAATTGTAGGACCCGTTGTACTCGCTCTAGTGAGCTGAAAATGAATAGGGTTCATCTGTGACACACACTTAAGAATGTCCAATTATAATATTGGTCACTTGTATACACTCCGAAGGCTGTATCGTGTTAACAACTCGAAATTTCTCAAAAAATTACTAAAAATGTGGCCCTTCCAGTGCCATAGCACCCGTTGTACTGTCTCCAGTGACCTGAAAATCGATAAGGTTCATCTATATACATAATACCCTCAACAATATCCAATCATAAAAATGGTTGAAATTAACTGTCTCGACCCTACTTCGTGGAATCTGTTCATAATAGTGTTTTATATGAAACTCTCGGTTTCTAGTTAATTCCACAATATAATAAAAGTTATTGAAAATTCTAAAAAATTGACAATTGTTTCGATAAATCAATATCATCGTCAGAATGACAGAAGTTACATTTCACTTGATGCCTACCTGATGTTTAGTAGTTATTTTTGGCTAGACCAAGAAGTGACCTAACTTGTGATTGACTCAATATATGTTTATAGCAAAAAGAAGAAGATGTGATATTACAAATATTGAAGCTTAGATATTATTAGCCCTATGGTGATATCCTGAATATCATTTTTCCAATTAAGATCAGTATAACTGTGCAATGAGATAGAAAACCAGGAAAACTAATTCTGCTGATCTTTACAATTAACACTTAAGAAGACAGTTTATTAGTGGAGAACTCCCTAGATTTAACTGTTCATTGACAACTTCATATTGTGGGTTTCTTTAATGTCTTCTAATTTCCAATTCTTCTCAAGGAAATCCAGTTCTTGTTTCTTTTCACAAATATGCAGCACTTCTAGTTTTGTGTTAGGTGTCAATGAATGATTGGTGTCAAGTAGATGTCTTGTGTAGTGGGATTTATCTGGTTGTTTTAATCTGTATGCTCGTAAGTGTTCACTGTATCGGATTTAAAAATTCCTAAGGGTCTGACCCAAATAGACAGCATTACATTCTGGACATTTGAGTTTATATATACCTGACTTCTTTAATAGTGGTATTTTTGTTTTTACATTTAACAATTTTGTACTAACGTTACTTTCTGTTTTAAAAGAAATTGTTGTATTCTTTGTTGAAGATATTATCTTCGAAATATTATTAGAAATATTCCCTGCATTTGTGATGTTGGATGTTGCTATTCATCTAATTGTATTAATCTCTCTATCAAAATTACATTTGTTCATAGGATTTTCTTGATTTAAAAATTCAAAGAGGTAATAATGTACTTGATTATTCAATTTACCGAAAACCAACACAGACTGATGTGACAATTCCATTCAGTTCCAACCACCCTATGTCACACAGACTAGCGGCATATAATTCAATGATACATAGAGCTTTTTCAGTTTCTATGAACAAATGTAATTTTGATAGAGAGATTAATACAATTAGACAAATAGCAACATCCAACGGTTATCCGTCAGAAATGATAAATAAGCTAATTAGTAAAGAAGAGGAAAAAGTGGCATTACAACTAATATTTCCTAAACAAGCAGATGAAATAAAAACTTATAAAACCATCACATATGCAGAAAATATTTCTAATAATATTTCAAAGATAATATCTTCAGCAACGAATACAACAATTTCTTTTAAAACAGAAAGTAACGTTAGTACAAAATTGTTAAATGTAAAAACAAAAATACCACTATTAAAGAAGTCAGGTATATATGAGCTCAAATGTCCAGAATGTAATGCTGTGTATTTGGGTCAGACCCTTAGGAATTTTGAAATCCGATACAGTGAACAGTTACGAGCATACAGATTAAAACAACCAGATATATCCCACTACGCAAAACATATACTTGACACCAATCATTCATTGACACCTAATACAAAACTAGAAGTGCGGCATATTTGTGAAAAGAAACAAGGACTGGATTTACTTGAAGAATTGGAAATTAGAAGACATTTAAGAAACCCACAATATGAAGTTGTCAATGAACAGTTAAATCTAGGGACTTCTCCACTAATAAACTGTCTTCTTAAGTGATAATTGTAAAGATCAGCAGATATAGTTTTCCTGGTTTTCTATATCATTGCACAGTTATACTGATCTTAATTGGAAAAATGATATCCAGGATATCACCATAGGGCTAATAATATCTAAGCTTCAATATTTGTAATATCACATCTTCTTCTTTTTTCTAAAAACATATATTAAGTCAATCACAAGTAAGGTCACTTCTTGGTCTAGCCAAAAATAACTACTAAACATCAGGTAGGCATCAAATGAAATGTAGCTTCTGTCATTCTGACGATGATATTGATTTATCGGAACAATTGTCAATTTTTTAGAATTTTCAATAACTTTTATTATATTGTGGTATTAACTAGAAACCGTGAGTTTCATTTAAAATACTAATAAAAATGGTTACTTGTAAACACTCCAGAGGCTGTGCTGTGCTAACAAACTGAAAATTCTGAAAAAATGACAAAAATTTTGTACCTCAAGTACCATAGCACACGTTATACTGGCTCTAGTGAGCTGAAAATCAATAGTGTTTATCTGTGAGACGCTCTGAATAATATAAAATCATCAAATTGGTCACTTGTATACACTCCGGAGGCTGTATCGTGCAAATAAACTGATATTTGTGTTTTTAATGAAACTCACGGTTCTTAGTTAATACCACAATATAATAAAAATGTTTATTATATTGTGGTATTAACTAGAAACCGTGAGTTTCATTAAAAACACTAATATGAGTAGATTCCACGAAGTAAGGGTCGAGACAGTTAATTTCATTAAACTGATATTTCTCCAAAAATGACAAAAATGTGGTGGTACCTCAAGTACCATAGCACCCGCTGTACTGGCTCTGGCGAGCTGAAAATCGATAGGGCTCATCTGTGATATGTCCTGAACAATATTCAATCATAGAATTGGTAACTGGTTTGTTAACATGATACATCCCCTGAAGTGTATATGTTACCGTGAAAGACCGAAATCTGGTGAATGTCGAGATACACCGGTGAATGTCATTCTCAACGTTGCTTGACGTATGTCCGAAATATTCTTGAAATTTCAGTATTTCTAACTTACACCGGCGATTATCGACATTCAGGATGCACTCATGGTGTATGTTAAAAAGAATCTTTTTTTGAAATTAAAACAAAAAAATCAATAGGTCTTTATTTATTAAAATAATGTGCGAAAAGGACTTTGTTGAACTCAAAACAAACAGTAGAATATAAAAATATAAAATGAAATATAAAAAATAAGAACAATATCTTATTTATTGCAACAACTTAAACTACCGTGACACTTCGAATTACACAAAAGTTCCTTGCTTTTACAGCTGCATTTAGTCGCGGAACACTTTTTTTGCAGTTACAACGTGTATAGTGTATAGCCTTGCCCTCCACTTATCGAATTAGCAGAAGCTGCTTCTCTTAGCGACATTTCTTTTGTTGAAACTTCGTCCATGGAAAGTAACTTTTCTTTACAAATTACGAACTGATTACGGGTGAAAAGCTGCATCAAGGTACCATTTTTGTTAGCTAATCTATAAAAGTCTGAATCCTCTATTTCAAAAACAACCGCTAACACATTTCGAGGGTATGTAAGACCACAGTCGACATCAGGGACTTGAATTCTTACGGTATCACCAATTTGGGTAGGAGTAAACTTTTTTTTGAGGTTCTCAACATTTTTGTTGCTTGAAGTAGAATATTCTCTTTTGCAGCTACTTTTTTTAAAGAAATTAGCTAGTGTTGTTCAGTCGGTGCTTGAGATGAAGATGTGTTAGGTGGCGGATCAGTCAATGCTTGAGATGAAGATGTGCTAAGTGGCGGATCAGTCAGTGCTTGAGATGAAGACGTGTCAGATTGCGGGTCATCCAGTGCTTGAGATGAAGACGTGCCAGGTTGCGGATCAGCTCCAATGGTATTTTCATTATCCATGTCTGCTTCAATATGGTCACTACCCAAAATTTCCATAAGTTTCTAGCTGTACTTCGGTCTCAATGTTTGAAATTTGCCCGCGAGGAAGTGATGACGATGTTATACCCCTTTTTGGTTTAACGCCAAACAGGGCTTCATAAGGACTCTGGCGTATTCCTTCATGATGAGTTGTGTTTTTGGCGAATTGAACAAACGGCAAACCTTCTGACGACTTGTTTGAATCACTGTCTTGTATCCAAGCAGTTAACATATTTTGTATGTCCTGATTGGCTCTTTCAACTGAGCCTTGTGTTTGACTGTGACGAGGCTTTCCGTGCACTATTTTAACATCTTTCCACATAGCGCATAGTTCAAATATGACTCGATTACTGAACTCTCTGCCATTATCCGAATGCAATATAGCGGGAGCACCAAATGTTTAAAAAATTTGGAGAAGGTGATATGCTACTTCCTTCGCTCTCTTGCTTTTTAAAGGTCGTAACTGGACAAATTTGGTTAAATGATCTTGATATATCATTATAAACTTGTAATCGCCATCCCTGTGTGATTGCAAGTCTATCAAGTCGACTTGACATCTAGAGTTCAATTCGGAACTGACCATTGGTTTCACAACAATACCTTTTTTAGACGCACTATTTAGCAGAAATTACGTCAGAAACGATTTTAGAGTACTTTTTTTGTGTAAAATAAAAACAATTGTCTTCTCGTTTACTTCCAGTTAAGGCATGTAATTTTCAAAAAACTTATCACGATTCACTGTAGTAGCCATTGAAAACAAATTATAATATCTAATAAGAAAATTAAATTAGTTTAGGGAGCGCTGTCAAACGTTGCGTTAGACTGACAAAGACAAAGCTAACTGAAACACGGGGCTGGAACCGTCTAAAAATTTGTCGCGTCCTGCAGTGTCCGAGATTCACCGGACCTCATTTGTGTTTGTCGACATATACCGGTGAAAGTCCGAATGTATAATAGAATTAAGAAATGTTCGGACTTTCACCAAGGCATTTGACATTTGTCGACATCCACCGGCGAATGTTGACATTCACTACTTTCGGTCTTTCACGGTAACATATACAAGTAACAATTTTATGATAGAATATTGTTCAGGGCCACAGACGCGGAAAAGTTAGTTTTAATCAATAAAACCATTTATTTTTGTGTTGTTATTGGTGGAAAATCTTTTATTATTTTCAGTAATAGAATCACTTTTTAATTTGTTTACCCATTATACAGACTTCGCATAACCCTGAACTAGGATACTTTGACAAATGCCTAATTTTTCTGTGCAACAGAAAACTATCTTCTTTTGCCGAGTAAACTGCTTCCAATTCTGACAACTTCATGGTTACTGTATATAGATTTCTAGCTTCCCTTTAAAATTTCTTTATTCCCTTCTTTGATGACTGCTTCATTTTCTTAAACAAAACCTCTAATCCTGATTCCTCAAGATTTCTAGCGAACAACAAAATACAGAGAATGCACTCGCAAGCCCACACATTTTTTATTAAAATATTTTGATTGTCAATGCATGTTTCCTTGTTTTATAGCTTTTAAGACAGAACCAGACTTAGCTATAGCTATAGTTTACATTTACTAAACCGGACACATGATTTATAAGTTTGCTTTGTACAAGGCGATAAGTGGCACCACTGTCTATAACAAAACTAATATCTAGACTGTCTGGAATTTTTCTTACATGGTCGGTGGCGTTTTCTTCAATAATATCAATGTTGTTGCCATCAGTTTCCTCTGCAATATTTGCTCTACGTCTGACCCAGGTCTGGACTATCTAGATGTCTGCATATTACCTCTTACTGCTGTTAAAGTAAAATTGTACTTTATATGTTAATTGTTCTAAAAGACAGTCGGTAGTCGTTACCTTGACTACAAATAAAATAATTTTTTTTTAATTTTAATTTTTCTAACTTGTCAGTCAAAAAGCGAATAGTTATGTTAATTTACTGAATAAAAAGTTCACATCAAGATTAAACTGCATTCCTTGTATTTATTTTAATTGGTTATGGGCCCAGAACGCTTAATTGTGTACTAGAATCGTTTTTATTCAAGAAAGAATAAATTCGTATAAGAAACGGTTGGACTGTGAAGTATCGTTGAATAGCCACAGATGGATTTGGCGAAGCACATCAAACCCTTGGCCGGTGAGGCAGACTGGCCGATCTGGAAGCGGAAGATTCGTGATCTGCTCGATTATCATGAAGGTGCATTAGACGTTATCGATAACAAGATTAAAAAACCAGAACCTCTAGCTGACGGCGCTAGTGCGGCTAAACAAAAAGAATTCAAAGAGAAGTATGATTTCTTTCGAAAGGCAAATAGCTACGCAAAGTCTATGATTGCTAGCTCAGTTACAGATGCGGTGTATGAGAAAATCATCGATAAAGAAACCGCGCGTGATGCTTTCGAGGCCCTTAAAGAGCAGTTTGAAGCGACATCCAAGGATCAAGTTTTTCAAATTTGTGATTCATTTTTCGCTTTTAGTTGGATGTCAGGTGAGGACGTGTCTACACATTTAGCTAAGTTGAGAAGTCTTTGGAGTGATCTCAACAACGGTCTCACTGCTCGAAATGAAAACAAGTTACCAGACTTAATGCTTGTGTGTAAAACGCTCAATATTTTACCTGCTGCATTTGAGACATTTAGGTCCAGTTGGATGCTGCTCACCAAAGACACAGAGAAAACCTTTGACGAGCTGACTACACAGTTGTGTATGTTCGAAAGAAATTTCAAGAAAAGCACCAACAACGACAAATTTTCTCAAGAAGCTCTAGTGGCAAAAGGCGAGACGCAAAAACAAGACGCGAAAAAGAAGTCGAGAGCAGGTACAACCTGTAATTATTGTGGTAAGAAAAACCATTGGGTCAGTGAATGCAGAAAGTGGATCGCAGATGGACGACCATCCAAAAATAAGTCCGTTAATGACTCTCAAAACCAAGCTAACCACAAAAATAACCAAAACAAATTTCAGAGCAATGCTGTTGAGGTTAAGGAAGGTCTTGTGTTGTCATTTTCAGAGATTTTCAATACTGAGATCAACACTACAGACTGGTGGATCGACAACGGTGCTACAAGGCACGCAACGAATAATTTCGATTTCTTTGTAGATTTTGAAAAATTCAAGAATCCGTGTGGCATAAAGGCTGCAGGAAAAGAGCTTTTGCAAGCAGTAGGGAAAGGCATCGTAAAAGTTGTATCAACAGTGAACGACGAGCGATACATCCTAACCTTGCACGATGTTTGGTACGTTCCCGACATATCGAAGAATTTGTTTTCTGTTCTAGCAGCTCAAGACAGAAACCTAAACAGTATGTTTGAATCAACAGCTACGTGGTGCTCGCTCAAAGTGAATAACAAGATACTGCTAAGTGGAGTCCGAAATGTTCACGGAACACTATTCAAAGCAGCTATCAAACCGATTTTTCCCGCTGGTAATGTAAGTTTCAATGTTGCTGTTACTGATAGTTCTCAATTACAGCTGTATCACGAGAGGTGGGGACATCAGGACAAGCAGCACGTGAAAAACTTGTTACAAAAAGAATTGGGTATTAACGTCAAGTTAGACAGAGAAATTTGTGAACCGTGCGTTTACGGTAAGGCCCATCGTTTAGCTTTCGGTACTAGAAGAAAAGCAAGCCAACCTGGAGAACTGATTGCTACAGATTTATGTGGTCCTTTTGATGTATCATTTAGCAAGAAGAGGTATATGGCCATATTCAAAGATATGTTCACTAAATTTCGATATTGCTACATAATTGCAGAGAAGTTTGACGTCACAGCAGCTTTACAGTCAATGATTGCTCACGCAAAACAGCAAGGTCATTCGATTAAGGCGCTGCTGAGTGACAACGGCGGCGAGTTCGACAATGTGGAGGTCAAGGCTATTCTAGAGAAAAATGGAATTACGCACAGATTGACAGCTCCGTATACACCACAGCAAAATGGTTGCGTTGAACGAGAAAATCGCACAATCGTTGAAATGGCTAGAACATTCAAGTACTCCAATCCCGACGTGAAATTTCCTGAAGCCATTTGGGCAGAATTAGTCACTACAGCTACGTACGTATTGAACAGAACAGGCAAATCATCAGTAGACGGTATGAGTCCTTACGAGCTGTGGTTCGGAAGTAAGCCGAGAATTAAGCACTTACGCATCATTGCATCAACTTGCTACGTTCATATACCTAAAGAAAAGAGAAGAAAAATGGACGAGAAAGCAATCAAGGGTTATTTGATAGGTTACGATAACGATGAAAGATACAGAATTTATGTCAAGGAAGAGCATAAAGTTATTGTCTCAAGAGACGTTCAATTTCGCGAATTAACGAGAGATTGCGATCATGAGGTTCAGTTACCACTCAAAGATTCTCATTTACAGAAAGATAACACCGAGGAAAATCCTGAGGTTCCAGTCGAACTAGAAGAGCCTTTGGAGTACCCCGAGATACCAGTTCAACAAGATGAACCACTTGAGTACGAGTCGGAAAGCACGGAACCTGAATCGGCAACCGATGACGAGGAAGAGCCAGCGACGCCCTCGCCAGTACCTGCAAGAACTTTGAGAGATCGCTCGAAGTTGAGAAAGCCAAGTTACCTACAAGAATATGCACACATTGCTGAAAACACTGATTTTATTGACACGTATGTAACTCCTCAATCATTCCAAGAAGCTGTTTCAGGTAGGGAAAGTTTACAGTGGAAACGAGCCATGGATGATGAGATGAAATCGCTCAATGAAAATCACACATGGAAGCTGTCAACTTTGCCACAAGGAGCAAAAGCGATCTCATGTAAATGGACCTACAGAGTTAAAACCAATCCAGATGGTTCGGTCAATCGATACAAGGCAAGACTAGTTATAAAAGGTTTCAGTCAACGCTACGGCATTGACTATAGCCAGACCTTCAGCCCAGTAGCAAGAATGGCAACTATTCGGTCGATTTTAAGCATAGCTGCAAGTGAGCAGATGCATCTAGCACAGTTTGACGTATCTACAGCATTTTTATACGGCGAACTTGAAGAGGTTATTTACATGCAGCAACCAGAAGGCTACAAAAACGGTACTGATCAGGTATGTCAACTTCAAAAAAGTTTGTATGGTTTGAAACAGGCTCCAAGATGCTGGTTCAAACGTTTTGGCAAGTATCTTATCAGTCTCGGCTTCAAAGTTAGTGATGCAGATCCATGTTTGTTCATGCGAAAAGAAAATGACAAAAGTATTATCATGGCTCTGTACGTAGATGATGGATTAGTTGCCGCAACAGATCCTCAAGATTTGAAGATTTTCTTACAAGATTCAAGCAAAGAATTCAAGATCACTTCACAGAAAGCTTCATACTTTTTAGGGCTAGAAATTGAACAAACAGATGATTACATTACAATTAATCAACAAGCTTTTGCTAAAAAGATTCTAGAACGTTTCAATTTTTCAGACTGTAAACCAGTCTCTACGCCAATGTTGAAAGCTTCTGAGATTTCTCAATCAGGGAAAGAAAATTCCAAAGCACATAATTTCCCTTACAGACAGGCGGTCGGAGCTCTCATGTATTTGATGCTAGGAACTCGACCTGACTTAGCATACAGCGTTGGATTTTTATCAAGATCACTGGAAAATCCATCTTTGGAAGATGTAGCTCGCGTTAAAAGAGTTTTCCGCTATGTAGCAGGCACATTGACGAAAGGAATAACCTATACTCGTAAGGTAAAAAGGGGTATTCTTGAGACTTTCAGTGACGCTGATTTTGGAGGATGCACGAAAACTGGTCGCTCTACTTCTGGTGTCGTAGTTAAATATGCAGGAGGGGCTATTTCATGGATGAGTCAAAGACAACCTACGGTAGCCACTTCCACTACCGAAGCTGAAATTATTGCAGCAAGTGAAGCAGCTAAAGAAATTATTTGGCTCTCAAGATTGTTTAAAAATATTGTAACTTTAAAGCAAGTTCCAATAATTGAGGTCGACAATACAGCAGCAGTGCGTTTAAGCGAAAATCCAGAGTTTCATCGACGAACAAAACATATAGCCATCAAGCACTTCTTTATTCAAGAGAGGGTAACCGAAGGCGAATTAGCAGTTCAACAAATATCTTCTGAGAATCAACTGGCAGATATTATGACGAAGCCTTTGGGTGCAATACGATTACAAATATTACGCGATAAATTGGGTTTAAAGTAACATAGTGGGTACTAAGATGTTTTGTTTGTTTATTTCATTATTATTACAACAATTAACAAGGGAAAGTGTTAAAGTAAAATTGTACTTTATATGTTAATTGTTCTAAAAGACAGTCGGTAGTCGTTACCTTGACTACAAATAAAATAATTTTTTTTTAATTTTAATTTTTCTAACTTGTCAGTCAAAAAGCGAATAGTTATGTTAATTTACTAAATAAAAAGTTCACATCAAGATTAAACTGCATTCCTTGTATTTATTTTAATTACTGCCTGTCTACATTCCACTTTTCTATGACCCCTTCTACTGCAGTTGTGACAGTTGAATGCAAAGTTGCTACTACTTCTAACAGCATAAGTATCATTGTTTTGATACAAATTTAGGTTGGAGCTACCAGCTCTATTTACATTGCTTCCATTTCACTTATTTGCTATATATCTATAGTTTCTTCTGCCTCTACCTCTGAAGCCTGCAGAGACAGAGTCATTGTTTATTTGTTTCTCAACATGGGTTTTTGCTTGACGAGCTTCTTCCATAAGTAGTTTGTTTTTAACAAACTCCAATGATTCTTTAGATTCATCTTGCGTGAAAATGATATCAATGGCTGTCACAATTCCTTGGTAGAAGTCCGACATGGAAGATAGAAGTTGAGAAATCATTTCTCCCTGCTCCATGGCTCCACCAGCAGCTTTAAGTTCAGATATTGTGTGCTCAAATTCTACAATAAATACATTAAGGGGTGTTCCTTCAATATACTTTAATTGTCGAAGTTTTCTTTGCAGCTGTACTTGTGTAGCTATTCCACTTTTTGGATAGGTTGCTCGGAGCGTCTCAATAATGGCTTTTGCTGTCGTTTTGTTTTTGATCATTTCCAACACTTTATCTGAGAGGGACTGAACTAATATATTTCTAGTTTTTATATAGCTTTTTGTAAATGCACTCAGTTCTGCAGCATAAGTGGCAGGTGGCGGATCCTGATTTAAGACATCAACGACTCCGGCCCGTTCCAGCAAAAGACTTGCACGAAATTCCCAGTTTGAAAAAGAGGTTCCATCAAAATGCTTGACGTTATAGGTGTGTGAAATGTGAGCAAAATATTTGCACGAAATTCCCAGTTTAAGAAAGAGGATCCATCAAAAGGCTTGACGTTATAGGTTTGTGAGATGTTTGACAACGACATTTTATTGCCAGACATGTTTTTTATGAAATTCCACGTGCTTCTACTTTCACTTTCTGACTACTTCCACGTTTATTTTTAAAATTTCACCTATTTTGCCTGGGCCCGTAACCTATGGGATAATCATTGGAATTAAACACTGACAGGCACATGCACTTCTTTATTAATTAAAACATAATATCGATACAACAATACTTTTGTTCTTTTTCAAATTGACAACTACATTCTATTCTAGAAATATAAAGACCACTGACTACTAAGTGTCTGTCAAAAGATGAACTCATATTGAATTATAATTTGACTGACAGTATCATCTATGAAATATTGGAGCTCTACAACACGTTCTAGTAGGTTATTTCGTCATTTCAGTGATTTAAACAATCTGTTACGAACTCGCATACCAAAGGAGATACTAAGTACGGCCCTGTAACCTTATGTTAACGGAGTTAAGAAAATGGCGAGCGCGCCGAATTCTGAGAAGGTCTATTGGGATTTATTGGAACCGTCCTTTTTAAACATGTTCTCGAAAGGCATTTTAAGAAATATCGCGAAAGGCACTTGTCCCATCCGGAATGTTCTAGTAAAGAAAGCTTTGATATATATATACAGGACCGATCAGCGGATGAGTTTAGTTTATGAGTTGATAAAGTGATCTTGACAGATAAACAGTAATTAAGTGAATATAAAAGTGTTATAAATTAATAAGTTAGTGTGCATATAAATTAAATTTAAGTGACTAGTTAAGTACATATAAATTAGTGTTAGTGAGTTAGTGTTTAAATAAATTAGTAAGTAGCAATACCGAGTGTTTGAAATTTATCCCACCCGTTTATTGTTTAAATAAATAACAAAAACATTACATTGGTGTCAGAAGTGGGATAATATAAATAAATAGCTACATCAAAATGGCCAAGAGACTGTGTGATCTGAAAATGGCGGAATTAAGAGCAGAATTGGAAGATCGTGAGTTGGAAACGTCCGGTAAGAAAAGCGAATTAGTAGAAAGACTTAAAGTGGCACTGGAAAATGACGGCTTTGATCCAGAATCATTTTTATTCAATGACGAGGCTTCCACCTTAATCTCGTCAATTTCTGCTAATATGAAGAACGATATTTCTGCCATGGAAGAAAAGATTTCCACTAATGTGAAAAACGATATTTCTGCTATAAAGAACGATTTTTCTGCCATGGACGAGAAGATTTCTGCTATGAAGAATGATATTTCTGCAGATATCTTATCATTGAAAAATGACATTGTTGCTGAAGTCGAGAATAAAATTTCGTCTCTAAAATCAGACATTGAGAATAAGATGGCAACGATGGAAAACCAGATGGACGAGAAAATAAGGAAGTTAGAGACAAAGATTGCCGATTTAAGAACACAGGACACTTCATCAGACGAAAAGAAGATCGAGATCTGCAAGCCAGAAACACAACCCAAGACAGATGATATTGGAAGTTTTACCCGAGTCAAGGCCCCAACGTTCGATGGAAAGATGTCGTGGACCAATTACGTAAAACAGTTCGAAGCAGCCGCTAGAGTGAATAATTGGTCCGATAAGGAGAAAGCAGTGAACCTAACTATCGCGCTTCGGGGAGATGCCTTAGATATACTTCAGACGATACCTCTGGAAGAAACGGATGATTTCGAGCTGCTGAAGAAGAGGTTGGAGATGCGGTACGGTCACGAACATCTAGAACTTTTGTACCAGTCCCAACTGAAGAACCGAAGGCAGAAACGCGATGAAGACCTTCAAGAGTATGAAGTGGATATTGCCCGACTCGTTCGATTTGCTTATCCGTCAGCACCAGAGAACATGATGGAATGTCTGGGCATCCAGGCCTTTATTGATGGCTTACGTGACCCCGATATGCAGAGGACGCTCCGTTTAGCCCATCCCAAAACATTAGTTGACGCATTGACAGCTGCTCTTGAATATGAAGCAGCAACGAAGGCTTCAGGATATAACAAAATTAGAACCATCCAAGAAGAAGGTGACGAAGACAGATTTGACCAGTTCGTCAGATTAATAAAAAATATGATGGACAAGAAGCCAAAAAAGATCAGATGCTGGAATTGTGGCGAGCTAGGGCATGTACGTAGTTCGTGTAAGCGCCCCAAGACTCCTGCAAACCAAGAACCCCAGACACAGGAAAACTAGAACGGGTCGGCTACGAGGGGGCAGCACTGACCCATGACTGTTCCAAAGACCCTCTCATACTGATAGCTTCTCTCAGATGTCGCAACGACAGTGTATATGTGGATGGCGAAGTAAATGGCAAGGGATATGCTCTGCTGGTTGACACTGGTGCAACTAGAACCATTATACGACCAGAGATAATAAACCCCAAGAAGAAACTTCTACCAACGAGACTGCGACTGCGGACCGCCACAGGCGAGAGTGCCAACGTTCACGGGGAAACACAAATCCAATTGGGAATTGGCGCAGAAAAGTTCATGCATACGGTAATCGTAGTTGACATTGAAGAAGACGTGATTCTGGGAATGGACGTAATGAATGTACATGGATTCCAATTAGACTTTAGAAACAGAACCATTAAAGTGGGTTCCGAGGAGGTATTCCTGCATCCATATAAAGGCTGCGCGGTGTTGGCAGCTGTACAGGAAGATACCGTTCTAAATGCACGAAGCGAAACCATGATAGTAGCACGGCTACAGGGAATCATGGACGAAGGTACACCGGTTATGATGGAACCAAGGAACCACGACGAGGAAGTTGGCAAAGGAGTACTAATTGGGAAAGGATTGGTTACGTCGGCGAAGGAGATACCTGTACGATTGATAAACGTGAACGATTACCCAATTACCATCAAGAAGGAAACCAAGATTGGATCCTGCGTACCAGTGACGTCTATAGTTCGTCAGACAACGACCACTGACAATTCCAATGCCAGATTCGAATAAATGTTATCAGTAGCTGGTCAATCTTTGGATCGAGCTGAAAAAAAGAGAATGAGAGAATTTATCTTGCAGTATCGAGACTTATTCGTACCAAAAGGGGGAAAGACTGGCAGAACATCAGCCGTCAAACACAAAATCCATACTGGTAATGCTAAGCCAATTAGGCAACCAGCTAGAAGACTTCCACGAGCGAAGAGAGAGGAAGCTGAAAGAATAATTCGAGAGATGGCAGAAGAAAAAGTGATAGAACCATCTACTAGTCCATGGGTGTCTCCAGTAGTGCTCGTCAAGAAAAAGGATGGAACTACGAGATTCTGCGTGGATTATCGCCAGCTTAACAACAAGACGAAGAAAGACAGCTATCCTCTGCCCCGAATTGACGATACGCTAGACACGTTGGCCGGCAGCAAACTGTTTTCCACCTTGGACCTGAAGTCTGGTTATTGGCAAGTAGAAATGGACCCAGAAGATAAAGAGAAGACTGCTTTTACCACCGGATCTGGATTATGGCAATTCAACGTCGTGCCATTCGGGCTCTGTAATGCGCCTGCGACATTTGAAAGACTTATGGAAAATGTCTTGAGGGGGTTGTCTTGGAAGACATGCCTGGTCTATTTGGACGACATCGTAGTACTGGGGAAGACATTTGACGAACATCTGAAAAATTTGGAAGACGTATTCAAACGACTCCAAGCTGCCCAGCTCATGTTAAACCCGAAGAAATGTCAGCTGTTCCAAAACCGAGTCAACTATCTAGGTCATATAGTGAGCAATGAAGAAGTGGCGGTGGATCCAGAGAAAGTTGCTTCCATTCAGCAATGGCCGCAACCAACCGACAAACATCAAATTAGGAGTTTCCTTGGACTTTGCACGTATTACAGAAGATTTATCAGGAAGTTTGGAGATATTGCCAAGCCTCTAACGCGACTTACAGAAGAAGCAAGAGCTTTCCAATGGGACGAAGACTGTCAAACGGCTTTTGAAACCTTGAAGAGGCATTCAACCTCGGCGCCGTTATTAGGATATCCATTACCAGAGGGAGACTTTATTCTTGACACTGACGCAAGCAACATAGGAATTGGTGGAGTGCTCTCACAGATCCAAGGAGGACAAGAAAGAGTGCTGGGATATTTCAGTTAAGTCCTCTCCAAACCAGAACGAAACTACTGCGTCACAAGAAGAGAACTTTTGGCAGTAGTGAAGTCCGTGGAACACTTTTACCAGTATATCTATGGTAGGAAGTTTTTAATCCGGACTGATCATGCAGCACTTAAGTGGTTGATGCAGTTCAAGAATCCCGAGGGCCAGATCGCTAGATGGATTGAACGACTTCAAGAATACGATTTCAACATCGAACATCGAGCTGGTGTGAGTCACCGAAATGCCGACTCCCTGTCCAGACGGCCGTGCCCAACAGACTGCTCCCACTGCAACAAGGTGGAATCTAGGGAAGCTGCAGTTTCAAGAACTACTGTAGTCAACGAGGAATGGTCAACCACCAGGATCAGAGAAGATCAGGAGAATGATCCTCACCTGAAGATGATCCGGCAATGGAAGAATGAAAACCGGCGACCTACCTGGCAAGAAGTGTCAATATTTTAACCGAAACTCAAGGCGTATTGGGCTCAGTGGGACTCCCATGTCCTGGAAGAAGGGCTGTTGAAAAGAGTCCTTGAAAACGATGATGGTTCTGAGATGAGGAGACAGCTAGTTATCCCGAGAACAAGAGTAGCTGAGGTATTGAAGAAGTTACACGACAGTCCATCGGGAGGTCATCTGGGAGTGAAGAAAACCCTTCAGCGAGTTCGTGAAAGGTTTTATTGGATGAACAGCTCCGACGATGTGAAGGACTGGTGTAAGATATGTACGACTTGTGCTACGAGTAATGGACCACATCGCAAGAGAAAGGCACCTATGAAACAGTACAATGTTGGAAGCCCTTTCGAAAGGATTGCTTTAGATATCGCTGGACCATTTCCGACGACAGAAAATGGTAGCAAGTACATACTGGTTGTAATGGATTATTTTACAAAGTGGGTGGAAATTTACGCTATCCCGAACCAAGAATTCATCAGTCATTATGGAGTGCCCATGGAACTCCACAGTGACCAGGGAAGAAATTTCGAAAGCCATCTATTCCAGGAGATTTGCGACAAGCTGGGAATGAAGAAGACCAGAACAACAGCATTACATCCACAGTCAGATGGAATGGTCGAGAGAATGAACAGGACTATTGGAAAATACCTGTCCAAAGTAGTATCCAGCCATCAGAGAGATTGGGACCAGTATCTCTCCCTATTCGCATTGGCTTATCGATCTGCCGTCAATGAGTCCACGGGTGAAACACCTGCGAAAATCCTGTTTGGACGTGAAATGAGGCTTCCTTGTGACCTGGAATTTGGCTGTCGGCCTGGAGAAGATATAGCAGGCGAAGACTACGTGATCCAATTGAGAAGAAGGCTGGACGATATTCATGAACTAGTTCGAACAAATCTTCAAGTTGCCAGCGACAGAATGAAAAGTCGGTACGACACGCAGGCCACAGAGGGCGGTTTTAAAGAAGGGGACAAAGTATGGTTACACAACCCGTCGACGAAAAAAGGATTTTCTCCAAAATTACAAAAATCCTGGGAAGGTCCATACTTGATCAAGAAAAGAATCAATGATGTTTTATATCGCATAAGCAAGATCCCCAACGGAAAACCAAAAGTAGTTCACCGAAACCGACTAGCGCCATTCGAAGGAGACCATTACATAGAGGAAGGAGTAAACCTTATTCGAGATGTGTCTGACCCCACCTTCGATGAATTTATGGGCGCGTATGGAGGTACCGGGAAAGCTAGATATGGAGTCACTTCGGAACAACAACAAGATTTGTTCACTATCCCAGAAGATTATTCACTGGCATACAACATCCCCGCCCGTATCAAGAACGCACGAGGGTTAGCAACCGTCTTTCGAAAGAAGTTCGGGCAATTAGAAAAACTTGAAGACCAGATTCCAGCCCCTGGCAAGGCACTGAAACTGAAACATAATTCGAGGTACGTCTTCTACGTGGTAACTAAAAATGAATTCCAAGATCGATCTACCTACCGCGATGTGTGGGAAGCACTTCGAAACCTCCGAGACCATCTGTTGGAATCCAACGTGAAGAAACTGGCTATGCCTAAGATAGCGAGTAACCAGTTGAATTGGCGAATCATCAGGAACATGGTAGAGATTATCTTTCAAGGTACCGGTGTCCAGATATTAATTTGCAGCTACAACCCCCGTTATCAATATCCGATGAAGACGGTGCCCTGCTATTTCCATAAGATCGGAAAGTGTAGAAATGGGGCTAGTTGCCGATTCAAACATCCAGTCTCGGCTACACAAAAGTTCCAGGAGGAACTTTCATTTAAGGAGGGGGTAATGTTACGAACTCGCACACCAAAGGAGATACTAAGTACGGCCCTGTAACCTTATGTTAACGGAGTTAAGAAAATGGCGAGCGCGCCGAATTCTGAGAAGGTCTATTGGGATTTATTGGAACCGTCCTTTTTAAACATATTCTCGAAAGGCATTTTAAGAAATATCGCGAAAGGCACTTGTCCCATCCGGAATGTTCTAGTAAAGAAAGCTTTGATATATATACAGGACCGATCAGCGGATGAGTTTAGTATATGAGTTGATAAAGTGATCTTGACAGATAAACAGTAATTAAGTGAATATAAAAGTGTTATAAATTAATAAGTTAGTGTGCATATAAATTAAATTTAAGTGACTAGTAGTACATATAAATTAGTGTTAGTGAGTTAGTGTTTAAATAAATTAGTAAGTAGCAATACCGAGTGTTTAAAATTTATCGCACCCGTTTATTGTTTAAATAAATAACAAAAACATTACAAATCGTTCGACCATGTGTCAAAAGTGCTGAGTAAAACCGGCTGTGATCTGACGAATCAGGAATCTACATAATTGCCAATTTAAATCCAAATCACTCATTCTATTTTAAAAATAGAGTATAGTAATTATAAAGCGTCATCTGAGTTGACAAATCAAAAATGTATCTTTAATATAGACTAATTAATACAAAGTTACAATTATTTCTCGATGAACTGGCCTAGAAACGTTCCAAAACATACGAAATTGTTTTAAAATCAATAATATCTAATTTTAGTTTGATCCAACTGTGTAATTTTGGTGTACGCTGAACAATTCCGGTTCTAATTTTAGATAATCGTATTTATTTCCGTACCTAAATTTAAAAATTGTTTTTGAACTTGACTAAACTTAGCAGAGAAAAAAACGTTTAACGTCATTTATCGGCACGAATTAATGTACAATTAGATCATTACAATCAGTGATTGGAGATTTTATTTAAGAGTCGTAAATTTTGATAAACAGATTAAGAAGATTTTTTCTTAATAGAGTATTTGACTATTCGGAGAAAATAATTTTATATTGCTAAGGGCCAGTTCAACCACCTTCTGATAACTGTCGGATAGCTAAAACCTAAATGGTCTCCTTTCTTAATGTATGTCAAGTGACAAAGACAAAAGTTGTGAATACGCTATCCAACACAAATCGAAAAGTAGTGAAACTGGCTCTTATTCTCAGATTTTATACCTAGTATGAAAACAATTATTTTAACCCTCTCATGCGCAACTTTTTACGCATCTCTTTAACATCTACGGAAAATACATTAGGAGAAAGGCATTGAATGAATGGCATGGAGGAATCTCAATTGCCGGTAAAAAGATCACAAATCTGAGATATACAGACGATACAACATTAATAGCTGCGTCAGAAGAGGAAATGCTGGATCTCCTAAACAGAGTGGAGATAGAGAGCAATAACTGTGGCCTAATGATGAACGCGGAGAAAACCAAAATTATGATAGTTGATCGTTCAAACACTCTGCAATTGACAAATACTCTACAAATATTTCAAATAATTGACCATATCATGTACCTGGGCTTATATATTAGTAACACGGGTTCAAGTGAAAGTGATATCCGAAGGAGACTTGAAATAACTAAAGGTTCACACAAGATTTGGAAAGATAGATCTATTACTAAAAACACTAAAATGAAACTAGTTCAATCGTTGATTTTTTCCATCTTCCCATATGAAGCTGGAACGTAGACAATTACAGCAGCAGACAGAAAAAGAATTGATGCCTTCGAGATGTGGTGCTGGAGACACATGCTCAGAATTCCGTGGATGGTGAACAGAACGAACGAATCAATCCTTAGAGAACTGAACATCCGCAATAGACTCGCTTCTGCCTGCCTGGCGAACATATTGAGATTTTTTGGACACATCGTGCGAAGAGATGAAAACGGCCTGGATAGACTGATAGTGTCGGGAAATACAGAAGAGCGAAGGTCCAGAGGACGCTTACCAATCAGATGGACTGATCAAATCCAAAAGGCCACCGGTAGTTAGTTCTGCGGCTCTGTAAATATAGCTCGGGATCGAAGTCAATGGAGAGAAGAACGTCACAAGCTGTCAGTGATCACGATTCTCAGTAATGAGAGAACGACGATAGAAGAAGAAGAATATACTAATTCAATCACAAGGTAGGTCACTTCTTGGTCTAGCCAAAAATAATAATTAAACATGAGGTAGGCATCACATGAAATTTCACTTCTGTCATTCTGACGATGACAGTAATATCGAAACAATTGTCAATTTTTTAGAATGTTAGAGTTATTTAAAAACAGTTAGTTTCATTTAAAAAAAAAGTAATTGAAAAACATACATTAACCAACTGTATGACACTAGAAATGTGTTCAAAGAGATCACTGTAAACAATGTAACAATGAAGTCTCTTTTATACACGAATTATAAAAGTACGTTTAAGTATTGTATTCAGAAAAAGTTCACAGTAGCGTTTCTTTAACTTAGTGCGCAATTCGCATGTTCTAATTGGTCACTTGTAATTCATGTTATTGGTTTTGGTCAAGAGAGATGACACCTTTGCAACTACGTCACTTTTTTGAAATTTACTTGATATTGATTGGATGAGAGAGTTTGTCGTTATGAAAATCACCCGTTGCCTTGCGAAAATAATTGATTTTGATTGGTTGAGAAGATGTATCATTAAGAAACCCATTGTATTATGAGTATCTCAATAAAATGGCATCTAGATATTTAATGACTGAATAATGATATACCTGTAGAAAAAATAATTAATTTGATGTCACGGGGGAGAGAAATAAATTGAAAAGTACGTTTTTTCTAGACCCGCTCACCCAATTTACAGCAAGAAACTGTGAAACAGTTTTAGTTACATCACAAAAAATTGCTATTTATTGAATAATCCTTGTAGTTTTATTCTCGCATCTGCGCTTGCGTCTCAATCACCACCTTATTCGAAAAAAAATTTACGTCACAAATTACACACTGATCTAAAAAAATTGTATGTGTCCAACTTGGAGAGTCTAATTTTAAAGATTTGAACATCGCTTACGAATCTTGGCAACGCACTCAATAATCATCTAATTCTGTCCAAAAACATATGACTGAAATAGTCATCGCAAAAACAGTGACATCACACCTGACTTACAGAGCCGAAATTAGACTTTTGGATTTTCTGTATATTGACTCGCGCACGACAAATGTTAGCAGCTGTTTCCCAACAGGAATTTGATATTATTCGTTACTATAAGAGAGGTTAAATATACTCATGTTTACTAATGGTTTGGTAACGTTACATGCAGCGATCGATAGTTACTATACAGGGTCCTGTAAATAAGTAAAATTGTGCAGAAGAAATACATATTTTATAAAAAGGAAAATATCATCCATGGCTCAAATGTGACTGACAGTAATTTTTCTGAATAAAACTCAAAGTCTATGCATTTTTAATAGTTGACAATAGTGCAGCTATTAGTTTCGGCCTACATACGGGCTACAAATTATTATTTTGTTATAATTAAAGGTAACATTGCAAAAATCTCCAACCTTACCTGATCGAAAAATGTATTTTACTTCCCTGGGTAACACACGCTGATAATCATAAATGTTAGAGGAGAAAAGTGTGAAATTTGAAGATTAAAATTTTTGAAATATGAAAAACTTGAAAAAGTCTTTCTCTCGTCATAAATTGAAATACAAACCACTTAATAGTTATGATAACTTATAAAAAGGATGTGACAAATGCAAAAATTTGGAGTAACAGAGTTGAGCTCAAAGGGAGCAATCAACTATGAAAAGAAAAATATCTTATCGTAAGAGTTGAACTGCTTAAATTTGTGTATATGAGTGAGAGAAATCTTGTCTATATAACCGTTGATATCCTTAATTCTCAGAGGGAAGAGTGCAACCAGTTCAGGATCGATTCCTAAAAGGAAGAGTTTGGGCAAGTCAACCTCAATTCCCATAGGGAAGAGTCCATACTGGTAATATAGTTGGAGGGATGAAATTAAAGGTGACAACCTCTGGAAAGAAAGTACTTCTCCGTGTAAGAAATTCTTATAGACGTATATAAGAGATGGGCACCATGTTATGAACAGGAAACTGAAGCACAAGGTATCCATAATACTTAAATAAATAGTCCATTCCAAGCAAGTAACACCAAACCAGACGGAAAGGCACTTCGCTCACAACATGTGACTTTTAATAATGGAGAACAACATGGAAGCATATCATAACGGAAGCTGTCCTTTGCAGAAATGTCATACTTCATAATGACAAGAGAAAGAGTCAAATCTAATCGGATTAGAAGAAAATAAATTTTCTCCTTGGAAGTGGTTAGTGACAGACTTTGAAAATAAATTGAATTATTAAATTGGTGGGAAACCAATAAATAGCCATGAGAAGAACATGTGTCGCCCACAAACAATGAATAGTATATGAACAACAGTAATGCAAATTCACTGAAAAAGTAGATAACAACAATACAATCAAACAGTACTTCGAAAATATTAAACACTAGTTAAGTTAAAAGGTTATACATATCAGAATAGGCGTATAAAAATCATAGATAAAATTATAGTTGTAAATGTCAATATTAGTACAAATCCTCTTAAAAAAAGAAGAAGAACTGTGGGTAGGTTAACATGTCAAAAACTAAAACAATTAAATTAACTGTCTCGACCTTTACTTCGTGGAATCTGCTCATATTACCTAGTGTTTTAATTGAAACTCACAGTTTCTAGTTAATTCCACAATATAATAAAAGTTATTGAAAATACTAAAAAATTGACAATTGTTTCGATAACTGAATATCATCGTCGGAATGACAGATGTTACATTTCATTTGATGCCTACCTGATGTTTAGTAGTTATATTTGGCTAGACCAAGAAGTGACCTAACTTGTGATTGACTTAATATATGTTTATAGAAAAAAGAAGAAGATTTGATATTACAAATATTGAAGCTTAGATATTGACATTGACACCTAACACAAAACTAGAAGTGCCTGCATATTTGTGAAAAGAAACAAAAACTGGATTTCCTTGAAGAATTGGAAATTAGAAGACATTTAAGAACCCCACAATATGAAGTTATCAATGAATAGTTAAATCTAGGGAGTTCTCCACTAATAAACTGTCTTCTTAAGTGATAATTGTAAAGATCAGCAGATATAGTTTTCCTGGTTTTCTATATCATTGCACAGTTATACTGATCTTAATTGGAAAAATGATATCCATGATATCACCATAGGGCTAATAATATCTAAGCTTCAATATTTGTAATATCAAATCTTCTTCTTTTTTCTATAAACATATATTAATCAATCAGAAGTTAGGTCACTTCTTGGTCTAGCCAAATATAACTACTAAACATCACGTAGGCATCAAATGAAATGTAACTTCTGTCATTCCGACGATGATATTCAGTTATCGAAACAATTGTCAATTTTTTAGTATTTTCAATAACTTTTATTATATTGTGGAATTAACTAGAAACCGTGAGTTTCAATTAAAACACTAATACTAAAACAATTAATAACAATAAACTAATATTGAGTAGTAATTAAATAATGCAAAGATAACAAGTCTATGGATAACATTGATGGAGAGTTACATCGATATACTACCAAAAATTAAAATGTAAACATTAAAGGTTGAGAAAAAATAAAGTTTTTAAAGTTTTACACCCCTGAAAAGGAAGATTGAGGAACATGTATGGCTCAGAAGGTACTAATTGTTCATTAAGACAAACGACATTGGTATCTGAACTAGCCAGGTTAATCTCAAACATCTCAAGTAAATTCATCAAAACAAAAAAACATATTTTATTGTTAGTGTTTTTAAATGAAACTCACGGTTTCTAGTTAATTCCACAATATGATAAAAGTTATTGAAAATTCTAAAAAATTGACAATTGTTTCTATAAATGACAGAAGTAACTTCTGTCATTCTGACGATGATATTGATTTATCGAAACAATTGTCAATTTTTTAGAATTTTCAATAACTTTTATTATATTGTGGAATTAACTAGAAACCGTGAGTTTCATTTAAAAACACTAATATGAGCAGATTCCACGAAGTAAGGGTCGAGACAGTTAATTTCATATTTTATTGTTAATCATCTCGAGTGATAGAAATATATATAAACGGATTTAAAGATTAAAACTAACATTTCCTCATCTACGAGACGCCCTGAACAATATCCTATCGTAAAATTGATCACTTGAATACAATTTGGAGACTGTATCGTGCTTCGTGCTAACAAAGCGATATTTCTCCAAACATTACCAAAAATGTAGTATATCTGAATTTATAGGACCCGTTGTACTAGCTTTGATGAGCTGAAAATCAATAGGTGGAATACCCTTAATATCCAATTATAAAATTGGTCACTTTTATACACTCCAGAGGCTGTACGTGCTAACAAACCGAAATTTCTCCTAAAAAAGAAAAAAATGTGGTACTTCAAGTACCATACTGGCTCTGGTGAGCTAAAAATTAATAGAGTTCATCTGTGAGATGTCCTGAACAATATTCAATCATAAAATTGGTGACTTATTGTACTTCGGACGCTGTATCGTGCTAACAAACCGAATATTTTCCAAAAGAGAGAAAACTGTGGTACTTCAAGTACCATAAGTAAAGGGGCTAGGCGGATTCGGGACTATTCCTCATGAAAAATAACATGGGAAAACGCTAAGATCTATTCTGGAGTTTTTTTACCAAATTAAGGTCATTACGGCTGTGAGGACATCAACCCCAATGCTGCTATGCGCATGCGTCGAATCGGGGCGTACTGTCGTCGAGCATCCCTCAAATGTCTGAAATCATGAGTCTCGACGGCAGAAAGATACTAGCACATATTTCTCTCATTATTGATCGGATTGAAGTCGAACAAACGGTATTATGAAGGAAACGGGGTATAGACAAGAGGTAAAGCCATAAGGGCACTGGCATCTATCTCCATTATTATTGGTCGAATTGAAGTGGAAGCGAGCGATACAGAATGGGCCTGTATTAACAAAAATACATCACGTGTTAAAATTTGAGCAGAGTTCTTGGTTAAAATCCTACATTAACTTAAACCCTGAGTTGCGTAAGGTTACGAAGAATTAGTTTGAGAAGAACCTCTTTAAGCAGATGAATAACGCCGTATTTGGTGAGTATTGCTAGTTTTAAATAAATATTTCCATATTAATTACTTTTTGTAATTGTTCTAGATAAAACCTTGGAGAATGTGCGCAAGCGCGTTGATGTAAAACTAATTTCTCATTGGAGTGGCCGATATGGTGCTGAATCATACATAAGCTAGAGTTTAAAAATAGTAAGATTTTAGTGAAAACCTTATTGCCATCGAATGAAGGAAATAGCAAATATGATTAAATAAAACAATATATGTAGTGATGGCAATTTTAGATCTGTCCAAAACCATTGTAACGCGAAAAATCGCCCGCCTGTCGATAATATAATTTTGGCATGCCTGCCGATGGGAAATTATGACATAACATTTCGATGTGAGCTAGTCAGTTCTCCACGGGTCGTTGAAGCGCACGCTGACTAGTAACGAATAAAATTTTAGTGTGCTCTAGTAGCCATTACGTCCGATATTTAAAATTTCACCGGATCACTCACCTGAACCAGTAACCAGAAGGGCTGGAGCATTTTGAAGCGACGACTTCGTTTGCTGTACTGAGGAAGAAAAATCACTCCTGACAGTGATTTTCCTCATTAATTTTATACATTTAAACATTTTCCATTCACGACTAACAGTCAAAATTTCACGAATTTTTTTATGTATGTTTTTTCCTATTTCTTGCGGTAATTAATTATTATTTTACTTTTCGAGTATAAAATTTTGAAATATTCTGTTTAAATATTAAATTTTTGGCTCTGAACGCTAGGTGTTGCACGGTACGTACCTGGGTGCTGTGCTATTTAGATATTTTTCTGACTTTTGCACTGTACATAATTTCATTTTTTTTAACATTGTTAAGCTCGCCTGCTTATTTGTAACTAATGCAATTGAAGTTTTGGTGTTAGATTTTCACTGTATTTGAAAAATTGTACATGAACTCCTCGTTCGTTTCCTGTAATTGGTTTCTAATTTGATGCATCTGTGTAGATTGGGGCCGTCAGCTCTTCTGCACCCTGAGTTAGTGGACTTCAGCTCTACTCAGATATTATAGGACCTGCTTGTCAATTATTCAGATAGTAACTTAGAGTTTCGCTTGTAACTGGTAAATTAGTTTGCGATTAAAATTTTATGCAGATTTCGGCCTTCAGCCTAACTGCATACTGAATCTACAGCCTTCAGCGGTATTCAAGTGTTAATGGTGTCATTATTTTTTTGTTGTAAGCTTGTAATAATCACATTTTGAAAAGGGACATATGGTCCAACGAGATTTCATTTCAAGACGATTATTTATTTTAATCAGTTGACAGAATTGGTGAACCGTATCGTAATACGAGAGGGTTTTGAACAGAATGTACAGGGCCGTTCTTTGAGAATTTATAGAAAAAGGAAAACAAGAATTTCATTTCATTTTTATTTAAATAAAATTTTTAAGTTGATTATAAAAGATTTGGCGCATATATATAAACAATTATAAAATTATTAAACTCTGTGAACCCAAGATCCTGAGGTTTTTGAGTACTCATCTATAAAAAAAGTATTAAGGATATAAAAGGCATATACAGGTGAGTGTAACTTTCTTGAGATCATTTTAAAATATATAAAATATACCGGGCAAATGAACAGCTTTTATTTGATCAATTATAACAATAAAAATAAATTAACATAAACTAAACAATAATAAAATTCCTCACACATAGTAAACTATAATAAAATGTCGGCCCAACGTGAGGCGAATTAAAATTTTATTCATAGGAAGGATTAGAGACATTAAAAAAGTAAACAATCAAAATTCATTCACATAAAGTAAATAATAATAAAAATAACCGCACAACAGGAGTCTAAACCATAATATACAATGTGTCCAATTAAGTCGGAACCATATGGGAAACTTTTTTATTTTTAGTTTTACGAAAAAAAGTCATTCCTCATAAAAAGTTTTGCATGATCTATAACGTAAAATTCAACCATCAGATGGCAACTTTTAAAAGTCATATACGAGGTTCGTCAAAAAACATGATTTTAACCCAAGAGTAAAGTACTTTTATTTTTTACAAAATCGAAAATTGTTATTAAAAAAAGTTGATCACTATTGAAAACTATTGTCAGATATACAATATTGCCCTTCTGCCATGAAAAAATATTTTTTTGTATAAATAAATCTTGTAATCAGCTATTTTATTGAAAGACATGATATCCTTTCGGTTCATTATTAAGTTATGCAACAATGTACATTGCAATTGAATAGTTAATGCATACATATCATAATATTTTATTTTGCAAATGAAATGATAAACAAGTTAACTAATAAGTAGTAAATAACATTCATAACAATATAATGAATCCTTCAAATAGTTATTTTTCAATATTTGAACGAGAGATAATAAAAAAATGGAAGTAAAATAATTTATATTCTGTTTCAATTGCCTAAAGCCTCAACATATTCACCATCTCTTTCTAAACATTTAGTGGTTCGTCTATTAAATTGCCTTAATACATGCTTGATTATGTCTGCAGTAATTTCCTGACATGCCTCTGTAGTTGTCCTTTCCAAATGATCAATATTTTGAAAAGGCCTTTTCTGGTAAACCCTATGTTTTAAGTAGCCCCATAAGAAATAATCCAGTGGTGTTAAGTCTGGAGATCTAGTCGGCCAAAAAATGTGCGAATGTCTGTGTATTAGTTTGTTATTGAAAGTCGATTCAAGGTATTCCCTCACAGCTACTGTGGTATGGCATGTAGCACCGTCTTGTTGGAACCATGCACGTTGACGGTTTATTAGGAATAGTTCGCTAATAAAAACATTGTATAATTCATTTTATAAAAAACTTAGATAACGTTCATCATTCATTGATTGTCGAAAAAAATATGGTCCAATGATTTTATTTTTGTGAATAACACACCATACGTTGGTCTTGAATGAATATTGGTCTCGTGTTTTGATGGTAAAGTGAGGATTACTGTCACACCAACAGCGACAATTTTGTGAACTGATAGTTCCATTTGATGTAAATGTTGACTCATCGGTAAAAATTATATTTCTCAATAAAAGGGGATACTCTTCTAACTCCCCTTGTATCAACGAGCAGAATTCAAACCGTCTGTCATAATCTCTATCTTTCAATGTATGCACAAACTGGGGTTCGTATGGATGATGACTGTTATTTTTTATAATCTTTGCCATTATACCTCTACTTACTTCATTTCGGATCAAAGACATTCTTTTTCTCAATGACATTTTAGGGTGTTCTACTACAGATAGCATCACTTGTAATTGCGTGTCCTCACTGGCAACCCTCTTCTGGCGTTTTTTATTAAAATTATTGTGAGCACTTCCAGATGTCTTAAATTTATTTATAATTTTTGAAACTGTCGAATGCCGAATATTTCTATTCTGATGTCTGTTGTTAAATATAGCTGCTGCTTCTCGATAAGTCTTATAATTATCTCCCACAATCAACACTATTTCCATTTTTTCCTCATCACTCAACCGATCCGCCATTTCTTGTATTTTATAAAATCTAACTAGCGATTTGACGTTTGCTGTCAGTGCATCCTAGATAACAAATCGTTCTATACACAAATTGCCAATCTCCTGAATTTGCCAGGGCAATGCTGATACAGAGAAGTTAATAAACACAAAAAAATTTTTTTTTCATGGCAGATGGATAATATTGGATATCTGATAATAATTTTCAATAATGATCAACTTTTTTTGATAACAATTGTCAATATTCTCAAAAATTAAGGTACTTTACTCTTGAGCAAAAATTCATATTTTTTACATACCTCGTATACGACTAACAAATTTTGATATCTGATGAGTGCATTCCAGGTTTTGAACCATGCACAACTTTTTATTAAGAATAACTTTTCTTCATAAAACTAAGAATAAAAACGTTTTCCATATGGTTCTGACTTAATTGGACACACTGTATATATTTGCATACATACATATATATATATATATATATATATATTATAATATTTCCAATCCTTTAAATATTTAATATTCTTTAATTGTAATTGCCCTACGACGTGGAGACAACTTATAGTATGTTGTCGCAGCGACAATTATTGTACATGCAACTTAAGTACGTATTCTATTTCAATTTTGACAGTAGTTGTCAAAAAAAATATGCCCGGCTCCAATAAATATCAATCTAAAGATGAATTTATATACAATCGACCTATTACTCCTATCTCAGGGTGAGATCAAAGTTGTTCAAAATTAATTCTTCAAATTTATTTGTTTTTTTAACGTATTTCCAAATTAAATGTTTCACTATTATCAAACTCTCGAATAACTGTTAATTCAATATAATAAAAGGACCTTTAATTATTTTATGACATTTACTATTTTACTGACACTAAAAAATCAACCAAATGTCACTGATTAAATTGAAAATTCTATGAATGTAAAATGATAAGTTCAACGAGATTGGATACTGAATGAATACTACAGGTAGTTATAATCAAAATTATATATTATACTATCAGATACGCAAATTCAACAAAATTATTGTTCCCAAAAAATACCATAAAAGAACAACAGTCGTAATCTCTACAAAAACCTAAAATTAGAATACAACTATGCTAGCATTTAACCTAATTAATTATTATTATCAAACGTTCAACTTGTGTAATTTACACTTGGCGTGTATCAATGTCAAATAACGAAATTTCTGTTCAAATTGTCTATTCACTTGATGTTGAAACTGATATATGTATCGATAATTTTCAACTCTATTTAAAAAGGCCTGATATTTGTCGAGAAATAAATTTAAAAAAAAAACTGGAGTGGACTCACCAAATGGATCAGGAAAACTCGTTCATATTCTAAACGTATTTAGAATTCTGCAAACATTCTAAATTTATACAATTTAGAAAACTGGAACCACATACACTTTTTACGATGCAATTCTTATCCGAATTATACACGCACTGGCTTTATCATATGGATTATTTATCTGATAGTATGATATACAATTTATACAATCTACCAAAAAATTTGAGACAACTCTAATTCTGATGTTGTCTTTTCAAAGGATAAAAAACTCCTGACTAAATTTTTATAAAATAAATAATTCTCCTTTCCGTTGGTTACCGGTTTTTCTTGTTTTTTAAAAAAATTACTAATCTATGATTTTGAATAACCAAGTGAGATTTTGAAATTATTTTATTACATTTGTAATGTTGCTAGCAGAGACCTCTATATTTTGCAATTTCAAATATTTTCTCCAAATCCTATTATGTTCTATCTATCATTAGATATATTCTACACAAATGTCATCGAAATTATGAAATGTCATGTTTGATATTTCTACTGAATCTTTCAAAATTTAATAATTTACATATAGTACAGTGTGTATCGAAAGTATGGCAGCCAAAATTAAATAAATTTCCTTATATTTTACTTATTTTTTAAATTTCAAATAGAGGATCTGTATTAATATATATATATATATATATATATATATATATATATATATATATATATATATATATATATATATAAGAATTTCCTTACGTTGAAAGGATAGTTCATTGTTAACTAGTGTCATGTTAGTAATGCATTTTGTATAAGTTACCTGTGGTCAGTAACTTTGTTAAAAATAGTATTCAATATATTATCCCAGTGACCAGTGATTTTTGATAAACTATGGAATTATTTTCACCCACCGTTTAAGGGCAAGTGTTTCACATTGATAATGGTATAATGGACTGAGGAGTTAACGAGGAACACTTGCCGGCTTAATCACCACAATTTGCCAGAGAATACGTGGTGTAATTTTTTTTAATTGTTTGGACTGAGCTAAGAGAATTTGTGGTATGAGATAATTAGATTCATCTGAAGTAGCAAGGATGTATCGTTCAGCAGATAAGCAGATGAGATTAGAGTTCTAAACATATATCTGGAAGTTGGTGTGATAATGGCGGCACCTGTATATCTTGAGATTTGAATACATCGATGTAAAAAATTGGTATTTATCAAGTATGCCACTTAGTGATTCTTAATTAGCGTAAGGCTGGTCAATGTTTGTCGGATGAGATATGCTGAGTGATACATTTAGTATATGGTGGAATGTGAGAATATTCAGGGAGACACTTGGTAAATGGGTAATTTAATTTGCCTAGATAGGTTCTAATTCTTGCATAGAAAAGTTTGGCAGTTCTGGGTTTGTTGTAAAGAGATTTGGGAATTATTGATGAAAAATTCATATTCTTAGATTAAAAAATTAAAGAGTACAGTCCTGGAAACTACTGAAAACACATTCTACATATCCAGAATTGGTGATCATCGAAGTGACGTAACAGAAGCGGAAAATCAGTAAAATCGTGCCAATAAATTAACTAAGAATCTTTCCACAATTCTCCCACTTCATTTCCAACACATGGTTGTCACTGTTAGTTTATAATGAATACTCATTTGTTGAATAATATTTGAATTAAAATGATTAAAGGCATCATTAGGGTAAAAGAAAAGCAGTATTGGTAAATATTTGTTACGTCACATTTTATTTTCAAGTGACACTTGGAGAAATGAGATTACGCCCGTACAATTTTCCGACAGAAAAAAAATTCGTTGAAACAAAATCTCTGAATATGCATTATTTCTCATTTCGAACTTCATTCAGCTGCTTTTTACTTCAAGTCATTCTATTCGTATTTGTAACAAAGAGAAGAAAAAACACATAATGAAAAAACGCTTTTGATTTGTTTGTAGGTTCATTATCTTCGCCCACAGCTTAAGCAGTCTATTGTGACAAAGTATGATTTTAAAGGTGATATATAGTTATTTATATTACAAGGGATGTAGGGTAAATGCACCAGTGAATGAACACTCAAGATATTTTTGGACTTCACTGTATTTTTATAAACCATCCGTACTGATTTGCAGCTCCAGAAAAATAACAGTTCGTGTTCAATGAAATAGTGAACACGTTGCATAGGATAGTTACAGAAGTAGACAGTTTATGACTTAGTAAAAAAATAAAATGTTGCATAATACCCCAGTAAATGAACGAATGCTACCATTGATTGAACATTGCTGATCCAATGAATGAACTTATGAAGAAAATAGGCGTTGAACAATTTTTAATCAATGATTATCAACGACAACACAACATATGATGATACAATAATATTTCAGACAAATTTCAGCATTTCTGGACATTCGAAAAAACCACGTCTTATAAGCTTGGGTGCTTCAATCATTTCCGCAATTGAAGTTTTCTTGTACCATATTTGGTCAACACGATCTGGCCATTTGAAAGCATTAGGACCTGCTGGTGTCATAGCGCGAACTTCATATTCATCACCTTCTGCATTTTCCACTACTCCAGGAAAAAAATTTTTTTATACATTATTATGACATAAGCTTCAATAGTAATTTCTTGTGAATCATTGATTTTTGCTCCATTTTTATCCCTGTTGATATCATCCTCTGGGGAAGATAGTATATTCCTTATGTTGCTCGGATTGATATTTTCAGAATAGTTACAAATTTCGGGACACTCGTAGGAACCACGTCTAATAAGCTTAGGTGCTTCGATCACTTCTGCAATTGAAGACTTCTTGTACCAAATCTGGTTAACACAATCTGGCCATCTAAAGGTATTAATACCAGCTGGTACCATAGCGCGGACTTCACATTCATCATTGTCAATAGTTTCTACTATACCCGGAAATTATTTCTGGTTATACGTTATTATAATATGAGTTCCTACAGTGATATCTTGGGAAACACTAGGATTTTTATCTTGATTGCCAATATCGATTATATTTGCCTGTAAACAGGTAACTTCTGTTGCTGGTGGTGCTTTGGTTCTTTTCGCGGTTCTTCTTGTGGTTGCTTCTGGTTTTTTTCTCTCTAATTGATTTTTGTTTCAATTTCTCAGCTTCTTTTTCCTTTTTCTCAGATTCTTTTGTATCTGTATAGTCTTTCCATTTGATTGAAGTGATGGCAAACGGCATTAAAGTTGCCTGTTTCCTTTTGCCACACTTGTTTTCAATATTTGGCCAATGAAGATGTTGTACCCATACGTCTCTGGTAGTTTTCGGGTTCTGCGGCTCTTGATTATGGAAATCCACACTACTGTTATCTATTACTACCTCTATTTTATCTTTGATCTCGAGTTCTTCTACAGCATTCAGATCATCTGTTTTACTGGTTTTTTTCTCGTAACCTTCTATTAGAGTATCATTATTAGTTATACTCTCTTGCTCGGTACCGTCCAATATGTCTTCCGGATTTTCAATTCGTTCTATGACAACGTTTTCTATATTTTTCGTTCTATCCACATTCAATATTATTGTTGAATTGTCAGATATGTTAGCTGGATAGAGAATACCATCAATTTCCAATGGTAGGTTCAACAGGTCATCTGTTAAGTCTGTTGTGTATTCTTGTATATCCGGTATGTCAAAATTAGCAATATTCTGCAAGTTTTCTTCGAAAGCTTCTTCACATTCTTGGTTCATTCCATCAGCATTACTCAAATTATTCGTTTCATCGGCATCGGTTGCTGCTTTACATATTTTCCAAAAGTTGTAGAGCTGAATGTCGACTGCTTTTTTACCTTCATAGGCACTATTGAATTCTATCAAAAGTTTTTGAATCTACATGATGTTTAATGACTTTCAGAACAGTTTGATATTCGTCTCTAGTCACAGAAACTTCCTTGTCACAATTTAGGTCAAGCTGTTGTCTCCTTGTTGAAATGCATTGGGAATGATTCACAGCGTCTGCATTAAATGGAAACAATCCACATTTTCTGAAACCGTTTTTGATGATTTCCGGTTTCATTGATTCTTCAAAAGCTTTTTGGAAAAGGGGGGCAAAGGTATTTTCTGTAACTGATGTATTGGTGTTCTGTTTATGTTTCAAAATAGTCTTTTTCCAGTGTCCTTTGAGAGACTTGAATACTGATACGTCACAAGGTTACAAGATATGTGTTGCATTGGGCAGAAGGCAGTATAGTATTATTCTTTTCTGTACACAGAAATTATACAAATCCATATTGATATGCGATTCATGACCGTCAAGCAATAGTAAAACAGGAAATTTAATGTTGTTTTCTTGAAGCCAAGGGAAGAAAATATTCGCAATAAATTCGTAGAATGTTTCGGAATCCCATATTGTCTGCTGGCCGCATTTATGGTGATTTCCTTTTTTCATATTGCTTCCACGGCTTTCTGGAGATAGTCATCGGAATATCGGAATCTTACATACTTTTTCTGATGTTCTGGCTTGGACTTTCCACCTTCCATATTTCTGTCAAATGATTGAAAAAAATATAAAATCAGAAAAAACAGAGAAAGAATAGTGTTTTTAAATGAAACTCACGGTCTCTAGTTAATTCCACAATATAATACAAGTTATTGAAAATTCTAAAAAATTGACAATATGAGCATATTCCACGAAGTAAGGGTCGAGACAGTCAATTTTAGAGAAAGAATAAATTGTTCATTCACTGGAGCACCATTGATCTATGTTATGATTCAATGAATGAACAAAGTCGTTCATTTACTGGATAGGAAGCTTAGTAGACATTTCCTGACGGAACCCGTGAAACAGCCTTTCTAAACGAGTATATAAGGATCAGATAGATGAAATATAGATTAACACGTAAAATCCCAATGAATGAACATTTTGTTCGTTTACTGGGTTCAGCACATGCACCAGTGAACGTACACTCAAATTATTGAATTTAATAACGATTTCGGTGTATTTCGAGGTTAGGTTTTCGATAAAATCAGTTGAAATCTATTAATTGATGTAACAACGAACAGCAACATAGAAATGGAGTAGCAATAGTTGTACACAGAAATCTCAAACATTTAGTAACCAGCTTCACACCCATATCAGTTAGAGTAATTATGATAGGAATAAAAACAGCGCAAAGAACACTCAACATAATTCAAGTATATGCTCCCACAGCTGATAAAGTCGAAGAAGAAATTGATCAATTTTATGATGACGTCCAACAAGCTATAGATATTACGAAAAACAGAGATATTACAATCATTATGGGAGACTTTAATGCAAAGATAGGGAAAGGTAAAGTGGATGATATAATTGGGGATTTTGGACTGGGAATAAGGAACGAAAGAGGAGATAGATTGACAGAGTTCTGCCAAGAACATGATATGGCAATCACAAACACCCTCTACAAGCTGCATGAAAGACGATTATATACATGGAAATCGCCAGCTGGTAAAGACAACAAGATAAGAAGAAATCAGATAGACTATGTTTTAATAAAGAAGAGATATCGGAATACCATCAAATCGGCTAAAACCTACCCGGGTACGGACATCGGGTCAGACCACAATCCAGTGATAGTTAAAATGGAAATCCGCCTCAAGAAACAAGCAGCCATAATTAACAAAAAGCAGCTCCCAGTTTCACATCTGAAAAACTCAATGGTAAAACAACAACTTACACTGAAAAAAATAATTTGCTGCCAATACTAAAATTCAGTAATCACAGCAAAAAAGTTTTGTACCTATACAGACAGCTAAATTTTTAGTGCCCAGAACAAATTAATTTACCAACAGTTACTTAGTGTCCACCACTAATGTGTTCAGTAAGAACTACTGACAAAATTTGTATCAAAAACGGACTGCCATTTTGCTATGTACCACTATTTAGTGGATATTACTAATTTGTTTAGTAGTGAGTACTGATTGTCATTTTGCTATTTACCACTACTTAGTGGATATTACTGATTAGTTTTGTAATAGGTACTGATTCATTAGTATTTATCACTGAAAGACTTCATAGTGCATAATAGAAGTACAGTAGTTATGACAAAAGCGTTCAGTGTACACTATTCATGAAATCTGTATTTAATGCTATATCCTACTAATGCCTGCCACTAGTATTTCTTAGTGGAAATTACTAATTAGTTTTGTAGTAATCGCTGATTCAATTGGTATTTATCACTGAAATGCTTCATGGTGCATAATAGAAGTACAGTAGTTATGACAAAAACGTTTAGTGTACGCTACTCATGAAATGCTATTACCTTTTAATGTGTGCCACTAGTCTAGTTGGCAAAAGTCCCCCCTGTTAACTTGACTATATGAATTTAAAAACGCTCGAACAGGTCAATTTTGATTTTGAGGGTCCCATTTATTAACCACCCCAAGCTATACTGAGTGAAAATTATTTTAGTAGTTTTTTTAATGGGACACCTATATATTTTTCCATATTTGATTTAATATTTTCTTACAAACCGATTGATTACTTCAATCGGCGGCGAAGATATGGGCAAAAAACTTGCTCATATGTATGAGTATGACTGAAACTAGCAGAGATTCAGGTTAAAAGTATGTTGCAATGATATAGGAGGTTTTTCGTCCATATGTTCGTAGCGGTTTAACATAATTCGATCAAACTTGGTATCACTGGATTCGTAATGAAAACCCTCAATAACATTTGGAAAAATATACTGGGTGTCCCATAATAAACACCATATTTACTCAAATGTGAATAACCCTATAATACGTTGAGCGTGGTTAAAAAAATGGGATTCTCAAAATTAAAATGTTCGAGAGGTTTTTTAATAATCTTTTTTTATTATCGAGTAAATTGAAATCAAAAATTAAAATGTGATGTTTGCTTAAAGGTAGACAACTTATCACAGGTTCATTAAGAAGTTATTTCTAATTTTACTCGGTGTTGAAAAAAATATAGAATGTATTGGGACAAAATTTATTTTCTTTTCACAGTTTACCTTACAGAAATTATATCTGTATACAGTGTGTCACTGGATGAAGCTAACAAGAAGAAAATATTTATCTTTGATTTCGTTTGTCAAAAATGTTTTGGTTGTCAATAAATTGGGGTTTTCATAAGAAAATCAAAGATTAGATTCACAGGATGTTCATAAATTGAGAAAACATGAAAATGCTTCAAAAGAGAAGTACTATTATTTAATATATTATATAAAAATTTTGATAAGAGGAGTATGAGTCGCAATTATGGAAAAGACAGAACAAATTTTAAAATAAAAATATAAATTTTGTGATTTTTCTTCTTTGGAGTAAGTTCAGCCACGGGCATACACCAAAGTTTGGACTAAGAGGGCAGTCGTTTTGCTGCCAGAAAACGTAACTCTTTATCTGAAATAATAAATAATGGTACTAATTTCTTGAAGAATGTTTCATGCATTCTTAATAACTTATTATCACCCTAATCTAATCTCAGATTTTAGATGGGGAACCCATTTTTTGACTAGCAAAGAATGAATTTTTGTTATAAAATCAATAATAAAGATTTTTTCTTCTTGTCAACTCCTTCTAGAGACACAATGTATATTGAAACAAAAACATTCAACTAAAATAACAACATAAAGTTGCATAATTCTTATTATTCATAAGAACAACGTGGCTAGGAAATGGATCATACAGATCTTTAATATGAATTCCAAAAATCTCCATCTAGAGACACACTGTATATTGGAACAAATACATTCAACTAAAATAACAACATAAAGTGACAATTCTTATTATTCATACGAATAACGTGGCTAGGAAATGGATCATACAGGCCTTTAACATGAATTCCAAAATATACATTATGGTTAATGATAACTTCATAAGAATGAATATGAAAATTGAATTGTACAACATCAATTGATTTACAAGAAAGGTATAAATTATGATTTATATTATAGAATAATGAGTCTACTAACCCACACTTAGGAACAAACTCGTCAGTGTCAACAACTACAATCATATTTGGTGTATAAATTACGCCATTAAAACACGCCCACTTTTTTTTGCAACCGATACTAAACGTGTTTGTCGTTACGACCCTCTTGTACCTATAACTAAATTTTATAGGGACAGCAGAAATAACGTATCAGCAAAAATTATTTTGCTATCTTCACTAAACCTCTTTTTTCCGTGTAGTGCTCGTGACTGTTATTTATGTTAGGATCACTTGGAATTGCACAAAGTTTACTCTTAATTTTTTTTGCAATCGATACTAAACGTGTTTAGTTTTTGATATCCTATAACTAAATTTTTTAGGGACAGCAGCAACATCGTATCAGCAAAAATTATTTTGTTATCTTCACTAAACCTCTTTTTTCCGTGTACAAAAAATAAATGAAGAACTAAGCAAAATTGATTTAACCCCGAGCTCCGACGTAAACATAAAATGGGAAACTCTTAAAACTACAATTATGACCCCAACAACAGACCTATTAGCAACAATCAAGGATACAAACAAGAAGAAATCATGGATGACTGATGACATATTACAGTTAATGGAAATCAGAAGGTCGTACAAGAATAGAGACGAAAGCGCATATAAGACCATACAGAAAGAAATTAGGAAGAAAATACGACACGCCAAAGAAAAATGGTACGAAGGAAAATGCGTAGAAATAGAATAACTCCAAGCAAAACATGATGACTTCAATCTCCATAAAAAGATTAAAGAACTAGCGGGCATCAAAAGAGCAAACAAAAGCAGTATTCTACTAGACAAACACGGTAAGATAATTCCAGACACCAAAGGGAAACTAGAAAGATGGAAAGAGTTTGAAAATGAGAGACAACAGGAAACAACAAATGGAGACACAGAAAGGAACAGGGCCCAAATATAACAAAAGAAGAAGTTATATATGCAGTTAAAACAGTTAAAAACAATAAAGCTCCAGGACCTGATGAAACACCAACAGAAATTATCAAATTAAATGCAGAAGATCAAATTGGAGTACTGGTAGATCTGTACAATACGGTATATAACACCGGAATCATCCCTAGAGAATGGCTCAAATCAACATTTATTACACTGCCAAAAAAATCGAACGCTAAGCAATGCAAGGATCACCGGACGATCAGCCTAATGAGCCATACCCTTAAGATATTCCTTAAAATTATACATCGAAGAATTTTTAGAAATATTGAGCAAGATCTTAGCGAAACACAATTTGGTTTCAGAAATGCAATGGGTACTAGAGAGGCGTTGTTTGCTTTTAATGTATTGTCTCAAAGACTCATGGACGTCAATCAGCCAATATATGTAGCCTTCCTCGATTATAACAAAGCCTTCGACAAAGTCCGCCATAATCACCTCATAAAACTCATGAGAGATAAAAACATTGACAGGAATGATATCAGGATAATAACATAATCTCTATTTTAACCAGACTGCCAAAGTTTCGGTGCAAAATGAACTTTCAGAAGAGATAAAAATAAAACGTGGAGTAAGACAGGGATGCGTGCTCTCACCATTACTCTTCAATTTGTATTCAGAAGATATAGTACAAGAAGCACTGGAAAATCAAAAAAAAACGGGAGTGAAAGTTAATGGGAAGTTTATAAACAACATCAGATACGCGGATGACACAGTACTAATAGCAGAAACCCTGGAAGAACTGCAAAGGCTAATAGACCTAGTAGTACGGATCAGCGAAGAAAGGGGGCTCACACTTAACACCAAAAAGACTAAATTCATAGCAATCACAAAACACCAACAACAGCAAGAAACATTATAGATCAAAGGGGAGCCAGTGGAGAAGGTCCGCAAATACAAGTACTTGGGAACAACTGTAAATGACAATAATGATTACTCACAAGAAATAAGATCAAGAATCGGAAAGGCTAGAACAGTGTTTAATAAAATGAGGAATGGATTTACCAGAACAGATCTTAGTCTACATCTTAAAATCAGAATGCTTAGATGCTACATATTTCCAGTACTATTATATGGAATGGAAGCCTGGACGCTTAAGAAGTGCGACACTGACCGGCTGGAAGCAGTCGAGATGTGGGCATATCGAAGAATCCTCAGAATAAGCTGGGTGAGCAGAACAACGAACAAGGAGGTATTGAGAAGAATGGGAAAGGAGAAGGAAATAATCAACACAATCAAAATCATAAAATTGCAATATCTGGGCCACGTGATGAGAGGGAGAGGAATACAGGGTAAAAGAAGTATAGGAAGAAGACGCATCTCCTGGTTGAACAACCTAAGGCAGTGGTACAACAGTAGCTCTGTTGATTTGTTCAGATCCGCAGCTTCAAAGATAAAAATCGCCATGATGATAGCCAACCTTCTTAAAGGAGACGGCACGTAAAGAAGAAGAATTGATGTGATAATGACGACACACCACAAATCTCATTTGTTAATATCTTATTCTGTACTATTGCTCACCTGGTTATTGCTTAGTATCGTTCTAATAACAGATACGTTTCTCAAATTTTGTCAACAAAAACACAACGGTACGTTCATTCATGAGAACTGACTTGAACTAACGAAGTATCACGTTAAAAGGAACATGTTGCACGTCATGAGGGATATTGCAGTGTTTACGTTTAATAATTTCAGATATATTTCAATTTGTTAATTCACTGGTGATGTTCATTCACTGCTGCATTTACCCTAAGTGAAATTTACTAGTCGGGGACGATAGCGAGAGCTGGCAATAAAGTACGAGACTAGTAAATGTACTAACATCCCGTGAAGTAGGTATACAAGATTTTTTCTCCTACTTGCATAATCTATTTTTGGATTTTTAATAATTTAATTCGATTCTTTTTGCATGATACTATGTAAACATTTCTGACCGGTTTCTATAGCGTCATAGGCATTTTTATTTTATCAACTACGTCAAGCTGACAGTTTATTATCAAAAATTGAGAGAAATGGAAATTATTGATGTGTATAATAGCCAAATGGATATGGAAGAATCAGCAAATATCGCCTGCCTATCGCTGCTGCCAGAAAAATCGAAGAGGTAAGAAGTAACGTATCTATACTTCAAGATATGGTCATAATCAGAGACTGCTACTGCAGTTTCAGAAACCGTGCTTTTGGCGTACTTTCACGAAAAATCTGCTGGTCAAGAATATGAATTCTTCATTTTTTATATATAGCTGTATTTTTAGAAAATTTGTATTATTGTTAGACTGACGGCGATCTGTTTGAAAACATAAATTCTTTTTGTATCCGTTTACTATTGTTGTAAATTGAAAAGTATGTCATTTTATGTATGTAACATTATTATATGGTTAGAAAAATATCACATTTTATAATATAATTTTCATTTAGTATTGTTAAAGCTGTAACACCATAGAATAGGCATTGTTTAGTCTAAGCAAAATATCATTGTAATGTTTGTAAGATTAATTGTCATCTTATATTTTGAACTTCTGCGGTTAATAGAGACGGAACCTTTGAAGAAAAGATCACTATCTGAATGCCTATAGTAAAACATTTTACATCATTGAATAAGCAATTCATGCCGTTAAAATGTTTTCAATAGGACGGTCACTTTGAAATATTTTGCAATAGTGATTGAAAAATCTAATGGATGTGTCCATTGTTGATTCTTGTTCAATGGTCAACAATAAGTACCAATCGTCACGTTGGGCGCCAAATCTTTGTTACCACCAACTTAGTTTTTGTTACCTGTTGTTCGGTTTAATTATTTTGTAGCGGCTACTCAATTATCGAGCATCTCAGGCGGAAATCTTTTGCCAGCTAAATAATAATCTAGGAGTAGGTCTTACCGGTTCGCGGGTAATACTACTTTGTTTTCTGATAAATGACAAATATTTACTTATAAGGAAATGAGATAATTTGTAGAAAAAGAATAAATAAGTTAAATCAACTTAAATTGAGATACAATAAGCGGGCGCCACCTAGAACATTATCAACTTTGTAGTTGGTACACATACACATCCATAAACCTTGTGAATAGGGTTGGAAGGTATATAAATATGAACCAAGTTATAAAATTTACAAATGTGATTTAATAAATGTAAAAAAATTATACGTTTAACAAACAACAAGTTTCAATTAATTAAAATGAATTTAGTTGAAATAGAAGATTAACAATATTGAAATAGATTTTACAAAGTACAAGATCAAAGTTAAAAAGGTTATAATGAAAATAATTAAAGTTGAAACAGAAGGTTAACAGTAATGAAATCAATTTTACAAACAATTATCAAAGTTGATGAGAAAAAATATAAAAAAAAGTTAAAGTGGAAATGTTGAAATGTACAAAAAATTAATGATAGTTGAAAATAAACAATACAAGAATAAACTACGAATAGAAAATTAAATCTTCAACGGTGAAAAATATGAAACGAAAAGAAAACAGGAAACAGAAAAAGCAATTTATCTATGCTATAGTTAATGGACAACTGTTACTTCCCTTGACTTTTCCGATGTTCACAGCTGCTTGGGATGGCAACCAGTATAGCTCGTCTGTTAGTTAATTTTTAGCATCTAATATATGACTTCATATGAAAGTGACAACAAATTTGATCATTCCCATAGTGCTAAAAATTACAATTGTGAGAAACTGAATAAATTATAATTTAGTAAAATGCAGGATTTCTAAAATGTAATTCAGAAATATAAGTGAAGGAAAGTATTATTTTAATAACGTGGCTCATACATTTAGAGTTATCCTGTATTTTACTATATGAACGATAAATGTACAATAAATTATCTACAATTCCATTTAAGCACTTTTATGCAGATAATGTATATAGTCATTAAAAGGGAAATATTAACTGTTATATAAAAAGTATAAAAAGCGAATATATAATGAAATAATTATTTCAAACATCTAATTATAAAATTAGATCAATAGAAATTATTTAAGTGGAAAGAAATCATTTCTTCTGGCACTATAAAGTAAAAAACACAGAAATAGGAAGAACCGATGAATCCACCCAGGTTATTCGGGGGATAAGAAGCACTAAGCAGGGTAGTATAATTATGACACTCGACAAGAATGAAGAGGCCTTTTACAAAATCACCGCGGCACTTCAAAACCCAGCGGCTTGGCACAACTACCCAGGGTATACATATTAGGGGACATCGAACTCCCTAGATCTATCTTTGGAGGACCCAGAGTCTGCCGTGCCAAACTAATTCCAAGCCCATGCCTGTTCTCAGATAGCACCAGATATTCATGGGATGTTCTGACGGTCTTCGATTTGGAAGATATATATCCAAATATTATAGGGTTGTTCTGGGGATATGTAAAATATCTGTGGGTATACCTAAATCGAATATTCAATGTAAGTCCAGTTGGAATATCCTAAGATTATTCTTGTTAGAATATTCGAATCAAATAGTTCTAAGAATATTTTATGATTATTGATTTTTATTCAAACACTCTTTCGGTTCCATGGGCATGCGTCAGTAGTTGCAGTTGACAGTTGACGCCGTTGACGGTAACGACCAGCGAGAAATGGCGGTTCGACCATCTTATATAAGTTATTGTTATTGGTGAAATCGGAGCAGTATGAATAATTATTTTTGATCGTCAATTAACTAATCAGTTTTTTGAAACTTTGAAGTTGTTTAAATATGTTTCTACGGTGTATTCTATGCTACGGGTGGAACTAATACATACGACCTCACACATCAAAACGGGTGCGTTTTATTGTATTTTTTTAATGTCTGTTGATTTATCAATGCATTTTTTAGAAAATTATCGATTTGCTGCTAAAACATCCAATAAATGATGAGGCAAAGTGTGAAGAAGTTGAGTCAGTTTTGCTGAACAAAGAATCCTATGAATTTTGTGTAAGTTGAACATTCAATATTATATCTAAATCAAAATGAAACTGCCTCGAAATATTGAAGTATTTATGTGTGACTTCTTATATTTTAGTTCATGAAAATATTAAAATAATTGTTGATTTCACAAATTTTCGCAACAAAATTAATGGATAAATGTTTTCAATTGCAAGTAGAGTAGAAATTCACTTCGTTGCTAAAGGTACAACAAAATTTTATTTTCTCAGGTAGTTTCACGTAATTATGTTACCGACATGTTTGCTATGAGTTCCTTAATCACATTTTGCCTATAGTTACCTTTATTCCTTTTATTAATTGGGATTGACTATAAAACTCTACACAACTGATAATCTAATAATTCAAAATTAAATTAGTTCGGACATTTGATAAATAAAAGTTATTGCTGGTCAATTGTCTAGTTTCAGGCATATGTATACTGTTCACACAGATGACAGCGGTCTTATATTTTTGTTCGTTTGTTATAACTTTGCTTATAAACTGTAATTGTTCAATTTTTAAAAAATATGAGATTCACTTCCAAATTAATACAATTTTAGGTTGTACCTCTGGCAAGATTGGAAGGTTCTTATTTGCAACAATATATTAAAAGATTCTTGCAAAAAATCATGACAGAGTATTTAATGGAGGGCTACAGTATGCATGGATAAAAAGGGAAAAATGTTTTGGAAAAACAAATATCTTTGAAGCAGTAGTAGGTATAATCATGTTATTTTATTTTGGAATGTACATGTAAATTAATTTAATATATCATGTACAAGAACCAAATAACTTCTAATCACTATTTTGTTTGGAATATTTTGCTTTTTACTTGTCTCCTACAAGACTTATCTCTTAAATTACATCTATGATGTTTAACTTCATCTTTTAAGTTTCAGTTTTTGGGATTATATTTTGATTGTTATACATACATACACAAAAATCACAGTAGAATATAAATTGCTTATTAACAAAAAATATAATTATTTTATTGTTTCAGATGCCATCCAAAAGTTGGACAAGAACATAACAAACAAAGAAGTTGAATTGAAAACAGGAATTTTCTTAGCCAAATGTAAGGAACACTCTGTATATTATTACATGCTCGGTTGGGAATGATTCTTAGGAATCCAAGGATACCAGGTTTGATGGTGATATCTCCAAAGACTACGGAGAGATATCGCCAATTAATTTTCTCATAATCTCGATAAGTGCGTGAGAGAAGCTTTCCCTGACAGGTGATTCTATTCTTTCTCATACTAATGGAGCTTATGGATAAAATAATTGGCGATATTGAACGAAAGTTGGTATCACTCCCGGTGGAACAAGAAGTTGGAAAAGAATTGATATGTACAATACTTTCGTTCATTATGTATACAGGATCTCCCAAATTTCGATCAATTATCTTTGAAACTAAAGAAGAAAAGGGAAGTGTACTATGATCCAATGTCACCCGCTCAACAGGTATCATCCATATTGGGATATTCTACAAATATTTGAAATTTTGCTATATACAGATATCCTTATAATATTCCTAATATTACTTGGATATTTGTAGAATATGCCTATTGGAATGTTCTATGAATATTCTGGATTTTCTTGCTATATACATTCAACAGATATCCTCAGAATATTCTTGAATATTCCTTGGAAATATTTATATAATATTAAAAAAATTCCCATTTCATGGTCCATAGAATATTCGAGAAAGGATATAAATATTTTAAGTGGGTCTATAGAATAATACAATATCCGAAAACGAATATTTTTAGTTCGTCCATTGAATATCTAGTGCTATCTGGGTTAGGATCCTTCAAGCAAATGTCGAGAGGTAGAGCTCATGACTTAGCCATTACAAAAGCGCAGGAAATTTATGCAAATATTATATAGCTATGCAGGAGCCCAATATAACTTTTATCATAGGAAACAAACGATGAATCACGGACTCACTACAAAATAATGCAATTTTCATTCGAAATCCCAATTGTTGAGTTGTTCGACATATTAGGAGAGATGGGTATATTAGATTTGTGTTAAAAGACTGGGTACTTTTCAATAGGTACATTTCCCCAAATGTCACGTGTGAGGAATATACAAAGTTGATAGGCAGTATCATGACTGAAATCAGGACTACAAACACTAACTTGGTTATGGTTGGAGATTACAATTATAAATCTGCCCTTCGGGCAGCACCTCACACTGGCGAAAAAGCAGAATTTTTAGAAGAGTGGATTCAGACGCTTTTGTTAGGGGAAGACAACCCCACATCCGTCTTACCCTTTACACGCAAGGCAAAAGTAATCTTGTGAAGAAATGCAACGTTGGCATGGATGAGAGTCTAAGTCTACATTGGTATATATCATTTGTGGTATACAGAAATATAAAACTACAGACGGTTTGAAAGAATCTCCCTAATTTAGATAGAGACATTTTAACAAATCTACTACAACTCATCAAAGGAAATACGAATATGAACATAAAAAACATTGTTGAAGAATTAAGAAAAGCACAGAATATCGTACTAGGTAATTGGGAGAGATCAAATAAGACACAACCATACTGGTAGAGCCTCAAAGTTCAAGATGCCACGATCCAAAGAAGATTAACAAGGACCAGAGCAACCGGCAATTGGGACACCACTTGCAGTCTAGAGGAACAATATAAAGTCAAGACAAGAGATGTACAACTTGAAATTCGGAGATAAAAAAGACAGAGGTGGAGGAAACTATGTGATCAAGTCGAACAAAACATCTGTGGCCAAGGATTGTTACTACTAAAATCAAAACACCAGATCCCCTGAATCATGATAACAAAGTAAAAACGGCAATCGAACTTTTCCCAAGCAGGATGGATCATTTTCTGATTGAGACTCCATGTACGAATCCCCCTCCTTCCACCATAGAGGAATTGAATACTGTGACATAAAAGATAAAAAAACGAAAGAATTGATGGCATATTACCAGGAACTGCACTTATGGCAAAAAAAAATCCCGTACAGGCTGCTCTAGATGTTTAACACATTGTTAAGGAAACAACTTTTCCCGCCCGAATGGAAGAAAGCGTCTATTGTTCTGATCCCCAAAAAATTAAATTTGTACAGGCCAATCTGCCATATTGACACCCTGTCCAAGATATAACATCTCATAAAACTGGGACTTGAGGATGAGATTGAGGAACTAACAGGACTATCCGAAAGACAATTCGATTTTTGGGCAGGACGATCAACAATAGACGCCATCAAATTCATTACAGATAAGGCTTACGATGGTAGTTCAACATGAGCCACTATAATATTCATCGATGTTAAAAATGCCTTCAACGTTATAAATTTCATCAGTAGCTGTCTTTGTTACCGACAACTGCGAATCGCTAGACATGAGATGAATATTACACAGGTTCTTGGGTCAGTGTTATGGGATTTATTGTACGACGACGTTCTAAGAATTCCTCTCTCACAAAACTATACAGATGTAGCCTACGCAGATAATCTAGCTCTCATAGTTAAAAATAGTTGCAAGAATAAATTTTTCACAAAAACAAATACAACTTTACAAGCCATTGATGGAAAAACCGGAAGCAATCATTGTCAAAGGTCCCAGAAATAGAAAGGGAATAGTCTTCAACATCGCTGGAAGTGATATACAACCCGTGAATGTGACCAAGTACCTAGACGTTTGGTTCGACAGCCAATTAAGATTTAACACTTATATTAAACTAACAATTGAAAAGGCGAGAACCAGATAGCAGCGTTAAGCAAACTGATTCCGAACATAGGAGGACCAGATACTTACAAAAAACTCCTATACAGAAATGTCATACAGTCTTGCATACTCTACGCGACCCCAATTTGGGGAGAGGCGCTAGAGCATCAGTTATACAGACACACTATGAATAAAACTCAAATTTTACTTAGAGGTGCATCTGCAAACCGGATAGTACCAGCAGGAACATTACAATTAACCACCGGTACCATACGTTTAGACATTTTAATCGTCGAAAGAGAATTCCTATACAACAATAAAGCGAATGGCGATGAATCAAAGGCCAGAGAAATAAGCCTGAGGAATTGGCAGGAGCCCTGGGACAACATATTCGGAAAGTTTTCTTGGACGAAAAAACTCATACCAAATATTGCGGAGTGGCTCCCACGCAAGCATCGGTCACTCAATTACCTCTTACATAATTTTTAACAGGGCGCGGATCATTCGGGACGTTTACCTTTAGAATTCAAAAGACGCTTGACGATATATGCCTAGGCCGCGACGAGCAAGATACTCCTCAACACACACTTTTTAATTGCAACAGACGGCAGTTAGAGGGTGTGCTGTGACGACGTAAAACATTATAGACAGGATGACACAAAACAAAACCACATGGACAAATACAAAAAACATTATCACCGACAATATGAAGGAATAAAAAGGAAGAGAAGTAAACACAACATATGTAGCATACTATAACCAAGCACATACAAAGCAGGGAGTAAATAGTTCGATTTTTTGGCAAAGATAATAGCACAACAGCTAAGACTCGGGGTGCACATGATGTTCTGCCCTTCTAGGTAGTTCCGATGCATCTCGGAGGAAGGGAGGTTATTTTAGGCGATAGGCAGTCGAGGTTTCGGGTTGCTGTGTCACTCTAAAACCCTTGCGGTTGTTTCGGACGCACCGCATAACGTTCTTCGACTGAATCCATCAGTTTAGGGGACTCTTCACTAGACTCATTCGAAGATTTTTTCCTCTTCTCACTAATAAAGGTGAGATTATAATAAAGAAATATTTGACCAAACATACTAAGCAGTAACGGACATCATGAAGCTCAAGAAAAGCGAAGAAAGAAAGGCAAAGTTCACTACTATGTAGGAAAAAAGGGAAACAATTACAGACATATGAAAACGTAATAGACAGAAAACGGACGCTAGCGTAGCCGATGTAACGTCGTGTAGACAGCTCCAGTTGTTGTCTGTAGCGATGGCTGAATAGCACTAGGGTGGTAGCTATTTTGAATGGTTCCTTTGGGGTCGCACCCCATAGTATAGAGACCTCACCCCCAAATGCAGGATTATGCGAGGGTGGACTAGTTTCCTTAGCTACTCGTGGGGTAGAAATTGACAGAAATAAAATAAGATAAGATAGCCGAGTACCCAAAGCAAAAAAGCAAGGGAGTTCGGAAAAGCAAGAACAGGTTCATAACGCCGTAGGGCAGGGAATATCCGGAGAAAATCCGCCACAAGGCCAGGATACTCAAAACATATCTCAGCCAAAAACTACAAAAGCTGTCAGGGTCACAATAGTAGAAGAAGTAGACCGCATGACAGACGAGGAAATCAAGGCTGAAAAACTGTCTGGTATCTCCAACGCTCAAATATGCAGACTGGTAAAGAAAGGACGGGATTATATATAAGCCAAAAGGGCTGTAATCAAAGCCAACTTTATCAGATTTGTCGAGAAAGCAAAGGAGACATAGTGAGAACCTGTTAAAAAACAAGCACCACAGACCCAAGGCTCGAAACGGCCCAGGTTAGACGGCCCGCAAGCCAACGCAAAGGGAAAAGTCCTAAAACTCAAGGTGTAACGTTCAGCAAAAATGTCGCTTCAGTCAAAATAGCGGCAGTTGATGCAGGATTCCCGGAGTTCAAGATGGATATGGATAAGATTGAAGCAGTCCATTATGGTCGCATTTGACGTAATCCCAGAGGGAGGACCACAGGTCCATTTCTGGAAATGCACACATAAACCAGGCTTTTTGGAGTTAACGTGTGCGAATGACACAAGCACAAGATTGGCGAAGGATATCATACCGACTCTAAAGCATTGGGAGAATGTATCTCTTACGGTACTAGAAGGTGAGAAGATACTGAAGCCCTGTACATGCGCAATCTTCGTACCAGATGACGAAGAAGGGGATCCTTAAAAGATTTAAAATAATTAATAATGGGCTCAGGACGAATATCTGGACAGTCTGGGGAAGTAAACCCTCTGACAAGGGAGTCTTGTGGACCCTCTTGATGGATCATGAGTTCAAAAAGGAGCTTCGTAAGATGAACATGAATCCTTTCTTTGGGTTACGAAGGCTACCTTTTCGGCCTAAGGAAGGGAAGACAAAAACTTCAGAGGGCAGGGGTTCCAGGGAAGTAGGGGAAAACACCCTAAACACCGAGGAGCAAGAAGAGAAGCAACGTAACGGAAGTGGAGTCAATCCGCTCAAAAGGGCATCTGTCCAGGAGCTGACGGTCCTCATGGAGGAGGGAGAGTCCACTGAGCCAGAACCAGAGATCTCTTTTCAGTGAAGAGAGAGAGGCAAGAACCCTACAAGCCAACCTTCAGCACGCAAAAGCTACATCGGCAACGCTTGTTAGAAGGCTGGAGCATCGAGGTGGCCCTCCTGCAGGAATCATGAAGGATGGGCGAAAAGATTGCTGGCCGGTCAACCAAACAAGGTATGGTTCTATAATCACCCGAAGATATAATGCCAAGAGCGTGTATATCTCACAGTAACAAGGTAGATTGTATACTAATACCGTCACTCTGTACGGATGATGTTTTTACAGGTAGGGAACAGAAAGAGAAGAGAAATGTGAAAGTGAAATATATCTCTCTCTGTGGTCCAAAAGTGGTTTTCTGTGTGATCGGTACCGATTTGAGGAACCAATCTCACACTACCATGGGAAAGGGAGAACAAGTTCTTGGTGCCTGTTGCAGGTTTCCAGCCGACAAAAATAAAAAAGTTTTGGGTTAGGTTACGTTATGGTAAGTTAGATTAGGTGAGGTCGTTTTGTGAAAAGTTCACAGCCTATTCTTTAGTTTTCAAATCACGCGCTAAATCAATCAACGATGTTATTACGGAACTGAACAGACTGAAGAGGCTGAATATCAGCAGCATACAGCAACCAGCTTACTGATAAACAATAAATACGGTTATCTTGTTTTGGTAAGTAGAAATGGGTTAGTTAGAATCCAACATAGTTTTTAAGAAATACAAGGATCGTTTGCAAAATACCCCATATCATTCTCTCTTCTTTTGCTTGCACTATTTTTGTGGGTTGTACAGTTTACAGCTGGATACTTTATCAATTTTTCCCGTCCTTCACAGTTTAGATCTTTTCAATCATACGTAAAAACGTAGTATTTTGAATTTTGTTTTGGAGATATGGCAACGTCGAGTTCTATTATCAGGAAGGAAACATTCCGACCTCTATACATTCGGAAGAATATATGCTCGATGTGAACATACGCGCGAAAATAAAACCGAAATTTTCGAGTGGGTCGCGAAAGTATCGTTTGAATTTTACGGTGGAGCCCACACACGAAAACTAACTGACAATCTAGCAATTCAAGGTGGTTGGAGAGTGTTTTGATTCGACTTTGATGTGTTTTGTTTTCTTAATAAGTTTTGTTCGGAAGTGTTCGCGTGCAACGCTATCAATATTCGTTATTAGTCACTGGTTCAGTTGAGGTAAGTGGTAGGTCAATTTATAGATTATAATCGATAATTTGTAGGTTTACGACACCTTTGCTTAAGCTAGGATGCTTAAATGCGCTATAGTATATGCGCATTGCAAGTTCTATGATACAGCTGCTAATTATTTAAAACTAATTTCCCAAATAACAGTTTCTGAGATATAGGAACAATATATCGCTACCCCAGAGCAAAAGGGTATTAAGACACACAATGTTAATTTTACACAAGAGCCTAAAATACGAACATTGTATAGTATAGGCAACAAAACGAGTACAAATAATTTATATTTATATTTGTTTTGTAGCCTACCCACTAAATGAGCTAATTAAACACTCATAAGTTAAGCTTTGTGAATCTGCAATTTTGTTAATACAGATTCCGGGTCAACATTATTCACATAAGTAAAAGAATAGATTCCTATTTTTTTAACCCCCTTTCATCAGAATTTAAAAAATGCCTCATTGCAATTGAAATTTCCGAGAAAAGTGGGAATATTGTCGACTTTTTCACATAGCGTAGACAAAATTGTACAATTTTGTTATTTTTGTTAAGCATATCTTATTAAAGAGGAAAAAATCTTTTAAATGACGCCAAAAACATTGATATCGATTAAAAAACAAAAAAGTGTTGCATTTGTTTTTTAGGTTGAACCTTCCCCCACCCCTTACTTGAAGAATAAGGACAAAAATTTCCTAACTACATTTTTTCATAATCTCATCAATATATCAAAAATTGTATTTCTAGGATACCTTTAGTGTATCTTTTTTGGAGATAATCACAGTATTATGTTTTTAAGTGTTCATTCCACCCCGTAGCAGATATTTTGGGAACTGAAAAATATTTTTCAGCAATTTTTCAGGGTCATTTTCCTGAAGGTATTTTTTAAAAATTGTACGATGACTATTTTTTGAAATATGGCCGACAGCCGGCGTTCTTGGTTGTTCACCCTGTATTTGCTGATTAGGCACAGAAACATCTATAGGATGTCATCTAGAATGTTTGAGGTTTAAGTAATGTCCATGTCTACGAGAATACACTGTATTGTTTTTGAAATGTCGCAATTAGATCATTGGTAAGATGTTATTTATAAGACATTGCATTAACATCGACAAGATGTTAAAAGGCATTTCAGAATGTAACAGAAATGTTGTTTTTAGTTCGTTATAAAGACTTCCTTTTGAGGAAGTTCTAGTAACATCTCAGTAATGTGAAAAGGCAGCGCTTTAACATCTCTGAGAAATTAAGTTGAAACATCACAAAAGTTAAAAGCCACAAGCTGAGCATAAGCGGTTGTATAGATGTGCATGTGATGAAAACCTGAGGAAAAAAAGGAAGAACATTATCACAATGTGATGTTGAATTAACATAACTGTAATATTTATTTGCATAGTGGGTTACAATACCTACACGCTTCTGGATGACCCCAATCTACATCGTTGCAACCATTTGCACAATACTGGAATTGCACAAACTCCGAAAACGTCAACGCAAGACTCCAGAAGAACCAGAAATCCAACAATATGTGCCATCATCTTCATCAGTTTCGTTCGTCGCTTACAAAACGTTTTCAGGGGATGGAGAAGTTACAGTTCACTGAATCATGGTTCATGCAATTTTCCGACGCTGATCAATGTTTCAACAAGGTCCCACAATAACTGATGATTTTGTAGAATTGCACATTTTTAGTTTATAGTTGCATTTAGTTTTGTATAAGTTCGATTGATTGATTGTATTAGATATAGTATATTTTGTTATTAAGTAGTGTCAATAAAGTATGTTTTTAAAAAGTGAATTTTAGGGCAGTAACCCTTTATTCGCATATAACATCAGTGAGAGCTATTACATTTGAATCAACTCTGCGTACAATTACCCTCCGTGTACAATTACCCTCCGTGTAAAATTCCCCCACTTTCCCCTATTATTTCTCATTTTAACTTCAGCTTAAATAAAATCCTATTACGGTGTCATAATTCACCCTCTCGCTTCAGAATTTATGTGAATTTGAAGTTACTTACTCAAAAAATTGCGTTTTTGATCACGTTTGAGGTTATATACAGAAGACATATGTTTGGAGGCAGATATTCTGAGAAATACTTATTTCTCATCCAAGTAACAATAATGTTAATCCCGAACAAATTATAGGGCTTAACTCCTCTCTTCATTGATATTGTAAAATATCTAAATTTAGTTTATATGTTGTTGCCCTTTTCAACAGAATTTTTTCTATTCATACTTTCTACGCGCTTTTAAAATCAAAACAACTTTTAAAATGAGTTACTAATGACGTCAAAATGTTGTTTTGTCTTCAAATAATCTATTTCTAATTTTAAAGATGCTGCAATAAAGAAAAAGTTGATTAATTAGGTACCTGATATCTGCAAGCAGATAGAAAAAAAATTAGGTGTGTTATGGAAATTAATTGGGATAAATAGAAGACATTGTGTTTATACGAGAGAAAAATGTAATAAACTGGTATTGGGTTGGACATGTAGCACGCCAGGATCCAGAAAAATAGTAGCTAAATTGAAACCAGGTACTAGTAGAGATCTATATCCAACAATGGATGACAAAAAAATAACAAAGAAGAAGGAAAAATATATTAGTCTAGTCGTTGATATTGCTTTATACTTGTAAAATGAAAATTCCCCTCGTATTTTCCAAACTTCCTGCATTTAAAGTTACAAAATTGAATGACTAATACAAATGATTATTAGGTCTAAACAATATCGGACGCCTGGCCTAAAATATCGAGAGAGAGAGTTTTAACCATGACGACGCCGTGACGTTAAAAATCGCGAGGGCGGCCCAACGTGGGCTCAAGAAAATCCTACAGCCGACTCACATGTATGTCCGTCGCGAGGATTTCATTCATGTTTTGAACTCAACCGTCACCGTTCATGCCTAGGACGAACTCTGAAACGCGCGAGGTCAGCTGATTAATCTTTTTCCGCCCAAAAAATCGCGAGTGGTGGTTGTGACCCGAACCGCATCCCCTAAGAAAGAGAGAGTGTCTCCGATAGCCCTGAGAAAGCGCGAACGATTAGAGAAAGTTTCCAAGGACATAACCTTAAAGTTCGTTGGTTGCGAAAAGTTTACAAAGTGGTAGTGAAAATTTTGTTTTTTTGAGTTGAGCTGTGTGAAGGAACAACTGAAAAGGGAGTACGGACATGAAGTTTGCTGTTGTTTTTGGGGATATGTGTAAACAAACGGTATGAAATAATCGACGTAAATAATTTGTTCTCGATGTTTTTTTTGATGTGTGGGTGTTAAGGTTAGTGTCTCTTTTATTTTTGTAATGTGACATAGAAATAACTATTTTCGATTATATTTTATAAACTCTGGTTCAAATTAGTTCGAACCAATTTAATATTAGATAGGAAGAAACGAAACAGAAACGTTTATTTTCAAATTGAAATTGAAAGAATCGATAATTCTCTTCCGTAGGATTGTATTAAAGTTATGTTTTAATCTATAGATCAAATATTATAAAAATTGATGCACGTCATAGATGACGTTTTCCTCAATCCTACAATCACCCGTTCGTTTTTTATAACCTCGAACAGATCGGATGATGTTTTGTTAAATATTACAATTTCTATATTATTTTGGATAATATAAATGAATTACAGATAATATACGTGAATATTTCTTCAAATAGTATACACAATTCCAGTTTTATTATGTATTAATACCTTGTTCAATCCGATTGAAGGTATCTATAAGCGTCAGCTGGTAGATTACAGATAGATTCATGAGTTGGTAATTTTGTATACGTTTGTAAGACGTCGTCAAAATGGTGTTGTTTATAGCTCCAACTTTATATTCTATTTTGCATATAATATTATAAAATAATATTCCTTTAAGAACAATCTGAATTACGATCATTTTGTGGAAATAAGCCATAACCTTTTCTTTATAGATTATTTAGGTTTAAAATGACTTTATTTACAATAATTTTTACCATTTCTATTTACATGTGAATCAAGGAATAAATAAATATATATAGTTCAACGTAGCACCTTGCTTTATACATTATCCAATTATCTTTGGTGAGAGTTACTTTATCTCCCGTATCAAAATTTGACTACACAAATTTTTCGACTGAACTGAAAAACAGGCTGACGAAGTTTCTGTTCTGGAAGCTTTGTTAGGGTTGGTCGGTTAGCCAGCTTGGATGGTAGCCTTGGGAAGTCGTTGTTTTCTTGCAGAGTGTTTGGACTTCAAAAGTTGACCGTAGGTGGGAGAGCCCAGATAAATTTGGTGGTTACTGGTTTGGCATTATTGTTTTTCGCCCTTCTTGCTGTACCATCCTTAACCGGGTGGGCGCCCGTACAATTTGCACATTTGGCAGGCATAGATCTGTACTTCGGACATACGGGAGTAAGGTGTGGAGCTGCACATTTATGACATCTTGGAGCTCTACCACAGTTCGATGTCGCATGACCCCATAGCTGACAGATGTGTCATTTTATAATGAGTTTCGACTATCTTCGATGTCCCCATTGTGTCCTAGTGTGCTCGATGACTTTGATATTATTATCTCAAAATTCTTTTGTAGGAACAACTTTTATACTGTTGTGCAGCTGTTGCACACCAGTAGAAAAGTTATTTCCTTCAAAGTAATTTTGAGATACTTATTTCTTGTGCACACAGCTGTGAATCTAAATTTAAAATAAACGGGCTTAAAGATTAAAACTAAATTATCTGCATCTGTGGCTCTGAACCATATTCTATCATAAAATTGTTATTTGTATACACTTCGGGGGATCGTGCTAACAAACCGAAATTTCTCCAAAAAAAACCAAAAATGTAGTATATCTGAATTTATAGGACACGCTGTACTCGCTCCAGTCAACTGAAAATCAATAGGGTATATCTGTGAGACACCATGAACAATATTCAATCATAAAATTGATCAATCGTATACTCTCTGGAGGCTGTATCGTGCTAACAAAATGAAAGTTCTCCAAAAGTGACTCAACTTTGGTACTCCAAGTACCATATCATAGCACCCGTTGTACTGGCTTTAGGGGGCTGTATATCAATAGGGTTCATCTTTGAGACGCTCTGAATAATATCCAATCATAAAATTGGTCACTTGTATATACTCCGGAGGCTGTATCGTGTTAACAATCTGAAAATTCTCAAAAAATGACAACATGTCGTACTTCAAGTACCATAGCACCCGTTGTACTGGCTCTGATGAGCAGAAAATCAATAGGGTTCATCTGTGACATGTCCTTAATAATATTCCATCATAAAATTGGTTACTTTTGCACTCCGGAGGCTGTATCGTGCTAACAAGACACGTAAAGAAAACGACGACGACGACATACACACATGATTTTTTTTCTAAAAACCGTTTTTTCGTGTTGTTGTTGATGGAAAACGTGAAAATAACTCAAAAAAAATTTCTAAATTCCAACTTTTTTTAGCATATTATATAGGTTAAACGGAAAAGTGAAACTTTGATATTATTAAAACTATCAAATAAAACAATTTAATTTGTTTAAAACTTCATTATATTTGAACTAATGTTTAATTTAAACTTGTGACGTGTTTCGTTAACACAGTAGCTTTATCAAATGAGTGAAAGTATAATGGATTTCTTTTTAATTTATACCTTCACTCGTTTGCTAAAGCTACTGTGTTAGCAAAACGCGTCACAAGTTTAAATTGAATATTTGTTCTATTGCAATTTTAAACAAATTAAATTGTTTTATTTTATCCTTCAGTATGGATCTTCATCAAGTAAAAGCCTGATCTATTCAATTTTTGATATTTTTGTTTGAGTAATGTGATTTTTCCACCAAATATGTAGGTCCAAATAGATCAAAATCCAGATGACGTTTTTCCTGAGCTAGTCTTTCAATTATTTTTTCTGGATCAACATCCATTTTATAACAAATATTAACAGAGCTAAAGATATGACTCTGTAACGAATATGTTAAATTTTAACGGACGTTAAAAAAATAACGTACGGTAAAATAGAAAAGTTATTCTATACTGTTACTGGTGAATATTAAACTGATGTTATTAACAGTACTTCAAATAATCCAATATTTCCTATTCCGTAATATTTTACACGTTAAAAAATACCGGAATGATGTTAAAATCGTACGTTATAATATTTTTAACACGTACCTACACAGTACCCTTTAAAAATTAAGCAGTCAGTTTAAATAGTTAAATATCGTAGAAAATGGCATTAGATGGATTAAAACATCTCTTTATTGAAGATTTAAATGATAATTGGCAAAAAATGTAAGTATTATTTTGCCTATTATAGAAACTTTTGAGACACATGTTACCCAGCCTATTTTTTAGAACCCTCAATAATTGGAAATGTAGAAATTTACGCGATGCCAGTAATCCTTTTGATATGCCAGACCGGCTCTTTTTAAAGATGTTTAGGCTGAATAAAGAAACATGCCTATACCTAATTGATCTCCTCGTTTTATTCAGCATCAGCATGCAAAATTGCCAAGAAACCTTTACATTTACGAATATTGCTAGTCCTCAATTTTTTTGGACAAGAAAGTTACCAGACAGGAATTGGTATGGGGTGGTGTTTTGCAGTTAGCCAGCCAATAGTCAGTAGATGTTTGGAGGAAGCAACAAGAATAACAACTTTGCCAATCAGTGAATCAGATTTCCATCGATGTATGAAGAAAAGCAAATAATAAAACAGGGCTTTAGATAGTATCACCTCCTGCACACAATCCAGTTTTTCCAGGGCCAAAATTTTACTGCCGGAAAAACTTATATGCCCTTAATAGGGTGATTCATAACTATTGGTACATAGACTCAGCGTAGATTGTTTGGACCAAGATATGGCGATGGGACCAAATATACCTCAATAAAATATTGCTTTGGAAAAAGATAAAGGGCGTTAAAGTTGAATTTTTTTTCGTTTTTTGGTAATAATTTCACTGTATATTTATCGATTGTTGTCAAAATCGGCACAGAGGCATAATTTTATACAGGCAATATTATTTTATGTATTATTTGACATTTCGTTACAGTGGTAGCCTCGTGAAGGATTTCTGATGATGAAATTGACTGGTAACTTTTTTTGACTAAACTTTTTAGTGATTTTTATTAGAAAATATGACATAAACATCATTTCTACGTACGTAATATTGGTACTTTTGTTCAAACACGATATTTTCATTCGTTTTCGAGAAAAACGCAATTGAACAGTTCAGAGTATCGGAAGGGGATTTCAAATATTATTTCATTTATGAAAAGTCTGCTTTGGCCTGTCAGATAATTGTTGCTGGTAAATGACATTTCTTGTCAGTGAATATTTTTGCTGCGAGTTTATAGTCAATTGTTGCATTTTCTAAAGCTATCATATACTTTCTCGATTGAAATTCCTCGTCACAATCATTTTACGAATCAATAAATTCGGGATATGATTTGTGTATACGCACAAAAACAATTTTTCGGGCGCTCTGCAGCCAGAAGGTATGAATTGTTATATCCCGGCAGAAGGCAACCAAATCACAAAACTTTTTCAAATCTATTTCATCGTTTGGGTGAAACCGCAGGTCATTTCACAATAAAAATCAAGGTGGTCGTCCTAAACAAATTTCACATAATCAAGAAGATGAAATTTTGGTTCGATTAGATGAAAATCCTACAGTAAGTTCACGTCATTTGTCATCAGCAACAGGAGTAAGTCAGTCGTCTATTATTAGAATTCTAAAAAAAGAATAGTTCCACCCGTATCACTTCACTCCTGTTCAAAATTTGCTTCCAAGAGATTTCCCACGACGGTTACAGTTCTGCCAACGTATTCTCAACAAGCATAATGATGACCGAAATTTTATTAAGAATATTATGTTCACCGATGAAGCGACTTTTACCAAAGAGGGGTATTTAATTGGTGAAACAGCCATTATTGGGAAGAAAAAAATCCGCATGCTCTGAAAGAAAGACATTTCCAGCATGAATTTAAATTGAATATTTGGTGTGGTATTATAGGCGACCAACTACTAGGGCCATATGTTCTGCCTCCAAAATTAAATGGAGATTCTTATTTATTTTTTTGCAAAATACTTTTAGTGATATTTTGGATAATCTGTCACTAGCTGTAAGAAATAAAATATGGTTTATGCAGGATGGAGCTCCACTTCATTTCCCTTTAGTTGTTAGAAATCATCTAAATGACATATTTCCTCAACGATGGATTGGAAGAGGAAGTGATTTTGAATGGGTACCAAGAAGTCCTGAGTATAACCTGCTTGATTTTAATGTTTGGGGACATATGAAGTCCTTAGTTTATGCCAATAAAATTAACTCGAGATACGAACTCTGGAGGAAAAGCCTTAAGATACAAGTTTTTTAATGTCCGTTACTTGAAATCCAATTCCGATACTCTGAACTGTTCAATTGCGTTTTTCTCGAAAACGAATGAGAATATCGTATTAGAACAAGAGTACCAATATTACTTAAAAATGATGTTTATGTCATATTTACTAATAAAAATCACTAAAAAGTTTCGTCAAAAAAAGTTACCAGTCATTTTCATCCTAACTCGAGGATGCGGCAATAAATTTCTTCAATTTGAATGTTTTCCTTTTTTTTCTGAGAAGGTTAGTCTCTTGCATGTCATCGTTTGAAACCTCCGACAAAGAGTCATATTTATTATGCGTAGTGGTGGATTTCGGGTGGACAGTATAATTATTGAAATAAACGTCGTAAACTTTTTAGATTATAGAAAGTCCTGTGTAGAGATTTCGGTTGCAACCATCTGCTCATTGAGTGGTAATAGCATATAGGTTTTCGTTTCTGTAGGTTTTCTGGGTTTAATTTTCCAATTAATTTTTTTACTGTGATTTAAATGTATCAGCAGTAAGTAGGTTAGCAGTATTTTCGTTTTTTTTTATCCACTGATTGTTTCCTGGGTGTGTCTTCCACATATGTTCATCGTACTCGTAGTAGGAAAGCTTCCACTTCCACAATAATGATAAGAATCTGTCTTGGTTATTGTCTTGTACTAAACTTTATGTACCAAAAACAAAATACACAAACTGACTGATTCAATTAGCACAACCAAAGTACTAGCAAAGTTGCAGTTTATCACCCAAACTTTTTAAAATATACATAAAACAAGCTCTATATAGATTATATAAAAAGTGCGGACAAATGGGTATACCAATAAGTTAAAATATTTCCTTTTTTCGCTGACAATCAAGTTATTATTGCACAAGACAAGGATTATAATATGTAGTATACACACTGTGGTGCGTTTTACCATAGTTAAGTACTGGAAATCTTATTCACCCTGTATCATAGATTATTCTTTTAAAAAAAGTGTAAACTAAAATATAAAATCGACTTGTTTCTTGTTTTTGCATCATCCTGTTTGCTTAGCTGATATATATTGAAATATATATAAAAATCGTTGAAAAAATTGCTTCTATAAAAGTACAAAAGGTCACAGCACTTGATCCCAATTTTATTTCAACTACCATTTACTAATCACAAAAACCTGTGTAATTTCGTTCTAATTTTAACGCAAGATCTCTAACCTCATTATTTAGTAGGTTAATGACAGAAAATTAATCTAAACATAGATATTCGTGATTATATCTATTTTTTTTCAATACTAATTGGAAAATTAGGCACTTGCAATTAATTTTGCAGGCCATTTTTTGGCAGAAGCAATAAGAAGTGTACAAAAGGATACAGAATGGGTGACCTTGAAATTTCTATACTTGTGGCTGAGTGGCTAAGAGTGAAGTCTACAGAACAGACAAGATAGAACGCAATCTGCTATACTGTGCTGTGAAGCCTTACAACGCTATATTTTTTCAGTGTCAAAACTAAAGTCACATTTGGCGGCAAAATCAAATGAACAAGTATTTCTGATTGTTACATATATGCTTTATAAAACTAAATTTTTGTAAAAAAAATCTACTTTGCTATAATAAAACGTTTTGTATTTTTTATGGTAGGAATAGTAAATCATTTCACAAAATTTAGTGTGTACATATTAATAATATGTTAAGAAAAGACGAAATAAAAACAATTCATCACTTTTACATATTTATTTCCTAAGCAAATCTTACATTCAACATCTTTTTATCAGCATTATCACAAGGCACTACATCAATAGTCTCAGTTTAGGCACTATCGGTACTCCTTTCAATCGGTTCTGTTTGTTGATATGTAATTGAATGTATTTTTCTTCAAAGTGTTTGTGCCAAACAACACGTCTTAAAACGTTTTTATAATACAGACTTAACAACTCTCTATTCCAGAAATTCATTTTTGTAATATGTTCAAATGCGTAGGCAAATATGCTTGGGTATTTAGTAGACAAAGCAATTAAAAATACAACATGATCTTTGATCCATATCCACAAAATAATAAGTAAATGGTTTTAACAAAGTATTAAGTAAATTTCAACTATCAAAAACGAATAAACAAGGCATAGGTAAAATCACAAATTCACAAAAAAGACCACAACAACGTTCCTGAGGTTAAAATTTAAGCGTTAAATGAAGTTACATCAAACCAATAAAAGTTCCTTTTTTCTTAAGACCTCAGCTAACTGGATATTCGGCCAGGATAAATGCTTTAATGTGATTGGTTGAAAGGTCCTTTGACAAACATCTATTTTTAGTTTCTACAATAAAATGAAATTACAAGGTTTCAAGCTGTCCATTTGTAGATTGCGTTCTATGTTATCTGTTCTGTGGTAAAGTCGATCTACAACATCTACTACATCAATTCAACTGCATTGCCAAATCATTTAGTATGATAATATTGGTACAGAAAACTGAATACATGACTAAATAAAAATGCCATTAAGATGTAAATTTCCATTTATAAATTTCATTAATAGTTAAGATATAACATAGAAATTATAACTTACCATTATCTTCTTGGTAAAGTCCTTTTGAATAAAATGTTAATGCTGTTAGATCTTGCAGTTCTTCATTTGCACAGTTTTTTCCATTTTGTAAAGCAGTGGGATCTGTTAGCAATATTTTATTTTATTTATTTGGGATACAAACAGGACAAACCCATAAAAGTATCCACTAATAGTTACACATAATTTTACAAATTAGGTGAAAAAGAAAATATAATCATATAACTACATTAAATAACCGTAAGTACAAGTGTACAAAAAAAAGAGAAAAAAGAGAGAACAAGAGTAGGTAATAAAACAAAATTAAATTTGCAAAAAATAGTCTTTCAGTAGTTTTTTAATCAAATCTGCACTGTGGTAGAAAATATCCATTTCAACAATACTTGACAGTTTATTGTAAGTATTTGTTATTCTGTGAGCAGGAGAATTTAGGAAATAATTGGTGAGTGCCTGATGTGTGATGAAGGTATAATTGTTTCTAGTTGAGTGGCTGGGAATACGAAGTGTGATGAAGTTTGTAAGTTCAAGGAAATCTATATTGTTATTGAGGATTTTGTGAATAAACAGTACATCCGCAATTTACCTACCATGCTCTAGTGAAATTGTCTTTAAATTAGAACGAATACGTTGCCTATCCACATCGGAATAAATTTTACTTTTACAACATGAAATAAACTTGTTCTGGACTGTTTCTAATTTTGAAATATAAACCGAATAACGCGGATTCCAAATAGTAGAACCAAACGTTAATATACTATTTACGTATGCCATATATAATGATCTAACGGTAAGAGGATTTTGAAGTTCGAAATATGTTCTGTATATGAAGCCCAACTGCTGACTAGCTTTTCTAGTTATATTACAAATATGCCGATCGAAAAGTAAATTAGAGTCTAAAAGAATACCAAGATCCCTAACCGTATCTACAGCGTGTAATATGCTATTAGAAATTTCATATGTGTTGTAGTTCAAGTCTGAACTACAACGAGAAAATTGTATATAATTACACTTTGAGACATTTTAAAAACAAATTATTTCTCACATAGTAGTCGGATAAATTGTCTAAGTCTTCTTGCAATCAAACTCTGTCGTAAGCACATGAAATTGAGTGATATATTTTCAAATCATCGGCATACATAACAAACTTAGCAAATTGAAAGCAACTAGAGATGTCATTTATATATAAATTAAAAAGTAAAGGACCTAAATGGGACCCCTGAGATACTTCTGAAGTAGTTACCACAGCCTTAGATTAAAAAGCACCTAAAATTACTTGTTGTGACCTATTTCTGACATATGAGTCGAACCATCTTAATAAATAAAAATAGGTAAAAAAACTTTTTAAGTTAAACGGTTTTATGTTAAACATACATTGCAATGTTTAAGATAAATGTACTAAAAACCAAATAATAATAAAATAGATACAGTCGTGGGAATTATAAACATATGCATAGACTAGACTAAAATAAAACCGTGGAGCACGTCAATTGTCTACAATCGTTGATTAAAATTTTTGTTTTGTAATGTTACACTATAATTAGGCAGTTGTTCAACCGACAATTGACGTGCCCCACGGTTTTATTTTAGTCTAGTCTATGCATATGTTTATAATTCCCACGACTGTATCTATTTTATTATTTTTTGGTTTTTAGTACATTTATCTTTAACATTGCAATGTATGTTTAACATAAAACCGTTTAACTTAAAAAGTTTTTTTACCTATTTTTACTTTTTATTTCGCATTCTGTTTAATTCATTTAGTGCTTCATTATTGCAAGGTTTCTTGCCCGTTAGTTTATTGCAGTCCAACTCTTTGGTAGCGGCGGCCATCTTAGATTTCAATTTTGCATAGTAAATTGTATTCTACTTGTTGAGACCTTTCATTTGATACCCATGTTGATGGGATTGATAGAACCTACGTTATCCGCCATTTTGTAGAGGCCGTTATCTTGGATTTTAATTTATATAGTATATTGTATTCTACTGGTTGAGCACTTTCATTTGATACCCATATTGATGGGATTGATAAAACCTACGTTATCCGCCATTTTGTAGAGGCCGTTATCTTGGATTTAAATGTTTTAAAGTATATTGTATTCTGCTTGTTGAGCCCTTTCATTTGATACCCATGTTGATGGGATTGATAAAACCTACGTTATCCTCCATTTTGTAGCGGCCGCCATCTTGGATTTCAATTTTTTATAGTATATCGTATTCTGATTGTTGAGCCCTTTCATTTGATACCCATATTGATGGGATTAATAAAACATAAATTAACCGCCATTTTGTAGCGGCGGCCATCTTGAATTTATAATGATAATGAATAAACATAATTGTATTGTCACCAAAATCCAAAGTGTATACAAAATTTCAGATTAATCGGTTGACAGGAAGAGGGTGAAATTTGAATTACTAAATTTGACCCAAGAATAAATAATAAATAAAACAAACGGGGTGAGCTAAATAAAACCGTTTAATTACCATGTATACCGACTTCAGAAAGTTTGGAGGCAAGAACGAAATGATCGATTTTGTATCTACCGAACGTTTTTTCATGAAGCCATGCTGTTCAATGTTAAGTAAGTTTTTTACGTCATGATAAAGAAAATCAAAAATCATACTTTCAAACACCTTACTAAAGATATTTAATTTAGAAATAGGCCTATAATTTTCAACTCTATTCTTGCTTCCATATTTATGAATTGGCGTAATAAAGGTTGTTTTCCATGTATCAGGAAATTGACCTGAACTGAGAGATTTATTAAATAGCAGAAATAAAGGCTCTATTAGCGATTCCTTACAACTTTTAATGAAATCAGTAGGTAATTCATCTGGCCAGGACCTTTATTGGGTAAATTTTCAATTTTTGTATCAATAGTTTCACGAGTAATTGTGTAGCTAGAAATATTCAGTGGTGTGTTAGTATACATATTACCAAAGTTACTAGCATCACTACTTACAAAAACAGAAGAGAAATAATCTGAAAATATATCACAAATTTTCTGTAAGTCGGTAGTAGGGCCCTGAGCAGTGAGCAAGTTATTAGGGAAATTATTTGCTTTTCTTTTGCTTTTTACAAACTGCCAAAAATATTTAGAATTATGAATAATATTCGTTTCTACAATAGTCAAGTATTTTTTATAATCTTCATTTATTAAAAATTTTGATCTGCCTCGTAAAATTTTGAATGTTAAGTAATCTAAATTATTATGGTATTTCTTCCATCGACAGTGAAATTTAATTTTTTCTTTAATCACTTTTATTGTAGAAGAAGAGAACCAATGAGGGTATTTTTTATAATAGCTGGGATATTGAGGTACATGTAAGTGAACGATCTGGTCAATAATATTGTAAAACAGATTAATTGCTTTATTTATGTCAATTGAATGAAATTTAGCTGCCCAGTTAACACTACATAAAATTCGGTTAATTTCGTGATAATTTGCCAACTTAAAATTCCAGCCATATTGATTAACAACTCTAGTACAAATATTGGAAGGAATATCCATATCGAATTCCAATGTATAGTGGTACTAATCCTCGGGAACTAATGGATTAAATGAAAGACGTACATTTTTGATTAAAAAACTACTGCTAAATATGAGGTCTAGAGTGTTGCCAGATATATTCACATTTGGGTTATACTGAACCATATCAACCAGAGACATAGTGTCGACTAATAAGCTAGATCTAGGATTAATATAATTATGTGGCTTACAATAATCTCCCTCGTTCAATAACCATTTAATTTCAGGAATATTGAAATCTGCACATATGGTAAAAGTATCGTTAATATTATTTAAGTAAATATCAATAAGCTTAGTACAGAAAAAGTTTAATGCAGCCATGTCTCTGGGAGGTATGTAAACACACCCTATATGCACCTTTCGAAGTCCACTAAGAGGAACGATGGTGACCCATACATCCTCTGCTTCGGACCGCCAAGAATCCTCAGCATAACTAGTTAACTCTTCGGAGACGGCTATGAGGACACCACGTCCTGTATGTGTTGTGGAAGAACTCGTTTCCCTGTCTCGTCGATACACTTTTTGTATGATGAAAACATTTCTTCACTTAATATGGATGCATTCAGCCACGTTTCCGTGAGACAGATGACATTTTTTCTCACAATTTAGTATATTTTGAAATATAGTGGTAATTTTTGAATTTAGTCCACGGACATTTTGATATAAGAAAGACAGAGTAGAATCACCCGCCATATCAGTGATTAAAAATATATAAATTAGGTTGTGAGTACAAAGTTATTTGACGTTTAAGCTAATTGATCAATATCGCCATCACAAGATGTTTTTATTATTCGAGACCTGTCATCTTTGCGCACATATATGACTCCATTTCTTGTCCAAATATATTTGAATTGTTTGGATTTAGCAACTATTTTGGTTTCTCGAAGTAGTTTTCTTATTTTTTGAGCTCAAGTGTTCATTGAAATATAATTTTTCAGAGATATTTGCTACTTTCAATTCTGCAAAGCTTCCATATTGACGACGTTTAGCTTTTGCTGCAGCCATTTTCTTAGAGAATTTTAGAATAATTGGTCTGGGAAGATCTGTTCTAAGAGTAGAGGAACGGTAAAAAGAATCAATATCGGCGTCAGAGATTGGAAGATCGATTGCCGAGCCTATCGTGGAAACGATATCTAAGATATTCTCTTTATCTCTAAAAGGGACTCCACATATCTCAAACTCATTAGCCCTTAGCTGTTGCTCCAATGTATCTGTTGTGTATTGATTAACAATAATTATGGATTTCAGTTATATTTTATGTTATACTTTATTCTTGAACAGACTTATAATATATATGAACAAGAAATATCATTGACAACTATATATATTTTACTGACGGCTGACAGAGACGTTTTCCTAACGGTGCGTTGCTATGTATCCCCGTAACACTTCCCCTCGTTGTATTAATATACTTATAGATCTAAACGTTTGGGCGGCCTTCTGTTTCTAGTACTGCGGCGAATTACCACATCTTCCTGTTTCGGTTCGTTGATCTGAGGAACAGTCTCGGCGGCCGAATATACTACCTCTCCATTAGCCGGTTGCTGCTCCGCTCTCTCTAGTGTCTGGTCCTCTTTCTCAATATGTTTCTCCTTAACTGGTTCCTTTTCAGAGTCAACACCCGTGTCCGCCTGTGATTTTTCTTGCGAATCAGGCAGATGATGCTGTCTAACAGACTCATCCTTGTGGATAGTGTGGTCCTTAACATGTGATTTTAATATTTGATCCACGTGTCTTTTATGAATTTTTCCATCTGCATTTATCTCATAGTGTAATTTTCCTATTTTTTCCACGATGACTCCAAATTTCCATTTATTGTCATCATACGATCGTGTCTGTACTGTTTCTCCCACACTGAATTTTTTATTTATTTTTATTTCTTCTCTTTTCTTGTTCATTACTGTTATGAATTCCCTTTGAACCAAATCAATCCTTGTTCTATATAATCTTTTGAACATCATTTCACTAGGACTCAATCCAGTGGAATTATTTGGCGTTTTCCTGTGCATCATTAATATTTTTGATAGTTTGTCCTGGAGGGTACCTTCCTCATGTATCATGGCCTTTAATTAATTTTTAAAAGTTTGTACATATCTTTCTGCTTGTCCATTGGTCGATGGATGGAAAGGTGCTGTGAATTTTGATTGAATTCCATTTTGTTTTAAAAATCTCTGCATTTCTTCTGATCGAAATTGTTTGCCGTTGTCCGATACTATTATTAAGGGTAATCCAAATGTAGTGAACATCTTCTTTAGAATATTAATAGTTGTTGACGATGTAATAGATGATGTAGGTATCACTTCCAGCCACTTTGTATAGGCATCTACAACTATCAAGAAATAATTATTCATGAAAGGCCCCGCATAGTCGATATGTATTCTAGTCCATGGTTCTTTTGGATATTCCCAACTGTGCACGGGTACTTTGATAGGATTTCTTTGAAGCATGCAACATGCTTTACATTTCTTTACCATCTTTTCAATGTCGGAATCAATATTTTTCCACCATACATAGCTTCGTGCCAGTGCTTTCATTTTAACAATTCCCGTATGAGCTGTATGTAACTCTTGCAATATAGTGGCTTGTAATTGTTTTGGTATTACGATTCTCATTCCGTAGAAAATGCAATTATCTTGTAACGAGAATTCATGTATATTGTTCACGTTTCCTTTTCCTGATTTAATATTTTTATATAACTGGTGCAGTTCCGGATCCTTTGCTGTTGCTTCTTTGATTTCCTCTCTAGTAATTGGCATCATTGCAATTTGATTTAGGTAAAATATATAGTCATCTGTCTCTCTTTCCTTATTTTCTGTATTATGTTCTAGTCTTGAGAAATAGTCCGCATTTGCATGCTCTGTTGTTTTCCTGAGTTTAATTTCGTAGTCAAATCCAGCCAAGAAATTCGCATAATGTATCAGTCTAATTGCTGTAGTTGACGGCATCACTTTTGTGGGATGTAGGATTCTTGCAAGAGGTTGGTTATCAATGATAATTATAATTTTTCGACCATAACAGTACTGAAAAAACTTTTTGAGTCCCCAAATCAGTGCTGCTGCTTCTTTGTCAAGTTGGCTATAATTTTTCTCGGCTTTGGTCAAAGATCTTGACGCAAAAGCAATGGGTCTTTCGGTTTTATCAGGCATAATATGTGACAATATGTAAGTACTTTTTCACTACATATCTCTGTTTTTAAGCTTTGGAAAACATTTTCACATTCTTTGGTCCAATCAAATTTGGTATTCTTTTGTAATAGTTTATTCAGCGGATTAAGTTTTGAAGCTAGGTTCGGTATGAATTGCTGATAATAGTTGATCATTCCGAGAAATGTTCTAAGTGACGAGACATCTGTAGGCCGGCAACTATTTTTTATATCATCTATTTTCTCGTCAGGTGGGTGTAGTCCCTCCCCATTAATTCTGTGACCAAGGTATGTAATTGACTTTTGAAAAAATTGACATTTCTTCCTATGTAGATGTAGTCCACACTCTTTTAATTTTCTGAATACTATTTCCAGTCGTTGCAGTAATTCTGTATATGTACGTCCTTGTAAAACAATGTCATCAAAGAAACATGCTGTACCTGATAGCCCTTGTAATGTCTGATCCATATATCTTTGCCATATATTTGGAGCTATTTTTACACCAAACATTAAGCGATTTACTTTATAAGTTCCTTTACAAGTGCTAACTGCTTGCATTTTTGCTGAGGCTTCATCAGTTTTCATGTGTAGGTATGCTTGATTAATGTCCAATGTGCAAAAATATTTTCCTCCACTCAATTTGCTAAATATCTCTTCTATTCTTGGAATAGGATAGTTATCATTTTCTAGATTTTTATTTAATGTTGCACTGTAGTCGGCACATAAGCGTATTTTCCCTGAAGGTTTCACTACAGGAACCAAAGGTGTACCCCATTGTGAGTAAGTAACTTTTTCAAAAATCCCAACTTCTTCCAATCTATCTATCTCTTTTTCTACTTGTTCCTTGAGCGCAAACGGTACTGATCTTGGTCTCAAGAATATTGGTGTAGTGTTTTCCTTTAATTTGAATGATGCCTGGTAATTATTAATTCCTCCAATTTGTTCTGAAAATAAATCTTCATATTCTTTTAGTAATTGGTGTAATTTTTCTTTAAATTCTTGTTCTGTGATGTCTTTGTTTTCTTCTGAACTTATTGCATTTACTTCAAAATGTATCTTAAGTTTCCTTATCCATTCCCTTCCGACTACGGGGTCTACTTTCCTATCAATCACGATTACTCTGCCCCAAATTACTTTGTTTTTGTATTCTATCATCATATTACAGGTACCCAGAGGTTGTATTATTTCCCCCGTATATGTTCTGAGTTTAATTCTAGTGCTTTTCAGTTCCAGGTTTTTGAAATGTTTGTTATAATAATCTGCAGAGCATGTAGTTACTGCTGCGCCTGTATCTAACTCCCAAGTGTGATCTGAACCATTTATTTTTAATGTAATGTTGAATTTATCATTTGATGTGTTCACTGTAGGTATTGTATATATTTCGAAAATTTCTTCATTTTCTGTATCATCTGAGTATTCCTTTTCAATTTCTAATTGTTTCTGTTCTCTGCAGCATACAGCCTCGACATGCCCTTGTTTGTGACACTTTAGACAAAAAAGTTTATCTTCAACCTAACATTCAAATGCTTTATGATCTGGTTTTCCGCATCTGTAACACATTATTTTCTTTTCCTCTCTGGTATTATAATTTTCTGTATTTTTCTTGTATGTATTTCTCTTGAAGGTATTCTTGTTATATGTACTTTCTTGACTGTAATTTTATTTATTGGAGCATTTTCATAATTTCCCATTTCTTTGCTTTCTGATTTTGATGTTTCAATTGCCATTGCAATTTTTATAATATCATCAACTTTCGTAGTGGGAGGTTCTTGTAGTAATCTTTCTTCAATTTCACTGCTACGTAGGCCACGAATAAATTGTACTCTCAGATGAGTTTCAAATGTACTATTTTTGCATCCATTGTAAACAAAATTGCATTTTCCACCTATTTCTTTTAATCCCGCCACATAATTAGCTATAGATTCATGTTCATGCTGTATTCTGAGGCAAAACTTGTGCTGTTGGGCTACCTCACCTGGTTCTGGAGCGATGTGGTTTCTCAAGATTTGTATGAGGTTTTCATATGTTTTTAATTCTGGTACATCTGGAGAGGTAATGTTTTTTAGTATCTGGTAATACTTTGGTCCAATGCAATTCAGGAAAATGTGCACTTTTGTATTGGCATTTGTCACACCTTTCAATGTAATGTAGTTTTGTAATCGTTGTAGGTAACTATCGAATGACTCGTTAATTTCGTCGTATGGTACAAGTGAAATGCCACTGACTTTAGACGTAGACGTATTTTCTTGGTTTAACATTGTTTGTTGTAATCTATTTTGCTGTTCTTGCATATTTGTCATTGCATCCATCATACTTGCTAACACTTTTGCTAGTTGATCCTCCATCCTCGTCGCCAATCTGTTGTGTATTGATTAACAATAATTATGGATTTCAGTTATATTTTATGTTATACTTTATTCTTGAACAGACTTATAATATATATGAACAAGAAATATCATTGACAACTATATATATTTTACTGACGGCTGACAGAGACGTTTTCCTAACGGTGCGTTGCTATGTATCCCCGTAACAGTATCCACTCGAGAATTTAAAAATTTTACGTCGTTCTTTAAGTCTAGATTTTCTCTTGTCAATCTCTCGACTTCTATAATCTTCGTAGTGAGAGCCGATACAGTATTTTCAAAAGTTGTGATAGCATCACTACAAGAGTTGACAGACTCCAACACATTTCCATATTTCGTATTCATTGATGATATCTTTCTGGATATCTTGTAAAATATTTAACGTTTGTGACGAAGAGGTTTCTTCCAATGGAAAGTCATCAGAATCCTCCTCAGTGACGATGACTGAACGCCTTTTAAGAAAATCAGTCGAACTTCTGCAATTAGTACAGGTCCAGGATAAACCCGGTGCCTGATATCGTGACACGTCCGCCTTAGTTAAACCTACACATATAGCGTGATAGAATTTCTGACAGCTACCACAACATTTCAGACCGGGCGATTTACCGGTATTTCCTTGGGTGCAAAGTTCACAGACTGGCATCGTTTGACCAAAACAAATCAAAATTCCATTATCTATTCGACAAAAACTGTAAGAATTGTTTATAGTATTTAATGTGTTCGAAATCTGAATTTAAGCCGAACTTTGACTAAGAATGTTTATAAAATTACTCACTTCAAGTCCCAGTCCAATTGAGAAAAGAAACAAACTACAGAAAACATGCACGACAACCATATTATTGCATAGTCAAATTTTAAACAATATCACACACGAAATGACCGAGAATATTGCTATAAATCGAGAGCGAAAATAAACACGTCCACACCTTTTCGACTTAAAAACATCATGAGCACATTTTTACTTATTTTCATCTGTTACGTTTTCTACCCTTTCTTTATGAACTAATTGTATTGTATAAGCTCAAAATAATATTCCTATTTCGCGGACGTCATCAGGTTATGAGCCCAGACCAAATATACTTCAGTTAAGCCCCAAAAGAAACAAACTTGTTGCATAAAAAACAAATCATGGGTAAGAAAATAGGTGGTAAAAAAAAGGAACAACGGCGGATTTAATCTTTAGTCCATATAAGAACATGTTAGAGGAAGAAAGGAAGAAGCAGGAGTAGGTATTAGAAGCGAAACGTATGAGATTAGATAAAAAGATAAAACTGGAAGATAACCAGATTAAAGGGGAATTTAAGCAAGTTCAAAAAGTTGTAATGGAAAATCCAAATGTAAACAAAATCTAAAGAGAACAGTATTTCGTAATCAGAAGCAGTTAGACGTCAACAAACCTTAAGGGAACATGTTTACTCACTTTCCCCTAAATGGTATTTATAAATTGAATCAACCAACGGAGACAGCATTTTATGCATCAAAAACTGAGTTATGGCACCAAGGATAAGGACATCTTAATAGAAATGGTATTTCAAATTTGAAAAATGGTTTGGCTACAGGCGTGGATTTTGGTCAGCACGAGAACAAAACTTGTATCATGTATCTCAAGGATAAACAAAGCAGACAGCCGTTCAAGGAAAGTAAAACAAGATCGTCGCAGATCTTACAACTCGTCCATTCTGACAAATTCGAACCCGATCTCACATGTCGCACACTAGACTTTTTCTACAGCTACACAAATTTAAAGAATATAAGTGAATATATGTGTAGAAGAAGTTTAGGCATCGAGGATTTTCCACCGAAAAAAACTGAAGCATCGAGGATCCCCTTTACTGGATTTCTCACAGTATGAGCAATATATGGTTTTGAAATTAAGTAAACTAGGAAAAATCCGCTACTTTTCATAGTAGTTAGTAAAAGAACTAAGCTGGTTCGAGACCATTCCTTATGTAAAATCTTGGGAAATTGCTAAGGTCCGTTGTGGTCATTTCTGGCTCAATTCGATCTACTCATGCGTCAATCATGAGGCAGCCGTCAGCCATCTTGTGCCTTGTGCGCATGTCATCCTCCTTGTGCCATGTATGCTGGTGACGTCACTGCTGCTCAGTCACTTGATAACGTCATGTGTATTAAAAAACATGGGGTAGAGGAAGTCAAAATAAAAATCAATTGAATAAACAAACATTTTATTACACAATAATAAATAAATTTGAGAAGTATAATAAATCAAAATAATAAGCAGATTTAACAATAATTTTTATTCTCAAAAAGTTATAATATATAAATTTTAAGGTATATTCTAAATAATATTCAAATGTCTGGAACTTCATCGCCATCCATATAAGAATTAATCGAATAATGCCACCATGGTAAGGTTTCATCAGATCCAGGAACAATAAATCGTTTATCATCCTCGGACTCAACGCGACTTTATCCTGAACAATTGAATGGACTAGATGTTTCTCGGAATGAATTAGATTTTGGGAAACTGTTTTCTGCGTGAAGGTATCAAGGCATTCTTCATAGTCTTCAAATGTGATTATGGTCTTCACATTATGAAGAAATAGAATTATTTATAGGTCACAATTTCTTCAAAACCGATCAACAGTATTAATATTGCAAAAACTACATGTCGAGACGGATATTGAATTACATTTCCTCAAAAACGCGACATTGGTCGACTTTTATTCGATTCACAATACCCCATTAGTGCTTGCATTCAAAAAGAGGATTGCATGAGCTATAAACTAATTTCGGTCCCCCTAGGTATTGTCAGTATATCTATCTAACCCTGTAGATTTGTAAGTAAGTAGGTTTATAAACAACCCTACCTTCCGAAAATTATGACAAAAAACAAATAATAATTTCTTATTTCAGGTTTGCCAAGCAGACACAAAGGTACTTTTCATCCCAACACATTTCTCAAGGTATGGCAAACGATCACTTCGTTTGCCTAGTACTTCACCAAAATGTTAACCCTAACAATGCGAAGAGAAGATAGAACTAAAGTGCCAGTGACGTCACCCAGCGAAGAATTTGTTGATATATTACAAGTACAACAATTACTGTTAAATGAATCTCGTCGCGAACAACAACAACAGCAGGCTTCAGCTCAAGCTTCGACGTCGCAAGCTTCCACGTCTCAAGCTTCAATGCTGTTACAACAGCAACATCATGGTAGGATCGGAGAGGTACATTCTGGATATTACTATGGCACCTACCAACCTACTCCAGGACCTTCGACATCGTCATCGGCGAGTGTAGATGAATTGGTGGCGATGTGGTTCTCAGGATCGCAAGGAAGTGGTAAGTACCTTAACTATTTTTAAATTTTTGTCTATAGGGATCGAGACCGAACTATAGAGGCAGCACTTCTGTCGAAAGTAGAGCGCCCTGGTGTTAAATAAGAAAAACATTGTGATGTAAACAGTCTAATAAATAACCTACAAAATGCAAAAAATGAATAATCTTTTTATTTTCTTCGCCAAGAAAAATTTTTGGTATGTAAGATGGGTGTAGGGGATTATTTGATTTTTGATTATTGACAAAATGAGCACTGCAAATTCTAGTATTTTTATTTGGTTCCCAATCCTCCCGATGTTTTCTGAAATGTAATTAAAAAACATGAAGTGATTCGTTTTGTACAAATATTTACTCTCTTTTTTTAATTATTTAAACTTATTATATAATATTAAAGTCAGCAAACACATAACAAGCTTTTTATTTTATATAATCAATGAAATCGTACAGAAAACAATATTTTATTCTCTCGATAATAATCTTTTAGAACTTTGCTAATAGCTGCCAATTGTAGTATAATACTGATTATACTCAAAATAATAGTTAATAGAATTTTTTAATTAGAACATTTTACTTACATATGGTTTTTTACTGCATTTATCCATTTTTGACGTTTTAAGGTTATCCAGGCAGTGTTCAATGAACTTTCGGGGAAACTACCTATATAATTTCAACTGTGTAGTATTTTTATACGGCATATTTGAACAGCCGTGAATACAGAAAGATACTTTTGATGAAGACATCACAAACATTTAATATCAGTTTAAAAAAAGAACATTTGAAAACGCTGATTATACAAAAGTAATATTATTTACATCTCTTTGTTTGTGTTTTTTCACGGCAGATGGCATAAGCGTTATCTTTGTCGGTCCCTATACATAATACTGCAATGTAGATGTCATTTTTGAAGAAACTTCCTTCAATTGAAACGTAGATTTTAACAGAGCAGATTTAGTAAAAAAATACACTGTCTCCACTTCGAAGTGGAGAAAATCCTTTAGATTTAATGAAAAACGACCCCATAGAATTACCAGCATCTCCATAAAAGAGCTTCTTAGCTATTATTGGCACTACTAGACATTTTATATTGTGAATTATTGGTTTTCATTATCCGTGTGTATGGGGAAGTTCTTAGCTAAGTTCCAAAGCAGCTGGAACTCAAGTGACCTGTAGATTTTCTACTAAGAGTCTATTTTTCAACCTCTACCTGTACTTAGTAAATATATTTTTCTACTCTAACATTAGTAAATTCCATATTACCTACAATTTGGTTACTATGTAAATAGATCATTACGGATACTGACACGTAATGACTAGCACGTAATAAAAATAAACGGTTTTAAAGATTAAAACTAACTTTTCCGCATTTGTGGTCCCGAACAATATTCTATGATAAAATTGTTACTTGTATACACTTCGGGGAATGTATCGTGCTAACAAACCGAATTCCTTCAAAAATAACCAAAAATTTAGTATATATGGATTTATAGGACCCGCTGTACTCCCTCTAGTCAACTGAAAATCAGTAGGGTACATCTGTGAGACACCTTGAACAATATTCAATCATAAAATTGATCAATCGTATACTCTCTGGAGGCTGTATCGTGCTAACAAACTGAAAATTCTCCAAAAATGACAAAAATTTGGTACTTCAAGTACTATAGCAGCCGTTGTACTAGCTTTAATGAGCTGAATATCAATAGGGTTCATCTTGGAGATGCTCTGAATAATATCCAATTATAAAATTGGTCACTTGTATATACTCCGGAGGATGTATCGTGCTAACAAATTGAAGCTTCTCCAAAAATGACAAAAATATCGAACTTAAAGTACTGTAGCACCTGTTGTAATGGATCTGGTGAGCTGAAAATCAATAGGGATCATCAGCAAGATGTCCGGAATAATATTCAATCATAAAATTGGTGACTTAATGAACTACGGAGGCTGTATCGTGTTAACAAACTGAAATTTCTCAAAAAATTACAAAATGTCGTACTTCAAGTACCATAGCACCCGTTGTACTGGCTCTGGTGACCTGAAAATCAATAGGGTTCATCTGTGACATGTCCTTGATCATAAAATTTCTGACTTATTGCACTCCGTAGGCAGTATCGTGCTAACAAGACATGTAAGGAAAAGTGGCCGACGACAACGACGACGACATACACACAGGATTTTTTTTCTAAAAACCGTTTTTTCATGTTGTCGTTGATGGAAAACGTAAAAATAACTCAAAAAAAAATTTCGAAATTCCAACTTTTTTTGTTGTAAACCAATACTTTTCTCGCATATAAATAGGTTGACGGAAAAGTAATAAACGGTTTTAAAGATTAAAACTAACTTTTCCGCATCTGTGGCCCTGAACAATATTCTATCATAAAATTGTTACTTGTATACATTTCGGGGGATGTATCGTGCTAACAAACCGAAATTTCTCCAAAAATAACCAAAAATTTAGTATATCTAGTTTTATAGGACCCGCTGTACTCGCTCTAGTCATCTGAAAATCAATAGGGTACATCTGTGAGACACCTTGAACAATAGTTATTCATAAAGTTGATCAATCGTATACTCTCTGGAGGCTGTATCGTGCTAACAAACTCTCCAAAAATGACAAAAATTTGGTACTTCAGCACCCGTTGTACGTACGTAGTAATACTGTATTTTTTGTATCCACCTCCAAAAAAATAAGAAATAATTAATAGCGATTCCCAGGAAGTTTGTTTCTAAATTGGATATACGGCCAGGCCAGTAAATATATATTAATTTCTATGATTTTATTGTTTTTATAATACAACTCATAATAGAAATAGTAAAAAAATTTCTGTTAAATAATACACTCCAAGTAAACAATTTATCTCATGGAAAAAACTTTGGTCTAATTTCTTATCTTGTACCGAGAATAATCTACTTCATCCTGTGTCGAGTTGTACAAATTAACCGGATGCTGAATAAAAAAATCTTACTTACAATTCCACTTATCACAAAATATATTATTGACACTTTAATATGGAAATAAATACTGTTTAATGTTTATAAAAATTACAATACAAAAAAAATCATAGAGAATATTTGATAATGAAAATATTAATATAAAAAACGTTGGTTTATACAGGGTAGCTCTTAAGTAACCACTGTTTTTTTCTTATTATTATAAGCCTTATATGGAAAAATGGCTTTCTTGAATTTTTTATATGTTGTAGAATTGATCATTCTGGTAAAATGTTTATCTTTGGTGGTATTATCAACTCATCCATCTATGACAAATTCATGAGAAATTAATTTCCAAATCTTTTCGCATTACAGGGCGATTTCACTTGATAATAATTGTACAGTTGATTCGTATAAGGGGATACATAACTGTTTATATAATTTTTTCTTATTATCGAATTAAATCCAATATTATTCGGTACGAACCTTTGTAAAAGAGATAATCTCACGTTAGAAATAATGAGGCTTGCTGCTTGTCGGGAAGAATAACAATATTTTCAAAAACTCATCTCAAACTCCATGCTTCATTTTGATAAAAAAAAATGTTAGCAAATGTTTTTTCGACGTTTCTTCTCTTGCCACCTTATTCAATAATATCGCAAAATTGTAGTAATTGTCGAAAATTATTTTTTTAAACTGATGTGAGCTCCCCACTATGCAAATAAATATTACAGTTATGTTAATTGAACATCACATTGTGATAATGTTCTTCCTTTTTTTCCTCTTGTTTTCATCACATGCACATCTATACAACCGCTTATGCCCAGCTTGTGGCTGTTAACTTTTGTGATGTTTCAACTTAACTTCTCAGCGATGTTAAAGCGCTGCCATTTTACATTACTGTGATGTTACTAGAACTTCCTCAAAAGGAAGTCTTTATAACGAAAAAAAAACATTTCTGTTACATTGTGAAATGCCTTTTAACTTCTTGTCAATGTTAATGCAATGTCTAAAAAATAACATCTTATCAATGATCTAAATGCGACATATCAAAAACAATACTCTTAGATGTTGTATGGACATTACATAAACCTCTAAATAAACATACCTTAAACATTCTAGATGACATCGTATAGATGTTTCTGTGCCTAATCAGCAAATACAGGGTGAACAACTAAGAACGCCGGCTGTCGGCCATATTTCAAAAAATATTCATAGTACAACTTTAAAAAAGTACCTTCAGAAAAATAACTGAAAAATCGCTGGAAAATATTTTTGAGTTTCTAAAATATCTGCTATGGGGTGGAATGAACACTTTAAAACATAATACTGTGATTATCTCCAAAAAAGACATACTAAAGGTATCCTAGAAATACAATTTTTGATATATTGATGACATTATGGAAAAATGTAGTTAGGGACTTTTTGTACTTATTCTTCAAATAAGCGGTGGGGGAAGGTTCTACCTAAAAAACAAATGAACACTTTTTGGTTTTTTAATTAATATCAATGTTTTTGGCGTCATTTAAAAGAGTTTTTCGTCTTTAATAAGATATGCTTAACAAAAATAACAAAATTGAACAATTTTGTCAACACTATGTGAAAAAGTCGACAATTTTTACATTTTCTCGGAAAGTTCAAATGTAATGAGACATTTTTTAAATTCTGATGAAAAGGGATTTACGTTATCAGATATAAAAATTAAAAAAATGCTTCAATTTACATTTGAAATTTCCGATTGAATGCAAAATTATTTAATTTTGTTATCCATCTTATTAAACAGAAAAACTCTTTTTAATGCAGCTAAAATCATTATTATCGGTAAAAAAACGAAAAAGTTATACATTTGTTCATAAGTTTGAACCTCCCCACCCATTATTTGAAAAATAATGGCAAAAAATCTCCTTAATTAAATTTTTTCATAATCTCTTCAAGATTTCAAAAATTGTATTTTTAGGACACCTTTAGTATGTTTTTTTGGAGTATTATGTTTTCGACTGCAAAATATTTTCCAGTAATTTTTCAGTATCACTTACCTAAAGGTAATTTTTTTGAAAGTTGTACCATGATTCTTTTCTGAGATGTGGCCTACAGTCGTTTTTAATTGTTCACCCTGTACAACTAATAAAAAATTTACACCATAAAGATTTTATGAAAGAATACGTTAAATCAACAGGAATCCAATTTGATTAAAGAAAATTCTACCGTTTACTTACGATTACTTTTTCTTACGCAAGAGTCGCTGTTTCGAGTGCCTCAACCATTCCATAACGTACACTTCAAAATCCTTATCTGTGAAACATTTAAAGGTGTTCTGAACAGCAGCTAATAAAACAATTACTTTAGATCAAATTGTGCCCATGGAGACCTTTGATCGATCATCATAAACTACATCAAACTTGATTTTCAACCTATTAACTGGGACCCATTTTCCACAAGATACATGCGGGGCTCTTCAAAGGAATAACAACATATTTTATTTCGAGAAGTGACTTTTCATGATTTACCTTCTATTACTCACTCCGTTTCGCAGGTAAATTCAGGTGTGCTATGAAAATTCATACTTCTTTTCTGTATAAAATAATATACTATTCTCATCTTGTTATTTTCATCCTGGAACATATTGTATATTAACATCGTGGAATTGTAAGTTAATGAAAACTAAGCATTATTAATACACTGTATACAAAAAAAATTACTTATGAAGAAGAGATATGAACACATTATCAAGTTAAATGAGTTTATAATTAATTGTATCCAATTGAGTATCCAATAGCTGTGTTTCTACAATAATAAATAATTGAATTATGTTTGTTGACTGGAACATTCAGTGCCATAAGTTACATATTCTTCAACTAGATTAATAAAGGTACCATTGTAAGGGACAGCTACAGCTTTTTTATTATATTCAGTGTATTTTCAAATGGAAATGAGCTTTTTAACAGACATTTCTGTTTTTAAAGTCTTAAACAGTCTCTGTTCACAAGAATTGTTAGTATTATTGTTAAAATTTTCTAAACCTACAATACTATATTGATGGCTATGACTGCTACTACATAAACTAGAACTAGAGATACTCGATTCAATATTTTTTGTACTGTTTAATACAATGTCTGTATCAGACTATCTGAAATAGTTATTCCTCTTTCTTTACATAATTACCAACTATTTGTTTTTTACCTTATTTATGTAAGTAGCTTCTGAAACATCTTGAACATTGAAAATATTTTCTTCTAGATTCAAATCTCTGCCACATATGAGCATGTTTTATTATTTTATCTACCCTATTGCAATATTAAGTTTTTTGTAGGGTATAATGCATATCTAGGATTTAAAATATTGTGAATCGTTTTCAAAATATACTTACTAACTAAAAAGTTGAAAAAACTCTTTTTGTAAACTCTATTATATAATGTTAGTGTACAATTCCACGACCTGAAATTTCAATGTACAATAGCCGATTAAAGCCTTGAATGAGTATTAAGTTTTAATAATTACGATTTTGGAATAGGTACTTACCGATAACAGCTGTTGTCCATTATAACAAGAATTATAACTAAGCATAGAAACTGAAGCTAAGTAGGAACTAACGAAAACGAAGACCACTTTATTCAAGTACTTGCAAAAAATGTGCTTCCTGCAAATAAAATATAACACAAGACTGAAAACCATCCGCCATTTCATGCTTGTCATTTGTTTCCACAGATAATGTTCGTTCGTCAGTTCCTCTTCTGTTTTCTTCTTTTTTTATGTTACTGTGATATTTAATATGTGATATTACTGAGAATTTATGAACTAACATCATAAAGACGTAATCAGACGAACATACTAAAAATTATTTCGAATGATGTGATAGTAACTGCAACATGTGATCATCTTAGAAACATGTTAATTTGTAATATTACAGTAACGTTCTGTATGTGACATTAGTGATAAGTATACAAATTAACATCGTATGAATGTTTCCTATAGGAAGTTGCTAAAAAGAAGTTCATAGGATGTGCGAATCCAAGTATTATTGTGTACATCAAAAATATGTTTGATTTACATGATATGGATGTTAATAGAGTTGTTAATAAAATCAAGACATCTAGGAGATATCTTATTAACGTTTTAAATAAATATCACATAAAGTCTCTTAAAAGAACATCACAAAATAGACTTGTTATGTTTCTTGTTTAGTGGGTCCTTATATTCGTCTTCAGTGAAACAATTGATATATTCCCAGTTACGGAATGGCCTGCTTCTATTAGCAATTGTCCTCATTCTTTGAAGATTGGACATTATGTATGGTGTACTCACAAAATTCAAACATCCATGCAAGTAATTCTGGGTCATAGATATCAGATGCAACAAAAATATACACTCTACATTCCAAAGAAAATCTTTGAATATTTTGACGATCATTACAAATAAGAGCATTACAAATAATGCACGCACGATTTGATACGCGGGACAACACTTTGAGACGAAGGCAATTCGGGTTATTTTCCATAGCAATAATGTCATCCATCACTGTGTTATTATAATTGAAACATAGTTTTGTATCATTCTGAATATCAATACGTGGATATCCCGCAGCTTGGCTTCGATATGTCGCAATTTGCAAAACATCAATTAATCAATTCAATTCAAACGCATTGAGAGTCTAGGAATAACATTTCGGTCACAAACATAACAACTTACTATATTTGCGAAGGCCATATTGTTCAGCAAAGTTCAACAAATACTGAAAATCACATAAACTTGAAGAGTACAAAAAAAACTTCAATTAGTCTAATAATTCAGAAATAGCTCTTGAGCTTTATGACATCAACAAGAAAAGGACTATTCACATTATAATTTTGTTGATTTTACCCTCTTTGAAGTATTTTCCATGCCTACTACGAGATAACAGGAATAAGTATATTACTAAATGGTCCTATATAGGTATTCAAAGATGATTCAGATAACGTTTCAAATACAAGAAAAACAAAGAGAAACGTTCTCGAAAATGTGGGAATATACAAATATAAAAGAATATGTGCTTTTTTTAAGAAGTTTTCCTGAAAATGGGCCATTTTTGAGTAACGACATATTGAAGTGTCACCGTCGATATGTTATCATTTCACTGATATAGGTTACTAGGAGATCCTTATGTAATAGTGCGTTGGACACATACCTGGGTGCCTTGGTTATCGTGCGAAGTGTTCTTGATTGAAAGCACAGTAGAAGGTTTGCTGCACCCACAGAGTTCAATTCAGTACGTCCAAATGGGTTCTAGGATAGTTTTATAGATTAATAGAGTTTATTCTCTAATAAGAGTTGGGATATTCTACCAAGCAACCATATTTAGTTTTATTGTGGTGTTTCCAAGTGTAGTCCAAATTATTTTAATTCATTTTTTATTGGTATAAGCTTATTGTTGATACTAACTTGTGTGCCCCGTCTACTCATTGCATTAATCAATTACCTGGTGATGACATTATTAAATGCTCCCTCAATATCCAGTTAAGTAGCCATTGCTATCTCTGTCTTCTATTGACTTTGAGACCAGCCTATTTAAATCGTCCAACGCTTATTTTGGCTATAATTCCACAAGGTTACACCAAATATCTCAAACTGGAAGTTTATAAAAAACATCAGTAAGTAGCAATGAGAACAACATGTGATGACATAATTTTTCAGTAAAACTGTTTCTCATATCTCACATGGTTTTAAATTTATAACAAGAAGAATAAGGGGAGCCATCACAGGTTTCCTTCCCCTACTACTTCAATAATTTCGTGTGGTGATTTTATTTTATGATCCAAGCTGATATTTCTATTAATTATATTTTGGAAAGATCTGAAATACGCTGTTACATTTTTTCTGTAACCTTATTAGTATGTGAGATATAAGTGATTTCCTAAATCAATAATCTTCAACCGCCTGTGTTCTATTTAAAAAAAAAGTTTAAGATGGTTCGAAATGATCACTTGGTATAGACAGTATAAATACTTTCCTATTTTAAGTACGCGTTTTATGAATGAAAAATGACCATGATACAAAAAAACTACTGCCTACATTCTAATACTATTACAAGGTTGATTTACCTCTAATTCATTATCAAAATCCGATAGGTAAGTCGGTCAAATTAAAATATTTATGAATTATATTACAAACCATATGCTTTGACAATCGTGGGCGTACAGAATCGCGAATACGTGCCCTATCATCTAACTATTACAGCAAGAATAAAGTCGACAAAAATTACGAATGAAGAGGCACGTGGCCATAGGAAATTTCATCCGGAATACAATGAAACGGGAATCAAGTTACATAATATCGAGAGGGGAAAAAATTGTATCTTTTAATGCTAGAAGCTGAATTCAAGGTTTCTTTTAATTTTAGATGCAATGACAAAAGCAAATCCATCAAAATTCTTTCATTTGTATTGTTATTTACACTCAAGTGAACTCCAGGTGTTTCGCAGCCGTTCTAGTAAGCTCTAAAGTAATAGTTAATAATATTACGCGAAAATAAAATGTGACTCAACAATTTTTAATTTTTGACATAAATGACCTTTTAATATTCACGGCAGGCAAAATTTCTGAAATTCCCTGACTGCATATGACAAATGACAGAAGCGTTCTTGAGATAACAACGTATCGAGCACAAATACGTTTTTTTCTAAAATTTTGAACAAAAACTGTTTTATGAGAAAACTCTGTATACATATTTTCATTATTTACCTACATTTATTTGATCTTCAATTAACGTCTTAAATTACCGATTCATTCCTGTCATCCCTTTCATTCGAAATTCCCTTATACAATACGGATATTTATGAGTAGAAACGTCACGCAAAAGAGGCATCATTAATTCATCGGGGTGTGCAAAATAAACCTGTCAGTGACGTATAGAAATATAGACGTGGGTAGGTTGTTGTTGTGTAGGTTCTGCTTCTAAATACGATATATAAATATTATATAAGTACCATATCCCAAAAAGGTGATATTAAGAATAGGTTATAATTATCAGTTGGCAGGGTTGGATTAAGGGGCAGATACAAATAACGCGCATCATGAATGAACCAATAAAAATGCCGATTACACAATCATTATCATGCATTTATTCTAATAACTTTTGCTTTTCACCTTATTCAGTGTCCATCATTATAAAATTCCGTGCAAATAAAGTGACAACGAACAATCTGACTACATAATGATAAAGAGGGTTTAAAATTACCTCATAATCATCAAGAAACTCTTTATAGCCAAAATGATTATTGATTTTTTACTTAACTTTCCCCATAATAAAATTATTAGATAAATAAAATTTATAAAGAATAAAGTGAAACTGTTCGCAGTGCTGTATTACGATACATTTTCACCTAATTCGCTTTCAACATAAGAAAAAAGTGAATTTGGGGAATTGATGAAGTGAAAACAATTTTTCGTCTTTTCTAACGTTGGAAGTGAATAAGGTGAAAATTGCAGTTATCAAAACTGCTGGGTAATGTAGCAGCTTGATAATAACTCATAATCACCATCGAAAGGCTCAAATTAGAGTTAACTTTGTACGTTATCAAGCCCATCAACTTTCTTATATTGAAATAAAGGTTAATAAGGTGGAAATAACAATTATTGGAGCTTCGCGAAAATGAAGCATCTTAATCATTTCTTTACATTCCCCTATGTACTAATAATTGTATATTTTCAATGTATACATTTCCCAAACGGTTTTTTACATATTTTGGAGTGAATGCGGTGAAACAGTTCGCTGGATTGCAATAAATTTTCATCTTATTGATTTTCAACTTTAGGAAGGAATTGATAAACTGAAAACACAAACAGTTATTTGTCTTTTCTAACATCGGAAACGAATAAAGTGAAAATTGCAGTTATCAAAACTGCTGGACATTGAAACAATTTAATAATCACTCATAACAATAACCTATAGGATCAAATTGCAGTTTACTTGACACGTTATCTACCCCCCAAACTTTCTTTTATTGGTGTGAAGGTTGTTAATAAGTTGAAATTAAGAGTGATTTGAGCTGCATGAAAATGAAGCAACTTAATCAATACTTTATATTCCCCTATGCATCAATAACTGTCTATTTTGGAAGTGAATAAAGTGAAAATAACAGTTATTGGAGCTGCAGGAAAATGTAGTAACTTAATATTTACTTTATATTTACCCATACACTAATAACTGTTTATTTGTCTCAAATCACTTAATAATCACCTAAGCACTCAAAGAACTGTTTATTTATCAAACGATTTTCTATAAAATTAAGAAATAAATAAAGTGAAAATAATAGTTATATTAACAGCGAGGCAATAATGAAGCTTGTAATAATCACCAGCAGACTCAAATCACTTAATAATCACATTAGCACTCAAAGAACTGTTTATTTTTCACTTTAATAATTACCCAAACGGGTTTTCATAGAAATTGGAAGTGAATTAGGGAAAATAATAGAGATAGGAACTGCGGGACCATAAGGAAGCTTGATATTCACTTATATTAATTACTAACGTTCATTTTCCACTTTATCCTTTTCCTAACGCTCTTTGGAAGTGAATAAGGTGAAAATAATAGTTATATTCTGTATCAACTCCCTTAACGGTTTTCTATAAAACTTTGAAGTGAATAAGGTGAAAATAATAGTTGTATTAGCTGAGGATCAATGAAGTAGCTTGATTTTCACTTATCACCTAAGCACAAAAAGATTTGTGGATTTTTCACTTAATTAACCCCCCAATTATTGGAGCTGCAGGAAAATTAAACATTACTTTATATTAACCTATAGACTCATAACTGTTTATTATTCACTTTATTAATTTCCTAAATGGTATTCTATCAAGTTTGAAAGTGTATAAGGTGAAAATAATAGTTGTATAAGCTGCGGGACACTGATGAAGCTGGATATTCACCAACAGACTCAAATTATTTAGTAATCACCTAAGCCTCCATTGAAATGTTTATCTTTCACTTCATCAATTCCTCAAATAGTTTTCTATAGAGTTTGGAAGTGAATATTGTGAAAATAATAGTTATAAAAGCTGCGGAACAATGATGAAGCTTGATATTCACTTATGATAATAAACCACAGACACCAATCATTTAAAAATCACCTATGCCCTAAATGAACTGCTTATTTTTCACTTTATCAAATCCCCAAACGGTTTACTATAAACTTTGTAAGTGAATAGGTGAAAATGACGGTTATTGGACCTGCATGAAAATGAAGCAACTAAATCATCACTTTATATTCACCTATGAACAATTAACTCTCTATTTTTCACTTATAATTTCCCCAAATGGTTTTCTTTAAAATTTGGAAGTGAATCAGGTGAATATAACAGTTATTGGACCTGCACAAAAGGTAAGTAACTTAATAATTACGTTATATTCATCTATGCACGAATAACTGCCTACTTTTCACTTTAATAATTCTCCTAACCATTTTCTATAAAGTTTGGAAATAAATAAGGTGAAAATAATAGTTATATTAGCAGCGAGACAATGATGAAGCTTGTAATAATCACCAACAGACTCAAATCACTCAATAATCACCTTAGCACTCACAGAACTGTTTATATTTCACTCTACTAATTACCCAAACGGTTTTCTATAAAAACTGGAAGTGAATAAGGTGAAAATAATAGATAAAGGAGCTGCAGGATAATGAGGAAGCTTGATATTCACTTATATTAATAACCAATGTTTATTTAGCACTTTATCCTTTTACCAAAGGCTCTATCACTAAGATTGGAAGTGAATAAGGCAGAAATAATAGTTATAGGAGTCGAAGAACAATGATTAGGCTTGATATTCATTTATAATCATCACCAACAGACTCAAATTACTAAGTAATCACATATGCACTTAGAGAACTGTTCATTTTTCACTTTATCAACTCCCTAAACAGTTTTCTGTACAGTATGGAAGCGAATACGGTGAAAATAATAGTTATATTGGTTGCGGGACAATGATGAAGCTTGATTTTCACTTATAATAATCATCTACTGGCTCAAATAACTTAATAATGACCTAAGCACTCAAAGAACTATTTATTTTTCACTTTATCAGTTCCCTAACGGTTTCCTATATAATTTGGAAGAGGATAAGGTGAAAAACCATTTATTGGAGTTGCAGGAAAATGAATCATTACTTTATATTCACCTATGTACTAATACCTGTTTATTATTCACTTTATAAATTCCTCAAGCGGTTTTCTAACAAGTTTGAAAGTATATAAGGTAAAAATAATAGTTATATAATCTGCGGGACAAAGATGAAGCTTGATATTCACTTATATTAATTACCAGCAGACTCAAATCATTCAGTAATCACCTAAGCCTTCATTGAAATGTTTATTTTTCACTTTATCAATTCCCCAAACAGTTTTATATAGAAATTGAAAGTGAATAAGGTGAAAATAATAGTTATAAAAGCTTAATATTCACGTATAACCAACAGACTCAAATCATTTAAAAATCACCTGTGCTCTCAATGAACTGTTTATTTTTCACTTTATCAAATCCCCAAACGTTTTCCTATAAACTTTGCAAGTGAATAGGTGAAAATAACAGTTATTGGACCTGCACGAAAATGAAACAACTCAATCGTTACCTTATATTCACCTATGAACTAATAACTCTCTCCTTTTCACTTATCATTTCCCAAAATGGTTTTCTTCAAAATTTGGAAATGAATAAAGTGAAAATAACAGTTATTGGACCTGCTCGAAAATTAAATAACTTAATAATTATGTTATCTTCACCTATGCGCGAATAGCTTTATTAATTCCCCAAACGGTTATCTGTAAAGTTTGGAAGTAAATAAGGTGAAATTATTAGTTATTGAAGTTGCGGGAAGATTGATATCCACTTATATTAATTACCAACAAACTCAAATCATTTAAGAATCACCTAAGCAATCAAATAACTGTTTATTTTTCACGTTATCACTTCCCAAACTGTTTTCCGCAAAGTCTGGAAGTGAAAAAGGTGAAAATAATAGTTACAGTAACAGCTGGATATCGAGAAAACTTAATAACTGCTTTTTCACCATAATATGTGCTCAAACCCTTTTTCATAAGTCCGAAAGTGATTAAGAAAACTTAAAATATTGTTTGTGCTATTAATCAATCAAATTTCCTTTTAAAAGTGGAAAATAATAGCGAAAAGTATTCTCAGTCTATTCGAATCTTAATAGACTAAGAAATGAAAAAGTTACTGGGATTGAATGTATAAAATCACAACTTTTTTAGCCTTAATAGAATTTTTACTTAGGGTTATTTGTACCGAAACCGGTTCTGTATTATCTTTTTTTGAATATCTTGAGTAAAGTTGAATAAAGGTAATTGTGGGCGTTAGTAAAAAACACGGATTTGTTTATACTGGTAATTAGTTTCTATATTATTACATGACATTATTGACACAGTTTTATTGGTTGTTTAGTTTGTATTCAAATAGGCAACCGGAACTGAAAATTCTCAACTAATCTATAATTTCAATCTATCCATATATGTATACGTTGATCGTTATAATTCTTTTTCATAACTTATTATAGTGCAACCTTAAGTATAAACTCCGGAAAAATCTAAATGATAGTATCAAATATGGCAGTCTCCATTTATTTTGGTTAATTTTTTCAAAAACAAAAAAAAATCGGTATTTTTACCTTAAAATCCGATGTAGTTTAGGATTTTCTTAATACGTATTCTTCAAATGCCCGCGCTTCAGCATGCTTCGTCTAACCTGGGAAACAGCACTTCTAGGATGGGTCGCGTCTGAAAATATGTTGGAAGCTGTGCTCTCATCAGAGAGTGCGTTGAGAGCAACGAGCACGTTCGTAGCTGAAAAAAAAGAAGAATCAAAATCGAGAGGGTGGAAGTATTTGAAGGATGCTCTATATAGCTAGATCCTCTACTAGCGAACTAATATCTAACGTCGGTTCCGCCGGGGAAACAGGAGCCTGAGATAGAGGAGGTTTTAAGTCTGTATTGAAAAAACTTCCGAGTCCGACATACCACGTAGAAAACCAAGTTCTGACGATACGTAAAAGTATCTTCCTACCTCTATGTAAGTTTCTGAGAAACCATGTTCGCTTTGAAATAAGCAATATAAGAGTGTAGCGCTTTAACAGAAAGTTAAAATAGTTGAGATTGCTGCCTTTGATACTAGGGCTCTCAAATTATGCTATCAGATCGACCAATAGCATCATAATTCTATTGCCTACAAATTGTACCGGGTGTCCCAATAAGAATGGCTTTCGGCCATATCTCGGGAACCGTTTATAGTACAGCTTCGGGAAAAAAATGTATAACAAAAGTGACCTCGAGAAAAACCTGCAAATTTTTTACAGAGTTGTAGGTCCACCGTCAGAGGGCGTAATATAATACCAAAAATTATAAAATGAATAATTTACAAATTTTGCCTAATCAAGATGCATTCAAAGTATGATTATCGTATTCTTCAAGAAATTCAGCGTATATTTGATTTACAAGTTTCAGTCTATCTCTTCAAATAAGAGGTGGGGGGAAGCAGGAACTATATTATGAAAAAACGCCTGTAATTTCAGTTCTACTTAACCCATCTATGCAAACTTAGTCTTTTCCAAGAGAGCTCCTTTCTACCAGCGTAAGAGTTATAATTTCGAAACAACCTGGGGGCGCTTTTTATTTATTTTTTTAAATCTAGCTATCCTTGAAAAATGTTGAATGGAAACATGCAGTTTTAATTAAGGAATATAAAAGTAGACCAAATTAACAACAGACTAGCGAAAACCGCATGTCGATATCTTTTTCGTATTACGAGATATCCTAAGAAATGTGTAAATTTTAAGCATTTTCCTTTAAACATAAATTACTCCACTTTGACTGAACGGATTTTAACATTTTCTGACTCCTCAAAATTGTCTTTCCTTGTTCTATTAATAAAAGTTCCAATTATTATGTCAATATTACTTATGCTGTCACCGGGAAACTGCGTTAAGGAAGTTAAAATGGAAATATATAAAAACAAGTAGTGGGCTATGAAAAAAAACAAAACAAAAAGATATGTCTTGTGTCAAATTAATAAACCTAGTAATTGGTTCATTTTCGTGTCATTGCGATTTGTGTGCTTTAAATTCGATATAAAATTTACTTAAAAGTTATATCTAAGATAATTCTTACAAACGAAGAAGCATTTGATATGATAGGCATTTACTTTGAATGTATGAGAAATGCAACTGTTGCGGCTACGGTATTTGTCATACAATATCCCTAAAGACGTCACCCCGGTAGCAGGAGTTTTTCGTCGACTCATACACCGTTTAAGAACGACTGGAAATGTAAATCTCCCTGTATTTAGAAGACGCGGCAGAGGTCGTTCAGAGGAAAACACAATAAATGTTTTGGCATATGTGCAATTTAATCCGCATTTAAGTATCAGAGCAATAAGTAGAGACTTGGGAATAAGCAGAACCACCGTTCAACGTATTTTAACAAGACACAGGTAAATTATGATGTAAAAAGGTATGTTTCTTAAACAAAATATACCCGCATAATATTATTTGTGAGCATGGTTATATGTTAACATAACAATTTATTTATCATTCCGGAAAGGTAGTTAATAGGGCATTATATTTCTTTTAGATTTTATCCATATCATATAGTACTGCATCAACAATTGGTTGATCGTGATTACGACAGAAGGTTGGATTATTGCAACTGGTTGCTACATATAGTATATGACGACCCTCAATTACTGTCACGTATTTTGTGGTCAGGCGAAGCTACATTTAGTAGTGATGGTACGGTTAACCGGCATAATATGCACTATTGGTCACAGAATAATCCACGCTGGATGGAAGAAGTTCAGTATCAGGGGCGATGGTCGGTGAATGTATGGTGTGGTATTGTAGATGGTCAGATAATTGGACCTTTCATTTTTGACAACGCAATTAACGGGGAACGCTACCTAAATTTTATAAGGGATGAATTACCACTTCTTCTATAAGATATATTACTAGCATCTCGTAGGTCTATGTTGTTTCAGCACGATGGGTGTCCGGCGCATTTCACCAGATAAGTTATAGATTTTTTAGATAATGCTTACCCTGATAGGTGGATGGGACGTGGAGGCCTATTTTTTTGGCCAGCCACGTCACTAGACTTAACCGTCTTAGATTTCTACTACTACTAGAGTTAACATGATTGAAAGAATACGAAACGCTATTCAGAGTATTTCGAAAGCAGAAATTGAGACTGCTGTTCAATCTACTCTTCAAAGAATAAACGCTTGTATCGAAAATGATGGGCAACAATTTGAACATTTAGATCATTACTAGCGAGGTACCTTAAGTTATATTTCCATTTTAACTTCCATAACGCAGTTTCCCGGTGACAGCATAAGTAATATTGACATAATAACTGGAACTATTATTAATAGAACAAGGAAAGACAATTTTGAGGAGTCAAAAAATGTTAAAATCTGTTCAATCAAACCGGAGTAATTTACGTTTAAAGGAAAATGCTTAAAATTTACACATTTCTTAGGATATCTCGTAATACGAAAAAGATATCGACATGCGGTTTTCGCTATTCTGTTGCTTATTTGGTCTACTTTTATATTCCTTGATTAAAACTGCATGTTTCCATTCAACATTTTTCAAGGATAGCTAGATTTAAAAAAATAAATAAATAGTGCTCTCTAGCGTATACATTACTCATTAGGTTGTTTCGAAATTATAACTCTCACATTGGTAGAAAATAACTCTCTTCAAAAAGACTAAGTTTGCATAGATAGGTTAAATAGAACTGGAATTACAGGCGTTTTTCATAATAAAGTTCCCGCTCCCCCCCCTCTTATTTGAAGAGACAGACTTAAACTTGTAAAATCAAATATACGCTGAATTTCTTGAAGAATACGATAATCATAGTTTAAATGCATCTTAATTAGGCAAAATTTGTAAATTATTCATTTTATAATTTTTGGTATTTAATTACGCCCTCTGGCGGTGGACCTACAACTTTGTAAATAATTTCCAGGTTTTTCTCGAGGTCACTTTTGTTATAAATTTTTGTCCGAAGCTGTACTATAAACGGTTCCCGAGATATGGCCGAGAGCCATTCTTATTGGGACACCCGGTACATTATAATCTATAATGTCCAAAACGTTACCCAATATAATCAAGTACCTTTCTTCTATTACCTTAATGAGATATAATACGCAGTTGTTACACAAGAGACTTGTTATGTTGACAGTATAGAGAACAATCAACTCGTTTTTGTAAAATTTCAGAAACAATCACCTACATTTTGACGTACGTAATACATTGTATTTTTTATATTTGTATCAATAACATGCGCGTGACGTCAAGCCTGAGAGGAGATAACGATGCTGTAAACAGGGATAATCCCTGGAAATACAGGATTAGGTAGAAACAACGACTTTTGTAGTGTTTGATTACCTAATAACGTGCGTAAATAATATCAATGATTTTATCGGTCTAAGTATGACGTCGAAATGAATTAAGTTTATTAGCGAGACATTTTTTGTGCGTTTTGTAAAAAATACCATTGGAACATTAAGGACGAAATATAAGATTTCACAAAACGCATTTAATTTGAGCGAGTATATGGAATAAATTATCCCGCGGCTCAGATTGTAGGCCCTTGCTCTTTTCATAAAATTTTAGACATTTAGATAAAGATGTAGCTCTATATCACCCATGTTGCTTCGAATCTCGACGTTGTATATAAGAATTGTATGAGATTTATTCACACATAACTGAGATTTCAAAAACCTCAAGAAATGGCACGATTTTGGCGGTCAAAATGATATCGGAATTTCAGGAAATCGTTGCACCGCTAAATCGATTGTTTCGTGCACGGTGACATTTAAGCACAACGTACATGGTTATAACAAACTGCCTGTACCTATGCTTTCTGATTGGTTGATATTTAATAACAGTACTGAATGTTTACTCATGATGTGGTGTGATACTAAAGTACTACTTTCTTGCTCATTGAGCAAATGCTCAAACATTTCTTTCTAAATGTGTTTATATTTAATATTTTCATGTCCTTGTTTAAAGCATTATAAGTATTTGCCAAAAGAAATCGAAAAGATCTCTCAAACGTAACCGTTCTGTGTTGAGGTATAGTTATAATGTCTTTCTGCCTAATATTGATGTTGTGAACGACGGATCTATATTTAATTTTATTCGAAAAGTGCGGGGGTACGCCTGAAGATATAACTTTATGTAAGAGGCATAGTGAATGTAATTTCCTCCTGTTTGACATAGACAACCAAAGATTATTGGTAAACGTATGATTGATTCTGTCATATTTTCTGATTCCAAATATAAATCGTAGACACGAGTTCTGAAGCTTTTGTAATCTATTTGCATGAAACAGTATTATTGCGTCGCAAAGATTTCTTTTTAACTCTGTTTAGGTAGAGATTTTTTAGAGTATCGTAAGCTTTTTGCTAAATATAACTAACATGATCTGAAAATCTTAACTTTGAGTCGATTATCACTCCAATTTTTTTGCTTTTATGAGCAACAATTAGCTTATCGTTACCTATTTTAATGATAACATCATTGTGAGCTAGATTTTTAAATAATAGGACGTTGGACTTAGACGAATTTATTATTAAACCATGGTTCTTTGACTCCTGAATCAGGCAAGTCAGTTCTGAATTTATTAATTCCTTTGACTGCTCTAATTCGTTTAAATCAAAAAAAGATACACTTGCGTATCGTTGACAATTTAATGGGTTTAGAACGTTTGAAATGTTACTAGTATACATAGAATAAAGTAACGAACCAATAATTGTTAAAATAATTATGAAAGAGTTCTATAGCTGAATTACTTAAGCCTAGATAACGGAGTATAGCGAAGAGCATTTTGTGGTTTAGGGTATCAAAAGCTTTACTATAATCGAGTTAAATTAGAGCTCCACTTTCCTTTCTGTCTAACTCAGTAAGTATATCTTCGGTAATATTTAACAAAGCAGTATGCAGGGCAAAAACAACAAAAAGGAAATGAGGACAAAATAAAACGTATAGAAAAAATTTTTGTAAATAATAAAATGAAGAAATTTTACCAAGAAGTAAAGTATAATAAACGGAAAACTGGCCAGAGGACCATATGTATAAAGAACAAAAAAGGAGAAATTTTTAATGGATGAAAGGGAAATGATGCAAAGATGGAAAGAGTATTTCAAAGAAATATTAAATAAAGAAGATAAGAACGAGCAGCGGGAGGAGCTTACAACTCATAATAGACAGTACGAGGGAGAGGTATCACTACCATCGAGAGAGGAAATCTCAGAAATGATACAGAGACAAAAGAACGGCAAATCTCCTATAGAAGACGAAATAGAACCAGATCTGATAAAATACGGCAGAGGCACAATAAAGAGGAAGATCTACTATTTGATATCGAATATATTGGTACAAAAGACAATGCCATAAGCGTGGGAAACCTCAATAACGGTACCAATTTACAAGAAAGGGAAAAAGGACGAATGTAGAAACTATAGAGGGATCGCGCTACTGGACCCAGTGTGTAAAATAATGGCCACGACCATAGAAAAAAGGTTAAAAGAATATGGAGAAAACATGTCGGAGACTATCAGTGCGGATTCGGATCTGGAAGATCAGTCATGGACCATATTTTCACTCTGAAGCAAGCGCAAAGAATGGGGTACGAATACGATCTACCAATCAATGCCATTTTTATAGACTTCCAGAGGGCGTAAGACACAGTAAATTGAAAATCTTCATACAGGATTATGAATGATCTAAGCATCCCAAAAAAACTGATAAGTCTTACCAAAATGACACTCTAGCGTACAATAACTAAGATCAAGGCGAACCAAAAAAAATCAGAAAGCTTCGACACCAATAGAGGATTAAAACAAGGAGATACGTTATCCACGACCCTGTTTAACATTGTATTAGAATGGATAATACGCATAACCAGCATGAACAGGGCAGGGACACTGAAAACTAAGACAACACAATTACTGGCATACGCGGACGATGTAATACTGCTATCAACATCAGAAAACGAACACTCCGTTTGGCAGGTAAATTCAGGTGTGCCATGAAAATTCATACTTCTTTTCTGTCTAAAATAATATACTATTCTCATCTTGTTTATCCTGGAACATATTGTATATTAACATTGTGGCATTGTAACATATTGAAAACTAAGCATTATTAATACACTGTATACAAAAAAACTTATGAACACATTATCAAGTTAAATGAGTTTATAATTAATTGTATCCAATTGAGTATTCAATAGCTATGTTTCTACAATGATAAATAATTGAATTCTGTTTGTTGACGGGGCATTCAGTGTCATAAGTTACATATTCTTCAACTAGATTAATATAGGTACCATTTAAGGGACAGCTACAGCTTATTTATTGTATTCAGTGTATTTTCAAATGGAAATGAGCTTTTTAACAGAAATTTATGTTTTTAAAGTCTTAAACAGTCTCTAATTGTTCACAAGAATTGTTAGTATTAATGTTAAAATTTTCTAAACCTGCAAAACTACATTGATGGCCATGACTACTACTACAAAAACTAGAACTAGAGATACTTCAATCAATATTTTTTGTACTGTTTAATACAATGTCCGTATCAGACTATCTGAAATAGTTACTCCCCTTTTTTACATAATTACCAACTATTTGTTTTTTATTTTATTTATGTAAGTAGCTTCTGAAACATCTTGAACATTGAAAATATTTTCTTCTAGATTCAAATATCTGCCAACATATGAGCATGTTTTATTATTAATAATAATATCTATCCTATTGCAATATTAAGTTTTTTGTAGGGTATAATGCATATCTAGGATTTGAAATATTGTGAATCGTTTTTAAAATATACTTACTAACTAAAATATTTTAAAAGTTGAAAAACCCTTATTTTGTAAACTCTATTATATAATGTTAGTGTACAATTCCGCCACCTGGAAATTCAATGTACAATAGCCGATTAAAGTATTGAATGAGTATTAAGTTTAAATAATTATGATTTTGGAATAGGTACTTACCGATAAAAAATGTTATTCGTCCATTATAACAAGAATTATAACTAACTATACAAACTGTAGCTTAGTAGGAACTAACGAAAACGAAGACCACTTTATTCAAGTACTACTTGCAAAATATGTGCTTCCTGCAAATAAGATATAACACATTACTGAAAACCATCCGCCATTTCATGCTTGTCATTTGTTTCCACAGATAACTACTGTTTGTTTCGTTCGTCAGTTCCTCTTCTGTTTTCTTCTTTTTTTTATGTTACTGTGATGTTTAATATGAGATATTACTGATAGTTTTATGAACTAACATCGTACAGACGTAATCGAAGGAAGTTACTAAAAATTATTTCGAAAGATGTAAAAGTAACTGCAACATGTTTTCATCTTATAAACATGTTAATTTGTAATATTACAGTAACGTTCTGTATGTGACATTAGTGAGAAGTATACAAATTAACATCGTATGAATGTTTCCTATAGGAAGTTGCTAAAAAGAAGCTCATAGGATGTGTATGTAACTGCGAATTCAAGTATTATTGTGTACATCAGAAATATGTTGTATTTACATGACATGGATGTTAATAGAGTTGGTAATAAAATTAAGACATCTAGGAGATATCTTATTAACGTTTTAAATAAACATCACGAAAAGTCTCTAAAAAGAGCATCACAAAAAAGACTTGTTATGTTTCTTGTTTAGTGGGATGAGAAACCATTTTTTATACAACAGGTTAACTATGAACATAAAAATAAATCTGCGAACCACATGTTTGTAATTTATCTGTAAAGAATGAAATAACTAAAAATTTCTTCAAGAAAACCTAAAATAGGTCAATTTTTATTAGCATCTCCTTAGACGAAAAATGGTTAGTGAAAGTCAGTCTTGATTTATTTACAATAGAAAGTAAGAAGTAAAATGTAAATAAATCACGTGCAACGCTAAAATTTTGCGCCCCTAAATCCAGTAGCGCCCGTGGCGGGCGCCTCTTTCGCCACGCCGTCGTTACGGTACTGGAATTAAGTAAAATGGATCTATTGTAAAGAAAAACTCGCTATTTCACTTAAACAATGTGCCGTTTTACATATTTATAAGATTTATAGAGAAAATAAATTATTCACAAAACGAGATGCTCCATTATCACCAAATCTGCCCCATCTGGCTTCTACCAGTTTAAACATCTCAAAAAGTTGCTCTAGGGGAAGATATTTAGCCCACAACTGTAGTATATGCTGAGCCAAAAGATAAATCATTCCTTAAGGAAAACATTTAAAGTTGCATAATTTTTTATTGAATAACTTCGAAATTAAAAGACGTGTACCGTTTGCTCCGAGTTACAAACTTTACGTCACACTTAACCCCTTCAATCAATAACACTTGTTAGCACAAACCTAATATCCTACTAACGCAATTATTTATTTACTTTACGCAATCGTTATCCAACAATACGTAAATGTAATGATAAAACGAAATCTTCCAAGTTACATTACGATGAAATGAAAATTGGTTGTATAATTTCATTCACTGTTCCCATACACGTCAATGAGACCAAGATATGAATGACTTGCGTTGCATGACGTCAGAGCCAGGTGGAAAATGTGGAAATCGATATTGTTAACAGCACGAACAGGTATTTTCACTCGTAACTTTCTCATTTTGTAGGCTGCTATCTTTTTCCAGGGTTCATTGTATGAAATTCTGGATTCGGAGATACTCGTAAGTCGTCGTGACGTCATTAGTCGCGTTTATATTTATTTGAGTCGGTGGAGTGTTTTGATAAAAGAATGTTTTTTTCAATTCTCATGATTATTTGAATATTGTAGTTTTACTTTTTGGACAGATTATTGTACGTCTTATTTCTTCTGGAAAAAATCTGGGTTAAGAAAAGTAGTCTGGTTTCCAGTAGAATCACAAAATAAGTGCAAAATTTGAAAGTAATTGACTTAGATAAAGACCACGCTCTTCGAAGAAGAAAGAGAACTGTCATTAGCATCTTTGAAACTGACATTTGCATTTTTATAGACAATTAAATATTAATTTTCATTTTAGACTTCTCGATACAATTCGATGATGTTCATCCGTTTGTTTTAATTTTAATTTATAATTAGAGGTTTTCAATCAAGACGAATCGAATGATATTATTAGTTTTCAATTAAATTTTTTTTTTAAATATTTTATTTTATGAAATTTCGAAAAATATTTTTTAATTTCTTTATTAAAGAGAATTTCGGAAAACGGATAACAAAAATGGAATTCTCGGGCAAAAATACATGATATTTGATCATTTTTTCTATACGTTCGACTTCGAAATTTTTTAAATCTCTTCGACATGCCTCTATTTAAAATTTAATATTTTCGAAAATAAGAAATATATTGTCTTTATTATTACACCATTCGATAGAGGAAAGATGTACCTTAATTACCAATCATTTTTCGTGTCTTCCATTTACTATTTGTAGGAATTATACAGGGTTAAATTTGGGGTAAAATTTTTTATCAAAATTTACCTTAAGAAAATTCGTAACAACTACGTTTATGATACGGGAATATTGAAATCAGTCAAAATCGGAAGAGGAGAGTAAATACTATTATAAAAAAAATATTGCAAAATTCCAGCTGCATTACTAACCGAGTTATTAAACAACAAAATTGTCATATTTTAACCAAAAAATCTATTCAGAACCCTGAAATCGAAAAAAAAATTCTCTCTGATTTTCATGAAATTTTGCATAAAGGGGTTTTTTGATACGAAAAATCTGAAAAATTTGTCAGTTGTTTGAAAAAAAAAATTATTCTTGTGGAAAAGTGAAAAGTCAAAAACTAACATATTTGGATTCTACGGAAGAAATGCATAATACTATTTCACTTTTTACATACATTCACTATAAAGCAAAATTTTCAATTTTTTAGTCTGGGACAATTTTTCATTATTCAAATTTTATAAGATTTCAAATGTCAAAATCTTTTGACAGTATAACATTACACTTCATCAGAAGACGTGACAAAATACTGTGTTTTAGTAAATGTGAAAAGATCACATATTATTCTGATATAGACATAACCAGAGACACAGTATACAAATACAAACAGTAGGGCATCTTGTACAGGCAACAAAAGTCGCGCAGATTTGACTGCGCAGACTAGACGCCATGTTATGAGGATAAAATATTTAAACCAATTAAGAAGAAAGAGTGTGGTGCATTCTCCTGTCACTGTCACTGTCTGAATCCAACCAATGGAATATCGACATTCGAGTTATTTGACAGTCTGTGCGTCTGAGATGACTCGGCACGATGAACAGACAAACAAGAAAACGTCACGAACGGCATTTTAATCTATGATTTTCATTATTTCATTTTATCTTAATTGCATCTTGTGTGAACAGGTGTTTTGTAATTTGTTTTAATAAGTATAGACTTAAATTAGGTCACAATATATCAACATTTAACAAACGGAATTTAAGAAAATATCCTCATTGGTCGCTTTGTTACAATAAAGAAATTTTTTAAGTACGATTTTGTCGTTCCCATAACGCAGGCTACTGACCTGACAATTATCCAGAAAACATGGTCGGCCGTTACTTCTAAACTTCAAAGGTACCGCCTTGAAGATGCACTACTGTTTGTTCGGTATACTGCGCCAGACAGTTAGATACTTTTTGACAGTTATTGACATTTACATTAATATACAAACTTTTTCTTTTTTATAAAAAAACATGCGTTAAACAACTAGGATGATGTGTTGCCGAGGGATGTGATGACAAATAGTGAACAGTAATTATAAAAGTTCATACAAATGCAACAAACCAAAAAGGGGCGACAATCCGGTGAATTTCAAAAATTTTAGATGGGGATGGTACAACAGGAAAGTTTTTTATACACACATTGCAATAAAATGTGTGAATAGTGCTTCTCGAAAGTCTCCTCCCCCTTCTTTTCTTTTGAACGATGGTACTTAGACTGATGAAATTTGGAGCGTGAAAATTAACTATTGTAAGATTCTCTACAAGTGGTAACAGGTGACGTAAAAGGTATCGGAGGCGTCACCAGGCAATTGAAACCAATAATAATAAATGGAATCTTATGGCAAGTGACACCTCGTTTGGAAGGTATTTAGGAAAACTATTCTATCACATCAATTTTCTTGGATTTACGATGTTATGGTTAAAATAAATAAACACTAAAATTTGAGTGTACGATTTTAATTAATAAAGATTCAAAAGCCCGCTAATGGTTAATTGTCAAAAAACTTTTGGCGTTTTTACATGCTATAATATCTTGAATTTTTAATTTAATTATTGTTTAACGAGACGTTTACGTATCTATAAAAACAAAATGGTACGTGCTCTAGCTGACAAAGTAACATCTATCTTAATTATTAATGAAAGTGGAAACAATTTTCATGCGGCGGAACGCATTTTTAATGAGAGATACTCCGATCGCCTTATATCGAGGACTTATTTGAGGGAGCTTTTTCATAAATTTCAAAAATCAGGTAGTGTTCAGGATGTCGAATGATCGGGTCGACCAAATAATGGTATTGATAAACAAATTGATATAGTTGCAGAAATTGTAATAAACCCTTCTTCTTCCACAGCCCAAGTAGCGTCTACCTGTGGAAGTAGTTATAGTACAGTACACAGGGTGTAACGAGGCGTAACGATTTTTTAATTTGTCTTTTTTGTTTTGACTGGTATTGGAATGAATTTTATATTTATAGGGAGTGGTAATAAATTTATGATATTTGGAATGTGGCTCGTGTCTTTCTATATTTCTAAGTTTTTATAATATGATTATAAATTTTACTAAGATTTTGTGTGTCAGTCTTTAAATGTACGGAACTGGTTTTTCTTTGGATTTCTATCATGTCTAGAACTTTTTTGTGTGGTTTTCACTTCGGAGAATTTTTGTATTTTCGAAATCAAATTCGTGTTGGTTTTCTGAAATATGGATAGTGAGTGTCGTTTTGTTTCGTTTGTCATATTTGTGATTATTTATTCTGTTCTTCAAATACTGACTTCTTTGTCCGATGCAGACCGCTTCACCGTTTTTACATGGTATTTCATAGACTATATTGCTCTTTTTTTCCTTTGAGATTGAGCTTTTTAGATAGGTGTAACTGGTTTTTAGTAGGATGTACCCCTTGAGCGACATGTATGTTTTGGTGTATGTATGACAAAGTGAGAAATTGGTTTGTTTTATTTATAACCATAATAACCATAATAATTCAAAAACTAAGATAAACAATAAAACAAACCAATTTCTCACTTTGCCATACATACCAAATTTATCAGAAAACCTAAAAAAGACATTTTCACACCACAACATACATGTTGCTCATAAAGGGTACAACCTACTAGAAACCAATTACACCTATCTAAAAAGTTCAATCCCAAAGGAAAAAAAGAACAATATAGTCTATGAAATACCATGTAAAAACTGTGAAGGGGTCTATATCGGACAAACAAGTCAGTATTTGAAGAACAGAATAAATAGTCACAAATATGACAAATGAAACAACACGGCAATACAAAAATTCTTCGAAGTGAAAACCACACAAAAAAACGCGAAGTTCTAGAAATGATAGAAATCCAAAGAAAAACCAGTTCCGTAAATTTAAAGAATGCCTCAAAAGATGTTAGTAAAATTCATAATAGTATTATAAAAACTTCCACATTCCAAATATAATAAATTTATTTCCACTACCTATAAATATAAAATTCATTCCAATACCAGTCAAAATAAAAAAGACAAATTAAAATCTCGTTACGCCTGCTTTCATTATATAGATCAAATACTCGTATATTTAAATCCAAATTTTCATCAATGACTGTCATGTTTTCAAAAATTAAAATTATTTTTGTAACTTGAACCATTTCTTTTAGTATTAAAATTTTTTATTTCTGATGAAGGTCATAAAAAGACCGAAACGTTAAATATAAATGTATTAACTACTAGTTAAATGTCTTTTAAAATGGTTCTTAATCGCAAGAATACAAAATGAGCTATATATATAAACATATTTACATATCTTTCATTCTCTCTTTCCATATTACTCTGAACCGCCTCGTTTTGTCAGTCGCTTACTCCCCCTGTTCTCAGGTCTCTCCTAACCTCCTCCAACCATTTCTTCTTGGGTCTTCCTCTTCTCTTTTTACCACCTTCTCCACCTTTTAGCACTCGTTTTACCCGTCTATCATTCTACCTATATGTCCCAACCATCTCTCTCTCTCTGTGCTTTAATTATACGTGTTATACTTGGGTGCTTATACAAATTCTGATAGTCTCTGTTTGTTCTTCTTCTGTATACACCATCTTCTTTAATTCCATCATAAATCATTCTGAGCATTTTATATTCCCATATTTCTAGTTTATTCTGCTCTTTTTTGTTCATTGTCCAGGTTTCACAAGCGTAGGTAACAGACGGTATTTTTTGTGGATTGGAATTATTAATGCCTTGTTCCAGTTTTCAGGGATCTTTTCTTCTCGCCATACTTGTTTCAACAACTGCCATATTCTCTCAGTTAATTGTACCTCCATATTTTAAAACTTCTATTGGAATAATATTGTCTCCTGCACTCTTATTATTCTTCATATGTTTTAAGCATTCTGTCACCGTCACTTTTTTTGGGACCGTTATGGCTAGATCTTCCTCTTCACAATTGTCTTCCTCCGATTCATTATCATTTTCGCTTAGTTCTTCCTCACCATCATTTACTAATTCCTCAAAATACTGTGCAAATATATTAATTTTTTCTTCCTTATCTCCTATTAGATATCCCTATTTACTTTTCAAAAAATAAGGTGCTTCCCGGTTTTGGCCTTCTCCTTTTCTTATTTCATGATAAAAATTTCTCATTTCTTTATTTTTATAAGCTTCTTCAATGTTTAATCATTCACTTTCCAAAGTAAATTCTTTTGTTCTTCCTGCATATTCGTTCAACTTGATTTTTTATACTCTAGTCTATTTTCTTCACTGTTTTCTTTTAATAATCTTTGTCTGGTGTTATTTCTTTTTTCTAACGCCTGTTTACATTGTTCATCAAACCACTTATCTTTTTTCCCCTTGGGGCTCCCTAGTACCTTATTTGCTACATCTCTCGTTACAGTTTCAATCTGTGACCATTCTCCTTCTAGTTCTTAAATTTAATTCTCTACTGATTTCTTGTTGGAAGTGGTTTACTGTGGTCTCGTCCTTCAATTTGTCTAAATCGCATTTTCTCCATTTTTTATTATCTTGTTCAATTTTAGATGGCTTATCTTGTTTCAGTTTTGTAATTACTAAGAAGTGGTCACTATCCGTATCAGCTCCTCTATAACTTCGTACATCTGTTACCCTTTTTAAGTGTTTCATTTCTATCAGGACGTGATCTATTTGGTTTTTTTGTTGTGCCATTTGGTAATAACCAGGTTTCCTTGTGGATGTTTTTATGGTCAAATTGTGCTTACGATTTTCATTTTATTTTCTAAAGCAAATTCTATGAGTCGCTTGCCATTATCATTGCGTGACTACTTTTTCCTCCCGTTACTTTTATATACTCTTCTTCTTGTCCGACTTTTGCATTCATTTCCCCTATGACATATTTAACATCAAATTTCGGTATATTATTGACAGTTTGTTTCAGTTCTTCATAGTACTTTGCTTTGGTGTCTTCATCTTTGTCCTCTGAAGGGGCATGCGCATTATCTAATGTCGTTTTCCTGTATTTCCCTTTGATTCTTATTCTACATAGTCTATCTGATACTCCCTCAAAATCTATAACATTTACTGCTTCCTATAAACCCTGTACCCAACATTCTATTATCTACTCCACTATTAAAGAACATATAATCTTCTATCTCTGTAATTACTATCCCTTTTTCTTTAGTTTCTTGTATTGCTCAACACATCTAATTTGTATTTTCGCATTTCGTTGATCAAGTGTTTTATGGCCCCCTCCTCAAATGTACCTCTTACGTTCCATGTTCCTATTCTCACTCCATATTGTTTTTCGTTTTGTTTTTGTTTAATGCCAGATTTTACCTTAAGTTGTTGCTTTTCTGTAATCACTCTATAGAATGTTATACGTTTAACCTGACAAATTATAAATCTTTTTCCAAATGAGACGAAAAACCGAATATCTAAAAAGTTGGGGTAAAATATTCAAAAAACATCATTATTACGTCGACATTACTAAAAACAGAACATCCGTTGAAAATTTAATGAGAAAATCTTATTTGGACTTCAAGTAAGTATAATTTAGATTAGGATTACTGTCTTCTTGGCGCCACAATGGAACAACACTGTTAATTCGAGTCAAACAGTGTGTTGTATAATTAAAGAATGTTATTACCCACAAAATAGGTTTTTACCAACAAAAGAAACAACACAAACAGAACATAATAAAAGTAGAATTGTTAAACCTTGTAATCTCTAGCTTTACACTAACGAAACAATCCCGAAAATTGACTATTTCGACATGCCACATCCAGTACCAGGTTATGAATAGAAAAGTGTTTTCGGGCTGTTGGCTAGACCACATTGGAGATGGGGTGGGAAGTTTTGACAAAAATAAGGAGCGCCAGTTAAATTGACCCAAAACCCTATAAGGATAATCTATTAGCTCCCAATTTAAAAAAAAGCCAACATTAGAACGTAACACTGGTTCTTAACCCTAGATTACAATGAAACACTTAATATAACCAATTAGTCCAACTATGAAATTAACTGTCTCGACCCTTACTTCGTGGAATCTACTCATATTTGGGTTTTAAATGAAACTCAATATCTCTAGCTAATTCCACAATATAATGAAAAATACTGGAAATTCTAAAAAATTGACAATTGTTTCGATAACTGAATATCATCGTCAGAATGCTAGAAGTTACATTTCATTTGATGCCTACCTGATGTTTAGTAGTTATTTTTGGCTAGACCAAAAAGTGACCTACCTTGTGATTGTATTAATATATGTTAATAGAAAAAAGAAGAAGATGTGATATGACAAATATTGAAGCTTAGGTATTATTAGCCCTATGGTGATATCCTGGATATCATTTTTCCAATTAAGATCAGTATAACTGTGCAATGATATTGAAAACCAGGAAAACTATATCTGCTGATCTTTACAATTATCACTTAAGAAGACAGTTTAATAGTGGAGAACTCCCTAGATTTATCTGTTCATTGACGACTTCATATTGTGTGTTTCTTAAGTGTCTTCTAATTTCCAACTCTTCAAGGAAATCCAGTTCTTGTTTCTTATTACAAATATGTAATACTTCTAGTTCTGTGTTAGGTGTCATTGAATGATTGGTTTCAAGTAGATGTTTTGCGTAATGGGATTTATCTAGTTGTTTTAATCTGTATGCTCGTAAGTGTTCACTGTATCGGATTTCAAAATTTCTAAGGGTCTGACCCAAATAGACAGCATTCAATTCTGGACATTTGAGTTTATATTTAATCAAAAATATTGAACCTTTAAAAAATAAACGTTAAACAAAAAATGACATTACAGTTTTAAATGCAATCAAAAAGAAAGTAGAGGATAATAACCTAACAGTTACAAAATCTGATAAGGGGAATACAACTGTCATATTGACAACTGAAAATTATAATTCAAAAATATTTAACTTTATAGAATCTAGCGATGTAAAAGTTCTTAAAGCATTCCCAACAAAAAAGTTTTCTAATAATGTAAGTGATATTGTTAATAATTCAAATTATCTTTTAAGTGATTACGAAAAGAGGTCCATCATAAATAAGAATCCTCATTGTCCACAATTATATGGAACCGTTAAATTACATAAAATAACGAAACCAATTAGACCTGTAGTTTCTTATGTTAATACTCCTAATAATATATTGGCAAAGAAGCCTAACAATATACTTAATAGTTACGGATATGCGTCTAAATACTTAATAAGAAATTCAATAGAACTAATCAAAAAATTAAAAACATTCAACTTACAAGATAACTCTAAGCTTATATCATTTGACGTTACTAATACGTTCACTATAATTCCTCCTAAAGAATGTCTAATACTTGTAAGAAAATTACTAAAAGATAAAAATATTAATCCAGCAATAATATCAGATATACTTAATTTATTTGATGTATGTATTAATCAGAATTATTTCACTTTTGACAATAACATATATATTCAAAATGAAGGTTTACCAATGGGAAGCCCTATATCACCTATTTTGGCAAACATTTTTATAGACAGTTTAGAAAGAAAAATCTTTGAAAGTAATATTTCAAAAAATGTTTTATTTTGGTGTAGATATGTAGATGACATATTAGCTTGTTTTATAGGTAGTGAACGACAATTAGATATATTTTTCAACCACATTAATAATTCACACCCAAAAATTAAATTCACATTAGAAGTTGAAGAAAATTACTCAATCAATTTTCATTTCTTTACTGACGATATCTTGAATTTGGTTTTTGATGAAACCAATCGAGCAGCACATGTGAAAGATGTCAATACAAAATTTAAAACAGATATCATCCAAATTCAGCATTACATTGGAATACTCCTCTATATGTCTATTTACCGGTATCCAAATATGGAAAGTTATTGGGGGAAAAATGCATTCCCTCCAATTCAACGAACCATGCCAATAA